>CAOLHI010000450.1:0-639686 GCA_948474755.1 Ctenosaura bakeri | reverse complement strand
GATTCCTTAATTTCATACACTGTAATTTCTCAGTTTGCAGATGGCAATAGAGCAACCACAAAACCTTTTACAACTCATTCGTAGTATAAAGAAAAGTGTAAAGTAAAATGTATTCATTTAGAAGTTTCTTGCACTGAGCTAATATATTCACAATCATTGTGATCGGTAACTTCCTTTTATATAGTTGGGACTTCTGAAGTATAAGACTTGCATTTATTGACATTAGCAAAATAGTCTGGTCTTCATAGACTTGCTTTCTGTAGTGTCTTTGTGCTGAGTACTCTCCCTGGGGCACTAGCTAGTGTGTTAATTCTCATTTCTTCAGCTACTGATGTATGGGATGTTTTGTTAAACAACTTTCCTTTGTGTACCATTTTGTCTGTGTGTATATAATGTCTGTTTATTTTGTTCAGTGTATATCCTACATCCTAAGTAATTTTTTCTTTAATTTTATATCAGAGACACTAAAATGTCACTGTGAGCATGACTGAAATGTTTCTGACCTGCAAAGAAAGCATGTATTTATTTAATATTTTGGTTTTTTAAAAAACAATGGCAATAGTATGGCCTTACTATATTTTATTTCTTTAGAACTGCTGTATAACAAAAGGTTCTGATGGAGGCTTGCAACACAAAATGAAAAATTCGTTAACAGTAGTATAAACAATAAATAAAATGTAACATTTCCTTAAAGAATAAAATGGTAATGCTAAATCAAGATTAAAAACTCAAATAGGCTTCAAAAGTTTGTAGAAATTTTTAAAAGTCTTTCCCTTTGTAGTAAAAAGACAACATTGTTGGTGCCAGATGAGTCTTTTGGGAGAGGAAGTCATAAGTAGAATGCCACCACTGAAATAGCATTTGATTAGTCAGTACTTGCCACCCTGCACCTGGCAAGAGCACCTACAAATGAATAAATGAGTAGATTTATTTCAGTCACAGACTAGAACATACATTCTCAGTAAAATAAGTAACATCTTGTCTGACAGATGTCTCTTAGTGTTAAAGGAGCCTTATCTACTGGAGAAAAAAAAACATTTTTAACTAGGGCCATTTCCGCACTGGACTGTTATAGCGCTATCATTCCACTTTCAACATCCTATGGAATCCTGGGGTTTGCAGTTTAGGGAGGCGCTGGCAGGATTCCATAGAATGTTGTAAGTGGAATGATAGCGCTATAACAGTCTAGTGTGGAAATGGCCTAGTAGTTAATCGTAAGGATCCATATCCAAGTGTCAGTCACAATTTGGCCCACCTCCAGTTGGACTGCTGCAAGAGATACACTTCATGGGACTCCCAAGAATATGTAAAGAAATTTAATTTGCAAAATTTCAGAGGGAGCCAAATGTAAGTATACACCTGGGACCCATGTAAAGCTGAGAAATAACCCTTGCTACTTGAGTAGCTGCTGGAATAAATTGTCCTCCCCCCCAAAAAAGTATGATTACTTTAATATTCATCTGACTATTTGCAGTTACGTTTTAAATTTGAGTGTCCCATGTACTTCTTACATGGAAGGTTATGCCCAAATATTTGAAAAATGTTACCTACTCAACAGTTGATTATCAATCTGCCATTTCTGCTATATATTTTTTCAATCTGCCACTTCTGCTATAATTTTTTTTTCTAGAAGGAACCATCAGTATAGACTTGCAATTGTTAATTATGAGTTCAGTTTCACAGTAAAACTCTAGGTTTCTTAAAAGGCATCTTAATCCAAAGCAGGATGAAGAGAATAAGTTTGCATACAAAACTGCAGGGAGATGCATATTTGTCATTTTTGGTGGATGAGGGCATATTTCCTCTAAGCTTTCAAATAAAGAGTTAATGTAAAAATTAAACAAAATAGACACAAGTACACAACCTTGCTTTATTTCATTGTAGGTCTCTATTTGCCAGCTGCACCCCTTCCTGGACCTGGAACACCTAAAAACAGTGGTGCATGCGCTGGTAACTTCACGGCTTGACTTCTGCAATGCGCTCTACATAGGGCTACCCATGTGCTTAGTCCGGAAACTTCAATTAGTTCAGAATATGGCAGCCAGGTTGGTCACCGGTAGATCTAAAACTGACCACATAACACCAATTCTGAAGTCTTTGCATTGGCTGCCTATTAGTTTCCGGGCACAGTACAAGGTGTTGGTTATTACCTTTAAAGCCCTTCATGGCTTGGGGCCAGCCTACCTGTGGGATCGCCTTCTCCCATATAATCTGCCCCACACACTAAGGTCCTCTGGGAGGAATTTACTGCAGCCAGTCAGAACTAGGTTGGCTGCGGTTACCCAGAGGACCTTCTCTTCTATCGCTCCCAAGTTATGGAATGGCCTGCCGAAGGAGACCCGGCATATTACCAGTCTTGACTGCTTTAAAAAAGCAATCAAGACTGTTCTCTTTCGACAGGCGTTCCCAGACTAGTACTCCACCGCCTCCCACCAACTGTCCTTTGTTTTTAGTAGTTAATGTGTTTTAGGGAGTTTTAGATGGGTTGGTGGGTGGGGAGGATGGGTTATGTTTTAATGTTTTTAATGTATTGATGTATTGCTGTAGTACCGCCTCGATCCGTTGGGAGAGGCGGGATATAAATAAATGTTGTTGTTTTTGTTGTTGTTGTTGTTGATGATGATCATATCTAATTCAAAGCCACGTTTTCTTGTACCGTTTACCAATGAGAGTCAGAAGGCATCTGTCTAGGTTTGTGGCACTTAATTTTTCCCATAGTATATCTCACAGGATAAGATCAAAGATTTAAAATCTATAAACATTGCATAAAAGGACCTTCTCCTTTATTAATGCATGTTTTCCACTAAATTTTGAAGTTTCATCCTTTGCTGCTCAGCCCTAAATCCTGTTTGTGCTTCAGCTAAAACATTTTTCCAATTCAATTAATGTACTAGTTTATGTAATGGGTATATATAATTTACTGAGAACCCTTAAAAAGACTAATGGATCTATACTTTCATGGGTCAAAACTTTTCCTTTCCTTGTATACTGATGCAATGATTACTAGTCCCAAGTCATCAGAAGTGATTCCAGAATGATCCATACCAGTAAATAGGACTACTAACACTGGAGGCTATCAATCAGTGTTGGCCAAAAATAACTTGGCCAGAATATAATCTTCACCTGGAGCTTTGCCCTGCTCAGGATTCAAAGTAAGCTTATAGACTTCAGCTAACGCTACCAGGGAGTATTCTGAACCAGTATGGGTCAAGGCCAAAGATTGTCTACTTGCATATAAAGAGTGGAAATATTTCTGAAACCTTCTCTGGAATAACATCTTCCATTTCTTATCAATCATTTGGCCAACCTCTTGAGATTAGTTTCCAAAAGTTAACAAAATCTTGTCCTGGATATTTGTCTTCCAGGGAGACCTCAACATCTGGGTAGATATATATAGGAAGAAGCAAGTCTTCAGTTCCTTTTTGCTATTTTTAAGTAAAGCTTATTTATATTGGCTGGAATTGTTTATTGCAGTTTTCATTCCATAACTTACTTAGTTATGTAGCAGAAGTGATAAGGAACTTGTTAGTAATTTGCACAGATGCACAATGGGGCATTGCCAAGAGTGGCCCTATGTGCCTCAAGCTCTACTGATGGGCGTTGGCACTCCCTAGCTTATGTCTCAACATTCAATGGGTCACTTTGCTGACTCCCCATGCTGAATATGGACACTGCAAAAGTCTTCAGTTCTGTTTCCTACAGATGCAAGTTCCCAACGGAATTCTGGCCGTTAATTTTATTGCAATCCCTTTTCTTTTCTTTTCCCCACAAATAACTGTTAATTCAGTGGTATATAAATTTTCAACATTTACAATTACAAGGCAGTAATTTCTGCTTTGTTAATTGTTCTGTCTTTTCCAGGTTGCATTCTCTCTCTGTAAATGCTCAGATTTGAATTTCTGTGCTTCTAACAGTTTATGGTGTGACTAATATGTAAAAACAAGATAAGAAATGCTTTGCTGTAGGTAAATGAGCAATAACTCTGTGCATGTTCACAGTCATTTTTTTCCACATGCACATGATATTATCCCCCTTCTACAATCACCTTTTTGTAAAATTCATGAGAAATTAAATCAAGAAACCAATTTATTAATAAGGAAGGGAGTTGGGAAAATGATAGAATCTTTGCAAGATATTGATCCATACAGGTCTTGTTAGAGTATGTATGTACATACATACAGTGTTAAGAATAATCCATTTGAAAGGAGAAATACAGCTGTGAATTCAGGGTTTTCTGATAGTCCAGAATCCACTTAACCCTACAAGTGTATTGACCACTAACTTCCTTGATGCTGAATGCAGTAAACCTGAGGCTGCTGTTTTAAAATACTTGTAGATGTATATTAAGTTGCAATAGAATTCAAAAATCCTTGCTTTGTAGACATCATTCTTTAAGTCTCTTCTCAGGAGCCCATTCTTCAGGACAGGTTCAGAAAATTTCTAGGTACTTCATGGAAGCTTCCCTATTCCCATCTGAATCCTACTTTACAACATACTACTTATATTTCATTTTTTCCCATTGGCCTTCTCACCTCTTCAGCCTCTTTTAACCAACTCTTTAAAGAATGATGATAGTGAAGGCTGGAACCACATCATTTTTGTGCTTTGTAGCACGGGTGGGGATGTGTAGGCCACATGCATAGTAAACCCCCTTTTTTGCTCTCAACACCACAAAGAATTGACCCCTCCAGTAGGGAGTTAAAATTGGTTTGACCACTGCTCCTGGAAGCTCCCCAACCTCCCCTCCCTCAAATAAGCTCCAGAAACCCTGGAAATGGAAATTTGGAAGTTGGATTTTGTAGAATACTTTGGTCTACTGAAAGGGGTAAGATTTGCAACAATTCCCCTGCTGTATGATATAGAGGTGGACGACTGTGACAGGGACCAGTATTTATTCCTCTGTTCCCATTGCAGGCATCAGTTGTTATCTGGAATACACTTTTTTTGTTTGTTGCAGCCTTTGAGGATGTTCGGGGCATAAATCTACTACTTTAGGATATCTCTGGGAATTGTACTCTTCTGTTTTGAGGATTTTTTTTCCACTTGAATTTTTTAAGAAAGGAGCAGTGAAGAGGGAACTTTGGGGAATCAGAATATTTAGGAGTTACAAAAATGGACCACTGTTGATGGTAGATGAAAGCATTGTGGTAGTGATGTAACAACAGTTTATATGAATCCCTTGTCAGTTGCATTTCCATTAATAATGCCCTATGAGATACATAGCCATGTTGAATTGTGATTATGATGCAAATCCACTGCTCTAATATTGGTTTTGGAAATGTATGTACTAATTTAAAAAGAGGTTGCTTTAATACTGTTATTCTTTCTGCAGTCTTTTTCACTTGCTAGTGAAGTTCAATCCATTATGAGAGGAGAGAATATCTACTTGATCATCAAAGACAGTGGCACTTGAAGAAAAAAATTTTAAAAAAAATTGTAGATTTTGTTAGCAGTAGAGAGACACAGACCTATTTAGAGATCAAAGGTTCTGTTGTTGGAGACAGTACAAATTATTATTTGGGCTTTTTGGAGGTGGCATGCAGAAATGAATACAAGCCCAGTATCTTGTTCAGTTTTGCAACACAGCCTTTCAGTTTTTAACTATGCATACTTGCCAGCCACATGGTCTAGTGTGTGTCAGATATATCTTGAACCACATGCATATTATAGCTCTTGTAAATGTAAAAGTATATCCTATATGCCTCCCCGGCATACAGACTTCCCTTGCACACAGACTTCCCATTCTGAGACTGTGTTTCCTCAGCTTGTTTGGCATGTTGTGTACTTTCAAGTGCACATCCACATCCTAAACATTTTCAGGTCAAAAAGTGAGGATAAACTTTTGAACCCAGCTGCTTCCAAATTAAGTGCATGTGCAGGGACCACCGGAGCTGGGGGCTTACTCTGTTTCAGGAAAGTGCCAGACATCAACACCCACATACTAGTAACTGTGCAGGAGATGACAAGGACTCCTTTTGCCAGAGCTTGAGAAGTGACACTTTGAAAACACCCTGTCCTTTTTGCTCTTTTCTTGTCACTAGAAAGGACGAGTGGCAGTTCAGTGACTTCTCCCTTCGTTATGGTAATGGGACTGATACAGTAATCAGGATGCTACATATGGAGCTTTTTAAATTACTGCTCTTCACTCTTTTGTTAGCCTTCATTATTCCTGAAGACTTTTTTAAGTCATAAAAATGAAATTTTTAATATGCAGAATTAAAAAAGGCAATATGAAGAATACTTTTTTTCCTTGTCAATAAGCTTTTACCTTTTAAACCAGTTATCTTAGTTTCTGCTCTAGGTATTTTAATTGAAGATTAACTACTGTTAAAGAGTATACAAATTTGGGTAGTGTATATTTGAAATATTAAAATAGGCCTCAATAAAGGATGAGAATAGGGTAGCTTGTCTATTCTAATTTTAAATTGCTAAGCACACTCCCCTTCATTGGAACTCAGCAAGCTGATCTTAAGGTTCCACGATTACAAGGTTTTTTCACTGATGAAATTAACTAAAAGTATAGTTTCTCACCAGCAACTCTGGTGTGTTAAATAAATGTTGTAAGAAAGGCATGAAGCTTACAGCCAATCTGTCCAAAAGCTATCCCTTGTTACATTTGCTTAATATCCTATATGTGGAAACTGCTTTTAAAGACATATATAAAATTCTTAATATTATATTTTGTCAGCTATAAGCATGTGGCAGCCCATTGAACAGATCCAGTAGGCAAACAGCATGTGATTAAGGATTGTTTAGAAAGAATTTCATCCCTTTTCTGATCTGTCCTGAATTATCCCAAGTCAAGCAGGTCTTCTTGCTGACTGCTCTAGTGTGCACAGATTCTGGGGTGGAGGGGTGGGGTGGAACTCAGGCGTAGGGATGCCTTCCCTCCATGTTCCAGTTGTCATTGCTCTGGCTTCTGAGGAGAGGAAATCAGCCAGACACAGCTGCATTGTGCAGCTGGTGAGAGACCCTCTCCCCATTTCCCCAGTGTCTTTGCTTTGACCTCTGAGGGAGAGAGGAGCAGCCAACATCTCTTGCTAGATTTAATGCCCTCCCCCACTGTCATCACCTTTTCTTTGTGTCTCTTTTCTTATTTAGATTGTAAGCCTGAGGAAAGAGAACTCTCAAATTACTGACTTGTAACTCCACCAGCCTAGACTTTTGGCTAATGGGTATGGTATGAATGCATAAATAAAATGCCCACCATCAGTCCATAGAATCTCTGGGTAAGACAGGGAAAGATTCCCATCTGCAACCCTGGAGAGCCACAGTTAGTAGTAAGTGAGGTAGGCTTGGGAGATGGTTTAACTTGGTAAAAAGCAGGTTCCTATGTTCTTACTCAGGCTGGTTAGTTAAACATTCTTCTGTACAATTTCCATGCTTTCTAGTGGAACTTGCACCCTAGCAGTGCTTGGTAGAATGCACCCATAATGTGCTTTCATATGTTCAAAGCAGACCTAAGAAAAAAACAATCTAGTGTGATCCTTTCTGCAATGTTTGTTTGATCAACCAAAGCAACTTCAAATTCCCTGGAGTACAGATTTAGTGCTGTTCACACTGCTATTTGCAAAGAGAGGGAGAATATTCCTAGTCCTAGTCCTTCCATATCCAGAGATTTGAGACAACATTTATTTATTGGTTTATTTACTTACTTAATATTTCTATATTTCTATTTCTGTAATCTACAAGGGCTACAGAGGCAATGAACAAATAAAAACATTATAAAGAACATTAAAATATGCTTTAACAACCCCTAAAAGCATTCTAACAACAGTCCTAGAATCCAGTTTTAACACAGTTAAAACAGCGGTTTAAATACGAATGCCTTGAGAAACAGCACTGTTTGGGTTGTTTGCTGGAAGCTTAAAAGAGATAGAGGGCCAGCCTTACTTCCTTGGATAGAGAGTTCCGTAGTTGAGGCGCTGCTATAGAGATTTTTAGTCTTTGGAACTCAATGTTGTTAGCAGCCCAGTGGTCAGATTTTTGGTTTTCCAACTATACATTCTTTGGAGCAGACATGCTACTATTTATGCAACATGATCAAACATATAAGCATCATGCTACGCCTATGTACTCCACTAAATGGTTAACATTGTGGGCCATTTTGCTGTTATTATGTGTCTTCAGGTCTACTCCAACATATGATGGTGTTGTTCTAGGGTTTTCCAGGCAAAATTTATTCAGAGGAGGTTTGCCAGTACTTTCCTGTTAGGCTGAGAAAGTATGGCTTTCCAGGGCCACCCAGTGTGTTTTCATGGTGATTGGGGATTCAGCCCCTAATCTCCTGGAGTTATAGTCCAACATTCAAATCACTATATCACACTGACTGTCTATTGAAGAATGTACCATCATAAACCTAAGCACTGTGGCGTAAGTAGTGTGTAGTGTCAGTCAGATAGAATTTATATTAGATTTATTTTTGAGTTTGAAATGTCTGGTGTTCTCTAGCAGAATGTACTTACGTTAGAGGCAATTCCATCTTAATGTACAGTGCACTGCTTTGCACATGTGCAGACATTGGGATGCTTGTTGTATATTTCCTGCCCTATAGATGTCTTATAGTCTGTTTTACTTCTGAAGGTACACTACCTTCCTTGCCATTTTCCCTAATTACTGTCTCTGTATAAGCAGATTTGGTTCAATAAAGTGACTCGTAGGTTCTGTCAATTGGGATTGTACCATTGCTTTCCTGTCTTTTCTTTAAAACTCAAATTCGCAGAAAAATAGGCAAATGGGCTAGATTAGTTTGTAACCATTTTTGCCTTGTTTAGTAGTTAAGCAGCAGTCAGCAGAATTGCTGCATAGATTCAGGAGTGGAAGTTATACTTGGTCAGTTCTGCTTTCAACGTCTACAAAACTAGAAGGAAGAAAGAAGATATATAAAATTCAGACATTCTGTGTATTTTGTTAGAAAAGTTTTAGATTGATTTGGGAAATAAAAGAAGGACTGTTAAATGAACAGTAGATGCTACAGATTTTGAGCGTGTTGTGGATGCTACCACAAAATGCTTTGAAGAATTACATATATTTTACATGTAAATGTGTGGCAGTATCCCAACAGCTACATTTTGTAAAGGAAAGTAACCTTACATGTGATTTCAAGTGGAGAAGAAGCCTGGGCTATGATTATGCTTAAACCTTTCCATGCTGGCAGTTTCTTCTTCTGTATCTCTCCCTAGCTGCTCCTCCTTCCTGCAATGAGAGTTTTATTGGAGTACGAGGGAGGGAGAGATGGGGGGGGGTAAAAGCAGTCTGATACCATATTATACTGCTGAATATGGGAGCAGGAAGTTGAATGCATCAGTAAGAATTTCAGAAACTGAATGCATATTGTTGGGTTTGGCTCACTCCATGAGATATAAATAGGGCACTATGTTACGAAGACTTCAGAGGTTCTAAAAGTCCATTTTAGGAATAGAGACAAAGAGCGATAGGACTTATGCTGGAGAAAAACATTAGGTAATGGGCTGGCTCCTTTAATATATAACAGAAAATGCCTGATATCTTTACGGTAGAAAGTTATGAAAAAAAGTAGGGCATTAAGACTGAAACTCTGTAGCAGTAAATGTGTACTTGCACATATTTCATTCATCCTTTCCCAGCACGTTTGCTGCCATATAATAATTAGTTGAAAGTTTCATCTACTTCTGGGAATCAAGTCATTTTCATACAACTTCAGGATTTTTTTTTATTTTGCTTTCAATCTTTTTTCAAAATACTGTTTTTTTAAAAAAAAAAGCAAAAAGCCATGAATATATTATAATTTCAATTTTCATGGTGTGTGAAAGATTTCTGCACTAGGTCTTTATTGTTTTTGAAGAATTCCTCACCCCAGTTAAGAAGCTTAATATAAATTAAAGAAGGTATTAAGAAACATTAAGACATCAAAATGTGGAGCGTTTTTTTTTTCCTTTCAATTGCTCCAAATGCAAACAAGTTGAATAAAATGCAATCAAAGAGGCTGTTTGGAGAACATTGAGTGGCTTTACAGCTGTGTTGTGGAGAACCTCTGGTAAGAGCACAATTCAAATAAAAAGGCCTTTCTTTCCTCTTCCTAATTCTCTTTGTTGTGGTGACAACAGAGTACAAGTCTGATAAAAATTTAATCACCTTATCTTTTTAAAGCAAATTGCATATTTGTTTACACACAATATACATAACATTAAAAAAGAAAAGCCAGCTATCCAGCCTCCTCCCCCTTCCCCCCTAATCGCATTAAAGGCCCTTGCATAGAAGTGTTAATTTTTATTTTTTTTTAAAAAAAAGTTCTTTATTCCGAAGTCCCATTGTTCAGGATTGCTTTAAAAAGGCAGCCCAGGGGAAGATGAATATCACCCAACTTAAACCCTGAACGAGCTCCAAGCACCAGATGCCTCCAGATAAGTTGGCGGAGTTGGGCCAGCTTAACGGGCTTCCGTGGTGCCTACTCTGTATCCACAGTTTCAAGTAAGATGGTAGGATTACCAGCCCACAAATGTAGCCCTTTGATTGGGAGCTCCTTTGTAACAAGTTGCCTTTTGATTCTGTGTCAGATGGGCCAGCCTGAACTTTTCCCCGCATTGTGTGCATTTCTTGAAAGCTTGTTTCATGAGGCACTGAGCTTTTGTGCTGCTCCCTCCTTACTTTCATTACACTTCCCTGATGGCATGGTAGTATCTCATACTGTTGAACCAATTCTCACCTTCATGCAAAATAGAGGAATACTTTATTTGTTATCTGTGTTATACTGGGTCCACTTTTAAATCAGTGCATCTGCTGGTACCTCTTTGGGATAAAGTTTTGGTACAAAAATACCCTGGTAAGGGATAAAGATATATTTTCAGATGTGTGCAACTGGGAGTTGTTTCTATGTATACTTACACGCATGCCCCCCTCATTGGATCAAATTTATTCTTAATATAAATGGAGACTGCCCAGTTGATAAAGTGAGTTGTTGCTGCTGTTATTTCTTTTTTATTTGAAGAGTCAAAAATGTAAGCAACAGTAGACCAGTGGTGTGAAAGCTTAATATATGACATTGCTTACTGCGTAGTCTTCCTGTCCTAAGGATCTTCTTCAAAGTATTATTACATTCCTTTTGCTTTCCCCATTCAATAGAGATGATTTGGGAGTTTTCATTGCTGTTCTGTACTAAAGTTTGTGTGTACCCTTTGAGTATACATGTGTATAATTTCTTGTTCTGCGCTCAATACCAACAGGTAGGGTAGCTAGAAAAGAAAATAAGGGTGCATATTATGGGAAATAGAAAGCTCTCACTGAAAACAGCAGGCCTATGTCAACTTTCATTGCCCTTTTTGTAACCAGTAATGCAACTTATGTTGTGCCACTATATGTGTGTTTTTCTATTTTCCTCTCCACATCCTTGTTTGCTACTTGCAGGAGATGGAACAAAGCATCTTAAGTGTAACAGTGCCAGGATATGGGCTACATTGGACCACACATTAAGAGGCAAGCAGTGGTGGTGAGATTTGACATAGTCTGTTCTTTTCATTTTCAGCTCCCTGGTTTGTTTGTTTGTTTGTTTTTAAGTAATGTTTAGTTCCATTCTAACATCATCCAAACATGGCAAAACAAGATCTCCATCACTGGATTGTAAGTTATAGCAGTGATGGAAAGATTTAATAATCTTACATATTTGTATAGTATATTTAGTATTAAATAGGTCATGATTATGTTACCTATTAAGTATCTAATTCAGTCAACATTTTTCCCCTTAAGAGTTATCCCTTTCAATTTGGTTTGGAATACAACCATTGAACAAATGCTACCAATAGATGTACCAAATAGCTGCACTGTAACTCCTTCAACAATTTAATTTTCATATGTTAGTAAGCAACTCCAGAATCATATTTATTGCTAAAGGTATTTTTTGTTTGTTTTTTTAAAAAAAATATAAAAGCATTATCCTGGATAGAAAACAAATATTAAAACTTTGAACTCCCATTATTGTTTTACTGTCAGTATTTATCTTGCTAATTAAATCTTTTTGGATAGAAATATGTTAGAGACAGAGGTGATCTTTGATCTTAAAAAGAGAAAAAGAACAAGTAAAGCCAACACAAGGTCACCCTTGCTTTAACTGCAGCCCTCTGATCAGAAAGCAGGCACTGGAGAGTGGCAACAAATGCACATCATCCCTGAGATAATGGAAACTAATTATGTCTGATAAAGCCAAACCTCTTTAAAAACTTTCCATTGTTGTTCCCCATCAGGATTAGGTGAAACACTTGGGATGTGTCCTAATGTTTCAGTTAACAGTAAGCAGGAGACCCTAATTTATCTAGTGCCGGACTCTTAATGAACATGAAAACTGAGGGGCTGCAATTCTCATACTGTTCTGTTCTTTGGAAGGGCTTCCTATACCACTTGTTCTGTATCCTGAATTTCTTCTAACCATGCAGGGTCTGTGCTCTGAAGACTTTGAGATGCTAAGGCAGGGATAGGAATCATGCAGCCCTCCAGAGGTTGGGTTACAAGTCCGAATTGTCTTAGCCAACATCAGTGATGATGAATGCTGGGAGTTGCAGTCCAACATCTGGAGGGCCACATAATTCCCACCGCTGTGCTAAGCATAGGCAAAAAGATAATTTTGCTGAGGTCCATCTTTAGTTCTGGTGAGACCCATATTTTGTCCTAACATGCTGTATGTCAGACACATAATCCTTTTTTACCTCAAAGTCAGCTGATGGGCTGGATCAGAATTCTCATTTTGCAGTTGAGCATTGTGCATTGCTTGCATAATGAAGAAATAATAGTTACACAATACTGTTCAAAAACTTTGTTTTGGCAGGCAGCTTGTATCATCTATTTTACTGAAAGAGGATGTCCTACATTATAGAATCATAGAATCATAGAATCATAGAAATGTAGAGTTGGAAGAGACCACACGGGCCATCCAGTCCAACTCCCTGTCATGCAGGAACACCCTCAAAGCACTCCCGACAGATGGCCATCAAGCCTCTGCTTAAAAACCTCCAAGGTAGGAGACTCCACTACTCTCCGAGGCAGCAGATTCCACTGCCGGACAGCCCTGACTATCAGGAAGTTCTTCCTGAGGTTCAGGTGGAATCTCCTTTCCTGCAGCTTGAATCCATTGCTCCTTGTCCTGGTTTCTGGAGCAGCAGAAAACAAGCCCCCTCCTTCCTCTACGTGGCATCCCTTCAAATATTTAAACATGGCTATCATGTCCCCTCTTAACCTCCTTTTCTGCAGACTAAACATACCCAGCTCTCTCAGTCTATCCTCATAGGGCATGTTTTCCAGGCCTCTCACCATTTTGGTCACCCTCCTCTGGACTTGCTCCAGCTTGTCAATATCCTTCTTGAATTGGGGTGCCCAGAACTGGACACAGTATTCAAGATGGGGTCTAACCAAAGCAGAGTAGAGTGGTACCAGTACCTCCCTCGATCTAGACACCATACTCCTGTTGATGCAGCCGAGAATTGCATTGGCTTTCTTGGCTGCCGCATCACACTGCTGACTCATGTTCAGCTTGTGGTCTATGAAGACTCCTAGATCCCTTTCACACGTACTGCTATCCAGCCACGTGTCCCCCATCCTATATTTCTGTATTCCATTATTTCTGCCTAAGTGTAGGACCTTACATTTCTCTCTGTTGAATTTCATTTTGTTCGCCCTGGCCCAGCTCTCCAATCTATCCAGGTCATTTTGAATTTTGATCCTGTCTTCTGGCGTATTAGCAACCCCTCCCAATTTGGTGTCATCTGCAAATTTGATGAGCATGCCCTCTATTCCTTCATCTAAGTCATTGATAAAAATATTGAACAGCACTGGGCCCAGGACAGAACCTTGTGGCACCCCACTAGTCACTTCTCTCCAGGATGAAAAGCAGCCATCCATGATCACCCTTTGGGTTCGGTCGGTCAACCAATTACATATCCAATTAACAGTAGCCCTGTCTAGCCCACATTTTACTAGCTTCGATGCAAGAATGTCATGGGGAACTTTGTCAAAGGCCTTACTGAAATCGAGATATGCTACATCCACAGCATTCCCTTCATCTATCAAGCTAGTAACTCTATCATAAAAAGAGATCAGATTAGTCTGGCATGACTTATTTTTGAGAAATCCATGTTGACTTCTCGTGATTATTGCGTTGTTTTCTAAATGATTAGAAACTGAACGCTTAATGATCTGCTCCAGGATCTTTCCGGGTACCGATGTCAGGCTGACTGGGCGATAATTATTTGGGTCCTCTTTTTTTCCCTTCTTGAAGATGGGGATAACATTTGCTCTCTTCCAATCTGCTGGAACTTCTCCTGTCCTCCAAGATTTCTCAAAAATTATAAAAATTATTATTATTATTATAAAAAAAAAGTAACTGGTTCTTTTTTTCTCTCATGTGTTTTTATTCTTCACTGGATACAAGTGATGAAGAAACATTAACTCTATCACTTTTACATTTATACAGCTGTGCATGATTACTATCTATATTGCAGAGCAGTTATAGCATGCACAGAGCCTTGTAAAAGCACCCAAATAATTTGGGTATCTGCCCTGTGCTATTCAGGCTGCAATCATATTTCTATCTTACTTTTTCAAGAGTTTTTAAAACAACAGTGGCTCTATATTTAGTGGAGGATTAGCCAATACAGAATAATTTTTGGATGCACCCCAAGTGTATACTCACATGTGTACATAAACAGCTGTTAAGGCAGGTGAGGTGCAGGAGATGCATTGTAGGAGGGCCTGTTGGAATTGCAGCCCTTTCTAGAGATAATATGTGGTTAGTTATGGTTGATAAAACATTATATTTCTTGGAAGTACTGAGATGAGATTTTGAGGCTTTGCGAGACAGACAGTTACCAGAGTTACTAAGCCCTGTGATACATCAAGACTATCCAGCTGTATCCCTGCCAACAGTGCTCTCATATTACTATAATATAGTAGAGGTTGTGAGATGGTTTTCTGAGTGTGTATGCTGTGGTGTTAGTCCCAGTGAATATATTCAGCAGGATTAGGAAGCAAAGAGTTTCCTGGACTCAAGCTTGAACAAATGCTTCCTGATGGCAAAAGAGAATTCTTTCCATGTAGAAAACTAGCATATCAGGGAGAAAGAGTCAACCTTGTTCCTGACCTGCTA
Source organism: Ctenosaura bakeri (assembly GCA_948474755.1). Classification (NCBI taxonomy): domain Eukaryota; kingdom Metazoa; phylum Chordata; class Lepidosauria; order Squamata; family Iguanidae; genus Ctenosaura; species Ctenosaura bakeri. The sequence continues at coordinate 624,580 of CAOLHI010000450.1, read as the reverse complement.
TTTGGTGTGAGGAAGAACTGAGTGCCATCTCTGAACACTAGAAGAAATTTGTATACCTTGTATACCTTTGTGGTCTCTGGCTGACTCTCGGCCTTAAAACCTAAACTCTATTGATATGCAGTGTATGAAAGTTATGTAATGAACCAAGTTCACATTCTTTAGTTGAATGAGGGCATACAGTATTAAGGGATGTTGAGTCCCCAAAAAGCTGTTCTTCCCAGAGGCTTCCACATCAGTTGTGGGAACTTCTGGATTGACCCCTGTGAACTGTTTATGATTGTAATTATTTAAATATAGTAGCTGCCTTTCAATTACTCAGGAACATTAGTTGGCAATTGAAATTGTGTCAAGAGTGCCTGGGGACCTGTTACAGTACAAATTATCCTAAATTGTTTAGCAAAGCCTTGTTCCCACTGTAAGAGTTTAGGGAAAGAAGGGCCCTTCTTTGAAAGTCTGGCTCTGCACATGAAAGTGACGCCAGCAATTGGAAGCAATTTGTGGAATTGTTTGATTACGTTAATTATGGCACCGGCAAACAGTGCTTGGGAAACAGTTTTGTTTTCTTGCATTCTTTCTTGATTGCTAGCACTGTGAAAGCCAAGATACAAATGTGCCTTTAAGGACTACTGGAGAGTTCTATTGTGTAGAATTGGCACTATGCATGAAAGAGTTGTATCTTTTCTTGATGTGAGGATTTTCCAAACCCAGCTTTGGCCAGAAGTTACCTACGCTATTCCCTGGCTCTTAAACCACCTCTGTCTTTCTCTTCAAGAAAGGAGATTCTTTCGCTAATAATCAGAAGCACAGAACATGTTCTCTTCTTGAAGTACTGTTGAAGTTAACAATTGGTACAACAAGATTTGATATTTTGGAAGCTAGTGCTTACCTTATTGTAATAACTGTTTGACAGTTGAATATGCTGCCCTGGAGTGTGGAGGAGTCTCCTTCTTTGGAGGTTTTTAAATAGAGGCTGGATGGCCATCTTTCAGGAGTGCTTTGATGGTGTTTTCCTGCATGGCAGAATGAGGTTGGACTCAATGGTCCTGGTGGTCTCTTCCAACTCTATGATTTTGTGATTCTATAAAGTACTGAAAATGTGAAATGCGTCAAGTAAATGATTATCAATGTGATCATGCACCAGAAATCTACAACTCGGTAGGTAATTAGATGTTTTCATCCTCCAATTTTCATCACCTTCCAGCTTTTCATATCTGAAAAAAAAAAACTGTGGACCTTAGTGCTCTATTTGTGATGCCATTTTGAAAAGTTGCTTTTTTAAAAATACAGTTGATTTGTGAGTTTACGAAAATGCATGCTACCTTACTTATCAATTTTACCACGAACATTTGCAACCATATCTGGCAAAACAAAACAAGGCCCACACCTACTACCCATTCAACATTCCATTTGACAGTTTGCTGTGCAATAACAATGTAGATGGAATTATCAGAATGAAATTTGATATGCACATATTTAGGACACAGTTCTGTATTTCAAGTTGGAACAGCACTGAAATGAAAGTCAGCATGCATTTTCAGGACAACCTGCTGCAACAGAGGGATAAATTGCACACAGACATACTCTCTCTATCTTCTCTCTCTTTCTCTCTTCAAGAAAAATCTAAAAAGAAACTCAGTTGAGACAGCAGAATGAATGTTAGTATTTCAGTCCATGCTTTTCTAAAGTGTGTTTGCTAAGAGGAAGTCATCCACCAGTCATCCACACATCCACACCAGCATAGCATTTTTCTCAGACTGCTTAATGTAAATATATGACAAATGCAGAGTTTGTGGGAGTATGTGATGAATGCATGTAAAAGAATCATTTAGAAAAACTGACTACCTAGATTTATCACCATCTTTCTCCAAACTACTTTATGTTAGATATGGCTAAGCCAAAATATTTTCCTCCATTTTCTCTTACACCCCTTTCTCAGTTATATGATAAGCCTTCTTGTCTAAGACTGTCATGATTTCCTCTCTGGATGATTTTACTCATATGTGCTTAGGTAGAGAATTAAGGTTTTGAAGTTCAGTTCACCCTATTAGCAGGGAGCAAAGTTTGAGGTATGAGAGAGGGTGTTTTGGGAAGCTGTGAGAGGAAGTGAAGATGACAATGAATTTATTGCTGGCATATGATGGAACTCATGGGGCTTCTGGGGGTTGATGAATACATACACACACACACGCACTGTGATTCACTCCTGGAGTAAATAAACACTGCCTCTGCTTTTAGCAGTTTCATAGTGATGCTCCATCAATTGAATCTCAGAAGAGCAAGAGCACTGCAGTGTTTCCTACCCTTTCCTCATGGCAAGGATGGGCAAAATACAGCCCTGAAGTTTCACATAGCTCCTCAGGACTGTCTTTGTGGCTCCAAACCCTCACTGACTCTCCCAGTGGTCCCTTTTTCTGGCAAAAGTGTGAATTGCTTCTCCTCTAAGCCTCTAGGGGTTGTGTTTTACCCTTGGAATAGGTTGCAAGCCCCCCCCCCCGTTTAACATTAAAATGCACTGATTGAATGTTGAGAGCGAACATGGCATAGTGGTTTGTGTGTTGGGCTAGTACTGGGGTTTGAATCCCCACCAAGCCATAGAAACCGTGACAGGCCCTTACTTCTCCCAGGTTGGTGTGGCAGTTCCTGCGTGTCTTTATCACACAGCACTGCCTCTCCTGTTTCTTAACACCACCTTTGTGTAAAAGGATAAGAATTTCAGATTTTTGTTTAGAATCACTTACTAGTTTTATGATAGTATGTTTTCTGTGTTACCTTATAAACTGTATACAACTCAGTTAAGTCAGTATTTATAAAAATAAACTGTAACATTTATTAAGATAACATTCAGAATAAAGTAGCATTTCAGATTCCAACTGCAGTTCAAAGTTAATATATTTCTTCAGTGTGCTGCTTAGACAGTTCGCTTCTATATTTAGGCTCAAGTATAAAGCAGAAGTATCATAAATAGCCCTTGGGCTACACTCCCAGCAAAGGCTCAGTCCCCAATCTAGGTTTAATTTCTCTTCTTCCTCTGGCTAGGCTTCCACTGAGAGTTAAACCTTCCCACACAGTCACCCTCCCTGGCTGACTCTGAGGGATTCTACTCCATGCCTTCTTGTTAGGAACCTCACTGTAGGACTAAAAACCGACAACAGCTACTTGGCTTTATATAACTTTTCCTTTCAGCCACCAGCACCTCCCACATACTATTGGGCTAGGTTTCTCTCCTGAGAAGCTATTCTGGCTGCCTGGCAACCTGCTTCCAGGCTACTCTGGCACTTCAGATGGCGATACCCCCAGAACCTCGTCACAGAAACCCACTGGGTGATCCTGGGTTACTCACACTCTCTCAGCCTAAAACCAAGGCAATGACAACCCTCTCTAAAGAATCTTGCCAAAAGAATCCTATGAGATATTCTATAAGTTGGTGTTGAGCTGAAGGCACATAACAACAAGAACTTTTTCAAAAACAAAAGTGGACTTCCAGCCACTCCCAGGACCCTCCACCCCCATTTCTGGCATTTTTTGGAGTACCTGCATCTCCTAAAGGGTCACAAGGGCAAAACATTCTCAAGTTGTCTGTCCCTGCTTTCACGACAATTCTGACGGGAAATGGCACCGTCAGTCACAAGAAGATCTTAGCAGACTCAGCCTCAATGCCAAAAGCCTTCTTGCAAGAATTTTCACCCAGTCAACTTAGCAGCTCCTACAGATAGGTGATTCATAATCAGTCCTGGAATAGTCTCAAATGTATTAGCCATAGGAAAGTGTTTTTCATTAACATATAGCAGCAACTTATTCCTTGTGCTTGGCCTCTATAATGAAAGTGCCTTGAAAACTTTTAGGAAAGAAGGATATGAATCTGAGGTTTAAAAAAAAATCAAGGTATTAGGAGTAGATTTCATGTGAATAAGAGGGTTGAGATACCTAGCTTGTGTACGCAGAGCAGCAGTTTTTAAATTTGATGCTGAATTTCTAAGGCTAGGAATGATAGGAATAGCTCCCATTTTTATCTGTATTCACAATCTTAACAAGAAAGCAGATGGAAAAAAAAATCTCCTCTTAGCTCAGGCTAAATCCTGACTCTGAAGTGAATGACAACGCCTTTCTTAGAATGAGTTTGGAAACTCTTCCGGGATGATAAAATTTTGTATTATGTAGCAACACTTGGGGCTTACTCATTCATCGATGGTTGGAAGTTTAAAAACTGGATTTAATTTGGAGATCAGGAAACATGATGTCTGAATTCAGCCATTCTCTGAATCAAAATAGAATATTCATTGGACTTTTTAATTCTTTCCTCAGAATATCTGCAACATGTAAGTGAAGTCCGTGTGCAAGGTTATGAAAGTTAACACTCAAACTGGCTGATCCTGAAGGCATGGATGGGAAATTCAAGGTTCTCCAGATTTTGGATTATAAGTCTCATCATTCCTGATGATTGTCCATGCTGGGTGGGGCTCAGGGTTATAGGTTTCGCATCCTTCCCCTATAGTGATGGTGAGTGGTTTGTGTTGTGGAATTCAGATAATACTAGTGAAAGGTCTGTCTTCCGTTGTAGCTGTAATTATAAGTGGAATTTTTCAGGTAAGTAAGGAAGCTTCTCCACACATCTCTTTATCAAAATAGGATGAAGCTCCCTATGTAAAGCGGTAATGATTTCAGGTCTTCTAGGTTTTCATTTGTGATGAGGTGAGTGGTTAAGGGTGTATTTTAAGGAAACCCTGTATCTGAGGAAAAAAACAATTGTGATTAATCCAGTGTACATGTAGATTCTGTCTAACTCTTTGCTTCATTTGGAGAGTTGCTTCATTTTTCTGCCCTTGGGGAGGTAGGAGAAGACATGGAAGTCCTTTTTCCATTTGAAAGAAATGCATTTGCCTCCTATAATTATTACTTCCAGTACCAAAGTTGTTTTATTAATGAGCTTCTCCCTCCTAGCACATTTCCTGTCACATACAAATGCAGATGGGAAGCAAGAAGCTCAGAGTTCTTCTAGCCAGAGTGTACAAAAGAACCTGATTGAGCATCCCGCTTATAATCATGAGGGATGGTGAGACCCCTCTTTAACACCCAATAAGTAATATGACTCTACATTCTAGAAGAGAGTCAGATAATGCATGTGCAGATACTGGCAGCAGATCAAGAATAGATGTTAAGAGTTTCTTGATGCTGATGAACATGTCTAAACTAGAGAGAGCTGTGGCAACATTACAGCAACAATTAGTCCTAATGCTGCTAAGCAAGAAGTGTTAAGAGGGCTCTTCTGTTCAGCATACCTCCATAGTGTAATATGAAGGTCTGTGTACTATCTTTAGCAGACTACAAGTCTTGTGCATGTTTAAACTAAACCTGTTTCTGTTAGCAAGAGTAGGGACACAGGACTTCCTGACTAAATATTAAATAACTAGTATGAATGACCCTGGTGATCCAGTGGTTAAATGCTGGGACTGCAGCCACAACATTGTGAGTTTGATCCTGCAGAGCTCCAGGTTGACTCAGCCTTCCGTCCTTCTGTAGGTCAGGAATATGAGTACCCAGTTTGTTGGGAGCAACTAGCTAAAACCATTGTAAACCACTTAGGGAGTGCTTAGCACTAATAAGCAGTGTAGAAATGTAACTGCTGTTGCTATATTCTGCACAAGTCCCAGCACATTGTTGATGGTGTTGCATATTACTGTTGTAATAACAGATGAAGCGACCCTTTGAAACAACGTCTTAGGTTCCAGCTGTAGATATGTAGATCTCCATTAATTTTTAAAATTTGCCTGTGTGATCTGTACACACACTGGTCTGGTTCAGATGTAGTGGGATTTCACTATGTGAAAGAGTGAGATTTTCTCACTGTGTGAATAAGCTGCATACTCTCTTCCTCTTCTTTTTCGTATAATGGAGGAATCCAAAAGCATCATAGTTCCAGTGATTTCAAGAAAAGTGGTTTGCTTGAATAAAGGCCTTTGAGAACAAGCCTGTACCTGTAACCTGTCTTTGATTTAGCTTGTTCGCACTGAACATTATTTTAAAAAAATTCATTTCCTCAGTTTGGATGCCATAGGGAACTGTAATTAGTCTAAAATCAGAAACGAGTGCTTCTGGTCTCCTCTTTCTGAAACACAAAAGAAGAGATGGGGCCAGAGTGCAAACCCAAGACTTGTTCACATAACAGGAAATAATGGTTTTACATTACATCTGAATGAAACTTTGGATATTCTTAGTTTGGATCTTGCTCTCCATGTCTTGGCTTTGTTTTTGTTCTTACAAGCATGCTCAACTAGATGAGCAGGATGTTTCTGTGCAATACACCTGAAGATCAGTTTAGTAATCTGGCTATGAAAGGGTAATAGACTTTCCTTCTTAGAAGTTTTCCAGGATAATCTGGTTGAATATCTTGCCTTACAGAAAGATCCTACTGCAGAATGGACTAGGTGGCTGTTGGTGTTTGGATTAATTCTGTGATTTGTAGGTAAAGCAAGATCTTGTGTTTTGTGCTTAATATTTGCACTTTGCACAATGCTTTCAGGAGAAAGATTTACTAGGTGATGTTTCAAACAGTTTTGCTATAAAATGAGCTTGCCTCAGTTCCCTCTCTTGCTTCACAACTCCTTCTAGACTTCACTTGTGGTAGTTGTGCTTCTTGTATTTCTTCATGCTGTGACTAGCTATAGTTTAGTTGGGGCTGTATGCTGTGGTAAAGCCATATGGGTTGTACCAACACTAACCAATGTTCAAGGAGTTTTCCAACCTGTACATTTGTTTGGGATCATTCAGTATTAAAAAGGTTCTCGATATGGGTAGTGCATCCGTGTTTGAGTGCAACTGTCATCACATTCAAAACTGGCACTTTTAATTTTCTGATACTTAATACATTCTGTGCACAGACTTCTCTTTGTGGGTTTAGAGCTCAGCTGTATAAATTTACCTTCCCCCCTCAGCTCTGTTGGCAAGCTCAGCCCCTACATATATTATGGCACCTGCTCACAATATTCTGATTAGTCTGTGGCTTGGCTGTTTTCCGCTTTTCAGCCTAGGCAGGCATTGAGAAGGTACTGGATTGTCTTGCTTCTCCTCCCGTAAGCTAAGGTCATTTTAAAAATCATTTTTCCATTACCTTGCCAGTTTTTGTTTGTTCACTTTTTTTTGAAAATTAGAAAAGGAGCTTTTCTTAGAAAGCATGACTGAGGAAACAACAAAACAGGGAAAGAGAGGTGAAGAATGAGACTACAGTCTGTTTGAGAATTGTGACCATGTTAGAAAACTTTTTGTAATCTCCCAGAAAGCTTAGAAGAAGCCACCTTCAGATGGAAGGACAGAAAACATGAAGGTTACAAAATGATAGGAATGAGAGAGAAGTAGAAAAATCTAGCTAATCTGTGGACAGCTGATAATAATGAACCTGATGAATGGGAGGGAATTGTTGTTTTGAGAGTCAGTGTTCGAACTCCTCTTCTTTCCATCCCTTTTCATCACCCAACTTCTTATGAAACATGTATTATCACAGGTCAAAAGCTTCTCATACTCCCTGTTTCTGCATCCTGTCTGAAACTGCAAAAATAGAGGTATTGTCCAACTCTTCACAGGATATGGGACATCACTCAATGAGGAGTGGCAGGATCACAAGTTGTATAGTCCTGTTCTTATGCATAAAGAAGAGACTGGAGCCATAAAATGCCATTTATGTTGCAAAAGTTAAAACAACTAATAAAGATAGGAACTATACCAAAAACAAAGGACAAAAATATATATATCATAAATAAATAAATAAGTAAGTAAGAAAACAAAGTTCTTGTCCTGGCAGGTTTCCTCAGGGAGAGAATTTCCCAGTTGCATGTTCTGCCACTGAGAGATCCCCCTTTCAAAGCCACCATCTGAAGTAGGGATGGATGAGTGTGTTTCATTTTCTGTAATATTTACATATTTTAAAGGACAATCTCATTCTGACCTGTTTCATTTTTTAGCACAAAAATGATTTATGTATTTCTATACACAATATTCTTAAGCTGGGAAATGTCTTCCTTCCAATTGGCCTTGTTTCCTTCATAATTTCAGTCCAGACTATTTGAAAGACTGTACCTCTACATGTGAGCCTGCCCAGCCTTTAAGAGAGGCCTATTTCTTGATCCCACCTCTCTTATAGCCATGGCCATTTCTGCACCAAACTGTCATAGTGCTATTATTCCGCTTTCAACATCCTATGGAATCCTAGAGTTAGCAGTTTCGGGAGACCCCTCCCTAAATTGCCAACCCCAGGATTCCATAGGATCTTGAAAGTGGAATAATAGTGCTATAACAGTCTAGTGCAGAAATGGCCCATGTCTAGTGGGTGCTCCAAGATTGAGCTGTACCCTTCTAAGGGAATCTAGGTTGTCACTTTCCCTATTATAATTCCAAGGGGCCTTGCTATTCAGGCAGGCTTTCAGCAACTGACTGGCTGATGAAGAAGGGGATTTTAATGGGGATGCAGCACTTTTTCTTTTGTTTCTTTTTCTGATGTATTTTTAAATGGTTTCAGTTTGGTGGTTGTTTTACTATGGTAGTTTGTTTAATTTTGTCTTAATGGCAAAACTTACTGTATTTTTAGCTGTGCCAGGTTTTTTTAATTGTGTTATAAATTACCTTGGTTTTCAGTTATGAGAGAATTATAGGATATAAGTAACACTAATAGTAACAACTACAATTTAGTTCTGTATTTGTAGATAGCAAATTGGGGGGGGGGTGCATTAAGATACTTTTTTTTAATGCCAAGAAAAACAAATCCCTTCATCATAAGACAACTAATGTGATTCTGGGTATTATCAGAGCATGCACAGGGCCTAGCAGTGCCAAAAGTGTATAGCATGGTAGGTTCTCTATACTCACCCTTGTAGCTTGGATAACGTCTGGTCCCAGCAACCATTTATGTCTCTTTTCCCCATTCCAGAATCTGGAAGGCATGGCTGAGTGAAATCTGCCTTCTTTTCCAAAATGAAACAATCAGTCAAGCTGTTCATGGAACACCTCAAAGATTCATTCTGTTCCATTCCATAACTTTCTAGGACTGCATCCCTGGGGGCATAAATTCCCCCAAATAGGACTTGAGCAACAGACTGGAAGTGAACGGACTGAAAATGCAGATGAAATTATCATAGGCAACAGTGATGCCCCCTGCTTGGCACTTGAGCGTATTCTGGTGCCTAACAGAATACCCAGTGGAGATGGTTAGAGAGATCCACCCCCAACTCTCCCACACAAATCCTTGTTATGCTTATTAGTTTGGCTTCTTTATATTTAGTCAAACTATGATTGAGAGAATTCTCTTATAAGGAGACGTAGTACCAGAAGGCTGTAAAATAGATTGCTAAGGTTGGATTGAAACCTTTGGTTCTCAGATAAACCAGAACAGGAAATAAACATCAGGAGTCTAACTGAGCCCCTTCTTACTAGGCCTGTCAATCTCCTAATGCCATAACTTACCTTAACCATAACCAGAATAATTCCCCCCAGCAATCACCAGAATAAATGCCCCCAGTTCCAACAGCACACAATTTCTAAATCTCCAGTTGCCTTCACTGTCCCCAAAATAAAATCTCCACAAATAATCACATCATAGTTGTGAACATAAATGTAAGATGTTATCCCATACATTTTAGAAAGAATGTTCAGAGACAGCACTTACCAATATGGCTGCCTCTTCTTCAAGCTAAAGTCTAAATTGTGAAGTAAAGATCTTTTAGGTATAAGATGAAGAAATGGTGAATGGAATGGGTGATACATGTAGAAAACAAATGAAGTGAGGTTTGGTCTCTCATAGCTTTTTATCTTGTTAATTGCATTTTAGACATTAGATGTAGGCCTTAACTTTTCTGTATGCTTTTAGGTGTGCAGTCAGCCCTCCTCATTTGCGGGTTTCACTTTTGCGGATTTGATTGTTCATGGATTATTTGCTGTCACCTTTGTTGACTCCCCATGCCATTTTAATAGGGACTGCAAGCGTCTTGAGACTGAGAAACTGCAAATGAGGCTTCTAAGTCCCTATTAAAAATGGTGTAGGGCAGCAGTCAGGGTGGCAGTAAGCCCCACCAGCCACCCACTTCTCCCTTGTGAAGGAACCCTGATGCCTCAAAGGAATCCATGGTGGGTTGAATATGGTGGTCATACTTCTTGTGTGTGTTAAATATGGCTTGGGAGGACCTAGAGTTATTTCACAAGAGTCCTGTGCCCCTAACCCTAGCAGATGTGGAGGGATGGTTGTATTGTTTTTTGTAAATTGGAATCAGCCTTGAGTTCCAATTTTGGGAGAAGGGAGGGATACAAATAATATAACAGCAAGAAGTGCAGAATGAAAGTCAGGCCCACTAGCTTCTGGTTTAAACTTCTTAGGTGTTAAGATGTGAACATAAGCAGCAGTTTGCCATCATCTAAAGTGGGATGTGATACAGTCTCAGCTTACTTGAAACTCAGTACAAAATAGCAATGCTACTGACAACAGAAAAGGGAGATCAGCCATTGGGTTTTTTTCTCAACATCGTCTGGTTAGTCTATGAATACAGATCCCTAGCACAGACCAGTTAAGCTAAGCGAAAGGTGTGTGTGTGAGTGTGAGTATATGTATATGTAGGGGGGACTTACAGCCAGATATTGTGTTGGAGGACAAAAAATTTCCTGCTCAGTGAGGAAGCGTCAAGTTCTAGCAGGCTTGGGTTCTTCTGGCTAGTTTTGATTAGAGGGATATGAAATATCAGGCACTAGATGGTGAAAGAGAAGAAGAATTATTAAAGCAACCTTTGCCATTTCTTACAGTTTGTTCCCTGAAGGAATAAAAGCCTACATTTTTGTTGTGGGTAATTTGAATACCAAATTACTCTGATTGCATATGTTTATATTCAGTTGCATACTCAAGCTAGAGATGAAAATTTGCATTGCAATTATAAAAATCTGGGCTACAATTTATTTTCAGAAGGGAGTTAAAGTAACCAAAGCTAAGCGTTCATTTGGAAAGTGTTGTACAATTATAACAAGAGTCCTGAAACTTTTCTCAACATTGAACCCTTGAGTAGCATCGAATTAATTTTCCTGTAGAGTTTGTTTTTCCCATTTATATAGGCAAAACTGATACCTTAATGGGTTACAAAATATATACTAATCAGGACCGTGGGTTGGCTCCTTTTTGCCACATTCAGCTGTTTGGAGCATAAGTGGTATTTACCACATAGAGGCCAACCACGCTTACTTCGGTTGCATCCACATGGCATGAAACAAGAGGAACTTAAGAAAGTACTTTGTACCTCATAAATCGTGAATGGTGCATTACAGGAAGCACCAGCAGTATTCCTTCAGGCACACCAAACCAACTATTGTGTATCTCCTCTTAAGACTCTGCTGCTCCGTGCCATGATTCAGTGTGGTTGCATGTTAGCGCAAACCAGATACTCAGCCTACTTGAAGGAAAGCAGTGAAGCATAAGCAAGCACTATCAGAGGCCATTTCCGCCCGAGCCTGTTATAGCGCGATGATTCCACTTTCAACCTCCTATGGAATCCTGGGGTTTGCAGTTTCAGGAGGGGCCAGCTGGCCCCTCCCGAAACTGCAAACCCCAGGATTCATAGAAGGTTGAAAGTGGAATCATCGTGCTATAACAGGCTCGTGTGGAAATGGCCATAGTCCAGAATGATGGTGGATTATGAGCTATGGTTGTTTATATTTCTATCCCTGTACTATGGGTTAGCCTACTATAAAATCATATATTGCAATAAGGCTGCAATATAACCTAATACATTTAGAGGTAAAAGCAGGTGATGGGTGGGAAAGAATTTGCTAAGCTTCCTAATATCTAATATGCCTCAGAGGACCGTCCATTAATAATATTAACATATGTAAGTATTTCTTCTGTATAATGTGGGCCAGTCGCCTGTTAGAACTTTGAAGCTAAATTCTTTTTTTCTGTTTCTCTTTTTTTAAACACATAGACCTTTTCAATTTAATCCATTAGCAAGTTGGCAAAATAAGGTAATTGTCCAACAGAGGAAAGGAGAGAAATCTATTAACATTTGCTACAAATCCGAGTAGTACAGGCAGCACTTAATTAATGGAACAGATTTCTCACTATGTATTCAAACTTACACAGCCATTGTTCAAAAGAGATTAGACCCTTAATGTAAGTAAGTTAAACTAGACCTCCATCTAAAAATATCCGTCATTTCAGCTATTAAGGAGCTGATGTCTTATTCAGTGACAGATATATTTTCCTTCATTTCCTTGGTCTTGTAAAATGCAAAGTATGCATTGTGTGTAATGTGAGAAATCCACCGAGGTAGATGAAACCTAGATTGTGCCTCTCTGCCTGTCTGCTTGTGCTTTCCCCCTTTGTGTGCTTGGTGTCACAGAGCCTCTTCAGCCCATAGACCTCCTGGCACCACGGTGAAAAAAAACCCACCACATGCCATTTTGTCAGGGTGTGATGCCAGCAGCTACCTAATCTGTTTGCAGAATAAGGGCCGTGGGATCTGATTAAGTAATTTAGATACGTAGCAGTAATACCTGAGCTGCTTTTGGCTGGCAGCTTGTGATTTCTCTTGCTCTAATAGCTAGCAAGCTACCATATTTATTCCTACCTTTCTTGCTCCAAAACACCTTGGAGATAATGCCCTAATTTAACAGAGGTATGCCAATGAAGTGCTCTTTTCCTATATACCTTGGTTTCCCTCAGAATACAGCTTGGAATGTGTTCTTCTTTGTGAAGTGAAGATTATTATGCATTTCATTTACCATTTTTGCTCTTCTGCTGTTTTTCCTCCTTCCCCATGTTAACTGGATGTTTTTATTCGTCTAACCTGTGCTCTGTGAGTTGCATTGGCTCCCATTTTGCATCAGGGCCCAGTTCAAGGTTCTGGTTTTAACCATTGAAGCTAGACTGGTGGAACTGTGATGATCCAGATGTTGCTAAAGCTAGATCTTATCCTTGACTATTGGCCATGCTAGCTGGGGCTGGTGGGAGTTGGAGTATAGCAAAATGTAGAGAGACGTAGTTTTGTCCACATCTTTTTTAGAGGTTTATGCAACCAGGGACTTTAAAGCAGGGATGGTAGTTTTGTGGCCTGCCAGATATTGTAGGCTCACAACTCCCAGTAACTCAACAAGGAGAGCCAGTAGTGAGGAATGCTGGGATTTTTTAGTCCAGTAATTTATGGAAAGCTGCACACTTTCTATTCCACCATAACTGTTATCCTTCCCTATCTTTGCCCCCTTACCTGTTGAAGTCAACTCCATAGTCATTATTATTTGTGCTACCTGTATAGCAAGTAAGAACAGCAGCAAGCCAGAGTGGGGTTTTCACAGTGACCACTCCAAGCTTCTGAAATTTTGAGCAGAATTTTTTTAAATAGAATTTTTTTAACAACAGCTGTAAGTCTTTGCTTTCAGTTAAATCTTTCAGTTCAGTTAAACCTTTGGTCACGTTTTAGTTTGATTTTTTTATTCTCTTTGTCTTGTTTTATCTGGTTTCTGTTGTTGTGAACTATTTTGGGTAATTAGAAAAGAATCCTAACCCTTCTGTATTTCATAACATGGGTTGTTGTTGTTATTGTTGTTGTGTGCCTCCAAGTCATTTCTGACTTATTGCAACCCTAAGGTGAACCTATTACTGGGTTTTCTTTGTGTGTCCCTGCAGTCTAGGGCTCTTCTACACTATACAGTTATAGCACTATGGTTTCATTTTGAGAGCACAGGTTTCATCCTATGGAATATTGGGATTTGCAGTTTAGGAAGGAGTGTTTATAGTTCCCAGCCAGAGAGCTCCAGGGCTTCACTACATTACAAATCCAAAGATTTCATAGAATTTAGGCATGGTGGTTAAATTGAATCATCTTGATATAATTGTGTGGTGTGAAAGGACCCCTATTTAAAAGGTGAATTGCTGCTTTCAGACAGGTCAGGAGATGCCAGTACAACCTGTTGGAGGTTTGCATATGGCCCCAGGATTGCATTTTGCCCACTGCTGCTGTATGTTAAATGTTTATTGCATTCACACTTGATGTTTCAGATTTTGTTGCTGTTGTTGTGACAGCAACAGCAACAAAGCTTCCTCTAAGGAGCTCAGGGCAACATCTCAGGTATACATTAAGGCCTTTAAAAATTTCCTACCGTTTCTTTTTCCATATAATTTAGAAGTGCTTGAGGATTTATGTGTGATCACTAACAAGAGGGAGATTAGGCTCACAGACTTTTGTTTCAGAGATCAGGTGATCCTTGAGGCAGCATTGTGCTATGTCTGAAAAGTAGCTAGCAGTGTTGAAGATAAAAGTGGATAAAGACTTGTGCCATCTTAACAGCAGTGTCACCATTTAGGCCTTTGCATCATGTTCCACCCACCACATAGTGGATATAGCTGCCTGACAAGGCTAAAAGTGTGGCGGGGGGACTGTGCTGATTCACCACCATCAGCCGTAAATGGCCATTTAGTTTGTCTGCAGTGGAACAGCTCACCTGTGCTTGTAGACGTCCTGTCTCCAGTAAATCATAAGCATCTCAATCTTTTTGTCGGGCTACGATATAAGAATCTGTCTCCGAATTTCAGTATGAGGGGAGTGAAGCTGATTAAGTGTTTGAGATAAGGTTATGTGACACCACAGGTTAGAAATACCTGAGCTGAAGTTGGCCTGTTGCCTAAGAATTACATTTTCAGAATATTCAGCTAGGTGGCACTGAATATGCTTTTTAGATCACTCTTATCCACTTGAAGAAATAAAGGGCCTCAAGGGCAACCCCTGGACAGCACTTATTCTCCCTTGCTCTGTAACTTTAATTTGGACTTGACTACCCATCTCTCTCTTTAAATGTTTCTGATGTGACAAATTAAAATGTAGCTTCAGAAGTTTAAGAAGAAAAGGATAGGTGTTCATGTTTTTACACATAATTCTTGAACAAGTATTCCCCTGTAAAGAATTTGAACTTACAAACTCATATTCTTCAATACCACACCTTAAAAATTGTGCATAAATTGGAAAAAATAATATTTGGTCAAACTATATTTCAAGATAAACTCTAGATTATACAATAATACATTTTGACTGAGCTAAGGGTGCATATACAACGTCACAGATACAAATTCACCATTGGTGTTATCATCTTTTCTGTGTAGTTATGAACAATTGATGGCAATTGTATTTTCATTCTGAGTTGTAGTTTCTATACCTATTTGTACCTTCATCTTTTTTTCTGCAGTCTTCTATAGAGAAAGCTGATAGTGTCATTCTGTTAATATTTTTAATCAGTATTGTCAAGTTCATTAATATCCATAGCTTTGCCTTCCAAGCATTAGGAGATCTAGGCTCATGTATATCTGTGTATAGACTTTACTACTTAATACTGGAGCTGGGAGTTCACATGATGGAGTGCTTGTCTACCAAACAAAAGCAAAACCTTTCTGTGGGTGGAAGATTAGCAGAGAGAAACATGGGCTAGAATTCTTCTCCCTGATACCCTCATTCCTATGTGCAAGACTTTTTTGTAACAGCCAGGACGTAAGTTGCCTCCTTTGCTGGCTTATTGGATGTAGGTTTTTGAAAAGTGAGGAAGATGATTCCAGAAGGTGCTGGAGTGTAAAATGAATCAGCATGTGCAAAATAACCGGCTTGTTTTGACGATATGTACTTATTTATCCTGTTACTCAATGAAACCCTGAACTGAAATGGTAGATTTGCCAATTTTCATGGATCTCTGGACTGCTGTTCTTACTTTGGAATTCTGCGGGGATGAGCTCACGTTCAAATCACTTTGAGATTGATACTAATAATTTTGAAATGTTTGCCCAGAGGTTTTTCCTTTTTTAAAATATGCATCTTTATTCTTTTCAGATGGGGTGAGGCCAGAAACAAAGGCTCTTCTGACTGCCATCTCCAAGAAGAAGCCCAAGGCAGGGAAGGGGGATACAGCAAAAGAGGATGAAAGCAACAAGGTTGACTCAGTCCAGCCTGTTCATATCACTCTTCTCTTTAAAAGATATGTCTTTGATGCACAGAAGAAAATGATTCAGTCTTGAGAAACATCTGAAGTGTCCTTTAAAGGCTGAACACCAAAATGACTTTCAAGGCATTTGCCGTGGACTAAAGAACATTCTTATTGGTTGCTTCTAGCCTGAAGATATCATAGATATTTCTGGGTTTACTGCTCTAACCTGCTATGCTGCAGGTAAATAGCACCTGTTGAAAATGGTCTTTTACAGCTAATTCAAATGCATTCTTTCACACTCACACTCTGTCACTCTCTCACACAGCTCTATCTATATCTGAACTTTCTCATATGTTATGATTTTCAGAGATGGGAAAGTAAAAAGGCAAACATGGCATGATCAAATTAAATGAGGTGTTTAAATTCCTTTATATATAATAATCCAAATGCAGTATTTGTAAAGCAGGGATTACTTTGTAAATGAGGTTTGTATCTTGAGCACCATTTATAACTGGCTTCAATGTTAGAACATCTTTAGCGATGTACATAATTTCATGGTATGTATTGTAAACCTTTGCTGTTTCCAGGGTTCAGAGCTGCTTTTGTGTAATACTTTTGTACAAGCTTTCCAGATCTGCTGGCAAATGTTTTTCTCTAGGAAAGCTGATAAAATAAACAATTCAGAGCTACTATTAGGTATTGTTGAAAGTGAATGTTGCTCAACATATTTTAAAAGCATATTGTTATCAACAAACTGTCAAATTACGAGAATTAAAACAGAAGAAAATGACTTGAGAATTCCAGTGGTTTGTTTAAATATAATGCATTTCCAGTTAGGCTTTTATTCTGCCATTTGGGTTCTTGTCCTCCTCTCCCTTCCTTAGCAAGCAAAGCCAGCAAACAAACCCAGCACTGTGAGGACTAGAGCCAAAGTAAGTCATGCAGAGTGTCAGGCATGTTAGTTTTCTCAGCTATGGCTCTCCCTATTTCCAGAGTCCTTGTGCTTTGCACAATCTCTCTCTGTGTGATGACAAAGGGGCAAGGACAGGTCTGATCTCAAGAATAGTATGTACAGTGTTTATGGTCCACTAACCATAGCAGCTCTTATTTATTTTTTCTCAATTTTTTGCATTATTTCTTCTAAAAAAAGAGCTAGTTTAATTAGAATTTCTAAGTACTTATTTTTAGTACATCTTAGTTATTCTGACAATGATAAGGGCAGTGGACAGAAGCATACAGAAATGACAGTCATGAAATGGGGTGGCTAAATCAGTGTAGTGACAGTTTGTTGGGGCCATAAGAAACTTCAGCAAATTTCTTAGATCAAGTATATTCAGGACCAGTTCTACTTTGAAGTATCTATATCACTGATTTTCCAAGGTAGTGAGTAAAAATTGGTCTTCTACTGCCTGTGCTGTGATCATTGGGAATAATGTCTTGAAAGGTTTTCACTTTTAGACTAAAACAGCCCAGGGATAGAAAGATTTTATTTTGGTGAATTCTTTTAGTTAATAACATGTCAGCAAATTTGACTAGGTGGCCTTTGTGGTCCCTTTGAGCTTCATGATTCTATTATCCTATTGAAGTACAGTAGCAGAGAGAGAGAGAGAGAGAAATCACTAATGCTCAAAAAGGTGATTTTTTGTGTGTGTTGTTTAGATCTGTTAACTGGCACTGCACCTAGAGAAAGGAGGAGGTATGGAGGAGTGGTGCAATTACACAGACCTATGTCAGTTAGTCTTAACAGACTACAGTAGCCCCTCCACATTCGCAAGGGTTCAGGGCACAGAACACATGTGAAAGTGGAAAAACTGCAAATAAGCCCCCTCGCAATTCCCCTCCAGAGCTCCCCCCTTCTGTTCCTTTGCCTCTGGCCCCAACAATGGGGGTGGGGAAGAAAAAAGACAAAGTAAAGGGCTTACCAATACTTTCCCCTCAGAGGAAGAAGAACAAGAGTTCTTGCCTTCTAGTTACTTCCAGCACCCTTCTTGAAAAAGGATGGGTATGGGGAGGGGTAAGAGCACTTGAGCAATCAGCAGCCATTACACAGCAGAATGGCAGAGAGGACACAACTCCAACAGTGGTGGGTATTTGCTCACCCAAAGGAAAAAATGTCCATTTTAAGCACCAGACTCCCAAGCCTGGGGTGAGGAATGCAAGAGAATGGAAGGAGGAAAATGGAGGAAGAGGTGAGCACGTGCCTTGTGAATAATCAAATTCACGGGTCTCCCCACAAGAAGCCTTTTTTGGGAGGTGGAAAGATACAGATAAATGGTTACGATATGAAGACTTACTAGACATAACAGATGACTCCGGTGTGAAGATGAAATCAAGAGAGAAATTGGAAACTGAAGGAATAAAATTAAGCTGGTTTCCCTAAAGACAGCTAAAGGAAAGATTTCAGATGGATGTACAAACCTATGGAATACAACAAAAGGAACAAATTCATTTACTGAGAATGTTAAGAGAAAATCCACCACATTTACTAGCACGTTTGTACAAAGAAATTTTACAACAAGAATGTGAGAGAGAGACAGGTAAAGTTGCAATGATACAATGGGCACAAAACATTGGACACTCAATACAGTTAGAATGGTGGGAACAGAGCTGGCAACGTACACAGAAATTTACTGCTGCCCAAAATTTAAAAGAAAACTACTATAAACTATTTCATAGATGGTACATGACACCAGAAAAATTAAAGACAATTTATAAGACAGGCACAGGTCAATGCTGGAAATGTCAAGAGAAATGTGGCACATTATTTCATATGTGGTGGTCATGTCCTAGAGCACAAAAATACTGAAAAGAAATACATAAGAAAATAGGTTCAATTTTGAAGATTCAATTCAGGATGACACCTGAATTTTACTTGTTAAACATGACACATACTCTAGATGCAACAGCTAAGAGACATTGGAGAATTATATTGTATATGGTGACGACGGCTCGTATTGATTTGGAAAAATGAAACTACACCTACAACGGAACAGTGGTGGATAGCTTTTATGGAAAATAGAAATGCGGACATACTTACACAAAGATTGAAAGGGAAATCAGATGAGGACATAAACAAAGAGGGGAAGATTGTTACAGATTTGGGTTGGGGGTAGACGGAGGGCATTACATCTTTCATGATAATTATTATACAGTGAACAGTGAATGAAATGTCATGTAGCAAGTAAAGTAAAGTAGAGATATATAGCAGGAACTAACAAATTATAGATTATTAACATTTTATTGCGATACGTGATATAACAAATAGAGGGAATATCAATAATTGTAATCCAGAAAGGAAAGGAAGAAGGAAAAACATTACATGTAACATTGCAGAAATTACTGTTTGTTTTATTTGTTGAAATTTGAATAAAATTAAATATTAAAAAAATAATCAAAGTCATGAAGGTGAAACCCACAAATATGGAAGGAGTACCTGTAATTTTTTTTGAGAAACTTAGTGGCTTAATACTGTGAGCAGTTTTTAAATTATTTCTGCTAACTTTTATACACCTCTGAAAGGATATCTCCAAGGCAAATAAATGAACAGTAAAATGGAAGTGCAAAATGATGCTCAGTGAGGCAATATAGATCCTAACTTCACATAAATAGGATGTCTGAGCTGATGGAGAATGACCAGGAAAGGGAACTTGGGGCAGTGGTGACTGGTCTGATTAACCCAGCAGGTTGACCTGCTGTGAAGAAGGTCTGTTCCATGTTGCGGAACACCCGGAAAGGAAAGGTGAATAAAAGTGTACAATGCTTTTTACACACATATAGTACAACCACACTTGGGATACCATGTCTAGTAGTGGCCAACACATCTCCAAAAGATATTTTAATGCTGGGCAGAGTGCAGAATATGGCAACCTAAATGACTAAGAGACTGGAGCAACTCCCCTATGAAGAAAGATTACAGTGTTCGGGCTTAGGAGGGAAGCAACATGATAGATGTAATGAAATGCTGCATGATGTGGAGAAAGAAGACAGGGAATTTTTCTCCATCTCTCATACTACTAGAGCCTACTGAATGACAGGTGATACAGAATTGAAAAAAGTACATCTTTATGCAGTGCACTGTAAAAGTATGGAATTAGCTTCCACAGATTTTTTTCAGTGGTGGCTTCAAATCTGTATGGTTTTAAAACAGGACCAGACTAATTCAAGAGGAATGCAGCTGTCATTAGTTTCTAGTCATAATGGATAGGTCCAGTATCAGAGGCAATGTGGCTGTCAGTATCTGTTGCCGGAGATCTTCTCTTGCACTTTTGCTTGTAACGTTCACATAGGTGGAACACTTAAGCAATGTTGGACTATACTGGCCTTTAATCTGATCCAGCAGAGCTCTTTTTATTTCTTCAATTTGACTATGATTCAAAGGACTCTGGTCTTCACTAATAGTTAATAACCTCAAAATGAAGTTTCATGACTTACTGATCTTTTTACTGTTTATTTCAGTCATAATGTAGGACAAGGGTAGTGTTTTCTCACTTTTAGCATTATGATCCTTTCCATTAGCAAAGCAAAGTCATGTGCAATGTTATGATATCCTTTGGCAATTGTGTTGAAGTCTGAAGGGGGACAAAAAGACTAGTGAGACTTTTTCCAAGTCTTGCATTGTGGCAGATCTGGTGCCAAACTTAGTTTGGGCCATGCACATTTAAATCAAAGAGGAGAAAAGTGCTGTGTGTAGTGATCTTGAGCAATTTCTGCTGAGTAAGTGAGTCCTAGGCAAAGCTTTACTACATCCCTTAGGATTATGGGATATGCTTTCAGCATAACTCGCGAGGAATTAGGCAGGTGAATTCAGTTATTACTTTGTATGACTTGTGCTACCAGACCCAGTGAGGGAAAAGAAAGTTATCTTTCTAGAGGAAAAATTGCACTTTCTCTTCTTGTCAGAATCTTTCAGAGCAATATTTGCTATATGCTTCTATGAACGGCCTCTGATGGCTAACACAATTGAGAGAAGATGAATACAGGCATAATACTGTCTGAGCCTTCTGAAACCATGGGACTTTTTCCTTTCACATTTCGCTGATAATTTGTTCATTAATAACTAGTATTGCATTTTTCTTGTGTGTGTGTATGCACGTGCCTACACACACACAAATATGTGTGTGTTTGTATTTCCCTGAAACTCCTATGAGGTGGTTGTGTATCTTCGTCTACATGTTGTAGATATAATATGATTTTATTAGCTGGACAAAGAATTTATGTCAGTAGGCAGCAATAAAACCCTGGTAAACAAATTTAAAAGACTCATTCATGGCTGCAGGGTCACATTGGGACAAATGAGACTCAGGCCGAAAGTCCTGCACAGCCAAGAAGCCCGCTTAGTTATATTAGGCCAGTTTCTAGCTCTTAGCTCAGCCTACTTCACAGTGATAAAGTGAGAAAAAAATGGATTGGGGAGAACAAGCTATGTATGCCACTTTGAGATTCTTGGAGAAAAGACAGGTTGAAATATGTATTAGTTAACAAATAAATACATGGCTCAACTGAATTTGAATTTGGGACATCAAGTCAATGCTTGCAATCAGAGCAGTAAATTTATTCTCAAAACAGTAACTCTACTCATCCTCACTGTTTCATTAAATCCAGTGTTCTGTATCCAATATCCAGTCTATCATACTTCCTTATGTAAAACTGGGCCCTGAAAAAAAAATAACATGAAGGAAACAATCTGTGAAAAGTTAGGAAGTTTTCTGATATTTCCCCCAACTTCACCAATCAGTGTAGCAGATATGAATTTACCAGTCCCCTTATCTGTCTCTTTTTGTCCCTCAATGATTAAAAAACAACAGTAGAACACAAATGAGGGACAGATGTAACTTGGACAATGCAGACCTTTCTGACTTCTCCCAAACATTTGTTTGATGTGGCTTTGTTTAGACCTACAGGAAGTGCTAGTACCAGCTCAATAACCTCTTTAACATGAAACACAAGAATACCCAGGAGATAAACTAAAGCAAGTCTAAACTTTTCCTTAGCGTTACATCAGCTCTGAAAATGCAGACAGTTTTTAACAGAGGGGAGCATTCAGAGCTACATCTTCTTCCATGTGTATTCTTCAGTGGTGCAAATCTAGGGAAGAACATAGTAGGTAGTATGTAGGTTGTATAGTAGGTTGCTGAACATCCATAGTACTACTCAGTTACAATAAATAGGAGTTCAAATATACTGAGAATTTATTTAATGGCGTTTACTGTGCATGTGGATATGAGCCTGTACTGGTTAATCCAGATTTGCTTCTTCTCACTCTATACTTTGACATTCTTCAGCAAAATTTGATACAGTAGATACTGTGTAAAGGGAAATGGATGTTAGGTTATCTTTCACCTGACATTTTATTCTGTTTCCCCAAGTTCATTCTTTACTTTCATGGTATCTCCCTGTTCTTGACAATTTGTGCTCCTAATTAATTGCTGTGGAATTTGGTCCTTTGGAAAATATTTTGAAGCCGTAACATGTATTGCATACATGATCATAAAGAAGAGAATGCCTTGACCATGTTCAGAGTATATTTTTTGTACTACTGTGCAAATTTCTAGAAAAGAGCAGGCCTTCTAGGTAGACTTGAGCTTACTGGCCTAAATTCAGCTGCTAGCTGTAGCTAGAGGAGACCCAACAAATAAATTATCGAATTGTTAAGTCAACAGTTGTGTAAATCCCATTGTTCAGTGGGTCTATTCTACCTGAGCTAGCAAATAGATTTTAGACTGATGTTTTCCCTCTCCCCCTTTGAAAAATGCAACCTATCAGCAATATAAAAAGTTTTACTTTGTTTGTCTGAAAAATATCCCTGTGCTTTAGAATTCTGTGTTAAACTTCTGACTCGGGTTATTCTACCACCTATATTTTGCCTGTCACTATGAGCTCAGCATTAATAAAGGACAAAAAACTAAGAATGGCTGCCCCGCCTCCCCTTCTAGTTCATTCTGAAAGGAAAACAGAAGTGCACCCAGGAACTTTGATTATAATGTACTATTACTACTGATCTCTGGCTACTGTCCTGAGGCTGTTGGATACACATTCAGAAAACGAGTGAAATGGTGGAACCAAATGATTACAGGAAAATCAAAGCTTTTAAAGACATTTGTAGGATGAACAGATGTTCAAACGTTCTTTTATTTGGGCTCCAGACAGACGCAGCTGAGATTTTGCTTTCATCCTGGTAATCGGTGCATTATGGTGTAATTTGTAAAAATGGCATTAAAAATATTAACAGGGTCATATTGTGATCTACTGACTCTGTATCATTAAGCCGTGAAGCTCCGGAATGGCAGCAGGGAAAAGGAGTTAAATGTTGTGGAACATGTCGTACTGATAGCATGTGTTGCAGGAGACAATGCTCCATAATTACTGCAAAAGTAAAAGGTTTGAAAGAGAGACTGAGAAGAGCCAGGAAATGCCAGACTGATACTGATGCAGAAGGCCTGATGCATGCAAGTTTCAACAGAAAATGAGGTATGGTGGGGGAGCCATATAGAAAAAAATGTTTTGAAGAGGGAACAGCTTTTCAGCAGCTTCTCCACTCTCCTGGAATTTATTTCAACTTAACTGTTTTGATCCTCAGGAACTCAGTTGCCACTTGAGCATGATGACAATAATGATTATTATTAATTTAAATCTGACTTGATTTCTGTTTGCAACACTCAAAGTGTCTCACAGTAAATGAAACCAGAGCTTAATAACACAGATGGCAACACTCTTATTTTCTTAAAGTTAAATCAGTTAAGCACTGGTGCTGAAAGGAAATATAAGCCTTACCTAATTTTGGCTTATTTATGACACATTCCATAAGTGTAAATTTATTAACACTTTCACCTTTATCCATTTTGCTGCTTTATTAAAGTTGTTTAGTGCTGCTAAAGCATTGCTTCTCTCTGATCAGCTGGAAGGGAAATTAAAATGGAGGTTCCACATGAGCACATAACATGCCATGTTATCCAACAGTGCCATTCCTGATAGCCAAGATTCTATAGCACTGTCAACTTATAAACAAGTTTTATTCTGCAAAGGTTCAGAAGGAGTTTGCTATTGCCTTCCTTTGAGACTGAAACAGTGTGACTTGCCCAGGGTCACCCAGTGGGCTTCCATAGCTGAGTGGAGACCCAAACCCTGGTCTTCCAGAGTCTTAAAGCCAACACTCATACCACCGAAAATATCAGTTACTCTTTCAGGCAATACAACCATATGTGATCTACTGTCCTAATTGCATCACAACCCTGCCAACAATATTGTGAAATGTTATTGTTTATTTTATGAAGTTTAATTTTTATGTTAAATGCCATTTATGAATGGTCTTCAATATTCATTCCCTGAATGAAGCTAATATTGATTTGTATGGTGGCGTGGTCCATATTATGGCTCACTGTGCTTCTGAAATTGAACGTTTGAGGTCAAGCTCCCAAGATATTCTTAAACCATTCCCTCATCCATATTTTTCTTTATATACGGTAAATTAAATACCAACACTTTAATTATAGGAGAGGGGGGAAAGCATGCAGGCTGAAACCTAGTCAACACCCTCTGGAGTCTTAAGTGCCCCCCTCTATCTATATATAATTAGGAAAAAATCAAATCTGTGCTTCTTGAAAGCACCCCGCTTGAATATTAGATGGCTTTGTGAGAATTTTTTCCAATGACAATGCTTTACCCATTATTTTTAGTAAGTGGATCAACTGATAGGGGGCTTTCTAAGAAAAATCGCCCAGTAGAGTGGATACGGAAAGGAAGACACCCCCCACACACACACACACATGCATTTGAAAAGAGAGAGATGTTAAGGTGATGGAACACAGCTACCTTTGCTTCACACCCTACTTATCCAGCACATGAGTGGCGTTGTTATCTCACCAGGATTCATTGATAACCAATAAAGGTGTGCTTCAGCTGAGTAAAGGCATAGCACTTAGCCAAGCATAACATGCGCCTTCTAGTACAGAAGGGAAGCATGGCTTTTGAAGTGATCTGTGTGTGCAAGCACTAGGGTAGGGAAATAATTTGTGGGATTTCAGGAGGGGATACGATTGAACATGGAAGTCATGTCCCCTTTTGCTTATATCCCCAAAGCGTAAATGTAATTCCCCATCCCTGCCTCAAGCTTACTGGTTTGGTGGTCAGGAAAAGGTGCTGCTTCTCCACTGAGAAGATCACAAGGAGGAAGGAATTATGTCCCCCATGCACTTTCATTTGCATGTAGAAAATGCAGTCCAATATTTCAGTAATCCAAGATTTAGGATTTTCAGACACAAATGTGAATTCCTTTAGTTTGTTGGTATTGCGTATCTTTGTTTCCGACATATGGCTAACCTATCCCAAGGCTGGCAAGATTTGTTCAAGATTTGTCTTCCTCTGAGGCTGAGACAGTGTGTGACTTGCCCAAGGTCACCCAGTGGGTTTCCATGGCTGATTAGGGATTCAAACCCTGTTTTCCAGAGTTGCAATCCAACTCTCAAATCACTATACCACACTGGCTCCCCTTCATTATTACTGTCAAATATGTCTGTATTTCTAAAAATATGTTTTATTCTTTTTAAAACACAATTATACTGTCCCTGTTTTGTTCCTAGTCTAGGTCAATGGGATGTTTTAGTTGGGCTCTGCTTCCATTCTTTAGGCTTGAAATATATATGTGAAGATCCTGAATGGAGAGCACAGTTAATATTTGTCTAATTTGATCAGAAGCCACGTCCTGGGGATTAGACTGCGTAATGTACCCATCCATCTTTGAGGGAAATGGAGCCTACATCATCATGTCAATATTTCTCTATTTGGTTCCCTCTTTATCTCCCTCAGTACAATTAGAAAACAGTGAAGAATTTATTTTAAAAGAATGAGAAAATAATTAAACTCCCTAGGTAATAATAATTCAATGTGCTGGAAACTTTAGTAGTTATAGTCTCTCTCTCTCTCAAAGGCGAGGTGTTAGAGTTCTGTTTAATTTGCATAAAATGCCTTGAATGCAAGGCAGAATGAATGTTTAAAATCACAAGGCAGGTATGGGTAGATGTGCTTGTTATTAACAAAAGCTTTGAAAAGTTACTTTTTTGGACTTAACAATTCCTAGAATCCCCTAGCCAATATAGTATTAACCACGCTGCCTATTCCTCCTGGAATATCCTTGTAGGGCAATAAAGGGCAACAGTGATGGGCCTGGGGGTGAATTTTATGCCCCTCAGACCCTCTAGAAGCCATACAAATGACCCCAAATGTCTACCCCAGTTCCCCTCAAAACTGGGAGTGGATAGAAGTCCACTTCTAGTTTCGAGAAAATCGGTATTTCTTCTGCTAAACAGAGCTGCTGGGGACCCATGCAATCTGTTTAAAATAGAAATCACTTGTCCCAAAAGGCTTCCAAGAGAGGCTGTCCACCATCTTTTTCCAGAACAAGAGTGGTTCAGGGAAGTGGTGGGGAGCGAGAGACACCAGTGCAGCCTTTAGGGGTGGACTTTGCCCCACTCCGCTATGGGACTGTGTAATGACAGCTGAGGTAGATTCTGGAGACCCAATGTAGTTGGTCCTCCAGTGTTGAATATTAAAGTTTCTGGCAAAATCAATATTCTGTTAATTGTGCTGTTTGTCTCAGCTCATCCAGGCTACTTTACCATTTTTACTTGGTGGTCTTACGGGTAATCTCTGTCACAACAGATGCTTCCATGGATGGCTAGGGAGCACATATACAGAATGTATCTGTAAAAGGACATTGGACATTGTTGGAAAAATGTCAACACATAAATGTTCTGGAGTATCTTGCTGTCCTCAAGACATTCAGGGCTTTTCAAGTGGACCTGCGTGGTCTTGCAGTGCAAGTGAGGATGGACAATACAACTGTAACAAGGAGGAACTCATTCCACTGTGCTTCTGAAATTAACAATCAAGTTCTGGAACTGGTGCCTCTCCAGAGAGATAACGGCATCACCAATACATGTGCCAGGAGCAGACAATACATGGGCGGATGCTTTAAGTCAAGCTCTGATGTCCTGTCAGGAGTAAGAGCTGGATGCCACCATAACTGAAAGCTTGTTCAATCTATGGGCGGTACCATCCATAGACTTGTCTGCATCCAAGGACAACAAGAAATGCAAGATGTACTGCTCTCATTGAAAGACAGACCAAATGAGCCTGAGAGATGCTTTCCTCTACAGATGGACGGGACCACTCCTCTATGCGTTTCCACCGTTCCTTCTCATAACGAAGGTGATCTTGAAGATAAGACAGGACCACATGAGGGTCATACTGATAACACCTTGGTGGCTGAGATAGCCATGAATCTTGCCTCTTCTCACTTTGTTGAAATATCGATACCAGAGGTTACTGTTGATGCCAAACTTGTTGATGATGCACAACGGTACCGTGTTTCACCCGGGTGTGTAGAAACTTCGATTAACTGTGTGGAAGATACTGTAAATTCTGCTTTCCTGGAGAAAGTTAGCCACATATTAAGAGTGGCTCACAAACCATCGACTATTAATGGGACAAATTTTGCAGGTACCTAAGGGATCGCGGTACTCAACCTCAGAACTGTGGTACTGCAGACATACTTTCTTTCTTGACACACCTTGGTACCAAGGGACTGTCATTATCTTCAGTTAAATGTTATCTAGCCGCAATTTCTTGGTATCTACAGAGTAAGGGAAAACCTTCCTGTTTCTCGAGTCCGACCGTTAAAAGATTTTTACGGGACTATAAACTTGTGTATCCTCCAATTCAATCTCTGTTACCGGGTTGGGATTTACATTTTGTGTTGTTGCAACTCACATGTAGGCCATTTAAACCAATGGCAACCTGTGATTTGAGGTTGTTATCCTGGAAAACACTGTTCCTGGTAGCCATAATTTCTGCAAGAAGGCTAAGTGAGTTGGCAGCTTTAAGAGTAGATGCACCCTTTTCGAGGTTTCATAAAGGGAAGGTAATACTAAGACCACATATCACCTTCTTACCAAAGGTGGTATCATTCTTTCATCTGAACCAAGACATTGTTTTGCCAGATTAACACATGCAGAATCTAGAAACTGATCTGGAAGAAAAGTTGCATTGCCTTGATGTCAGAAGAGCATTAGCTTTCTATGTTCAACACACTGCAGCTATAAGGAAAACTAAGCGGTTATTTATCTGTTATTTGAGTCAGAAACTAGGGGAACCTGTTTCTTCCCAAAGGATATCTAAATGGGTTGTTTCCGCAATAAAGTTGTGTTATGAAATTGCTAAAAGAAAGTTACCAGTAAATGTAAGGGCACACTCCATGAGATCAATGGCAGCTTCAGCTGCTTTCACACATGGTGTACAATTGAGGAAATATGCAAGGCTGCTACATGGTCGCAGCCATTAACCTTTATTTCCCACTATAGGGTAGATGCAAGGGAAAGGAGTGATGTATCCTTTGATAGGGCTGTTTGTTTTCTGCAGTTGCTTGAAAAAAAGAAAATGGGGAAATGGGGAAAAAAACCTTTCTGAATGAACTGAAGAAACACAACATGATTTTTCTGTAAACTAAATATTTATTTATTTTTATTTATTTATTTATTGTTCTAATAATATTTATGATATTTATAATATTTATTGTATTGAAATATTTATTACAGTTTTTCAAAAAAAGGAAAATCTGATGTTGTTTGTTATTACTGGTGTATATTGACAATTTGACATCTCCCACCTCCATCTTTGACAGCTCGCGAATCTCCCCATTGTGTGATTCACAGAGACCACAAAGAAGAAGAACGGGTTGCTTACCTGTAACTGTGGTTCTTTGAGTGGTCTTCTTTGAACTCACACAAACCCACCCAGCCTTCCCACTTGATGTCTTTTTCATCGGTTCCTGTAGCTGCTACCTTGGCGGCGAAGGAACTGACCGTTACTCGGAGGGGGGGCTATATACCCTGGGGATGTGAGGGATGGGCCAACTGCCACAATGCCTGATTTTAGGCTTCCAGAAGGTTCTGAATGCTGTATCACACAGGCACGAAATACCCCATTGTGTGACTTCACAGAAGACCACTCGAAGAACCACAGTTACAGGTAAGCAACCTGTTTGTCACCCACCCACCCAAAAACAACTGAAACCCCAAAGCGACCCAGGAAAAGAATACGGTCTGGGAAATAGGGGAGGTTGGAACCATCCATGTGTTCACAGTGCTTGAGTTGTCTCATTGAATCAACATCAGCAGAACAGCACAACAATACAATGTTATCACGGTTATGATATGTCAGGTGAGAGCACTAGATATCCTTTTGATATCAAATAATTCGGCCTCTACTTGACCCTTCTCTGCCACCCTGCTCCACGTGTTTGTGAGGTCCTCCGGACAAGCACGTATTTGGCGCGGCTGTTAACGGTTTTACATTCCAAAACCCCATTCAGGCAGGCAACTCAAGCCTCTTCGTTGCTTCAGGGAACACCTCATTGCAAACCGGCTTTGCTCGGCACGTATCTTCACAAAGCTGCACAGCTCTGAGCCGAGCTGTTCCTTTATGTTGGGCCATCAGCGTACTGGCCATACTATTGTCTTCCAGTGCTAAGCTCATCATGCAAAATCTGACCTTTTCCAACTCCTTTGTCCCGCTCTAAAATCCCTTTGTTCTCACTGAGCATAGCATAGCCTGTAGGTAAACTCCACCCTATAAAAAGTCCCCACTTTTGGGACTCCCTCGGACTACTTTGGACTTCCATCCTGCCTTGCTGCCGGTTGTCTAAGGGAACTCCCCTCAGCGGATCACATTGAGCTTTCTCTCCCGGAGCCCCGTCTTTCTCTCCAGGACTACGAGACCAGGTGTTGTATTACCCACTCCTTTGAAACTCTCCATTTCTATCTCTAAGTTAGCTAGTAGTTGTCGTGTCTTTCGTGTTGCTTGTTCTTAATAAAAATATTATTTGTTACTTTGAAGCTTGTCTAACTGCCCTCTGACCCGACGCTGTATACATTGGGTAAAAGATCCTAGCTGAAGTTACCCTGCCTCTCGTTAGCTTACGAGAGTGCTCGAGCTTAATTTCCCCATCTTGTGTTTTATTTGGTTATTTGGGCGCCCCTCCTGGGGCGCCCCTCCTGGGACCCCCAACACACAGGGTAACAACAACAACAACATGCATACATCAAGCATGTTGTGTGTACCTTTTATTTAATAACTCAAGAACAAAGACATGACAGATTGACAGTTAGTTGTCAGAGTGGAGGGGAATTGTTTCCATGAATGTGTTGAGAACTGGTGCCATGTATTGGCAAATATTCAGAAATCTAGGGAAACAGGGGAGTAGTACAATTCTCTAAGGCAGAATCTTTTAGATAACTGGCTTCTCATGAAATTAACACACCCACCATACTAAGGTCCTAATGGTTGTCTGCATCCATCCAGAAAGAGAGAGAAGGAGAAGTAGGATGTCCTGAGGATGCCTGTTATCCTGGTTCCATTTTTGTTCATTTGATGAGTAGTGAAGTTACCTCTAAGGAGCCTGAGAGACAGAGCTTTATGAGATACCTTGCGCTCTAACAAAAGAGATTTGTTCAAGAAGTGCTATTTGACTCATGTTACTAAAATGGGTACAAGGGATGGGAGGCACCATGGCTTTGTCCGGAATAATTTACTTCAAATGCTAACACAGCATGCTCTTTGAAAAAGCAACAAAACCTTCTTCAGTCAGTACATAAAGCTTGCTAATTTGCAGCATTAGTTGTGCCGGCTAGTTCTATTTCTTTAATTAGGAATTTTAATTAGTACATGCTGTGTATTAAGATGTTGGAGCTGTTGCCGGCGGTTCGGCAGGCAGAAGGATCATCTGTCTCTCCTGGGCTGCTGCGTGGCAGGGATTAGGTGTGCCCCCTTCTACCTGCGGGTATCTTTCACTCCCTCTGCCAGATCATCAGCAGTATTGTCCCAAATAATACACATGTGTCTAATCAGCTCTTGTTGGTTTTGGGTTGGAAACAGCAGGATTTTCATTTGTTTCTGTTTCAGAATAAGCGTGTATATGTGTCAGAGTTAATGTGCACAGAATTTGTTCAGAAGCAGCTGTGATTGTGCATGTTCATGTAAAGTTAGGGGAGAACTGAACAAGTGGTCAACGTACGCAAGATGTTTTTTACATTGGCCAAGTGACACACAGAAGTTTCAGAGAGAAGTTGAAGAATGTACATGCATTGACAGTTTGAGCAGATTTGTATCTTGTCTATTTCGTGTGTATAGTACTTCATTGTGAGTCTATGCAGACATATCTCAATTAACAAAGTCTCTGACAAAATAAAGGTCCTTTTTACAAAGTCTTTTTATGCCTGCCCAGCCCCCTTTTTCCCTCTTTTTCCTCCATCTAGCTGAAAGCTTCTTTTTTTTTAAGAAACAGTATCAGCTCTGGGAGAATGGTGAAAGAAATTTGGAGAAACCCATCCTTCTGGTGCTAGGTTGCAGCAGCATGTCCACAGTAAACAATGCAATAAAGCTTGATCTGGGAAAGAATGGGATTCTACTCCAGCTAGTCCTACTGTAGTAGAGTGCCCCTGGCTACAACAAACAAGGTAAATAGCAGCTGCATCCATAGTCCTGTACTGAGCATGCGTGAAAAGAAAAGTAAAGGGGAGAGGGGAAAATACATTAACTCACCGTACCAGCTGCCCCCAGCATGTTTTAAAAAGCATTGATCCCTAAGTCTGGTTACCACGATGACAATCATAGAAAGAGTGGAAGCTGATGAAATTTTTAAAGATATCCTCCCTAGATAAGATTTGGAAGAAGATTTTAAGTGGTCTCTAGAAGGTTCAAAATATTTTGTTAACTTAGGCCCTTTTCGCACGGGCCTTTGCTCGCGCGACAGCCCCGTGAGCCTCGCGGGAGTGGGAGCGTCGCTCTGCATGACGCACTCCCACTTTCGCCCAGCTCACGGGGCTGAAGCGGCGCGAGCGCGTGTTTTTTGATTTTCGCATCCAAGTGAAAATCACCCCACGCTCGCGCAACGCTCCCGGCGCCCACCCGCATTTACCTTTCGTGTGGAGCCTCCGGGAGCCGGCCGGGTCGCGCTTCCTTCCCTCCGCCCCTGCGGAAGGAAGGAGCGGGGTGGGGAGGTAGCGCGATGGACGCGACGCCTGCTTCGTGCGCGCGCGCGGGGGGACGCAACGCCGCCCGCTTCACGCGCGCGGGGGAGGAATCCGGCGCGCGCGGGGGGAGGAATCCGGCGCAACGCCGCCTGCTTCGCGCGCGCGCGCAGGTTGGGAATCCGGCGCGAGGTCTCCCGCTTCACACGGGGGGAGGGCGGCTTGCGCGGCAAGCCTCCTTCGGTGCCGCTTCCCCGCTGGTTCCTTCGCCTGCGGAAGGAAGGAGGGGGAAGCGGCAGCCTCCCGGAGGAGCCTTCTTGCACTTGCCGGTCTCCCCCGCTTGCGCTAGAAGCCTTAGTCAAAACTTGACCTCATTGTTTCATTTCAAATATTCATATTGTTAGTTTTGAATAAAAAGTTTGCGGAAACATGTTGAACTGCTCTTCTTTGCGTAGTCTAGGAAACTATCCCTTTTCTTTTTTTTCATGAAATTTCTGCCTGTAGGACCAAATTTTCTGTTAAAGACATAGTGTCCAGGAGCACATCTGCTTTGTCAATTGAAGCATAACTCACATCAATCCCACATTTGTTAGTTCATAGTATTTATAAGTCATCTTTTAGGTTGTAGCCTAACAAGCCACATACAATGCAATATGTGTGTGTTGTACTGATTTAAAATGTGCTGGAATTAATTGAAATTAATTCTTCATTATATATTATTGCATTCAATAAAACTTCTGTCACTTGTTAGGACGAAATACCCCGCTACTCATTATTATTAAATTTATATTTACAAACTATCGGTAGTACCCAGCATTGCTCCAGAGATTCATTAAGTGTTGTTAATTATCTTTCAGTTTTAACAACTCTAGAGGATGAGTGTGCATCTTGTTAGGTGCTCATACGTTCCTCATGTCTCATGTCTGTCTCACTTGCCCTTGAGAACACATGCCTCTCCCAACTGGCCACCAAACACAGGACACAGTATGAATGAAGAAAAAAACAGGGGTGTCCCACCAAAGTAAATTCTGTATATGCCATGTACCCTCTGTGTTAAGGCAGACCATCCCAAATATTTCCTTCTGATTTAGGGAAAATCCAGCCAGTCATTGTTATATGATGGGGTAACAAATAGATAGAAACTTAATTTTATTTGTAGAGTTATAGCAAGGTCAAGTGTATACGACCTGACTACCCTTGTTTTCTGATAAGTATGGTGTTTTTCAGGTCAGACTACTGACTTTTCCTCCTCACTATGGAAGCTGCTTTAATATTACCATAAGAATTAAAAATAGAATTAAAAATAGAATTAAAAAAGAAGAATTTGGGCAGCTAATATATAATAAGTAAATTTATAAGACTTAGAAATCCACTCCATGAATTAAAAGTGGTTCCAGCATTCCAAAATCTGGTGCAATTCTAAGCCAAGTTTTACTTGAACCTAACTTTTCTCTCTAGAAAAACTTGGTCGGACAGGCATGAAGGGCTGTGGTAGGCTTCACGTTATGCATTTGCTGATACTCGTACTTGTTTTGATAGAACCACCTTCCACGTAGATAGTTTGATTCTGTGGGTTCCTGAAGAGATTTATGAAATGTGATTTATTAAAAACTTGTGTATTTACCCGCATTGCCTGGGGTTTTCATTTTCCTCTTAAGATCTCACCAAACTGTCTTCTCCATTTCCTGTAACTTTGCTCCATATTTCCCAATGCAATCTGTATTCAGAGTTATTTACATACAGTTTGGGTTTCTGAGGGAGCACACTGTCCTCCTACTTGCTGCTAGGCCTTGTCTCCATAGCAACAGGCCTATTCCAGTACCTGTTATTTATGCCTGTATTCCTCAATCCAATCTGTTTTTGTAATTGTTAACATACAGAGGTTGGGTTCCTGCGGGAATACACTGTCCTCCTCCTTGCTGCTAGGCATCATCTCCATAGCAACCTACCTATACCAGAACCTGTAACTTTCCCCAGTCCAATCTGTGTTCTCTGATGACGTTGATATACTGGCTTTCAATTTTTTTGCTTTCTGCTGAATTTGTGCAATAGCTTTACAATTTTCTGGAAGCATTTTTTGTTTTGAATGTCACCTTTACGATTTCTCACATATGGAACCCATATAATCTATTGTGTGAGGCGAGAAGACCTTGTAACTATGGCCCTTTTTGCACCTTACTTGGTGTTGCTGGCGTCATGTGGAGATTGCATGAAAAGCCTCCTCCAGGGGGGTATCAAGTTCCCTGTGCTTCCCTCCGCACCAGCTCCGTGCTGGATGGAAGGAAGAGTGATAGCTCCGCCCCTTCCTTCTGCAGCGCAGCCAGGTACTTTTCCAGGCTGTACTGGAGGAGGAAGTGTGGCCATCATGCTTCCAGACGTTCTGCACACCAGGTAAGTGCAAGAGGGATGCGCGAGGAACGCACAATCGTGCATCATTTTTGGGAAAACCAAAAATGATATAATGCACAATTGCCACAGGATCACTACGGGAGCACTGCGCGATTGTGAGGACATCATGCGGAACCGTCCTTGCGATTCCGTGTCACTCCTGTGGCCATTTCACGTTCGAAGTTGCATGCAAAAAGGGCCTATGTTGTATATGCCACTTTAATTTTTTCTCACATATGCCTCCCAAAAGTTTTCTGGCATCCTTATTGATGGTAGGCCTCATCTCCATAGCAACCAGCCTGAGGCCCAAGAGCTCTCTGGCTGAGAATTCTAAAGGCCCCTCCCTGGACTTCCAACCCCAGGATTCCATGGAATCTTCACGGCCAGCCAATCCTATGAGGTCTTCTCATCTCACGCAGCCAATCCTATGAGGTCTTCACCTGCCTGATGGAGACAAACAGACAAATGCGCAGACAAACACTGACTTTTATATAGTAGATATTTCCCAACACGTTTGTCCTACCACTATGTTCATCATGCTGTGAAAAGTAATGGGGAAGATTACTTTTCCTACAATGTCCCTGTTTTTTTAGTTACATAAAGAAAACCCAGTTACTAGAGAACAACTTGTTCAACATATTAATTATACAATAAAAGAGATAGCATGTTTTAAGCCCATATGACTGAACAATTATCTAAGGCACATTGTGTTAATATTTCAAACATCTGTCAATTTTCTGTTTTATGTTCCGCATACAGTCTCACCTTCAGGTCATATGAAACCAGAAGAACATGCTACGTAGGCCCTGGAAAATGGCCATTAGTTCTGCTTTCTGCCCCTTGTTCGGATTTATATTGTTTTTATGGACCCAAAGGGCTGGTAAATGTATCTTTCCAGTTATGCAAGCAGGAATTAGCCTGACTGTATTTTACACGTAAACTAACAAATGAGGGGAGAATCTGAGCAGCCTCTGGGGACTCGAGTTTGTTTGCCACTGGGCTATCCTATCTACAACTGGCATCGGCGGAAACCTGAGTACTCCATTAAAGCTCCATGGCCTCTATTTGCTGAGGCACTTTGTGAACAGAGCTTGCCTGTTCTGCAGACTGATGGCCTTTATCTTCTCTCTCCAACCCCCTTCCTCCCCACAACTCACAACAGGCAAACGATGAGACTCGAAAATGAAAACCTTGAAATTTGGGCGCCTGCTTGGTCTCCTGCACCTGCTGCGTTGGTGACAAAAGGGGCTGTGAGCTTGCTTAGTGCTAGAGCAGCGTGCAGACACTGACGGCAGTACACCTGGTGATGGGATTCTTCTGCATTTGTTGTTAGGAAACATGGCCATTCCTCAGTAGTGAGTGCTGTTTTGAAAAGTTACCTTTTTTTGTTGTTGTAGCTTTTCCAGAGTTTGCCTACAGATTTAGGGAGTTTTAGTTCCAAAAAATATATATTCCCATGCACACTCCCAAGCTCTGGGCAATATGTGATAAAGGAAGTGAGTGGGTAAAATGTGATTCCAGCATATGTCCATATACTGACATGCAAGTATGGTGTTTCTCCTCTTATATCCTTCATTTGGTACCATTTGTATTACACATCTAGTAGAAGATGCAGTCTTTGCCTGTGAAGATAATAACAGAATATATTCTATTTAATAGAAGCCCTTGCTTTTCATATGTGACCCATAGATAATAAGTTAGTCAAGCAGGGCAGTCAGATTTTCCAGCCATGCATATTGGTAGCGTAATTCATTCTTTCATGCTGCCAGTGCTGTAAATTAGTTGCAAGTGCAGCATAGACTATACCAGAGTTGAAACAGGAAGACCTGAGTTCAAATGATACCCGCTATGAAGCTCATCTGCATGAACATGATGAGTCTAATCAACCTCACAGAGACTGCATTCTATTTTACTGTTTTGACAAAAGTCTGTAACACAATGAATTAGACAATGCCTTAATAAAGAGTTATTTATCTGTTAATTACTTGGCTTAAAAGGTTGATAAAAGGATAACAGAGAAATGTGTGCCATAAGGAGAGGTGTGGTTTAGAAGGGAATGGGTCAACTTCTGTTAAAATGAGATGAATTTGAACTAAGGCCCTTTTTGCACCTTACCTCTGTCTGGCGTGGTCATGCGGGGGATCATGCAAGCGGCCTCTTCCGTGAGGCTCTTGCGTTCCCACTGCTTTGGCTCTGTAGGAGGTGCCGGCTGGCTGGCCAGCAGACAGCCTGAGGGCTCCACCTCTTCCTTCTGCAGTGCAGCCAAGTATTTTCCCAGGCTGTGCTGGGGGAGAAAGCGTGAGGGCCGTGGCTGTGGAGCTCTGCACGCAAGGTAAGTGCACGTGGGCCCCCGGAGCGATGCACAATCACGCACCATTTTTGGCTAAAAGCCGAAAATGATATAGTGTGCAATCGGTGCCTGCCAGTCCCGGCAGCATCGCATGATTGTGAGGACGTCATCTGAAATGCTCTTGCAATCATGCAACGCTCCAGAGGTTCTTTCACATCAGAAATGCGATGTGAAAAGGGCCCAAATCTTATATCATTTGTCTGGACCTCACTGATATCTGGATGTTCATATTTGATCTGTGAGCTTTTCCACTGACACTAACGTCCCCGTTGTATCCTCTCAGTGAAAGCCAGTTGTTGCTCAGATTCCAGTTGTTTTGCCTTTTGTATTCTCGCTCTTATCCAGCAAAAATCAAGCATTTGTCAATCAGATGTTCATATTGATTATGGTTTATAGATATAAAACTTTTGCTGGATGATCTTTCTATGACTAGAGAGCTGGACTAGATGGTTCTTGTGACCTTTCCCAGCTATAAGATCCTATGATCCTATGTGTCTATGATTGGCCTGCAATTGTCATAGCTTCTGAGAAAATCTCTATCCACTTTTTTTTTTTTTAAATGAGAGGTCATTTTCTCCAAACTAGGTGGTGGTGATGGTGATTATGTTCATTTATATCCCACCATTTCCCCAACACTGGGACCTCAAGAGGGATATAATTAAAAACATGATGCCTCACCTTTCCCTGTTTTTCCCCAGCAGTCTTATGAAGTGTTTTTAAAGATGTGGTTAAGTTTTAATGTAGCCATATACTGTCTATGAATTATCTTAATCATATTTCAAAAAGTGTATTGTGGGGAGACAATCTGTGATGAAAAACACAGTAAAGTACTTGATCTGAGATAAATATACAAATGGTAATGAAATATTTAGTCACAGGTGTTGCTATTGGTTTTTAGTCCAACAATGTTAAAATGGATCTTTCCCTTCCTTTTTGAAACAGTTGCATGTTTAGAAACTGATTACTGCTTCACTGGCTAAGATCTTATCTTTCCACCAGTTTAGTTACAGCAAAGGTTGTGGCAGCAAGAAGAAAATCCCACAGAAAAGACAGAAGTAGCAGTCATGGAAGAAGGAAAAGAGTGGTCCCATGCAACCTATTTCTTGGATGCCAGCTTTGCAGGGTCAAGATGGGGAAGGGATGTCCTTGAAGCCAAAATTCTCTGAGAAGGAAGGCTTGACAAAGAGCCTATGCCATGGATAGGCAATTATCTAAGCCACCTCTCCCAGAAGACCTCCCCTTCCTCATCGCCACTGAAACACTGAAGCACTAAGTGGGTTGAACCCGCTGTCTCTTATTGCAGTTGTTTCGATTGCTGCTGCTGCTACAACCTTGGCAAGCATGGAGAGTGTCACTGCCCATGTGATAGACCACGTAGCAGACCCTGAGCAGTCATGACAAGATCTCAACCAGAGTTTCCTGCTGTGGTGACAATTTGTTCTTCATGCATCTTTCCCCAGCCATCACATTAGCCTCTGGTCCATAAAATGGAAGATCTTAGCTCTAGTTTCAGCGTGCCTCATTGAGACTGTATTGTGCTGCATGAGAAAAATATATTCTGAGAGGGAAGCGTAGCTTTACAGTCCACTTTGCTCTATGAGCTTTCAACCCACAGCCTTCATGTTTAAGTGATTTCAAACAAAAGACATCCCAAGAGAAAATTTAAGAGCTGTTTCATGCATGACATAGTTCTGTGCTGGCTAACCAAAAGTGTTCTGTGAAGTTTAGGTTCTACATGGAGTTCATAACACAAACAAACCTTCACTGAGTGCAGCATTTTCTGCACAGCACTGATCTAAATGGTTAGGCACTTCTATATATTTCAGGAGTTTTATTAAAATGATATGAGGTTTTATTGGGAACCTCAAGATTTCCATAACATATGGAGAAATCCAGAGAAGCAAGTAGAGATTTGATATGAATAGATATGATATGAAGAGATCCAGAGAAGTGAGTAGCTCAGAAGAGAGATGATTATCTATATCTGTATCTATCTATGGCTGTAATAAGGCCCTTTCCGCACGTTACCTGCTCGCGGAGGTGGGGGGTGCCATTCGCGCAAGCAGCCTCTTGCACGAGGCACTCGTATTGCTCCTCCATTCTCCCGCAGCTGGCTTCCTGGTTGTGCGACTGTCACGCTAGCGCCCTGCCCCTTCCTTCCGCAGCGCAGCCTGGGAGCTGTAGGCTGCGCTGGGGGAGAAAGCGCGACCGGCCTGGCTTGTCCGATGCACCGCACGGCAGGTAAGTGCGCGAGGGCCCCGGGAGCATTGCGCAACTGCACAGTATTTTCGACTCCCAGCCAAAAATAATAAAATGCGCGCGCGTCCCGCTTTAGGCTCGTGAGCATCACGTGAATGGGAGTGCGTCGTATGGACCAACACTCCCATTCACGCGACGCTCAAAGGGCCCTCTTGCAACAGAAACTGCGTGCAAAAAGGGCCTAAGTCTTGGTGATGTATCTCTTCATTTTGGTGGTCTTATAGAAAAACGAATGCTTGTATCTGATATTCATTGCTCTGGCCTCTGAGGGAGAGAACAGCAGGCAGCATCTGTTAGAATTAACCGCCCACCACCACTGCCATCCCTTTTTCCTTGTGCACCGCTGTGTCTTTTTACGTTGTAAGCCTGAGGGCAGGGAACAGGCAAGTTACCAATTCATAAGTTGCTCTGGGAGCCTTTTTGGCTGAAGGGCAGGGTATAAATGTGATAAATAAATACCATATCTGCTATTTCCCACAAACTAATATGGATTCTTTATATCAAAATATACAATAAATCCCACCAAGCCCCATAAAATACACATTAAAATGTGATCCTTTCTCTTATTGTAAAACCAATGGGATTCTGTTAACTTTAGAAGATGTTACTGGGAGATCAACTTAATTGGAAAAGGAGAGTTCTGATCATGCAGGGAGAGCCCTCCATGTGAGGAAAAGACTCATTTCAACTTTGTAACAAACACAGGTCAGACCCATGCGGTCCTGCTTCTCTTCATTCAGTCATTTACGTAGTGTCTCAATAGGGCTATAGTGCTGGCAACTGACATGGAAGGATAGGTCTGGTTTCTTAATCTTCATAAGAACCTCCTGGTTAATGCAAGAATTCCCTGTTCAGTGCCATCCCCCATCTGAAACAATTGTCTTTTCCTGCTTATTCTGTGCAGGCCCTTGGTTACCTCTTGGCTTCTGTCTTCGGAGGTGTCTATTCAGTGGAAGTCCAATGATGAGAACATTAGAAAGGATTTGGCGGCCCTGCAATCCCTTTAGTTCAAAATTCTCTGGCATGCTTCCTGCACGTTGCCTGCCAGGTAAGTGGATCATTTGTCCTTTTTTGGCCTAAGCAGCTTCAGTTACTTT
Source organism: Ctenosaura bakeri (assembly GCA_948474755.1). Classification (NCBI taxonomy): domain Eukaryota; kingdom Metazoa; phylum Chordata; class Lepidosauria; order Squamata; family Iguanidae; genus Ctenosaura; species Ctenosaura bakeri. The sequence continues at coordinate 584,549 of CAOLHI010000450.1, read as the reverse complement.
GTGTGGTTGTCATTCTTAAGCTATGAAAAACAGCATGAACTATCCCACAATGGAATTTTCATTGTCTCACTTCCAAGACTTGTTTGGGGGTTTCTCATTGTACTTAGTACCTATTATTTCCCGACTGAATCCCCAACCCCTGCCATGGCTTGCAGCATCTCCATCCATTCATTCCCTGCTTCCTATGTGGATGCAATTCTCAGAACAGCAGCAAATAAACACAGAATTAAAAGTAATGTAAAATGGAGATTCTTCTTCATTTCCCATTTATCTATTTTTCTTTAGATAGTGAGTGACGTGAATGTAAGCAGTGAGCAAAGACCTGACATACACAGTTCAAACATTCTGTCATTATCTCAACATAAATATCCCATTGAAAAATAAACTCCTGACATACCCATGCTTAAATAGAATTTTTACTGCTTTCACATCTGTGTGGTATATTTTCCCCAAAGGCTATAGTTTAGTTCTCTCTGTTCTCTTTGCACCAGCTATAAAATCTAGAGTGCCACTCCTCACTGATAAGTTTTATTTTGTATGGATTTCACCATTAGTACTTTTTACATTGTATTTCTCTCTGATCACGCTGTCAACTTCCCTGCTCCCTCACAATGTCTGTTGCATTTGTACCACTGGTACTTCATACATTTGAAGCCCACAGAAGGTCCTGCCAAACAAAAAATAAGTTGTTAGACTTTTCAAGTTCTACAAGACTCTTTGCTGTTAGATATGATAAATCCTTGGCTTTATGAGTATTTCACGGCCTTGTTTCCTCCTCCTCTCTCTTCTCATTGCCTGCCTCTTTTTGAGAAATCTTGACAATGAGACTAGAGTACTGAGTCCGTTGAAAATATATATTTTAAATTAATCTATTGTTCTGTACATCATCTTCCAGGCATTTTCAGGATATTCAAACATTGGCCCAGTGAGCCACCATAGTGTAGAGGTTTGAGTGCTGAACCAGAGCTCTGCGGTATAGGATTCAAATCCCTGCTCAGCCATGGAAACCCATTGGGTGACTGTTGGCAAACCACACTCTCTCAGCCTTGGGAAGGCAATTGCAAATCTTCTCTGAATAAATCTCTAGGATACAGTCACCATAAGTTGGAGTCTATTGAAGGCACATAATGACAACACTGCGCTGCATATTACCTGAAGCCACTTGTATGTTTGCCAGCATTTGCCTTGTAATAGCATTATCACTTATTCTATAATGGATCTAGTCTAATGACCAAAATTTTTCTTACTTTTACCCAAGTCAACTTTTATTGGTTAAAATTTACTTTCTGCCTTGACTAGGTAGGTCAGGATGTTGTACAGGAAGAATTAAAATACAACAACTTTGTGAGATAGGTTATACAGAGAGGAGGGCGGGCAAAATGACTGATTGGTCCCCCAGTTAGTTTCATCGTTGTAAATAGGGCATTGATATCTTCTCAGTCCACATCAAGGAATCTAACCACTGCACCACAAAGTGTATGTCACAGTAGTCTGTCCCTCCTAGTTTCCTTGCCTCCCAGATTCAGCAGCCCATGATAGGGTACAGAGACAGCCAATTGATGATGTCACATATCTTGTTTGATTACATGTCATGACAGGGGGGTGGAGGAAGAGGTGACATGGGAAGCTACTTTATTGGCAGCTATGTTCACGGCTGGATTGGGGCAACTGGGGCCATGGAGCCATTCCAAAAAGAAGCACCCTTTGGTGTACGTACAGGAGCAATCCTGTTGGAGGCCTGGTTTTGTTGATGGGTCAGGCTTAGTGGTGCCGGGAGGAGTCCTCTTCTCTCATGCCATAGCTGGAAAATAGAAATGTTACCAAGCCTTGAAAAGATCAAAGGAAAAGATATCCACAGCTCATTTCTCTGTCTGGAAAGCATCTGACAGTGTAAGAAACTTGTCTGTCCATCTGTCTGTCTGTCTGTGGTGCTGGCAGCAGCATTGGGCCCATAGCCTCTGAAGGCCCTGGAACATTTGTTCCATTTGCACCAGTGATAATCCAGCCTAGTCTGTAAGAACTAGTTCCCTCATTGTGAGTCTGTGTAGCACACTCTAAGTGCATGTAATACTGTCTCCAGCCTAGTGAAGCCTGTGCCGTGCTGTCTGCAAAGCTTTCCTGAGAAGAAGGAAAGGACCTGTGGCAAGCAGATGATTGGCAGTAGCCCTTTAGATTTCTGTTGTTAATGCACCAGTAATAAGATAAGCCTTATCTTTAAATGTTCATGGAATCGAGACTTTGATGGAAACAGGTTTTTGGGTTAATATATTTTTGATAGATAAAGCAGAATAAAATGATGAGAGCAGGAAAGCCTACTGTATCAGGGAAAATTCACGTTTCTAAAAAAAAAACACAACACCCTCTCTTCCATTGAGGGGTGTATGGGGAGGTTAATATATGTATATAAAATGTTTGGTTCTCTATGTGTTTGCAACATATGTGCCCTGTAATAAGGGGCTTCATTCAAGATAATATCTCTCATCACATGTCATTCAAGATGACAAATGCCACCATCTATTATACTGCTTCTGTTGGGATTTCCACCCAATGGTCAGTCTACAGGACAGAGTTGAGGTAGCAGTGGACTTGAGTGAACTTTGAATTTCTCATACAGATATTACATCCCATATAGATGTTATATCTCATATAGATATAGCAAGGGGAGAGAACTAGCTGCAGAGATGGACAGTGATGGATCTGTAGTTGTCTGCTGCAATATATGTGCAAAGTTTGTCTTTATGCCAGAAAACCTCACCAACTACACTTGCATCAAGTGCAAATTGGTAGCATTCTTGGAAGAAAAGGCCAGTGTACTACAGATATGTGCTGAGTCCCTTCTATGCATTACAGAACATGAGAACTTCCTGGACAGAACACAGGGACAATTGATCTTACAAAACCAACAAGAAGAAGCTACCAAGGAAAATAAAGAGGACTGTAACAGTGAGGGAATACCCCAGAGGATGGTCACTGTCATAAGCAGACCATACAGAAAAGATTCAGAGTCTCTCCAACTAAGCAATCACTTCCTACATGTTCTTGAGGATAGCAGCAATGAAGATGATCAAACACAAAACCAGCTACAAGCAATACTGCATGCCAAAAAACAGGATTCAAGGTTACCATCGACCACATCAAGAACAAAAGAAAGATGCTGGTGATTGGGGACTCATTGCTCAGGAATATACAGGCACTTGTGTGGCAGCCTGACAAAATGAATCGCGAAGTGTGTTGCCTTCCTGTATCTGGGATGTCACTGACAACTTGCCAAAACTCATCAATAACACAGATCTCATTTACATGGGAACCAAAGACATGGCCAAGAACACCTTTGACCAGATCACCTCTGACTATGAAGCTTTGGGCAGGAAACTGAAGAGGTTTGAAACACAGGTAGTATTCTCATCAGTTTTACCAGTATAGGATAGATACAGGGACAGGAAGATACTAAAAGTGGGTACCTAGATGGTGTAGAAGGGATAGGTTTGGTTTCTGGGACCTCAGTCGTCACTTCCTAGACAGAGGACTACTGACTACAGATGGGCTGCACCTCATGAAGACTGGGAACAATGTCTTTGGTAGTAGCATTGCAACTCTGATCAAGAGGACCACAAACTAAATCCTTGGGGGTTAGAGATTGTAGCTTAAACATCAGCCCAAAAACAACCTCTAAACACAAAGATGTGAATTTTAGAAGAGAAACTAAGGGAGAAAATGAGATCCACAGAAAAACTGATAGTAAAGGAATAGGTGAGAACAAACAACGCTTCAAATTTCTATACCCCAACACAGATTGAAATCCTAGTGCAGGAAGGTAAGTATGATTTTATAGGCATAATGGAGACTAGGTGTGATTACTCCCATGATTGGAATATGTGGTAGAAAAGGAGAGAGGTAACATTATATTTCAAAGATAAATTCAGTTATACAGAAATTCCTAAGAGTGATCAGAGTGGACCAGTTAGGTTGAAAAGGGGCTAGATCTAGGTGCTGAAACCAAACCTGGGCCTGGCAGGCAGGAACCTTTCAAGCTAAAGACTTGCTAAACTGGGACTCCCAAAAGCAATATACCCTGAGCCAGATTCCCCCAAGAAATCTTCCTCATACATACTAGGGAGTGTTAGATCCCCCATCTTGCTTGCCTTCTCAAACTACCTACTCTTCAGGAATTGACAGAGAGGAACTGATGGAGAATTTAGGAAGGTTGCTCTTCAGATCCAAAACCAGCTTCTCTCCATCCCTCATTGAAGGAGAAGAGCCCAGGTGAAGTATTCAGGCCCAGGATTGATTGTCATGGTTCTACTGGAGATGGGGCTTCATTGGAACAAGTCCTGTGCTCCCAATGATCTATCTAGAGCCATTTCTGCACTAGACTGTTATAGCACTATTATTCCACTTTCAACAATCTATGGAATCCTGGGGTTTGCAGTTTTGGGAGAGGCCACGACCCCTCTCAAAACTGCAAACCCCAGGATTCCATAGGATGTTGAAAGTAGAATAATTGCACTATAACAGTCCAGTGCAGAAATGGCCTAGGGTTCTGATGTTTTCTTCTTCTGATTACCTTGATTCTCTAATTAAAAGTTCCATTACCTTTGACTGGATATGCTTTCATTTCACATGTTTGCAACCTGCTGCAACAGCTGGTGGTCCTAGTCTGGATATGCACATGATTTTTCAGTTACTGGGTTGCAATAAGTTTTGTTATTGTAAAGGCAGTGTCCTCAAGAAATAAGGTGTGTAATTTGTGCAGTGTTTCTGAAGCTGGATATACATCTGGAAAGTTAAATGATATATCAAATGCAGAGTTATGGGTGCAGCTTTTAACCATGATTTTGATACTTGTAGCAAAAGCCTAACAGAGGTGGGCAACAGGCAGCACACAGGCAGCTTGAGCTTCTCTATCACTGGCAGGGGAGGAGGGCAGGTTGCAGCAGTAGCATTTGTTGTGGGTTCTTTTACCAGTACCAATAGTCACTAGAAGATAATTTCGTCAAAGAAAGTTATGCTTTTGTCACTATGTATACATTGCTGTGGGATATTCCTGTATTTGCAGCTCGCACTTGTTTACTTTGTAATCATTTACTTTGTAATTGCAGAGGCCAGCCTATGATCATAGTAAAGTATATGTATATAAATACAAAGAACATAAGACACAATTCACATATGGTTGTCTATATGTGTTTGCAGACATACTACTTTGTTCTGTATTCTAGGTATATGGTACTGGCTAAAAGCCTGAGTGAACAAACTATATTTGAATAAGGGATCATACAGTGATCAAAAATTGGCAAACAGAAAATTAATGCATTGGACCATAGAATCATAGAGCTGGAAGGGTCCACGGGGGCTATCTAGTCCAACCCCTGCCATGTAAGATTCCAAGATAAAGCACTCCTGTGAGATGGCTGTCCAATCACTATTCAGAAACCTCCAAAGAAAGAAAATCCACCACCTTTTGAGGAACTGCATCCCATTGCTGAATAGCCTTGACTGTCAGGAAGTTCTTCATAATGTTTCAGTGGAATCTCTTTTCTTTTCATCGAGATTCGTGTAATTCGGTTTGGTTCTAGTCTTTGAAACAGTAGAAAACAAACTTACTCCACCTTTTGCATGATATCCTATAATTTTTCTCTACCAGGGCAGAACACTGTGGCACCCCATTTGTCATTTCTGTTCAGGATGAAGAGTAATTATGGGTGAGCACTCTTTGGGTTTGCTTGGTCAACCAGTTACATATCCATCTAACATTGGCATTGTCTAATCCAGTGCTACTCAAAACAGTGTTGCTGCTAGTTCCTGGAAAATTTCGAGGAAAGAAAGAAACAGGTGTAGTTAACAGGTACAAATATAATGGCAATCCCTGGCACATTGGGAAAAAACACTGCCAGTCCCACACTTCACACATCTTAAGGAAAACTGGTCTAAGTTACATTTTACCAGTTTGTCTACAAGAATATCATCAAAAATCATACTGAAATCAAGATACACAATATCTATCTGATCTATCAAGCTTGTAACCTATATACATATATATAGAGAGAAAGAGGATTAGTTTATTTCATTTTCCCCCTAAATATTCTGGCTGCTCTTCTAATAATTTCTTAATCTAATCTAAAATTACATTAAGAAATCAAGTCAATCTGTAATTAAACAACAAGGACATCTATCTTGAAACTCTAAAACCATTTTTACAAAAAAAAAAAAAAAGCCAGATTAAAGTTGTAATCCTGAAAAGCACATGAATTGCACAAGTAAGAGAAGAGTGCTTACTTCTGTGGCAACAATTAAATTTTTAAAACAGATGGGACAGTACACTGAATCCTTTGAATTCACACTAAAAATGTGTTGGATTAACCCCAGTTGCTGGTGTCAGGGGCAGAAGAAGAAGAAAATGATCCGTTTGGTTAACAAAGTCCCAGGTAGCTGTAGTTTGAATTGGGTACATGGGCTTATCAGTTTACTACCCTTTAAATCAACTTTTGATTTTCTTCCATTCTGAATAAACCTGATTCCTCTACTCAATGAACGTATAGATATAGGAGGACTCATTTCCTTACATCAGTACTGCACAAGGTTAATGGGTTGAATTGGATTAACTGATAGCTGTGTAACAGGAAACATCCAATTTCAGAAGGAATTAAAAATGTGCTGAGGCAGGATTACTATGGAATTAAGCAAGAGTGGGGAACATGTGACCCTCCAGATGTAGTTGGACTGCATGTCCCATTAGTCTTAGTCAATATAGCAGTGGTGATGTATGCTAGAAACTGCAGTGTAACATCCGGAGGGTCACATGTTCCCCCATCCCTGTGATAAAGCCTCAAATCCATAATCTCCCCCAACAACTAGTAACCAAAACCTTCTGAATTATTATATTGATCAGCAACAGAAACTTTCAGTCTAGGCAGAGAAGATATTAATAGTGTTTTTTTCTATGTTTGCTTTTCCAAAAGCGACTAAGTATGCAATAGAGGTTTTTAAAAGTTACACTCAAGTTCTGGTTTAATGCTGAAGTATGACTTTGTGTCACTAGAAAACATCAGGTCCCTCCCCCTTGGTTTCTTCCTTTTAAAGAATAAATTCTAGTGTAAACAGCTATTTAAAAACATCAAACAAAAAAAAAGCAATTTGATATTGGCTCTTCTAATGCTGTCATTCTAAGCAAAAAGTATTTTAATCAATCTATGGGCTAATCACTACTTTGGCAGAGTTCTAATTACTGCCATGTGTGAATTGATCTTTGGAGCAGTCATAAAAGTGAATCATGTTTCAGCAATGCTAAATTAATTCAACTGTTCTTGCATCTGTGAAAAAGCAGTACATGAAAAATGATCAAACTCTTGTGTTACTTTTTTGAGGTGTTTCTGATTCTGACATATTTTTTCTGTGTTTGGTACCTGCTTCTGCTGGATGAAAAAAACCAATCTTACAGGTATCTTTTTATAATACAGGTTTTTGAATATGTGAAAACTAGAAGGAAAGAAAGCAATGTCATTGTTGTTAACTGCTGTTAAGTCAACTTTGACTTATGGTGACTCTATGAAGGAGAAACTTCCAAGCCCTGGTCATCAACTGGTGTGCTCAGGTCCTCCAGACACAGGGCTTTGGCTTCCTTGATTGAGTCAATCTACCTGTAGTGCAGTCTTCCTCTTTTCAAATTGCCTTCCCCCTAATTAAGTATCACTCTCCTTGCTAATGAGTCCTGTCCTCTCATGATATATCCAAAGTATGACAGTTTCAGTTTAGTCATCTTGCCTTCTAAGAAGTCTTCAGGCCTGATTTACTCTTGAACCCAAAGTAAGAAATATATCTACCTTTTTCTTCAGATATGTATATTGGAACACAGCAGGTTACATCCAGACCAGATTTAAATGGGGCCTAATTGGAGCACCACTGATTTAAATGGGGCCTAATTTTAACTAATGTAGTCTAGATCCAATATAATTTATAGATTAGAAATGTAATGGTTTTTTAATAATATGGTGTACATGAGTATCCTCTCCATATGCATGTAACTCATCACATTACAAAATTTGTCCATTTACATGTACAAATTTTGTAATGTGATGAGTTACATGCATATAGGAGCTCTTTTAAACTTGGCAGTGGTACATCTTTGTAGATTGGTCTCAGTAACTCAGTCATGCCAGTTCTAATCCTCAATGGAGTATTTATCTAATACACAAGAATCAAAATACACAGAATAATCACTCTTTGTGGAAGAGTTTGGTTGCAAGGTACACCAGTTATAAAACCATATGAACACTAAAAGGGAATTTAATTAACTCAAAGGCAGTCCTATCCGCAGTAAAAATATAAGATACATCATTAAATCATCAGACTGTAAATCCATATAAAAGAGCCAGTGTGGTCTAGTGGTTTGAGCATTAGATTATGACCCTTTTAGACCAGGGCCTGATTCCCTACTTGGCCATGGAAACCCACTGGGTGACTTTGGGCATGTCACACACTCTCAGCCCCCAGAAACCCCTGTGAAAGGTTTGCCTGAGGGTCACCATAAGCCAGAAATGACTTGAAGGCACACAACAACAAATTCATATAAAGTGGGTAAAAGACATGGAGGCTGTGACGTAACAGGGAAATAATCTCCAAGACAGATCAGATTTCAGAACTTTCTAGCAATCCTTTTGGAAAGTACCTGAAAATGAAGCTGAGGTGCAAGGAAAAGAGCTTTGAGTGGGTCATGGTGCAGGTCTTTCATCTGGGAGAAGCAGGTACTCAAGCAGTGAGAACTGAGGCCATTTCTGCACTAGACTGTTATAGCGCTATGATTCCACTTTCAACATCCTAGGGAATCCTGGGGTTTGCAGTTTCGGGAGGGGCTGGCCGGCTGGATGTTGAAAGTGGAATCATAGCGCTATAACAGTCTAGTGCGGAAATGGCTTGAGTGTTCTGGAAAAAACATAACAAGGCTCTCAAGTGGGTACTAGAGCCTGGGGCTTTCTAAGGGTCGTTATCACCACCACCACCACCACTACTACTACCACCACTGCTATCAATACTTCGGTCATTGTTATTACCTTGGTTTTAGAATCAAGCTAAAGCCAAAAAAGAAAAAGGGGAAAAAAGAAGCATGCCTGCATGTACCTTTATTCTGAACAAAGGAGTGTCCACATTTAATGAAGGTGTGCTCTTATCTTCAGGACATACACTTATATTACATAAAGTGGACAAAGGGGGTAAAGCAACTTTGATAGGAGCAAGCAATGGACTCACTAAGGTCAGGGAGGTAGATTTGCCAGCCTAAGTTCAGTTAAGACAGAATCTTGGGTCCAGCCCAAATCCATTGGTGATGAAGGTTTGCCAGTTGTGGAAAATCTTGCCAGTTGTAAGCTTAGATGGGGTGTATTTATTTCGAATTTCCAATATCAGAGCCCCATACCTATTGTGAGGTGCTGGCTAAACAGTAAATTTGCATCATACCTAAATCTCTGTGCATGACTTGATACTTATTTCCTATGAGGCAGGTGCTTGTTGCATATCCAGATTCTTTTCATAAGGGTTCACAAACAGCAACAGTCTCCTATGTTTGCTGTAGCTTCTGCAAACAGAAGGTCCATCCCCCATAAAATCCTCCTCAGTACAGGGGCAGAACATCTCATGGACTTTCTTGGGCGCAGCAGCATAGCAACAATTCACAGATATACCTAAATAATCACTTCAGTAGGAGGCACCTGAAGTCTTCAGATTCTTGTTGATTGCCTTAGCCAAGCAAGGAAAGTGAAGGAGAAGAGTGATAGAATATGGAGTGTTGGAGTGGCTTGAACATAAAGGGAAACCTGGGGGTGGAGATTCCCTCTTATGAGGAGGCCTCTGGTTTATGTTCCAGAACTTGGGAAAACTGCTTTGTGCTGGATGGGGAATTCTGGGAGCTATCGTCCAAAAAGGAAACTTTTCTTGCTTTGTCCTACCTGAGTTTTTGAGATGTACATTCCTTCTTCAAGTCCATTCATCACTCTCAAATAAACACCTCTGCCAGTCACAGGCCCGCTCCTCAGGCTTCTAATCCATCTGTTATTTCAAACAGCTTGGTTTAGAATTCTTCTTGTTGTGTGTCTTCACATAATTTCAGACTCATGGTAACCCTAAGCTGAACCTATCATGGGGGTTTCTTGGCCAGATTTATTCAGAAGGAGAGGTTGCCGTTGCCATCCTCTGAGGCTGAGAAAGTGTGACTTGCCCAAGGTTCCATGGGTGAGCAGGGATTTGAAACTGGGTTTCCAGAGTCCTGGTTTGGTGCTCAAGCCACTATACCACACTAGCTCTCATTCTCCTTATTTTAAGGAATCTCTCATGGTGTGTGTATGTGTGAGATGAAACACAATAGCCAAGGTATTTTAGAATTCCTACAATTCCATTAAGCGCCATAGAACATTATGCACAGCTCCGCAGAATTGTCCTGTTTACCTTCTGATCCATCTCGAAACTGTGCCCAATATTAATTATATTACTGTTTGCTTGAGGAGGAGAAGTGAGCAGATTTATAAATTCATAGATATTCCTCATCCCTCCCAGATGTGGAATTTGCTTTTTTTTTGCAGAACATCAGCATTCATATTCATTAGAGGGGGGAGAAAAGGCTTAATCTAGATTCCAGCCTGCAACTCTCATTCAGTTTAATGGGATTTACTTCCAAGAAAGTGTGTAGAGGATTAAATGTTTCAAAGGTTGTTTGTCACTACCTTTGGTTCACCTGTTCTATAGCTGTATTTTAGATACTCTTAGCTGTAACCACATGCTCCTTTTTGTCCAGACCTTTCCCCTTATTTCAATAGATATAGGAATGCAATCCTATTTACACTTCTGTGTGAATAGGCATTCTTGAATAGGCAGGCAAAGGATTATGTTGCCAGTTACTAGAGAACTACCGCTAAACTTTTACACCCATTGTTGAGGTTTCTTGGAAGTTTCAAAACACCTTCCTTCTTAAACAACCCCGCTCTGTCCTTTTACACAAGCATAGTACAGCTATGTTGCATGGGATCCAGATATATTACTCTTGGCCAGCATTTGTTACATTTGTATATTAACCTGCAATATTTAATTTCTGGGAATGTGCAGTTCTTCCCTCAGATAGCACAATTGGTACCCATTTGGCTTTTAGATACAACATCTTTTATGTTATGCATGCCTGTTGGATAGTGCCTGCATGTACATGATGACCATTTCCGCACTAGGCTGTTATAGTGCTATTATTCCACTTTCAACATCCTATGGAATCCTGGGGTTTGCAGTTTAGGGGGAGGACCCCAGGATTCCATAGGATGTTGAAAGTAGAATGATAGCACTATAACAGTCTAGTGAGGAGATGGCCATGATGACAAGTGACAAATTCTTTCCCCAGCTGTGCCATTCTCTAAGTATTTTTTCATTGTTTGTTTGTTTGTTTTACAGTGACACCACAGGAGTACTTACCTAGAACTAGGTGTCTTGCTTTAAAAAGGGGAAGGGAGAGAAGTCTTGATGTTTGTAAAGCCTGCCCCCCAACCCCACAGCTCATTATGGAGGGCCCATTCCCAAACCCCTTTCCTCCAAGAGAGAAGAAAAGGAGGCTTCACACTCTTTGATTCCTGGTTGGAAATAGCAAGGACTGTCTTTCACGTGTGCAGGTGGTGGTTTCAGTCAGTACTCATCTGACTCTGGTTGGCATCAGTGACACAAGCCAGCATATCAGGTGTGTATCTTTTTGCTCATTGTGGAGGGAGGAATTCAACACCTCCTTCATATGGTGACCTCTACCCCCTCAAAACTCACTTGTCTCTTGTTGCCCCTCTACTATGGCCACATGGTGGCAAGTGGCCAGTCAAGGTGAGCAAGGGGGTAGGTGTCTGGCTATGTCCCTATAGCCAGATGCATGATGATGCATCATCTAGGACTTCTGTTGACCAGTGATGTCATTGTTGTGCATCTGACTATGGGAGCATAACCAGATGTGTCTCAGCCACCCCCCTTGCTCCACTGTTTGCTGCCCCCTGTGAGGGAGGAATAGCAAGAGACAGATGGGTTTTAAGGGAAGGGAGAGAACGTGATGCCCCATCTTCTCATAATGCAGGATAACAGCTATTGGTTGAGAGTGCTTAGATCATCCTCACTTCTGTGTGTGAGAAAGGAGGAGGAGGAGGAGGAGGAGGAGGAGGAGCTGACATGGCTGTTTTCAGCTAGCATTTGCAAACACTGGGTGAACTGCCAGGTCTCAGGGATCAGCCAGGTCCTGTAAGTTCCAGCTGAGAGTGCTTAATTCTTACTTTCCCTTCCCAACACAAGGAAGGAGAAGGAGGAATAAAGCCTGCTTCTTGGGCTCAGTGTTGTCAACAGCAAGAGCTCCACCCTCAGATTCAATCCACTATACACTAGTGTGGCTGTTGCTATATATTAGCCCTATTTTGCTGTGCCCTCTCCTTCTCTTGTGCTTGACAAAGACAGCATTACATTTTAAAAGCGAATGTAAGAAATACAGCATGGGTCACCCTTTTCTCAAGCTTTCTGACATACTGATCTGGATAATAAGCTATCTGCTCAGCAAGTAAGCACATGTATTGCCCTAAGGTGAGATGCAGTTGGGACACACTACAATTTATCATCTACATAATCTGTTAATGTGATCATAGTTTCTAGATTTGGTTGCCATGATCAGGGATAGAAACATGCTTTATATTTGTTTTTCATTTATTTAAAATAGTATGGCATTTCCCAGACTGAAAACAAACATTTTGGTATGTCTATATCATACTCACACAAACAGGTTCTTTCTACTAGTTTCAATAGCCCTGTAGACCCATGTTTCAAGATAGCTGTATTGGGGACCAGTTCTTCCACGTGGGTTCATCACTCCTTGACTGTAGCCTCAAGCCAAGGCTTCCTTGTATAAATACATCATTACAGATTAACATCACAAATAAAATTTTTACATCATCTCAAATCATAATGCTTTAGGGTGGAGCCCTTTCACATATTTAGCTTTGAGTCATTGAGGTCTAAGTAATCAGACGATGTGCAGACATCTGTGAACCAGGCCATACTTTGAACAAATGTAACCTGCTCTAAGAGCCCTTTCTGAGAGGCATGTTTTGTAAACCTCCTGTGCTCACACTCCCATCTGACCATTTTGATATTGCAAATACATGTCCCTGTAGCTTCCCTGTGCACATTTTTTTCAAAGAGTAAGCAGGAAAATGTAAAAATCTAAAATAGATTCCAGTGGCTCCGCTGCTCCACACATGACAAAAAGTGTCTCTGTGAAGAACAGTCTCTTAGGCAAAGAGAGGTCTTTTCTATAAATAACATAAAATATCGACAAAGACATCAGGCTTTTCTTCGGTGCCTTCTATCATCTAGGATAATAGGGATAGGAGAAGGGACATACCAGCCAACAGTCCCAATTTGGATGGAACAGTGCTGATTAATCCCCTGCTGTCTCACTTTTTCAGCAGCTTTTAAAATGTCCCAGTTTCTTTCTCCTCCCTCACTTTCCCCCTTTGTCCTCAGCACACTTCACTTGCTGCAAACTGAATTCAAGTTGTAAAAGTAGTTTGCGTTCAATTAACTCAGCAGGAAGGAGCAGAGGGGTAGGTGCAGAATCTGGCTCTTCTTGGAAGATTCAGCCCAAAGAAACTGCTGCCACCTCTCCTAGCTTGTGTGTTTAAAATCATAGGATCTTAGACTTGGAAGGAACCACAAGATCCATCTAGTCCAATCCCTTGTCATGCAGGAATACACAATCAAAGCACTCCTGAAAAATGCCCATACAACCTCTGTTTAACGACCTCCAAAGATGGAGAGTCTGCTATTGAACTGCTATTATAGTGTTTTTTATTATAGATTTTTTTTAAAGTTCTTCCTAATGTGTAGGTAGAATCTCTTTTCCTGCAGTTTAAAGCTATTGCTCTGTGTCCTAGGCCCTTTTCGCACTAGGCTTTTTGCGCGAGCGGGGGCGGGCGGCTTGCGGGAAAAGCCTAGTTCGGGAGCCTGCCGGTTCCCCGCTGGTTCCTTCCGCAGCCGAAGGAACCAGCTGGGAAACGGCACCGTCCCGGAGGCGGCGGCGGCTCGCGAGTCCACCCCCCCCGCGCGCGCAAGAAAGGAGCCCGTCGCTCCTGGCGCGCGCGGGGGGGCGGGCGCGACTGTCGCTCGCTCCTGGCGCGCGCGGGGGGCTGCTCGCAACAGCCTCCCGATCGCGCACGCGTGCACGGGGGGCGGGCGCGACTGTCCCTCGCTCCTGGCGCGAGCGACAGTCGCGCCCACCCCCCTGCGCGCGCCAGGAGCGAGCGACAGTCGCGCCCGCCCCCCCGCGCGCGCCAGGAGCGAGCGACAGTCGCGCCCGCCCCCCGCGCGCGCGCGAGCGGGAGGCTGTCGCGAGCAGCCCCCCGCCCGTGCGAAGCAGGATGCTCTCACATCCGCCGCGCTAGCTCCCCGCCCCGCCCCTTCCCTCCGCACGGGCGGAGGGAAGGAGGCGCGACCCGGCCGCCTCCCCGACACACCGCACTACAGGTGAGTGCGTGTGGGCGCCGGGAGCGTAGCGCGAGCGTGGGGTGATTTTCGCTTGAAAGTGAAAATCAAAAACCCCGCGCTCACGCCGCTGCAGCCCCGTGAGAGCGCCGGAAGTGGGAGTGCGTCGTGCGGAGCGACGCTCCCACTCCCGCACGGCTCACGGGGCTATTTCGCCCGGGAAAGCCTGTGCGAAAAGGGCCCTAGTCTCTAGAGCAGTAGAAAACAAGCTTGCTCCATCTTCTACATGACATCCCTTCAGATATTTAAAGACTCTCATGTCATTACTCAGTGTTCTCTTCTCCAAGGTGAACATATCCAGCTTTTGAAATAATTCCTCATAAGGCTCGGTTTTCAGTACTTCAATCATCTTGGTTGCCCTTCCCTTGACATGTTACAGCTTGTCAATATCCTTCTTGAACTGTGGTGTCCAGAACGAGATACAGAGTTCCAGATTAGGTCTACCCAAAGCAGAATAGAGTGGTACTAATACCTCCTTTGATCAACTTGTTGATGTGGCCAAGAATTGGCTTTTTTGGCCGCTGCATCACACAGTTGACTCCTGTTTAGCTTTTCATTTCATTTTCATTTTCATTTCTTAAAACCTCTAGATCTTGCTTGCATGTATAGCTTTCAAGCCAGGTGTTGCTCATCCTATATTTGTGCATTTCATTTTTCCAGTTTAGATGTAGCATCTTACTCTTGTTGAAATTTGTTTTATTAGTTTTGGCCCAGTCCTCCATTCTCTCAAGGTCTTCTTGAATTAGGAAATATTAGCTACCCCCCATCCTCCACAATTGAGGTTATCGGAAAATTTGATAAGCATGCCTTCTATTCCATCATCTAAATCATTTTTAAAAATATTAAACAACACTGGATGCAGAATAGAACCCTCAGGCAACCCATTAGTCACTTCTCTCCAGTATGAAGAGCAACCGTTGGTGAATACCCTCTTGGTTTAGTCTGTTAACCAATTACAGATTCACTTGACTATGACACTGACTATGACACTGCAGTTTATCAGCTTGTCCTCAAGAACAGCATCGGAGGTGCTTACTGAAATCAAGATACACTATGTCCACAGCACTCCCCTGATCTATCAAACTTGTGACTCTCAAAAAAAGAGAAATAAGATTAGTTTGGCATGACTTGTTTTTGAGAGACCCATGCTGGCTCTTTGTAATCACTTCATTTCTCTCGAGGTGTACATAGACTGTTTTCTTAACGATTCTATTCTAGCATTTTTCCTGGTATTGATGTCAAGTTGACTGGTCAGTAGTTTCTCAGGTCCCCCCCTTTTTTAACCCTTTTTGAAGACAGGGACAACATTTACCTGCCTCCAGTCTTTTGGGACCTCTCCTGTCCCCAAGAGTTTTCAAAGATTATTGACAGTGGCTCTGAGATTACATCTGCAGGTTCCTTTAGTACTCTTGGATATAGATTTGAATTCATTTACCGTAGCTAGGATTCTCTGGCAAGAAAACAAACATGGCCCAGACACTGTAGGTCAGTGCAACAGCTCCATCACTATCCATGTTTGTCATCATGTGTATGTAGTGGCACTGTCTCCCACAAAATGCCCCCCCCAATTACTGATTTTCTCTTCCTGTTTGCTGAGTTCTGAAGACTATGGCAGCAGCAATATACACTCAGCCCTCCACTTTCATGAGGGTTAGGGACTCAGGAGACCTGCAAAAGTGGAAAAACTATGAATATCATAAGCCCCCCAAACCATATTTAACACACACATACAAAATATCTGTACTTGTGGGGTGGCTGGGCCCAGCTGCGTGTGCATTCCCTCACTCGGTCACTCATTTGCACTAGTGGGAGTGGGGAAGGGGATGGGGGAGAAAGAAGGAGAAAGGGGACATCCATCCCATCCCATTCCCACCAATGTGAGTGAGAAAATGTAACCACCCACCTGCCCTCCTTCCATACCATCCCCTTCCTCCTTCCTGTCCACATGAGTTAGTGAACACATGCACCTTCCCTCCTTCTTACCCTTCGCTTTTGCCTTCCCCTGCCTGCATGAGTGAGTGAAGAATCTGCAAATAATCAAATTTGTGAATGCCTTCTGTGCAAATCTGGGGGGCTGACTGTAGAGTTAGTGGCTGCTAGCTCCACCCCGAAACAAATCAGTAACTCAGTGGAAGCCCCCTCCCCTTGACCATGTGCCCAGGGAGACCACAGGGACAAAAACATTGAACGAAAGCACCCACCCAAGCCTCCAAACAGCGCATGCAAGCAACACTGCTCACCCCAAAAGCACAAGCTCACCTTCTCCTCTCTCTCCAGAGAGTGAACTCCAAAGATTTCCTCTTCTTCATTAATAACTGTTGCCATCTTGACCACACACTGATGCTACTTGAACACATGTGTTCTGGTTTTCATCTGTGAAAAGCCTGAGGGTATGAAGAAGCACAGAGTGGAACTAATGCATTGAAAGTAACTTCATTATGTATAGCATGCTACTTTGGGGGAAAACAAGGGCATAATGATGTTACTTTTAAGAAAAAACATACCAACAGGTAAAGCTCTTAACCCACTCCTTCCTTGTAACAAGTAACATTTATTTGTTACTGTGCAACACATGTGGGGAGGGGAATTGAGGCTCATTTCTGTAGTTCACTTCCAATTTCTGAGATTAGTCATCATCATCATATCTTTGGCCAGGGAATATTAACAGCTTGGCTTTTTTAAAATTAGCTGAGCCATGCAGATAGATGTTAAAAGCCTCTCTATCCACCCACTGTCCTTCCTGCCTTTCCCCCTTTGCAACAAAGTAAGGAGTGTCTGTGAAACTGAATACTTTAGTATTGAAAGCAGAGTGACTGTTTCTCCCAAACAGCCATGATGGCAACATGATCCTTTTCCCAAGGGTGCATCTAGACTACACAAATACAGCACTTTGATTCCACTTGACTCCATCCCATGGAATCCTAGGATCTGTAGTGTGATGGAAATTGCTTCAAATTCACTGATGTTTTAATGCAGAGGAGTACAGTAGGGAATTCTCAGTACCTCAACAAACTGCAAATCCCAGGACTGGATAGGATGGAGTGATGGCAGTTGCAGTGCTGTCAAACTACTATAATTGCTCAGTGTGGATTCAACCCAGGACACAAAGCATGTTGTGAGTGCTGGAAGGGTATAGGTGCTATTGTTCAGTTGTATGCCTTGGGACTGTTGCTACTCAGTTCAACGGAACAGAGAGGTAGCCAGATGCATCATTCTAGCAGTATGTGCAAGTGTTTCCACTTATTAGTTGCTGGCAAGTCTGCCGTGGTTTTGACACGCTCAGCTGCCATGCGAGGTTTGCATCCTGGCATTATGCTATCTAGTCCATTTGTTGCCCTTCTCTACTGCAGGGATGGGAATCATGCAGCCCTCCAGATGCTGTTGGACTGCAGCTTGCAACTGCCTAGCCAACATAGCCAAGAGTGAGGGACATTGGGAGCTGCAGTCCTGTAATATCTGGAGGGCCAATGATTTCTGCCACTCCTCTACTGTTCTTTGGCCCCTTGACAACCATGCAGCATGAGAAAAAGACATTTGGTGCAGGATGAGAGAGGCTCCCATCATTGGATTTTGGAGGGGTGCATGAATGGGACCATGTGGCATGATTCTGCCATGGTACGCCCACTGTGTGTACACAGCTTAAGTGCAGAAAGATCAAGGAGCTGCCTAATCTCCCCATCTCACCTTCCTGTTGATATGCCCAGTGGCTAACCAAACCCAGCGGAGCACTTTATCTTTCATTTGCTGCTGCAGTTCCTTTATTTATAGGCCTGGGGTCCCGAATGCTTTCCCAACAGCCCCTTGCACTAGGTAGAGCCAGGCAGAAGGAAAAAAAAGGCGAGGAAGAATGAGCAACTGCGGCAGAAAGTGATTAAAAAGAATAATTAGCATTTGCCCTCAATAAATGAGCAAAGGCATTAATTAGACTGATTTACTCTTGGCTTTTTCTCTTTTCCCTCTTCTCTCCTCCCCCACTCCTTTCCGCTTGCAGTCTCTCCCCCCACTCCCCACCTTCTTCTTTATCAAATGGCAGCCCCATGACTGCCCCTTTGGTACATTTTCATCAGCTTTCAGTGGCTGTCAGAGCTTAACACCCTCCTTTCCTGGAGCCCAGGCAGACTGCTGGAGCTAATGGATATGGAATGCAGCCAGAGCTGATAGCTGCTAGATTTCCACTGGCTTACAGGTGTTTCCATCCTCACTGCCACTTTATCTGCCAGTGCGTCTCCCCCTTTCCCTTCTCTTCCTCTTCCTCCTCTCCCTTTCATTCTCTTTCCTCTTCTTCTCTCCCTGAGTTTCTAGCTGCCTTCCAAAATTAATTACTTTTTTTTTTTTTATCCAGGCAGTTTTCTCCCCCTTTCCCATTTTATTTTATTTTATTTTGTGCGATGTCCCGGTGATCAAATCAGGAAAAAAAATTGGCACTGTGACAAGCAGCGATGCTGCTGCTCTTGCCTGTTTGAATGTAATTACGAGGATGAAAGGGAGAATTTTAATTAAGATAATTCTCACCACACACACACACACACACACACGTGAATGTGCACACAAACACACGCACATGCACGCACACACCTCTCTTCCCCCCTCCCCTGTTTTACAGTCAAGAATTGTGGGCTGCATATGTGGAAATTGTAATAAAATAATATAAAAAAAAGAATTGTGGACTGCTATATATATTTGTGTGTGTATTTGGTTATTTATTACTTGGAGATCTTTGCATTATCTCACATTAATTTCCAGCACAAAATAAGGCAGAGTCAAAGGGCTTGATTACTTCTGGATTTGCAAGTATGAGCTTAAATGTTTAACACACAGGATGTGAAGGGTGACTTATTTATTTACTTGTTTTATTTTCTTTATACCTTGCAATTCAGTCTCACAGGCTCCCACAGCGGTTTACAAAGTATTAATTCGACAGTTCCCTGCCCTCGGGCTTACACTTTACATAAGACATGATGCAAAAGGAAAAGAGGACAACAGTGGGGATGAGGATTAAGTCGAGTAGATACTGTCTCATCTTCTCTCTGCCTCACTTCCTCCCAGGCCACAGCATTGGCAGTTGGGATGGTGGGAAGGCCTTTCCTCAGCTGCTGGGCCTAGTCACCGTGGAGCTGTCCATGCCACAGCTTAAACGCCATGGGATATGCTACATCATATTCCATCTAGAATACACACGCGCACACACACGCACACACACATACATACTTACTTTAATTTATATCCCACCTTTGTCCTAATATTAGGGGGGGGAGTTAAGAGAGGAAGATGATGAATCCTGAGATGTGGTGAGTCTCAGATTGTGTCCTTGTTAGTGATGGCTTGCCCAACTCATCTATGGATGTAGGTGCATTTTGATCTCAAATGATGCCCAGGAAAATTCCATCTTATGCCAAATTCAGAAGACATAGGCCATTTCTGCATGGGCTTAAATAAACGGTGCAGAGCGTCCTCCAGGGAGGACGTCTGCACCTGGGAGTGGACTGGGTCGGACCTACTTAGTGTAGTTCCACACCGCAGCCCGCTCCGGAACAACCCAAAGTGGTCCTCCAGCGTGCTTTTGAAAAACCGCTTGAAACAGATCTTTCAAAAGCACCGAGTGCACCACTCTGTGCCCACGGTCTGGTGCAGATTTTCAGGCTCACACCAGTGCGAGCCTACGCTCTGTCAGGGGCGGGCTTTAGGCTGGTGAGCTTCAGCAGTTGGTGAAGAACCTTGATCAACCAGAAGCTGCCATTTTCATCACCGGAGCAGTGTGGAGCGGCAGCCACGCACTGCCCCAGACCATTCTGGACCCAAGCGTGGAGCCAAGAAGTCTGGTAAGTACCGACACGGGGCAATTCCTTCACCCCGTGCGGAAATGGCCTTAGAGCTGGGGCATGCAGGGGAAGGCTCTCTCTCCATGAGAAACAGTGGGAGTGATCCAGTTCTTGCCTACCATATTTATCAGGGCTTCCTACATGACTCATGGTGTTGCGTTGTCCTCTGAGAACATGTAACTGGGGAACAGTTGGAAAACTCGACATATCTTTGCAATCACCATGGCTTGCTAGGAGAAACATGTTTCCTCAGTGTATCATCTACCTGTGTACTCAGGCCTAAACATGTGGCTGCTGGGGCAGGGATGACAACGGACCGAGAAATTTTCCAACCCTTTTTCCAGCCCATATCTGTAGTAGGAACTGAGTGGTGATGGGTTTTATCTTTATCCATTAGACTTTTACATTGCTTTTCCTCCAATGAGAACAGGAGAGCCATGTGAACAACAAATGATACTATACACACAAAGAGGCCTGGTGGCTTCTATTTCATTGAGGGGGTGAACCCATCCTGGATTTTAGTCTGAACTTTAAAGGCTATTTAAACTGTTAAAGATATTTTGGGTATAGGGTTCAGATCTTTGGACAGCTCCTTTAAAGTTCAGACTAAAATCCAGAGCAGATTCACAACCCCACTGAGATGGAAGCCACCAGCCATCACATATGCATGTGGCCACATCCAATCTCCCACAGGTTTTCAGTGCTGCAGAGGGCAACAGACTGGGGGAGCTCTTGAATATGGAAAACAGTGTTCAAAATTGTATTCTTGATCAAATAGTGATGAAGAAAGCAGCACAAATCTTCATAGTAAGGCCATGCTGCTTAGTTCAATATGGCAATGAAAGCCAAGAAGGTGGCTTCCTTCCAAGACTGGTTTCCAGAATGCTTTGGACATGGTCAAGGGTGCCACAAAGCAGATGAGGTTGTGCCTTGCACTAGTGGTTTTGGTGTTTTCATGACAAATGTCCCCAGGGGATCTTTACAATTGAGTGTGTTCCTTCAGATTCATGGGCAGCTTGAATATTCCTTCTGGACATTACAGCAGAAGCTGCCTCTGAAGTAGCAGCAGCACCACCAGCAGATACACTTGCATCTCTTGTCAGTGTGCTTATAGCATTCAGCATCCCTCTTGGTTCTTAGTCAACAGTAATAATACAGACATAATCTCCCAAACAAAGTTTCTTCTAGGAGGAAGTCCTGCACATATCATCACCACAGCCTCTAGTAATTTACATTGCATTACGTTTTCCTTTTTGGTCTACTTGGAGACAGAGGCATTAGTGACATAAGGAGCTGTTGCAGACATGTCTGGCATTGATGCTGTGCAACCAGAAAAACATAGCTATAAATCTTCACAAATCTTGTTAGTGAAAAGATTCTGTTTTTATGATTAGCTGACCCTCATTTCCATGGCTTTTCTCAATTCATTGCTTAGGGGCAATTTAACCATTAGAGACATTTTATGAAGGATGCTGAAAATCTCCCTCACCAGTTCTTGTGATGGTGCCCCATGTGAGAGATGTCATATCTCAAAATGCCTTAGTGCTGTGGTGAGTGAATTATATGCAGAAACTCTAGGCTGGCAGTTCTGTGGGCTATTGGCAGCACTTGGCACTGGCTTGAACATACTGCACAGAGTTAGATTTAAATATATAAATATTGATTACAGCAAACAATAGCAACAAATCGATACAACCAGAAAAAAAGAAGAAAAAGAAAACCAGGAAGAAAAAAAGGATAAAAATTAAAAAAAACCCACCATGGATTAGCATTCATTAGAATATAAGCTCCTTGCAGTGGAGATTAATTCTCATGTATTGTGTGTGGGCAAACCATGTGTAGGCCTGCATATAAACATACATGCTAAAGTGGAGAGATGTTACACTTCCACCAGAAGTAACAGAATGTTCACCAGTCTTTCAGTTTCACATATGCGTACATGCACATTCTCTCACACACACACTCTGAAATCACCAGTACTTTTGTCATTTCTGGTGGAATTTTTTTAACTTCATTGATATATGTACGTTCTTGTATTTGTTTTTTCCCCTTCCTTCCTTCCTTCCTTCCTTCCTTCCTTCCTTCCTTCCTTCCTTCCTTCCTTCCTTCCTTCTCTCTCTCCCTCTCCGCCCCCCTCACTAGGACAGGAATGGGAATTGTGAAACTGCAACTCCCAGCATCCTTAGCCAGAATACCCAATGGGGAGCAGCACAGAAAGTTGCAACCCCCTTTCCCATCTTTTCTCAAGGTTCACTGGGACTGACCCTTTAAATTCTATAAAGTAGACTGACAGGGCTAGTGCTCCTCTTGATTGAATGGCACATTTATGCATGATCAGAAATAAGACCAAAACTTAGAAGTAAAAATTTACAAGTAATACAGTTATTTGTAATGAGTTGCAGGCTGTGTGTATGAGGTAACACGGGTGTTACAAGACACATCTCAGAAGTAAAGTAACAAGAGGGACAAGTCATTTTTTGAAGGGTAACATTTACTGTTTACTTTCTATAGTCACTTCTTAGGGGCATTTTGAGGTTTTTTAGAGACATTTTGACCAGAATTTTTCAAGTTTCATGTCATCCTTTTAACAATCCTAAAGCCCACCCTTCCTTCAAAAAAGTTACAAAAAAGCAACAGAAAACAGAAGAGTCATGAGGAATACAAGCAGGAATGCTTCAACATTATAATCAGTAATCATAACACATTCCTTTCTTAACATGTGAATGACTGCTGGAGATGATTTAACTTTTTAAGAAGTAATGGTCTAAACTCTAAGGAGTTTTTATAGGAAAGTAGAGAATGCTGGGTCTATTGTGCTTCCACATTTCCTGTGAATAGAATTCATGGGTAGGTTGGATATGGGGAGCTCTAGTTGGAAAGGAGTTGTTAGGGGTACTCTTGGATTTGCTCGTAATGGCTGGCTGCAGCTAAAACAACAAAAACAACAACTCCTCCAGTAATTAAAGCCAGACCAAACTCTGTCCTTGTTCTGTACAGCATGCAGTCTAAAGCATTCATGGCACAAGTAAGTTCAGGTCAGGAGAAAATAAGTTGGATGAAAGCCACACAGTCCCTCCTAGTGCCACAGTAAGCCTTGTAAACATCTTGGTTGCTTTTTTCACTTTTATTATCCATCTTCCCTTGAGTGTCTCCAAGAGCAAATGGCAAGGGTTGGGGTACGAACTATCTAAATGCAGTTCTAACAGCCTGAGGAAAGTGAGGCCTAACTAAGGCCCTTTTCGCATGCCATTTCTCATGCGAAAGGGCCTCCGGAGCATCATGCGATTGTGAGGACCGTTCCATGTGATGTCCTTGCAACTATGTGACGCTGCCGGAGCCAGCAGGCGCTGATCATGCAATATATCATTTTCAGCTTCTTGCCAAAAATGATGTGCGATTGTGCGTTGCTCCGGGCCCCCAGATGCACTTACTGTCCGTGCAGAGCCTCTGGAGACACGGCCCTCATGCTTCCTCCCCCAGCGCAGCCTGGGAAAGTACCTGGCTGCGCTGCGGAAGGAAGAGGCGGAGCCCTCACGCTGCCTGTTGGCCAGCAGGCAGCTGCTGCAGAGATGGAGCAGAGGGGACATGAGTGCCTCTCGCAAGAGGCTGCTTGCGTGATCCCTGGCGCGCCCATGCCAGAATCAGGTAAGCTGCAGAAAGGGCCTAAAAGTCAGGATCTGCAGAGCAGAAAGGACAGAAGAGGTTCTGAAGAAGATTCCCAACTTGGCACCACTAGCAGAACAGGTAAAGTTCTGCTTAGATAGCACAACCTGCTGCTTGTCCTGTGTGGCAGCAAGAAAAGAAACCTGGGCAGAGTGAGTGTTCACTCTATCTGGACAGCACCTAGCATGTGACAGGCACAAATGCTAAGAGGCCGGAATACCTTCTGATTCCTTACTGGAAGAGAGTGGCAAAACAATGCACCTCTAAGCAGACACAAGATCATCACGTTGCATCCTTCAGTAGTTGCTGGGATCTAGCAGGCCTCATTTCCTGTTACCTTTTTAGACTATGAGTACCACAATTCCTCATCTACCATGGCCACTGGGTATGATAGTTGGGGTACGATAAGGGCCTCTCTACACTACACTGTTATAGTGCTATTATTCCACTTTCAATAGTCACTACTGGATTGTACCTGCTCCCTCCACTCTGTGCTTTTGTTTCTGGCCTGTCATAATTATCAACATGAAACTCTCATCTACTTAGAGACATTGGGGAAGTCAGAAGATTATACCTTGCATCTAAGGAACTCCTGGGAGAATAACATGCCAAGCTTCGGCATTGCTCAGAATTCTTACAACCTATATCCTAAGCACATGAGACCTCTCTGGAATGTGCTTCTCACTAAACTTTGTTGTTTGTTTGTTTTGCCTAATATCCTGCCCATTTCTCCATGTTCAGGGGTACTCTGAAGGCAGCCCTCATGCCTCTTTGGTGAGACTCAGGTTGCAATGCTACCAGCAAAGAACAAAAGCAGTTAATACTTTTATTTGGACAGCAAGAATAGCAGCAGACTTTAGAGTCATGCAACATTCTGCATCAGGCTGCATGTTTGAGAGAGGGGGGTAGTTGAGTTTTTGTGACTCAAAAGCTTGCTTTTAGCATTTTCAAACAGCTTGCTCAACATGAATCCATGGTTTCATTTGATTGGTGTTGCCTGTTGCCTGGTGTTGATTGGTGTTGTACTTAGGGCTTGTCCTAAGTAACCAGGCAACTTGAAGGTACATTACATTACTTTAAAATTCCAATGACGGCAGGAACACTCTTGGAAAAGTCAGTTTGGCAGCAGAGGTTCTTGGACCAGAAGCAGCAAGTTTTTCTGTATTTAAATGGGTGAGGCGGTTTCCTTAATCTTGGTGGGAGGTCAGGTTGTGGACAAACCATTGAGACACAAAGGAAATCTCACAGAGGCCACAGCATTACGCTTTAAAGCCTTTGGGGGTCTCGCAAGCCAGAGAAGGAAACAGATTTTTAGAGTTGGCAGGCCTCCACTGCACCTCTAGGCCATCAAGGAAAAAAAGAAAAGAAAAGAGCTACAGTCTGTTTAGCTAGAGCATCTCAACGAACATTTGATTGCTGGGCTTGCCGTTGAAAAAGGAAATGGCAATGCTTTTGCTCACCTCTGAGCCTGATGTACCTGAGCAGTATGGCTGGCAGTGGCTGGTTCCACGTGGATAGACAAAGTGAACAAAGTTGGTCAGAAGAGTCACCTTTTCTGCACTTGTTCAACTCTTGTCCCTGACCTGCTTGGTCACAGGGGTAGCCGCTGTGCCTGAGGTGAATGCACTGGGAAGAATTTATGGGAAATGTTTCACGATTTAAACAAATAAATCAGTGGGTATTTCTTTCATGCCTGCTGTCCCAGCTCTTCCCATCCTGTTAAGCTAAATATTTGCACAGTAGTCCTAGTGCAAACAGGGGCCGAGTGAGGAAAGAGTGTATTTCATTCGGGTGGCTGTATATTGCCATCAGCTGCTTTCTCTCCCTTGCTCTCCCTCTCTCTCCCTGTCTGTGTGTTTTTCTTAGCAAGGTCAGGACGAGTTTCGCAGTCCGAACGGTTCACTGCAATTCTCTACAGGATATCCTCGTTTTACTTTAATGGGGAGGAAATTAATGAAACATACAGGCCCTGGGGCTTTGAATACTATACATTAATATTATCCCAACTCATTGTGGTATGCACTCTGTCTCAGACTAAACTTTACACTGGACGGAGGAAGCTGTGATCAGATTCAGGTGCCTGTGAAATTTAAGTTGGGGGGCTGGGAAGTGAAGGAGGAGACAGAGAGGGAGGGGGAGAAAGAAAAGCAGGACTTAACGTTGTTTCCTTCCGCTTCAGCTCTCGTCAGTGTGAGAAGCAGGGAGGGCCAGCAGAGACCCAGCCAATGCATAGCAAAACAGGGATTTCTCTTGTTCCTTACATAAAGGCCTTTGAGCACCAGATGTTGAGGACAAATAACAGGGGATGGCCAGCTAACTAGTATGGCTTTGAAAGGAGGGAGTCAAGGTCACAGAGGACAAATCTATCAAGGTCTATTGGTAATGAATGCTGAATAGATCTTCCATGTTTTGTGGCAGTATTCCTCTAAATATCAGGTGTTAGGAAACTAAGAGAGTGAGAGGGTGTCACTCTTTATGCCCAACTTACAAACTCTCTGGGAGCATCTTGCTGTCCATCTTTGGAAGCAGGATGTTAGATGAGATGGTTCCTTAGTCTGATCCAGCTGGAGTCCTTTTATGTTCCTGACCTTGACATCCTGCTGAGGAGCTTCTGGAAAGCTGTGGCTGGAATGATGGCAAACACAGAATCTTGGTTTGATGGTTTTGTTAGGTACCCCTATTCAGCGTTATTGATTTCTCTGTGTCATTGCAGTACAGCTGAATAGCAGAATGTGAAGCTGGCTGCTGAACTTTATTACAGTGTAGCACATCTGAAAGCAAGGCATAGCAATGAGCAGTCTGAGGACCTCAACATGTCTGAAGTCAATGCAGGAGCCCAACATGCCTAAAGCAATTACAGGAGCCCTACATATACCATAAAGGCTTATTCTGAATTAGGGATGCCCTGGTGCAGAGGTACGAATCAGGTGGCCTTCCAGATGGTGAACGACTGCACCTCCCACGATTGCTTATTATTGGCGCTGCTGCTTATGAGTGATGAGACTTACAGTCCAACAACATCTGGAGGGTTGTATGAGTTACACCCCTGCCCTACTACAGCGGTGCCTAATTCATTGCTCACAGATTAAATAGGTTGGCTCAGAGTATATCTATTGGAAAGAATGGGACTTAAGTTAGTCATGGCGAATCCAGTCTAAAGTGTAGACCAGAACAAAGTCAGTCTTCTGATTTGGCACATCTGCAAATTTTGCCCTGTAGTTTCTGTTTGTGTTTATAAATGCATCAATATTTATATTTTACTGTAAAACATGTATGATATTTTTGTCTGAACTGAACAAAGACAACTCAGATTCATGCAGAAATAACACAGATTTAGGAACAGAACAGATTTTGCAAGAGCTGCAACATAGGACTGGCACAGGCTGAAAATAATGGCTGGAATCCTGTTGGTCTCGTAGGTGTGCATAAGTCCCCTTGTGGAAGTGTTTGGACCTTTTTGTTTGATGTGGAATGGCCATATTCAATATAAGGTAGCAATCCAACAACTTGGGGGGGGGAGATGATTTCCATTTTGTGGTGCATAGTGTTGGAACACTACAGCATTGTCCTGTACATGTGGGATGGACATCATGGAGCCCTCCAAATGCTGTTGGACTGCAACCTGTAGCATCCTTGTCACTGATTATGCTTGCTAGAGCTGCTGGGAGAAGGATGTCATGTAGAAAATGAAGCAAGCTTCTTTCCTGCTGCTTCAGAGACTAGAGGGTGAACTAATGATGTCGGGTAGCCCTCCATATTTTAGTAAGGGGATATGTAGTAGGAGTTAAGTAGCAGCTTGCTTGAGCAGCTTGCTTGTAACAAGGTATAAGAACCAGAGACTGTTAGATAAACAAAAGCTAGGAATGCACTGATAAGCATAGCCTGGCTGCACCAAGACTTCAAGGTCTCTTGCAGGTGGGAAGATGTACTCTTTGTATTTTATGTTTTGAATCTTGCTAATTGCCTCCAGTTCACTCACTGAAGTTCTCAAAGAAGCTGCCCACAGAATATGCATGGACCCTGAAAGTGAATGATTGACCAGCTTCTCAACTCCCCTGGGTAACTACCAATGGACTGTTCTCTCTTTTGGATTACAAGCTCGTCCTGCCGCATTCCAAATATTCCTCAACTCTGTGTTACAAGACCTCCTCTGTGAGGGTGTTGTTTACCTAGATGACATTTTGATCTACTCAGAGGACCTTGAACAACACACCAAACTTATATGCACTGTATTACAAAGACTCATAGACAATGAACTTGTTGTTAAACTTTTGAAATGCAAGTTCCACGCTCAAACTTTTGGACAATTTAGGGTATCAATTTGTAATAATACCCTAAACATGAACCCCTCCAAAATGTCTACAATCTTGCACTGGCCTGCCCCCAGAACTAGAAAGCAACTACAACAATTCCTTGGTTTTGCAAACTTTTACCCTAACTTCATAGAAGGCTTTGCCACAATTGCACTCCCTCTCACCAACCTGTTAAAGAAAGCACCTGTCAGCCAGACTAACCAATGCAACTGCATCCTCTGGACTGAAAAATGCCAAACAGCCTTTGATGCCCTCAAGAAAAAATTTACCTCCGAATCGCTACTCTTATTCCCTGACACTAACAAGGAATTTATAATTCAAACTGATGCTTCCGACTTTGCCATGGCAGCCGTTCTCCTACAACAGGACACAGACGGCTACCTCAAACCATGTGCCTTCATCTCCAAAAAATTCTCTGTCTCGCAACACAACTGGCCTATCTGGGAAAAAGAAGCCATGGCCATCCATGTTCTATTTGTGTGTGTGAATTCAGTTCATGACAAATGGATTCAAATGATGAGATTCCATCTAAACATTAGGAAGAACTTCCTGATCGTAAAAGATTCTTGGCATGGAATAAACTGCCTTGGAGCATGGTAGACTCTCTGCTTCTTTGGGGGTCTTTAAACAGAGTTTGGATGGGTATCATTCAGAAGTGCTGCAACTGTGTATTCCTGCATGGCAGGGAATTGGACTCAATGGCCCTTGTGCAATTCTGTGATTCTATGAGCATGTGAAGGGGCACATGATTCTCACCTGTTATTATATATACCCTGTTATCTGAATTCCATTGGGCTTACATTTGAGTGAACCTATATAGCGTTGCACTTTAAACCTCTGATAGACTAAAAAGACAGCTCTATGTTTGGTAGAACAACGTGTTTGTTATTGTCTCATGATTTTGTGCTGGTATCTGACATGGCATTTATTTTTGTTTATGCTAGAAACTACGTTACACCATATCTGGACTAGGGTTAACTCAATCTAAGCCGCAATCTCCAAAATATGAGAAATACATTAGGCTACCCATATATGTGTAATTTTTACCACTGCCTATATTACATCTATTACTTATACTAGTATATAATCCCTTATTACAAAGTATGGCGATTTCCACACTAGCCTGCTACAGTGCTATTATTCCACTTTCAATATCCTATGGAATACTGGGGTTTGCAGTTTAGGGAGGGACCTTTGAGGCCCTTCCCTAAACTGCAAACCCCACGATTCCATAGGATGTTAAAAGTGGGATAATAGCACTATAACAGGCTAGTGCGGAAATGTCTCTTCAAATTCAGGAGAGATGCCTTCTAAATACATGTACTTAGGTTCAGCTTGCTTATAATATCACCTATTAATGATTCATATTTTCTGCTTGAAGCTTTTTCACATTTTCATCATATATCCTGAATGTCAGAAACTCTTATGATATACTTGCATATAGGACAGAGAAATGGCACTTAAGCAGCCAAAGGACGCTGGATATCCCATGCCTAAAATATCATTTCTCCTCTTACCCTGGAAAATTTTAACAAGTTCCACTGAATGCCTTAGCTTGGGATATTTTCTGACCATCATGAGCATACTGTATTATGCAGTATATAATACCTGAAGTTTAGAGTGGTATTTATGACTGCAGACCAAGTTTATTCAACAATACCCAAACACCCAGAGCCAAAAATACATGTTCATGAGAAGTGATATATTTGTTTTGACTACATGTCCACCTTCATTGTTTAAAAAAATGTAACCAACAGAAATGCAATAAATTTGTTGGGATTATTTTTGTCCCAGATTTTGGGGGTGGGGGTCTGGGGAAAACAAAATTACTTGGCAGGTGGCTGAAACTCTCTAGGTGACAGTGTTGTAAAATGTCTGCTTTATAGGTCTTGTTCCCTGAATCCCTCTGTAGTAGATAATTATTGGCCAGCATTCAACATACCATTTTGGTGTGTGGTGGCCTCCTAGTTCCATGGGTTCTGGATGGGTTTATAGATCCATTTCAACCCTACTTCATTTCAACCCTATTTGCCATGCAAACCCTATTTGCCATGCGAACCCTATTTGCCATGCGAAAGGGCCCCTCGAGCGTCACACAAATGTGAGGAGTGGTTCACATGTCGCACTCACAATCGTGCGATGCTCCAGGGGCTGGCAGGCACTGACTGCTCACTTTTCCATTTTGGCTATGAGCCGAAAATGGTGCATGATCGTGCATTGCTCCGGGGCCCTGCACGCACTTGCTGTGTGTGCAGAGTTCCAGAGCTGCAGCGCTTGCACTTCCTGCCCCAGCGCAGCCTGGGAAACTCCCAGGCTGCACTGTGGAAGGAAGAGGTGGGGCTGTCACGTGAGCAGGCAGCAGCTGCGGAGCTGAAGGAACTGGGACGTGAGAGCCTCTCGCTAGAAGCTGCTTGCCGATTCCCGCACCCCAGCTCTGCAAAAGGTCGTGGAAAGGGCTTCAGACCTGGTTATGGGATGGAGATAGCTTTGGTCACCTTGATGGACAACTTGTGTAGGGTACTGTTCAAGGGGAGTGTGTTGATTCTGTTGGAACTCTCAGAAAGTTATGACACTATCAGTCATGATATCTTTCCAGACCACCTTGCTGGGACCAGAATTAGAGGCAGCTTTACAGTGGCTCCATTCATTTCCAGAGGGGTGAACCCAGAAGGTAGGGCTGGGTGACTCCTTTTTGACCCTCAGCCATTGGTCTGTGAGGTCCTTCAGGGTTCTGTTTTGTGTCCGATGCTATTTAACATATACATGAAACCACTGGGAAAGGTTGTCTGGAGTTTTGGGGTGCAGTGCCGTCAATGTGGATGATACCCAGCTGTATTCCTTCTCCTGCACCCATCCAAGAAGGCTGTCTTGGTTCTAAACCAGTGTTTGTCATCAGTAATGAACTAAATGAAGGCAGACAAATTGAATTGTGAAACAAGTTTCATATAAACTTACCAATGTTACCAAGACAGGAAGCAACATGCTTGATCTGATACTGAAAATCAGTGACGGATGCTGAGAATCAATGGCCACTACTGAGATTCCTGTTGCCATTGCAATTTGTACCAAAATTGGTGGATTTGGTAATGATTATCTGTAGAGAGGAAAGTGCCAGAGAACCCTCACACCGCGTAAGTCTCTGAAGGTTGGGAAGGGCAGACCATTTCCTTCATTTTCAAAAAAAAAAAAAAAAGGAAGAAAAGGCTATTGTTTTCCAGTATTGCCAAACATTGGCAGTGTGCTTCCATTGACAGGGGCCAAAAATGGGCATTGGGGTGTCCAGGTGGAAGCCTACATGCAGCCTGAAGGCCACACATTGCTCCCCTGACCATAGACATTGCAAAGTTGCAAGCCAGGCACTGACATTAACGAAGACTACGAGGCAGAACTTATATCTCTCATGCTAGCCCTTTTTAACAATATAATGAAAAACAACATGGTACCAAAGTGGTAGCAAATATCATAAATGATATCTGCTGTCAAAATATCTGCTGGCATTTAGAATTCTCAGCCAGAATAAATTTAAATGAATGGAAATTAAAGGTTATGGATATGATGGAGATGGAAAAATTGACAAATGCATTAAAGAACAAATCTATTCAACAATTTGATAGAGAATGGAGCAAAATAAAAGAATGGCTTCAATTGCAAAGCTAATGATTGTAATGATATAATTTGGAAAAAAAAGTAAAAATGTATTGACTAGTTAAAAGACAAACTAGAATAGTTATGCCAAAGGTTTTATGTATAGTGGAGTGGACTCCTTGTATTGTATTGTACCTTTTGTTTGATTCAGCTGGGCAAAACTGGAGAAGAAAACTTGTTATGGGAGTTGGTGGGGGGGAATATTTAGAAGAAATATTCTCATTTTATATCTTCTTTAGAAATTCGAATAAAAATATTCATTAAAAAAAAAAAGAATTCTTAGCCAGAGAATTCTTTCACCTCAGTAAACGACAAACCTGAGAATTCCACAGGATGTTGAAAGTGGAATAACAGTGCTATAACAGTGTAGGGCGGAAAGGTCGTGGGAATGGAACTGAGGCTAAGGGCAGAGTAAGATGTGTATAGCAAATTGGAATGCAAAAGGGATACAGATACCCATTAAATCATATCCCTTAAAATAAAACAAAACACTTCAAATCTGCAGAGCAGTTTGCATTGTAACACAGAGGAAGGTTAGTTACATCTACAAAACTGCCAAATCAAATGCTACACAAAACTGTATATTAGCTACTGATTTACACATACGGTGGCCGTGTATCATAAGAACAACACGATTCTGGTCGGATGAGTTCCCTAAAGCAAAAACAAATTACAGAACAGAAAACTGAATTGACTCCAGCAGACGATCTTCTCTTAGTTTACTTGAGTATCAAAGCTTCGTTGTGATAAAAATACTTACATTCTTTTGGGCGTACAAAAGGAAGGAAATTGGAACAAAAAGGAAAACTGATTTTGAAAATCTCAGTAACACAATGGAAAAAGTAAATTTGGTCTTTTGCATTAGGAGAAAATTTACTAAACAGGGCTGACCATCACAACATACTAACAGATGCAACGCATATTCATGTATTCACCTACTCCATGTTCATATTTTATGTGTATATATATGTGTCTTCAAGTTGCCTTATAGCGACCCTGTGAATTTGATAGAGTTTCCTTAGGCAAGGAATACTCAGAAGTGGCTTTATCAGTTCCTCCCTCTGAAATACAGCCAATACCACCTG
Source organism: Ctenosaura bakeri (assembly GCA_948474755.1). NCBI lineage: Eukaryota > Metazoa > Chordata > Lepidosauria > Squamata > Iguanidae > Ctenosaura > Ctenosaura bakeri. The sequence continues at coordinate 551,498 of CAOLHI010000450.1, read as the reverse complement.
GTATGTATTCCATCCTTATCTTCTTTTCTTTCAAAATCCATTTTTTTTAAAAAAAATCAGACTACTGACATTTTCTGAAAAATGATACACATTTTTAAATTATATTTTTAATTAATTTTACATTATCTGAAATATACCAATTTTCATCCACTTTATATACAAATATTATTACTTCCCCTTCCCCCTCCCATCTTTCCATTTAAAATGCGTTTCCCCAAAGTTATACCCTGTTAATAATATTGTTGTGATCCATGGTCCAGAAATATTCTTTTCTAATCTACTTACTAATATTACTTAAAGTTTTTAAATTATATCTATATTCCAAATATTTTAATTTCTTACATTGTCTTTGGTCTGAAAAATGGTACACATTTGTTATTTTACCCAAAGCAAAGTGTCTAAGTACACAATTTTCCCACTAGTTTCACAGTGGACTCTGGAGTGGTTTAGCTTTAAAAAAATGGGACTAGACATGAATTAATTATTAGATATGAGTCAATGACCTATCAATTATTCAGGGAAAAGTGAGGGACAGAATGGTCACACTTGTAACCTGTACAAATTTTATATGCACTGAATCAGTGTGTGTTGTTGTATTCTATTTAGACCAGTTAAAGATACCTGCAAAAAAAAAAAAAAAATTTCTTTGAGTTAATCTGGTAAATGGTAAAGAGTAAATACAAACAGTCTTTAAAGTATGGGCACAACTAGAATACTTATTTGTCTTTCTCTGTGAATTCTCCCAAGCTCTGGAAGCCCACATAAAAGGTGTTGAGCCTGGTCCCTCTATGCAGTCCCTCTGTAAGCAAGTAAAATCTTTGACGAATTGACCGGGTTGCTGGGGAAGATTTTTTTAAAAAATGAGACTGGTTCTGTACTTTCCATAGGGAAATGTTTTTAAATTGTGCTTTCCCCTGTATTGAATTGGGCTTTCAATTTAATTCTATTTTAACAGTTGATCTTGTAATATATTCTTATTTTATATAACTGTGATCCAATTTACATCCCATCTTTGGGAGAAAGGTGGGAGATATGTCCAGTTGATAAACTAACCAATTACACTGGCTCAGCTTTCCACACATCGTAATAACAATATTCATGAAAGAAGGGCAGTTGATTACATTTCCCCTTAAAAGTGATTATGAATTCATTCCAGGGAAAAATGTGATATCCCACCCAGCAAAAAAAACCAAAAAACAAAGAAGCCCACCCCCAAAACAGGGGCAACATTGAGAAAAGTGTCTTGGATTCTTTTTTTAAAAACTGGTAATTTATTGCATTCAGAAAAGGATTATAGAACAAGGCCCTTAGAAATTTATCTAATTTAGACTGCTGCATAACAGAAACTCCATGGTATACACTCTAGAGCTACTCATAGGTACATGCAATCCCTTCATAGTTACTCACTAGTACATTCCACTTGCAAGGATTTGTACGCTTGGCCCAAAAGCCCTGCTGAGCACAATCAGGATCATTCATGCATTAGATGAATTAATGAGAGCCAATATACTATTGAGGTTTGAATGCTGGACTAGAATTTGGGGAGATCAGGGTTCAGTCCCTCACTCAACCACAGAAAGTTACTGAGTGACTTTGGGCAAGTCACATTGGCCCTTTCCGCACGAGGCGAGTGAATCACTCCGTGCCATTACTCACTGCTTCTTCTTAGCTTGAAGCAATGCAGACTCTCCCTTAAGCCCTTCTGCAGGGCTCCTCCATTTTGTCCAGGGCGAACTGGAGCAGTGCGAGGTCTGTAGATCCGCACTGCTCAGGCTGAAAATGGCGGCTTCCTGTTCTTCGTGGGTCCAGACCAACCGCTGACGCTGGCCACGCCCACAGCCCGCCCTCCGCTGATCGCAGGCTCACATTGGTGCAAGCCTGCACATCTGCACAAGTAAGGAGTAACACAATGGCGCACTCCAGAAGCTTGAAAGACCAGATTTTTCCAGTCTTCACTTAGCGCGCTGGAAGACCACTTGGGGGCGTCTTGGATCAGACTAAGGTGCGGAACTAAGGTAAATAGTCCGAACCTAGTCCGATCCAAGGTGCGGACAACCTCCGTGACAGGACGCCTTGACCTGTTTCAACTTCCTGGTGCGGAAAGGGCCGTTGTCTCAGCTCAGAGGAAGGTAAAGGCATACACCATCTGAGAAAGTCTTGCCCTAGGTTCATGCTAGGGTAACCATAAGTCAGAAACACCTTGAGGGCACACAACAAGAATGGATGAACACACATCAGACTGAAGTGCGCAGAGCAATTCTGTGCATAACTTGAAAATACGTACCACTGAGCCCTTACTGCTTAATACTGCTCTCCATAACCTGGCAGTCCTTTAGACGTGTTGGGCTACAGTTCTTACCATTCTATTCTAGAATGATGAGAGCTGTAGTCAGTGGTGGCTGGTGGCTCTCATGTCAGTGAGGCAATGAATCCACTCTGGCTTTTATTCCAAATTTTAAAGAGTTATCCAAATCACAAAACCTATCCTGCCAAATAATCCCAGCATTTTGGAGGCAGATATCCAACTCTGCAACTATAGCAGTCTGATCCCACTTTCAAGTGCCATGGTTCCATCCTATGGAATCCTGGGATGTGTAGTTTGCAGAGGGGTGCTTAGCATTCTCTCCTGATGTAGTCTAGTTCTAATTCAAAGAACCTCCACAAACTAATAATCCCAGGATTCCATAGGATGGAGGCATGGCACTTAACGAGGAATCCAGCTGCTCTAAATCAGTGGTATGGGCACACCCTTCAATAAGTCTTTGGGTTCACCATCCCATGGGAGTCACCACCTGCCACTGGTTGCAATCCAACACATCTGAAGCACCACTAGATTGGGAAAGGCCATTCTGTTAGGTGTGTGTAGGATAGTGGCCTTAGTCTCATTTGGTCAGGGTTGCCTGCCTTATTACGTGCTCCTGCAAATTACAGCTCTCTCTGAAAATATGCAAGGCAGGGGGTAACTGGGTGACAGGTGTTATGACTTCTGAAACAAAGAGACTGGTACTCTTGAGCTGAGCAACATAACAAGTCTCTCTATGATTTTTTTTTTTAAACGGGGAGGTGGTAACCGTTCTCACCTTGGGTCAGGCTGGAAGTTAATTGGAGGGCTTAGATCTTACCAGGATTTCCATTTGCTAGCTATTTAAAGACATCATGTCTAAAGGTTGCTTCCATTCCTCTGATCAGAGATCTTCACTGTCTAACTGTATCAGGCCCAGAGCTGGCAATGGTGCTCTCGGTAATTGTTTTCTTTATCTTCATCCCCCCTCCCTTGATGGTGCAAACGGACTCAGATTACAGCGTTTGGTACTATCCTTCTAGCAAAGGGGAACAAAATCCTTCACGTTTTTGGCTGGGAGTTAGAGGAAGAAAGCTTGTTTGGAGGAAAGAAGAAGGAAATAATAGAAAGGTCACCACAGCATTTTACTCTGAGGTATTATTCAGGTATCTCCCCACCCCCCACTCCACGTTCAAATACTGTCCATTTTCTATAGGCTTGAAAAAAAGCCAAAATAGGAGGGAGTACTTCTGAATGGTGACTCCATCCATTTGATTTTAAACATTGCTGATCTGTTAGCTGTGTGGAAAAACCACAACTTGAACATTACCACATTTTGCAAAGTGAAGGCTCTGCCTTGGGATACAGGGACAATTTATTAGTGGAAATATCTTTAATTAATTTGTGCACAAGTTCGTGTTTTTCTTTAATTCTTCTCCCCAGGCTCTTGACCCATAGTAATGAAATCTGAGAGCCCTTTTCAGAAAATGACTTTCTCAGCATTTTTGTTCCTTTTAAAGTTAAGTGTATCGCATAATGACCATGAAATGTTATCCTTTATTAGGAACACACTTTTCACTGAGAGTCTTCAAATAGACTTTATTACCGAAAGCTCTGTGCTAAGCGGCCGTTTGCTTGCTTTGCCAGATTTGAAGAGGCCACTTCATATGTCCTAAGGCCTGTCAAGGGAACTTACTGGACATCGGAGTAAAGTCATCAAGCGGCCAGTTTTTTAAAGGCCCAGGACTTGTCAGCACAGCAGGTGTGCTCGGCTTAAGCACAAGGCCCTCTCAACACACACGCTAACAGCACATTTCTCATTGGTTTATGTTGTTGGTGATGCAAACTGCTAACACTTGCAAAGCTCTTAATAAACTTGGCAGGAAGCACTGCAAATTAAGGAAATCTGAACAAGTGAAAAAAAAATGAAATTGACAGATTTCATAGCCAGCAACATTTCACAGATGAAAACTGCAACACATGCAACCAAACAACATCACTATGGTCAAGATGGCAGAAATTAATCATGAGAAGTATACAAGCTGGAAAAGGCTGCAACAGTTTGCCTGAGCCAGATTCCACCCCGCCTTTCCCAACCTCCTTTAGTTAATTGAGTGCACTGCTTTTACACTTTGAGCTCAGTTTGCAGCAATTGATGTTTAGGTGAGGACAAAGGGGGTAAGTGAGAGGTGGAGAGAGAAACTGGGACATTGTAAAAGCAGTGCAATAATTTTTGGAGGCCTGCCTGTTTCCCACTGGAGGCACAGCAGAAAGTCCTTCAGGCAAACCAAGAAACTGTCAGCCAAAGCTTCACTCACTGATTTAGAAACCTTGGACCAACCACCCTCTCTCCATGCCACAGGTCTCAGAGGGCTGCATATATTTCACAGATGGAAATCAGGACATGCATGGCCAAGCAACATCAGAGTGGACAAGATGGCAAAAGTTACTGATGAGGAAGAACAGAGAATCCACCAGACGCTGCAGCAGTTTGCTTTTGCTTGAGCTTACTGGGAAGGGCAAAATTCTGCCCCCTCCTTCCTCTCTCCACTGCTGAGGTGAGTGCAGACTTCTTTTGCACTTTGTAGCAAATGAAGTAAGCTGAAGACAAAGGGGGAAAGAGACAGTGGGAATCTTTCAGGTTATCTGAGCAATGATTAACAGGGCTGTCCCTGCCAAATTGGAACAGCTAGAGAGTATGGGATTATTGATTTTTGATGATAAAATGGAATAACTTCATGTATGCTGCCCTTACTTCTTTAGAAGAAAAGTATACATACATGAATAAGCATAATTGTCCCTCTCCAACAACCAGTTGCTCAGATCAGTATTATTTTTTTAAAAAAAATCTGTTATATTTGCTCCATCCTTCTTTGACACAGCTGGTCTTGCAGGTGTTTTGTCCAAACTAAGTAAAGCCTATGCCAATATTGCTCGCAATACTTTTAACATCTTTATTCTATACAAAAGTGCCATTGAAAGAAGAAGGAAAATGGAGGTGGGAGGGAAGCTCTTCGACTCTCGCAGAAGGCCTTTCATAAAAAGCTAAGCTGTGCTGTTCCAAGCCAAAACATTGTTTCCTCCCTCGCGGCCCCCATGTTGATCTTGTTTTCCCTCTTAGATCATGGCCAGGACGTGCAAGCAATTTGTGTAGCATCTGACAATCAACCACAGGATCCTGGGCCGCATGTGCTTTTCGTTTGGTTGCCATTCAGCAGCTGTTCCCATTGACAGAACTTTGTCCTGGCCGCCTGTGTTTCCATTTGATTTGCTCTGGCCCAGAGTTTTGTACCAGCCAGCTCCCCCTGCCAACTCCTTGCTCGCCCCCAACTGCCACCCCCTTGACCTATGCGTTATTTCCACCTCCATGATTAAACTGGCCCCCAATTGTTATCAGGAAGATTCAGGAAGGTGGGTGAAAAAGGAAACATAATCTTATCTGAGAATAGAAAATATGATAACGGCCCCCTATCTTGGAGCTGCAGTGTCCCTCGTGGTGGGGCTGCAGCAGTTCCTTTGAACGTAATCGCTGACACCATCTCGGCTAAATCACCTTTCACACAGCTGAAGCCTTTGATACAAAGGCCTCTGGCAAAATTAGAGCAGGATTGTATTAGACCCCACAGCAAAAGTATTAAATACTTAGCTGATCAGAATTATAGGGGAGCACCCAGCTATAATTGCTATAATGGAAGAGGGAGGTTACAGAGGCATTGCCAGGGTAGAGGGAGTTTGCATGCCTGTGGCCAGCATGTTACTAGATGTTCTGAGAGAGATAAAGGAGGAATGGTTTTTGCAGTGAGCACTGATGATTCACAGTCACAGATGAAGTAGGGGGAGGAAAATGATAGGAGCTGTGTGGTGGTTGTAGCAGTGGGAACGTAGAAAGCCTGCTTCAAACTCTCCCCCCGCCCCAATAGTGCAAAGCTCTGACTATAATTGTTATTTCCAACTTATGGTGACCCTGTCATGAGATTTTCTCGGCAAGGTTTGCTCAGATGGGCTTTGCCACTGCCTTCTTCTGAGGGTGAGAGAGTGTAACTTAGCCAAGGTCACAAAGTTAATTTCCATGTCCAGACAGGGGCCATTTCCGCACTAGCCGTTATAGCGCGATGATTCCACTTTCAACATCCTCTGGAATCCTGGGGTTTGCAGTTTCAGGAGGGGCTGGCCGGGCTAGTGCGGAAATGGCCAGGGATTTAAACATAATCCAAACAGGGGCCATTTCCGCAGGATTCCATAGGATGTTGAATGTGGAATCAAAGTGCTATAACAGTCCAGTGCCGAAATGGCCATAAGTCTTCTTTTCCCCGTTAATTTCTCCACTGCGTCAAATGTTTTATTCTATTTAATCTCAGTCTGAATGGATATCATCTTGTATCCTAGTAATCTCTCATATTCCAAAGCAACATTTCAAAAGAATATCATTTTTTTTACTTTTTTTTTATCACAAACTTAATGTACATTGGTATATACTATATTACAATGCTATTACAAGGGGAAAAAATTAACAATTGCTTTTTCAACCTATCCAACACCCCCCCCCAAATGGCTGATAGAAGTAGAGTATCAATGGAGTTTCACTCAATGGGGAAGAAGCTAGCCCAGTGGTTGAACCCTTCAGGCCAAGCAATCTCAAACAACCTGAACAAATGCCATCTATTTACATCCCCTGCCTGTTTTAGAAAGCCAGGCTTGCTTAAAGTGGCACAGAATCCAGAATTATATAGGAAATACATTTGTAGCAGGTTTCAGGATTAAAAATAACATGGGTAGCAAATGTATTCCTCAACCCAGGTATTTTAGAGAGAGTTCCTGAATGGAAATAGTTGGGTAATGGATATATTGCATGTCAGGTATTATTTTCTCAGGTTTCTCCATAGCAATCCAGGCTTCTGTTTGAATATTTTGGGCAAAACAAACTGGAACAGTTTTATAGGTGGAATTCACATTTTCATGGATGATTCTGGTCAGCAGATGAGGAGTTTATTGATAAACAATAAACAAAGTTTATTGATTGACCCTTGTGTGCAGAATAGGATTCCCAGTCGGAAAACAGGACAGGGCTCCTGTACTTTAATAGTTGTATAGAAGAGGCAATATCAGCAGGTGTTGCTAGCCTTCTTCTTCACAATCTTTACATGGCAACTGTAGTGTGGAAGAAGGTACAACATTGAATCCTCAGTATCTACAGGTGACTGGGGAAAGATTCCTATGTGAAAACCTGAAGGGCTGCTGATAGTAACAATACTGGGCAAGAGGAGCCAGTGGTGTGACTCAGGAAGGCACTATCGTATAATTTTATGAAAGCTGATTTCTCTGCTAATGGTAAGCTCAGCTAAGAGCTGCAACCAAGACAGCTGCATGGTTTGTCTGCCTGAGTGAATTGTTAGTTTGACACCCTGATTTTTTGTTTATTTGTTTACACACTGCTAACTACGATACTTTCGTCAGATATGTACACATACTGGTTGTATATGGAGCGTCTGGCCCCTTTTAAAATGTCCAAAGCTTCCAAGCAATTGGAAGACAATATATTATGAGAGCCATATGAACGTAGAAGGTAACTGTGGGGCTTTTAAAAAAGTATATTATGGAAGTCAGCACATATAAACAGCTCTGCTAGGTCAGACAAGAAATGTGAAGAATGGGTAGGGGAGGGGACTGGAAAAAAATAAGGAAAAGTGTTTTGTCCCCAGGACAAATATTCCAGGGGAAAAAATTGGAAGCTTTGGACAAAGTGGAAAAAAATAAGACTTAATTGAATTATTTTTCTGTTTTGGTATGAGTAAAATGTTTTTACGAGAAGGTTTTATTCACACAAAATACCAGGAACATGTAGTACGAATATTTGTACATAAGAATAGAAGACAGTAATTTCTGCATATATCATAGACATACACAAGACTGACATCCAAGATAGATTTCAGTTACCTAGTATCTGGTGCCAATTCATGAAAACCTTAAGGGGCTGATTCTGATTAGGGACTTGTGGTGCTGGCATTTTCAAGGTTATGCTTATTGTTCCAGTGTGACAAATTTTGTCCATGGTTAATATGCCATATAATGTGTATGATAACATTGCACTGTTGTAGAGTTTGGCATTTTCAGTGCTAAATTATATCCACATATGCCAAGAACGAAATCCTTAAGATTGTGACTTTATAAGTCTGTTGCTGTCTGAATAATGCACATTCTTTGGTTTATTACAATATTTATGGATTCTGTTTTCATCTCATCATCACCGTTTTGATGGCAAAATGATACGTATGCTCAGGGAGCACAGAGTGCAGCAGTTGGAAGCCTTCTCCCTTTAGTTTAGGATATACGCACACTTTTAGTTATACAAAAAAAATCTTTTGTATTTTTACATTTAATAAATATACTGAACAGTACAAAATTATACATGTGAAGTCAGGAAGTTTTCTTTATTTGTCAAAAGCAATACAATAAGTTTAGATCTGATATTAAAATAAGTATTGCCTATAGTTAAATTGTCCCCCTTCCGGTTCTTGTGTTGTTTGGCTAGAGAAAATGGGAGAAAACAATTCCCCTCCAATTGCTTCAATTTTTCTGGAAATTGTACATCTCTGACTCCAAACACAAGGGCCATCTAGTCCAACCACTTCCTTCCTACAGTGGATAATCAAATGCCCCTGGGAAATTCCTAAGCAAAGCCTGGAGGCAACATTTGGTATTGCTGTCCCAGTAGCTGGTATTCAGTGGCATGTACAGTCATCTCTCCGCGTTCATAGGTTTGACCTTCACGAATTTGATTATTTACACTTTCCCACCCCATTCTCTTCTTCCTATTCCCATGTGTTTTGCTGGATGCAGAGAAGGATAGGCAAGCACGCCCAGGCAAAATGCAAGGGAATTGTGGGGAGAGGCATGCAAGTACCTTCCTTCTCCACCTCCTTTGCTCCCCTTCCCATTCCTTTGCCTTTGCCCCTGGTGTGGAAAATGCATGCTGAGGCAAACGGCAAGGGAATGGGAGGAGAAAGCACATGTATGGGTTCCTTTTCCCCACCAGAGCTTCCCCTCCCATTCCCTTGCCTTTTGTCTGGCGTAGAAAAGGAAGGCTCACATGCCAGGGCAAGAGGCAAGGGAATGGGAGGGGGAGGGTAAGAGGGAGTTAATTCGTGTTTTTTCCATTTTTTGTGATCCAGAATCTGTTGGTTCTACTTCTCACTGAGAGAATTTCCAAATAGAATGAAGGGTGCCATTTCAAATGTGCTATTTATCAGAGAAGGGTTAATATAAATATCTGTGGTGAATCTTGGTAGCTCTTGAATAAGTTTCCGAGTTCCAAGAGGGGTTGAATCTCAGTAGAGAAGCTTTTTGGGATTGTCCATGGCTTCCATAAAGGGCATATGGAATGTCATGATCAGTTGACTCAAAGATGCCATGAAAGCCTAGACGTACAGGCCTCAGTCCAGCAGCAGGTGAGGGCAAATAGTTGCTCAGAGATACCAGATATGTGTGTGTATCCTATGGACCTGTATCAAAAAGGACATCCAGCCAGTTTAGTGGGGCCCACATTAGCATCATGGTACATATAAGCATGTGCATCTGACATGTTCACAAAGAGCTCTTCTGTATCAGATTGAGGAAACATATTCAAGGGTAGCCGTGTTGGCCATTTGAAAATCCAAAATCCACAAAACAGTGATACATTTATTGGGCCATCTATCATCATCATCACCATCATCATCTTTATTTGTATCTCACTTTTTTTCTGGGAAGGATTCAAAGCAGCTGACAGTACTTTAAAGCAGTGTTTCTCAATTGGGGGCCATATGGCCCCTGTGGGCCCCAGGATATTCCAAGGGGGCCTCAGGTGAAAATCATGTAAAATGGGAGGCCATGTCATGAGACTAGGGGACCACAGAGGGAAGCAAGAAGTGAAGAAAACAGAGAAGTGACTGAGAAAACAAAATGGTCAGAAAAAGGTTGAGAAACATGGCTTTAAAGCATAAAATACATCATGCAACCTTCACTAGTTTCCTCATCAGGCAAAGATATTAAAAAATAATGCAGGAGAATTAAAATGATGACGTTAGAGTCACAGGTCTACATTTTGTCTCAGATGTTACTTCTGTTATCAGTTAAGATGGTCTGGAGAGATATCAATGTGTGAAGAGGCCACTCCTCTTCTTGGCCATGTGGGGATCAGGGACAAAGAGCAGTGAAACAAAAGCAATAAAATTTTCAGATTCATTAGCAGCAGCAGCAGCAGCAGAGTAACTTCTGTTGATGTATTTTTTGATGTATTTTGTGCATTTTGGCTGGTATTTAGCATCGTTATTTGTCAGATGACATCATGCAGCCAAAGTGTCTTCCCCAGTCTCCTTCCAAAAGATACTGTCTTGTTCTCCAACAACACTCTTCTCTCCCCAATGTGGCTGATACAGAGACCAAGGTTTCCTGTGTCTGCTGCGCAAACAAGAAGGGTATAAATTGTGGGGGTGCACCCAAATAACCTCAATGTTTCAGGAACTGGCAACTGGTCAGGTATCCACTCTGGTGCATTTTAAGGGCAAATACTTCTAAAAATACATACATTCTACATCACAGAACATGCTTATAGCTTACAAGAAAGGCGAACACATGCTTGCTTTATCTTGGCCTGTTACCTCTACATTTGAGCATGAACAGGTAAAAAAGGAGCCTGGTAGTATATTTGAGACTAACAGAAATTTCTAGCTTAAGATTTCTTAGAGATTCCAGTCCACTTCATCTGATGTAGTTCTGCCTGAGGAATTGGACTGGTATCCACAGAAGGTCATGTTAGATATTTTTCTCTTTTACTGTCATAGATACTACAGGATTCCTTTTACCTTTTTATGCCGAAACAAACATGGTTATGTCTCTGAATACTCCTACATCTGAGCTGATGTGAAGTGATACAGAGATGATGTTTGGTCTGTGGTATTTGATCTGTGCTTATTCATTCACACTTTCAAATTATTGCATGTATTCATGAACTAGCACATATTTAATGTGCTGCATGTATAGACTTGGATAGTCAGACCAGAGTGCAAGAAAGGTCTTGTTAGAACTAGCTCTCCTTCTCAGGTCAACTCACTGAAGTCTATTCCTGATGTTGTGAATGACAAACGGTGACAGAACGATTGTGAATTTCCTTCCTGGAATCAGTAAAATGAGATTTCCACCCTACTCATGCAAGGTTTCACTCAGTGTTTTGCTTACTAGGCTATAGTGAGCATTTATGTTAGCCTTTTCATACATGATACTAGATTGCCTTAAAAAACTATTCTCTGGCTATTTGAGAACTTACTGTTTCATCCAAAAGACAAGACAGAAAGTAGAAATATTAAGCAGTGATCACAGTTCCTAAGAAAGTTACTGGTGCTGAGTTGGATTGTTTTCCTTTCCCTGTAGCAAACTTTCTTCTTTCTTCCTTCTCGTATATTCATTTCATTTATATCTCACCTTTTTCCAGCACAGAATTCAAGGTGGCTTAGAACCATTTAAAAACACAGTATGACTTTAAAAAGCCACAAAAATTAATCACAAATCAGAGTTCTGGTTTAAAAGCACAAGATAAAAACAGTTTTAAAAGCATAACAAAATAGAAACAGAAGGAATGCCCTCCATTAATGTATGTATGTTATGTGGACAGTTTTCTTTTTCTAGTTGATTTTTAACCTGACCGGGGAGCCATTTCAGCTGAAAGGTAGGGCAAAAATCTCTTTTTTAAAAGGAAACATCTGGATTAGCCTTTATGTATAACAGAATATTTAAAAATTGTTTTACATGTGAATTTTTGTGTACACATATATGTAAGCAGGACAGCCTATGTTTCTTATGTGATTTTCCAGAGTGAAATGGCCATCGCTGAGCAGTCTAATCCACTGGAGGCAGTTCACAAACTGACTGTGAGTCAACAAGTGAGGGGACATTGCATGAACATCCACACCAAGTGAGGTGCTTGCCTGTGAGAATTAGCCCTGTGGTGGTTCAGCACAAGAGACTCTAAGAAGCCTCCTAGTATGGCAGCTGGAAAGCCAGAGGCTCACAAACCAAATTTTTCCTTGAAGCTGCTGAGGTATGTTTGAATGGCTAAAATGCAAATCCTCCATTTAAACAGACATAGGAAAAATCCTGGCTTGGAGCTGCATTAACAGCAAATGGAAGAGAACTTTTGAAATGGGCTTTAAAAAAAAAAAAAATCAGATAAAATCCTTTTCATGTTAGAATGTGGGTGGAACAAGCAAGCCTTAAAATATGGACTCTGTTTCTCTCCTCCACCCCCAGTGTGCTCCCGTAGGCACGCGCACTCTCTCTCTCTGCAGCACGCCTCTTACAAAAAGGTTCGCGGGGCGGTTGCTCAAACAGTAACCTCCATGCGCTTCCTGCTGAGCTTTCTCTTAAATTATTTTTTATCAAAAAGGCCCAGAAATTTGATAGGAGAGATGAGGAGATGGGCAACTACCAGGAAGGATAATAAAGAAGAACTGTCACTTCTCTGGCAGGAGCTTTGTAGGGCCTGCTGCTTTCTGCCGATAAAGACACAGCAGCTGTTTTGGGTTCTATATCAAAAGGGTGATTGGGCTGCTTGATTATATATGAAACATAGATTTAAAGCTTAACTTATGTTCCCGAAAGCGAATCAATTGCGAGGTAGGGGCTTGACACATTTGTTACAATCACTACAGAGCTCTCCCGAGCTTGTTGTGGCTTGAGGGGCATTAGAAGCACTTTGGGTTTAGTATATTGGAAGCAACGTGGGATTGAGATAGCCGATTTCATAACGTTACTAAGGATTAATATTTTGATTAGTCAGTGTTTTTGAGGCAATGTTTTATTTTATCCTTTAATCACCCTAAGCGTTCAAAATTGTTTCTGAATCATCTCTGAATTGGCCTTCCTTAGGAATGAAGCTGCTGAAGAATAATTACAACGTCAGACAGTTCTAGCTAGTACTGTTACATCCTCCTCCTCCTTTTTGTATAATGGTGTGACACTGGTGATCACAATTTGCAAACTGAAGGAAAATTTCATTGTGGGGACAGAATCCTTATTTGGAAGGGCAATGTAGCCAAACCCCTGCTTTAACTGGGTGCAATTGCATTGTCCTGTTTTTATCTGCTCTCTTTTAATGTGCTGATATATTTTAATACAATCGATCTTCTTTATTTGTTGCTCTTTGCCACCTTGGCCCTATTCTCATGAGAAAAAATAGGATACACATTAAACCAAATAGACAAAGAGGCAGGCTTAGTTGCATCTCATGTGGACAGCCTTTGAAAAGTCTCCAGAAACCTCCATGTGTCAGACACAGTGGTCATTGTTGCTGGGAGCATGTGATTTACTTCTTGAAACACTTGCACTGGGTTCCAATTTACTTCCATTTCAAATCTATGTACTAGGGATAACTTTTCAAGCTCTTTAAAGGGACCAAGAAACCTGAAAAGTTGCCTTTTTATCTATGGTTGACTCTTCTGACATTTTGGATATCACCAGATGAGTGCTTATATGTTCCAACTATCCCTGAAAGTGTTGGGTTTAAAGCAGGAAAAAGGGCTCCCCAATAGTCAGATCAAGGATCGAACTCCCTTGCGGAGGATATTTTTCTTGCACTTTATCGTATTTTATCATTTGACAGAAACCTTAAAAAGGAGGTGGCTTTGGCCTTTAATATCTTTGTTTTTTAACCTTGGTTGATAACTATTTTATGCTGCTGATAAAAGATACTAATTGAGGTTATAGGTTTGTTTCATATTGCTTCTTTTATAGATTATGTTGTTCCACTTTACACTGTTTAGCTTTCTAATGGATTTTAAAAGTATTTCCATTATTTAAAAATAGTGATGTTACTAGCAGCCTTGGACTAATTTTAAGAAACATGAAATGTAGATTCTTTTAAATAACGGTAATATTTGCTGTAATGTTGCAATTTTTCTGTTGAGGTAAATCCTGTTGATTTCGATGGTGTTCACTTTCTATTAGGCATGGTTAAGACTGCAGCCTCTGTTCAATTTCCACTTTATGATTCAGTTATTTTTTATATGAAAAGTTATTCTCTTCAAATAATTAGAGGGGTATGGTAATAAGGAAAGTGGGACCAAGTAGATTGGCATCTCAAGCCTCACTCTTTGGTGCTACCTATGATTTTTGGATAAGTTCTAGCATCCACTGTTTGCTTCACATAAACGGAGAGAACACCCAAGAAATATGTGCCCAAAACATCACTTCTGAGTAGTGGCATTTTGCCAGGATTGTAATTATGGTGAGCGTGTTGCCTTCGAGTCAAAAGCCATTTCCGCACTAGACTGTTATAGCGCTATGATTCCACTTTCAACATCCTATGGAATCCTGGGGTTTGCAGTTTCGGGAGGGGCCAGGTGGCCCCTCCCTAAACTGCAAACCCCAGGGTTCCATAGGATGTTGAAAGTGGAATCATAGCGCTATAACAGTCTAGTGCGGAAATGGCCAAAGTGGTGTAGTGGTTTAAGCACTGCACTATGACCCTGGAGTCCAGGGTTTGATTCCCTGCTCAGCCATGAAAATCACTGGCTAACCTTGGGTGCATCACACTTTCTCAGCCGCCGAAAACCTCATGATAGGTTCACCTTAGGATTGCCATAAGTAGGAAACAAATTGAAGGAGCACAACAACCATACATGTGGAAGCATGCTTACCATTACTAGCCTTATCACTGGGTAATTTCTGAGAAGTCCCAAAAGAATCCTATGAGTCCTTGAAAAACAGTTTGAAAACTGTTACTTTATGGTTATATGTCCAGTTTGTTGATTTTCATTTTTGCTTAGAACCAAACTGAGTGTGGTATATAGTTGTCTGTTTCTTTCTCCTGACTAAATTTTAACTGAAAACAGCCTTGTGAAACCACAGGTTTCGGCAAAGGAAGGATAATGGCAGAAAGAGAAGAGAGTGCTTATGCTTTCTGCTCTGCCATCTGTTACCCTGATTTCTGGGGCCCCTTGGGGGATACCTCAATGTGCTCTGCGTGATGGGGAATGGAAACTAACCAGAGCACAAGCAATAGCAATACGAGAGGCAGGGTAACCTAGCGAGGTCTTTTTACCCAGTTTTTACGGGGTCAGGCCAAGCGAAAAACCAAACAAGATGTCCAATAAAATGATTTTATTGAATGAAAGTCTCACGCACCGACGCAATCACTCACACACTCACTCAAGACCTATTAAGAAACGAAAGAGAGGAAACTGGATAGGGGGAATATTGAAGGGATTGTAGCTGAGGTAATACTGCACCTTTTCCTGAAGTCCTTGTCCGGGAGAGATAGTGAAGAAGTAGAGCTCAGCATGGAGAGGGCTGAGGGGATTACTCAACGAATGGAGAAACAGTCTGCTGGGATGACTGGGAGTGATCCAAAGAACCGCTCAAAAACTGGGACTATTTGTAGGGGAAAAAGTACCTGGAGGGCCAATCCTTTCCCGGAGAGAACAATGGGTGTTGCAATGAGAAAGAAGCTCCACAATGGTAACTTCCTTTGCATGATGAGATTACAAGGTGTTGCCAAAGTCTCAGGATCTTCAGCTGCATTGGGTTGTGGTGTGATTTTATGTAAACAGTCATTGCCTGATAGGATTTTATTGCTATTGGTGCTCAACTCGGGGCAAACACACTAATCCTCTCAAGTCGGCTTCTCAAGGGGTGAGGACCCTTTGTTTTCTGTGAGTTTGCACAGCTTGAGGTCTCCTGGGGTTATGTGATGGGGGATTTTACTGGCCTGACCTGGTTTTCAATAGTTTGACCATTGCTGCCTACATGCCCATCCGGGTGACCTCTCAGGCACATTGAATCAAAAATTAAATATCAAAATTGTAGATCTTGGGACAGGGTTTACCAGTGAGATAACACATCTTTCTCTTCAAAACAGTTCCCAAAATCCTTTTTCTCTATGTGGACACTGTAAGTGGAAAACTAACTGTTTTTTTGTTTTTGTTTTGTTTTATTTGGAAAACAGCTGATGAAGACAGAATTAAAGCACCTCTACCCTTCCCAAGAGCCGGAGTGTTGTAGTTTGAGTGTCTGACTACGATTCTGGGAGACCAGGGTTCAAATCTCCACTCAGCCATGGAAAACCATGGGGTGACCTTGGATAAGTTACACTCTTTCTCAGCTGTAGAGAAAGACAATGGCAACTTTCTGCCCAAAAACAAAACAAAACACGAGAGAGTCATTATACTTGACTCCAGCTTGAACATGCATAACAGGCAACAACAGAAAGCTTTCATTTTCTCTGTCTAAACTCATAGCATTGTGAAGCTGCTTTTGAATTACAAACAAAAGAGGGAAAAGTTACTTGAAACTGTGACATTTTGAGCCCAGGAATTCCAGAGTGGCACATCCACATGACAGCTTCTCATGTTGCACATTCAGCACAGTTACATGTAACCAGGGGCTGAGAAGTGTCTCCTGAATAGATGGGCACTGTTCCCAGGGAACATGCCAGTACTACTAGTGGAAAGTCATGTGTGACAGTCCTTATATTAGCGTTATCGACCAATGAAATGGAGAGCCTAAAACACTTTTCCCGTGTGTGTAATATATCTGATCTCTAAGTCATATGAGAGGGGACTTTATTACAAAACAAACCAATAACATCAAACAAAACAGTAACATCAACCAATACCTGTAAAACTGTATCAACCAAGATATTAAAGACAGATATTAAAGCCCAAAGCCCCACATGTGAACATGCTGCTGGCACACTTGTTGAATTTCTACTAATGCCACTGGGAGATCATTCAACAGTCATTGCTTCTGCATACTTCCAATCAGACATTTTGCAAACAATTCCAGTCCCACATCAGAAGGAATCCATACATGTGATGGGGTCCTACAGTTGTTCATTAGAATGCCTGAGCAGAGTCTGCTTGTGTATAGCCGTACCCATGCGGGTTGTTTGCTTGTTGACATCTACATATGGTTGAAGGGTCAACAGGTCTGTGCTACAGTCTCCAGCTTCTGCAAGCCCCACTCCCAATCTCCCCATGCAAGCTGCCCCATGAATATTCAGAGTTGCCATTTTGTTTAATGTCCAGGTGCCTAGGGATGGCTGTGGGTGTGCCGATTACGGAGTACAGCTATTAGGCGCCACCCAACCCATATTTTATGCAAGAGGCAAAGAACTGAACAAGCTGATAGAGATTCATCTGCATGTTAGCAGGACTCTTAGCTCTATTTAGACATTCTAATGCATGTATATAAGATTGGGGTGGAGTTTGAGACATGATGCCACCTCTGTTTTTGGTATGATTGTTTCTCCCAAGATAAAGTCTGTTTAACAGGCTGCTGACAGAGCAGTTGTGGGAATCTGGTCCTTAAAGAATTTTGGGATCCAGGTGGCCCCTGAATCCCCTAGAGTTAGATGTGAGAAATTCAGTGGTTTCTCATTGTTATTGCCATTACAGTTCTTCTAGCCCAGGAAAACGAACTAAAAAATGAACAACACCATAACTGCTGGTTTGAATTTCATTGAGTTCTGTGTTCATTACCATTGCTGAAATCTTTCGCGATAACCATATTACATTTAAGCCCTATGTACTGCTATGCTTACAGGCCTTATGCTTGAAAGTGCCCTGCATCACAGGTTTTGTAGTTTTAAAACTTCCTAAATGGCAATTATTTTCACACAGACCTAAAGAAAAAGAATTTAGAATGAATGGGTTAAAATATCAGAAGAAATACAGAGGAGGTTTGGCAGGCAGGGACCCAGATACTACAAGAAGAAAGCTATTTTGAGAATATAAAATACTTGATTGTATAGGGGCTAAAGGCTGTTGATCTGACTTCTCAGATGACTGAGACGTTATAGTTATTCTGATTTAATGGAGCCACACATTTTAGTGGAAATGCTAACAAAAACTTTGTTATTTTCATAGAATTGCCTTTAGATGTTAAAAACTGATCAGCGAGGGGGGGGGGCAACAGGAGGGCCTTGCAACTTCACTGAAGACAAAATAGTTTATATGCACAATATGTAAGCTTCAAGGATCCAGTTTAAAAGCTTTTAGGTGGCAGGAAGTCTTGAGGCATTAAAAGTCTTGGTGAACCACTGCTAGCTAGAGAAGACACAGAGTTAGAAAAGTTACTTTTTTGAACTACATCTCCCAGAATCCCTCTAGCTGGACCACAGTGGCTGATACATTTGGGGGATATAGTCTAAAAAGGTAACTTTTTTAGAGTATAGTCTAAAAAGTAACTTTTTAAGAGTAGGTTTTACTGGACTAGTTAGACCAGTGATCTAACTAAAAATAAATCAGCAACGATGTGTTCAAATACCAGTGTCCTTCCCACTGGTGCTCATGTTTTCTTCTCCTTTTTTTTTTTTTTTTGGAAGGGGGGAATTGTAGCTTCCATTCACTAGCCTGAAACCACTAAACATTCCTTTGAAGTTTTTTTCCCCCTGAAGTTTTTTCCCCTCTTGCATGAGAAATGCAGATTTGTGTGCATGTTAAACAAATGACTGCCTTGAGCCAAAGGCTTTAAAATGGAATGTATGCACTCAACTGCCTCCTTCCAAAACCACTCGCTACTCTGTTTTAATAGCAATGTCATGTGTAATAGTTTCTCTGAGCCTCGTTGTCAGTGTTTCTGAGCCACCCTGCTGAAGTCTCGTTCCACACACATGAACGGAAAATTTAGTTTTCGTTTCAGTACAAGTGAACAATACTGAAAATAAAGGGCTGTAATTTTCACATTTGGTAATGGGATCCATGTAAACCTACTGATAGTTTCCTGCATCTCCTTCATAAGGCCCTTGCTGGGTCAAACCGAGGCCTATCCAGGCCAATAATGTCCTCCCTCATTGGTCAAGCAAATGCTTCGATGGGAGGCAGGCAGTGAGAGCAACAGCCATTTTCTCCTGTTTTTGTGTCCCAGAAACCACCTCCTACCAAAATCAGTAATGCATAGCAATCATGGCTAGGAGCCACCAACACTTTGGTCCATATGCTTTGCTTTGTTCCCTTTCAATCGTCTAAAAGCAAATTGAACATGTTGATAGGTTAAAACAGGTTGAAAACATGTGTCTAAGCACTCGGAAGTAAATCAATTAGGCCTGAAGGTGTCAAAATTGTCATATTTTTACTTGGCCTGTAAACGAAGCCAGCATGGGTCCCAATCTGACCTCCAAGGGGAGGGCATTCCACAACTGGAGAGCCGTAGCTAAGCAGACCCTCGTCCCTGTCCATTCCTGTCCCCTATAGGCATCTATAGGGAGAGACATTCTTTCAAATATCTTGCTTACACAGCCTTTGTTACGTTTGCTTGTAATATGTACCATATATACCGTACTCATGTATAAATTGACTTCATGTGCAAGTTGAGGGCAGGTTTGGGGATCAAAATTCTGGATTTTGATACGACCTGTGGATAAGTTGAGGGTCATTCCACAGAGAGGGAAAGTGCCAGCACTGCCTCAGGGGGCCAGCTCTCCCTGGCTGCCACCACCACTACCATTTTCCCATTCAGGCTACCCTACTCAGAGAAGGGGATGGTTCCTTTTTCAGTAAAAGTTAAGGTACAGTATAAACTCTTCTCAAAAAAAAGGAACCATCCCCTTCTCAAAATAGAGTGGCAAAAGGCAAGAGCTTAGTCTGTTCCAGGAGAAACTAAAAGCACTGACCCACTCCCTCTCTGTGCTCCTTTGAGAGGAAGCACCATTTTCTCACCCACACCAAAAAGGCCAGAAGCAGCACCACAACAGAGAGAGTAGAGGAGGTCAGTGCTTCTTTTAGGCTCTCCCAAGATGGACTAAGCTCTTGCCTTTCACCACATTATTCAAAGAAGGGGATGGTTCTATTTTAAAATAACAGTTAAGGTCCAGTACTTATATTGACCTTTGGATAAACCGACCCAGTTTTTTGGAGTAATTTTTTTGCCTAAAATTTTAAGACTTTTACTTGAGTATATAAAAAACCTCTCTATATATTTATAAACAGTTTCTCCATGTGCAAGAAATAAGGCTGTAATATTTGAACAATAAACATACAGGGCGAACCACACAGCTTAAACACCTAATAAGCAAAGCCACAGCCCAAATTAGCACTTCAGAGAGAGGCTTCAAGCAACTCAAAGCTTGCAGCCAGTCCATTTGAAGGACTGGCTCCCCTTAGAAGAGACTGATAGAGCTCTAAGATCGTTGGGAATTCCAGTAGTATCAAACTTCTTTGATTTTGTAGTGTAAATGCACAAGTCTTAGTGACTGTCTCTGTAGAAAACATATAGCTGCATGTACATTTGACTGTGGTTATCTAAGGGATTGTCTTTTATCAACATCCTTAAACATTTGAATATTCAAAGGAAGCTGTGCACCAACCCATTTCTATGTCAGAAATGAGAGTGGTAGCAGGTGGCCTCCTCAACAGAATGGCACCCCCAACTTACAAGGTAGGGAGCTTTGTGGGCAACCCGGCCAGATGCCATTTTCCCTTGATTGGCCATCTTCCTGCTAGGAGCCTCTGCAAGGTTCTTGTGGGCTCTTGAAGGAAGCAAGGAAAACAACCATTCAGAGGCATCCTGATATCTGGTGGGTGGGACTGGAGTCAGCCTGGTCATTGGTTTGACTTAGGTCCATGCCCAGAGGATTAAGCAGGCCCCTGTCCCTCCCAGAACCAAGTTGTCATTGGACTTTATTTCACCCATCCACATCTTACCATATTGAAAACTTTTGTGTAAAGATCAATTTTTTTTTGTATTTTCTGCCACAAATGTAGGTAGTTCAGGTTGGTACCTTGGTTTATTCAGAGGGGAGATAGGGTAGGTGTGCCCAGTTATATCCAGTTTGGGGTACCCTAATGGTAACTTGGGGGTGAGGTCATATCGAGCCATGCCCAGTTCAGGAACAGGTGGCTTCGCCCTTTCCCAGGTGACAGGAATCATACCTTGGTTTCTGCCCATGTGGCACTCAATATATGTCATCCCAAGAGTTGCCAGCAGCAGGCTGGGTGTTGGCTTTCATTGACTGGCAGGCAAGTCTGGATCTGGACCCATTCTGGGAACAAGCCTCTATAGATGTAAATAATAAAATTGTGGCTTATTTTGTTCCAATAGATTGTTGTCAATGTGACTTTTTATAAGGGTGAGACCCCCATTATGCCCCTGATCCCACAGTGAGAATCCATACTCTTCAATACAGTATGATTTTAAGACCCTGCATATAGAAGCTAGCACCTCAGGGATTAAGGCTAGACTAAAACCCTCCTGTTTTAACACTCTGATTTTCAAAAAATGTAAGAACTTTTGTATGGATAGATCTTCATAGAAGTTCCCTAGTTGGAGGATGAAGTTATACAGTCTGAATCTAATCAGTAAGAACATGGTTTAAATCTTGTTTGGAATCAGTGCCATTTGACAAATTGAACAATTTATCCTTTTATGATTTTAAGGGTGCTTAATCGCAACTAGCTTTGACTGGATTGCTCTGAAACTCTTGCTTATGAAATTGCACATTTGATTTATGAATACAGATATAAATGTGATATAAAGGTCCATTCACGTCAGGAGACTTGGGGTATATGCCATCGTTGCATATGTTGTGTAGCAAAGAGGACAGATGCAGGCACTCCCTGTAATTACTCATTTAAGTGAGAGTGGTATCAAGTAACTTTGCTGACTGCCTCTAAACAGCTGACCTTAATGTATTTTAAAAGTTTATCGGATACTGAACCTCAGCTCACCCATGGATGGATCTAGAATAATAATTTCCATAATCCTGAATTCATTATCTTAAGAGGGAATGTATTGTTTTCCTAATTAAGTCCATGCACACGCTCTGCGTCTTCCCATGCAAACACAGTGTTGCACAAACTAATTAAAGAGAATATACAGCTATAAGGACTCAAGTTGTCTTTTATCCAAGCTCTTTAAATGCAAGAAAATCTCTTCCTTCTGTTCCTGGCAAATAATATAAAAACCTGTTAGTGAAACAATGAAGCCATCTTGGTTGCCATGTTCAGAATCACCTCTTTGTTACTTCACTAGAGCTTTGGAGCCTCATTTGAGCTCAAGATCCACTTGTTGTGAGTGCTGTTTCTATGCAAATATGGTTGCATTTGCCTGCCATTTCTTGCCCATTGGCGTATGGATGTGATCTGCACTAAAGGGCTGTTGTAAAATTACTTAGATAATTACGAGCAGCACTTTAAGCACTCTAATGTACGTGATTTTGTTTTTCCTAGTCCCTCCCGTTTGCTCATACATTTTAGATGCTATTTTAACCAATGCATACAAATTTCCATAACCTTTGTACTGTTCTGTTGTATATATAATTATTTATTGTATTTTTGTCATTATTATAGTCCCCTCTTCAATGTGTGAGTTGCCCTGACCATGTTTTCAAGGCTGAAGAAATGGAAGAGCTTTAGCATAGTGATCAGAAATGCCAAGCAGGACCCAGGAATGCTCTGGTCTGTCTGATCCATCAGCCACTTTCTAACTAGTACTGAGCTAGAGGGACTTATCTGATTTATAGAATTATAGGATCATAGAGCTGAAAGAGACCCTGCCATGCACAATCAAAACACTGCTGACAGATGGCCATCCAGCCTCTATTTAAAAATCCTTCTTTGGAGACTCCATCACACTCCAAGGCAGCATATTCAACTGTTGAACAGCTCTCACCATCAGGAAGTTCTTCCTCATGTTTAGGCGGAATCTCTTTTCCTATAGTGTGAAGCTATTGGTGTGTGTCCATTTCTTTGGAACACCAGAAAACAAGCTTATCCTATCCTCCATAAGACATGCTTTCAAATATTTAAACGTAGCTATCATGTCACTACTTAGCCTTCTCTATTCCAGGCTAAACATACTCAGTTCCCTAAGCTGCTCCTCATAGGGCATGATTTCCAGACTTTTTACCATTTTGGTCATCCTTGGGACATGTTCCAGCTTCTCAGTATCCTGCCTAAACTATGGTGCCCAGAACTGGTTGCAGTATTCTAGTTTAAGTCTGATCAAAGTAGAATAGAGTGGTACTTCCCTTCAACCTAGACACTATATTCCTGTTGATGCAGCCTAGAATCACATTAATTTTTTTAGTTGCCACATCACTTTACTGACTCATGTTCAGCTTGTGGTCTTCTAAGACTCCTCAATCTTTTTCACATATACTCTGGTCAAGCCTGGTGTCACTCATCCTTCATCTGTGCATTTCATTTTTTTATTTGTAGGTGCAGTACCTTACATTTCTCCCTGCTGATGTTCATTTTGTTTGTTTTGATCCAACTCTCTATTCTGTTAAAGTCATTTTGAATTCTGTTCCTGTCCTCCGAAGTATTAGTTATGTCTCCTAATTTGGTTTCATCAACAAATTTGATAAACATGCCCTCTAGGCCATCATCCAAGTCATTGATAAAAGATGTTGAATAGTCCTGGGCCTAGAACAAAACCCTATGGCACCCCACTTGTCACATCTATCCAGGATGAAGAGAAGCCATTGGTGAGCACTCTTTTGGTTTGGTTGGTCACCCAGTTACAAATTCACCTAACAGTAACATTGTCTAGCTCACATTTTACTACCTTGTTTGTAAGAATGCTAAAGAGGACAACCTTGTCAAACACCTTGCTAAAATCAAGATATGCTACATCCACAGCATTCCCCTCATCTACCAAACTTGTATTGCTGTTGTGTGCCTTTAAGTCATTTCTGACTTGTGGTGAGCCTATCATAGGGTTTTCTGTGGCTAAGAGTGCATGACACCCTCAAGGAGACCCAGTGGACTTCCATGATAGAGCAAGGAATCAGAACCTTGTCTCCAGAGTTGTAGTCCAACACTCAAACCACCACAATATGCTGGTTCCCACCAAGCTTGTAACTCTATCAAAACAAGAGATAAGATTAATCTGGCACGATTTGTTTTTGAGAAACCCATGCTGACTTCTAGTGATCACAGCATTCCCGTTCCCATATTCCCCCCTCCCTTCACTGATGCACCTACCAGAATAGGCTTTACATAAAGCTTTTGACATGGTTGTGCATTCGTCTTGGCCAGGTATAAACAGCACAATAAACAGCTAACCAAAAACAAGGCAGCCAGCACTATTCCAGCTAGAATTTATTAACAGTGCATGAATTACAGGTGACAAATACGTAAAGGTAAAGAAGATGCAAGGTTGTACTGGCACTTAAAGGCTTGGGATTCAACTCCTAGCAGTGGACAGGTTTCCTGTGAGCTGGCCTGGACAGGATGATCTATCAAATAGCTCCTATAAGCCCATTGAACTGGACCTTGTGTTGATGGAATGATTAGAAGCCTATGATCTTTATCATGTTTGCATTGCATCAGGAAATCTAAATTGTCAGCATTTCTTTATAAGGAATTCTAGTAACAACTCTGCAAGAAGTCCTACTATCTGTAACAAAAATGGTCGGCATGATAACAGTCCTTTAATTCCTGAGATTCCTTGAGAGAAGAAGTAAGAGTTAAACTGGTTTAGATTTATGGCTATGATGTGCCCTTTGTCTATGTCTGTCTCCATCTCTCCTTTTTCTCTAGTCATCAAGATAAATAAGGGTTAGCATAAACACCAACACAGAGTTGATACTGTCAACCAGGGAGAGAGGAGAACTAGCATTAACTGGGGCACTTCAGGGCCAAATTAGTTATATGTAGTGGCAGCAGCCACTTTGAAATACATTTGTTCCTTTCAGGTAGAATTTGGACAATGATATTCTGATCTTCACAGCAAACTGGACCCATGGTTGAGTGGAGTTGGATTCCCCCCCCACCTCCCTGTGGTCCTTTGACCCTTACTCTTTATGTCATTGCCATGCCTATATGAAGCCTTCAGTGAAGCTGTGCTCTCTCAAGGAGGCCCTAAATCACATTCAAATAAAAAACAGTTATGCCTCCTTGTTTCAGAGACTGGTTGTAAAAATCAGTGCTTTCAAGAGTCTGCTTGGTTGAGACCCAATAACTTTTCGCATGGCATTTTCCATGCAAAAAGGCACCTGGAGCATCTTGCGATTGTGAGAAGCAATCTGCATGATGCACTCACAATCGTGCGATGGTCCAGGGGCCAGCAGGCACCAATCGCGCACCTTTTCATGTTCATCTAGAAGCTGAAAATGGTGTGCGATCGTGCATTGCTCCTAGGCCCCACACACACTTACTTGGTGTGCGGAGCCTCCGGAGCTGTGCCGGTCGTGCTTCCTGCCCCAGTGCAGCCTGGGAAGGTCCCAGGCTGCACTGCGGAAGGGAGAGACGGGGCTCTCGCACGAGCAGGCAGCTCGTGCAGAGCCGAAGGACCCCGGACACAAGAGCCTCTCATCAGAGGCTGCTCGTGCGATCCCCGCACCCCAGCACCGGAAGAAAGTGAGGTGTGGGAAGGGCCCCAGTGTGGTGTTGTAGTGTGACTAGGAGGACTGTGGGCGATTGGAATCAGCCATGGAAACCCAGTTAGTGACCCTAAGCAAGTCACACTCTCTCACCCAAAGAGGAAGGTGGGGGAAAACTGAAGAAATCTTGCCAAGAAAGTTCTAGGATGGGCAGCCATAAGGTGGGATCATCTTAAATGCACATAGCAACAAAACTGCTGAATCATAACTCGGAGTTAATATGTATAATTATTAATGTGTTGCACAAAATCATCTAATGCTACTTAATGTTTTTTCAACTCCGTGAAGCAATTTGTAAAATTTGTAAACATGCTTTCCTATCTCCTGCAGGGGGTGGTGGAAGCACATGGTGGAATATGGAATTTTTTCCACTTGGCTTGATTTTGTGTATCTTCTGAAGTGGCAGGTTTGCTAAAAGTGCCCCTTTGAATCGCATGTGCAACATACATTTTGCTTGTCTCCATAACAGGCGTCCAGAAAGGGGAAGAGGATGCCTTGAGGCCTCAACAACAGAGCTTCAAAACCAGAGAGTGAACAAGCATGCTGTTTTCCAGTTTCCCCTTATCTGATGCAGTCTCCAGAGCAGACAGATAGAACTCTTAATGCATAGTATGATGGGAATGTGGGAGTTGGTGATGCACTAAGAGGCACAGAAAATGAAACAAGCCTTCCTTCTCCGTTGTTTCCTGCTTGCTAGTCCTCAGTTGCAGTAAGTGGGAGCATCCTTGATTCACCACTCCAGAGAAGAGATGAAAGAATGCCCCACACTTGACACTTCATGGGTTGGCTGAACCCTACGGCATGGTCTTCATCTTCATAAAATCTGAAGTCCAAAGCATCAAAGGCTTCTTTTCTCCTCATTGGTGAAAGCCTTAAAAATTCCTGGAAGGACTGCCAAAGGCCAACAGGTCTTGATTCTATCAACTGCTTTCGTTTAGAGCTGGGCTCTGTAATTTATGAGGGCCAGAGGGAGGTGAGATGTTTCCAGATGGGTGGCGGAATCAAATATAGCAATGATAAAAATCGAGGCAGTCATGTGAAAGAGGGGAGGAGTGTTTGCAAAGGAGGGCTACAGCAGGAGTAAAAGCGCTTCTCATGGAGGCTATGGAGAGCTTTGCATCTCCCCTGGATCACAGTTTTGCCTATGGGAGATTGCTCTGCCGTACTGGGAACTAGAAAAATCATGGTCCATGCTCAGTGCTATGTAACCAGTCAGTGGTGTCATTAGAGCTGGTCTTCAAAGCACAAGTCTGAGGCCTCATGTGGCCAAATGACTAGGAGGGATTCCTTCCCCTTCTACTACACACGCAAACCTGTAAGGGCTGGCTTTAACACATTCAGAAACAAGTAGAGTAAGAAACATTACCATATAAAGAGCAGCTCTTCGTAAGACCATTAAATCCAGATTGTAAACTATCTAACTGCACACCTGCAACCAACGAAATGAGAAGTTTGATACAGAAAGCAATGAGCTAAAAGTGCCCAGGGCTGGATCACTAGTCAAGCTGACAATACAAGTGCCTTTGGGGAAAATGCTGCTAACAAATGACTGAGGAAGATTCTGAACTTTTTGTAGATTTCCTAGCTCATGCCTAATCTTAGAAGGCAAGTGCTGTCAACTTAGCTTCATTAGAAGCAATTTGGTAGCAAGATCTCCACAAATCATGACCCACCAGAGAATCACAGTGGTTTGTTGTTGTTTCCTACCTAGAACTGCCACAAAAAGAAGATTGTCAAGTTCCTATCAGGCTACAACCAGAGCTTAGAAAACTTCCTTTTGGGGACTATGTTACAGCCAGCAGAGGCTCTTTCCTCATGATGACTGCATCCCAGCATGGGGACACAAGAGGAGTGGGACCGTGACAATGCTCTTCTCCCATTGCCAGCTGGCACAATTGTGGGGTAAATCATTGATGGAGTTTCTCCATCAATGATCCGTGATTGTGCAATGCTTCTGTACTTATCTACAGCCATTTCCTCACTAGCCTGTTATAGCCTGATGATTCCACTTTCAACATCCTCTGGAATCCTGGGGTTTGCAGTTTTGAGAGGGGCCGGCCAGCCCCTCCCGAAACTGCAAACACCAGGATTCCAGAGGATGTTGAAAGTGTAATCTTCACGCTATAACAGGCTAGTGTGGAAATGGCCTGCCATATGGAAGGGCCAGAAGCACAATGGAGGTGCTTCCTGCCCCAGCACAGCATGGGAAGGAGGCTGGCTGCACTGCAGAAGGAAAAGGCATGTCCCTTGTGCTCCCTTCTGCAGGGAGCCAGTCAGGTGCGGAAGGGAGCATTCCCTTTTTCTTTCTTTTCTTTTCTTTTCTTTATTATTTATTTGTAACCCGCCTCTCCATATCGATCGAGGCGGCGAACAACTTACAAATAGCATGTATTTCGAAACATTTCTATACATTTCTATACATATATATATATTCCCATCACACTCCGGGATCCTGACTGGAAGACAACAGAGCAAGGTAACATGCAAAAATGGCCACAATCACTGATGAAGCTGGCTGGGGATTTCTGGGAGCTCAGATCCAAAAAACTAATATTGAGAAGCTCTCTTTAGAAGAGAGAGCTTGTGGGTTACATTCTGGGTCCTAACATGCTGTGTCAACCACATATAAAGTTCAGTTGGTGTCAGCCACATGTTTTGGTTTACCATCAGATTATTTTTAACTACCAGGAATGTTTCCCAGATGTAAATGCCTAATAATATTCCCTAATTATTTGACGTTTGAAAAGTTAAAGTTACTTAAAACAAAATATAGTTCAAACAATACATAGTACATGCAATTATAACAATGAAAACAATCATATTGAAGGCCAAATTCTGTTATCAACTACTTAGTTAAATATATCTATCTAAGTAACCTCTTCTGGCCCGGTCCCCACAAACCTAGCAGAAGCCTCATTCATTCGTGCTCTGGTCACCAGCAGAATGGACATCCTTCTCCCCATCCAGCTGATGCCCAGTAAAATAGTTGCGGGGGGCGGCATTACAGTCATGGCAGTAGTATCACAATTGTGATTTAATATCTAGCTTTGTATGCTAGATTTAGTCATCCATAACTGTTTCATATACTTATAAAGTATATTTAACAAAATAGCTGATACAGAATTCTGGTACAGCACATCCCATTGAAAGACCCTACTAAGCCTACCAATCTGAAGATCGAAGGCCTGTTTAAATAAAAAGAAAGAGGAAAGAGAGCAGAGAGGGAACCAACCT
Source organism: Ctenosaura bakeri (assembly GCA_948474755.1). NCBI lineage: Eukaryota > Metazoa > Chordata > Lepidosauria > Squamata > Iguanidae > Ctenosaura > Ctenosaura bakeri. The sequence goes on along the minus strand of CAOLHI010000450.1, from coordinate 522,630 downwards.
AGTGTTTTGTGGGAGGGAGTTCCACAGTGTGGGAGCAACCAAGAAGTCTCTCTCCCATGTCCTCACCATTTATACCTGTGGTGGTTACGGGACACAGAGAAAGCCCCTTGTTTATTTCTGAAGCATGAAAGTATTGGTGTGAATCTCTTTAATATTTTAAAGCACCTACTGATCTACCCTTGCTCCTTATAGACCAGTAGCAGTTGTGGTAAGGAGTGATTTTACCTAGTTTGGATAGTGTGCATGCTGTATCTTTTCTTTAAGAAAGCATATCTTGTCTCAGGTATCTTGGTTACATGCAAATGAGATTGCAGTAACATGCTTTATGTTGCCCCTGAACAAAAGGTTCAGAAACTTCAGGGGATGCAACAGCTAGACTTCCAGTGTTCTCATTGCACAGCACCAGTTTATGCCACAGGGATAAGGAGCCCTAGGCTGTGGGGAGAAATGTTGCCTGCTTGGGTTCCTGAACATGCCCTTAGATTGCTTCTGCTGATATCACTAAGCAGAGAAAAGAGCATATTTAAGGGCATTTAAACTTTAAAATCTTTGTTCTCAAATGCCCAACATGGAATGGAGCTGTGCCTGACAGGCTTACTCCCAAGTAGACTTCCTTGCTGTGCTTTGTATGCGTGCGTGGTTAGAAAACGTCCAAATAGGTAAGAACAATACTTGATTCCATCCATGTTGTATTGGCCTCACCTATTCTGTCCTTGACCTACTCTGTTCTTTGTCCCCATTTCCTTAGCCTCAGCCACTGTTGGAACATAGCCTCTAAGGTTCTTGCCAAATCGGTATTTGGTCCCTGGGATGAAAAATGTTTCTGTTACATTGGCTTCATGAGTTTCCATGTGAAGGACCATTTTAGAACTTTAAGTTTTAGATCATGAGGACCTGATATCTCAAGGACGTCTTTTGATATTTGTGTGCCATGAGCACAAATTGCTTGCATACTTTAATTAAAAAATGACAACAGCAAACCAAGAATACCTGAAAGGCTTATTTAAAGATCATTAAAATGTGTTAAAATTGAAAACTCTTGGAAAATACAAAGGTCTTCACCTGGCACTGAATGGAGAGAGGTACTCAGAAGGTGACCTGAAATTCTAGCCCTTGCAAAGCAAGCTACAAGTATGTCTATAAGATGCTTATAAATCCACAAAAGGTTCTAGCTTGTAACAATTGCAGAAGGTTTTAGCCTGCAACAAATTGTTGATGGCTGGCCAAAGAGAGACAGAGAGCTGCATTTTTATGTTGAGTTGAAATAGTGGACTCTCAGACACGCTTCCTCTTCTGGTGGTCTGCTCACTCACCTGAGCACAGTTGTGGCAACCAAGGTATTGCTTAATTGCCTAGCTGATCTAGAAAGACTACCACACATGGCAAACCTGACAAGGCTGAAGATTAATTCTTTGAAGGCCTTGCTATATCTCACATGCAAATGCTGGTAATGAGACCTGGCTGGCCTTTGTGCAGAGAGAAGCAGCTATGGGACAGGGTGATTTAAAGATGAGAAAAACAGTGGCAGAGAAAGAATTAAGAAGCCTTTCCCTCCCCCACTCTAAATCACCCTCTCCCAAAGCAATTTTTTTCTTTAAAAAATGGCTATTTGGATTTTGGTATGTGTATTTGTACCTCATATTTAATCAGGCCCTAACTCAACACTTGAATGAGAAGTGTTATTGCTGTCCAATAGTGTGTTAAATAACTTTTGTTCCAATGGACAGTGGAAGCGGAGGTGAAGTGGCTTAGTGTCACTTCACAGTCCAGCCCAGGGCAAACATAAGGCATGCTCGGGCAAGCGCTGGAGGGCGTTGTGGTGAACACAGGCATTCTTTCATGGATGTGTTTACCTTTCTAGGACCTTGAGCTGGAAGGAAAGCACTGGGAAAGGCGCCAGCTGCAGCTGCTGCTTTAGAATACAACAGCACTACACATGACATAGGCCCTTTCCACATGTGTGTGGGGGAAACGGGCGAAAATGCCTGAAAACAGAGCATACCAGCAACCGGGCAAGTCCATTGACACGTGGAGCAGCACAAGCTCGCAGCTCCAGACTCCTCCGGCATTCCAAATGGCGGCTTCCGGTTGGTGGAGGCTCTCTACCAACCGGAGAAGCTCGCCAGCTGGAAGCCCACCCCCGGAAGATCTGCAGGAACGCACTTGCGCACGCCTGCAAATCTGCTTCTGAGCTGGGCGACAGAGTGGCATGGGGTTGCGCGCTCCCTGATTTTTAAAAACCTTTGAAAAGAGGTTTTTAAAAATCATGCTGCGCAACCAGTTCCGGTCGCTCCTGCGTGGATTGAGGTGTGGAACTACAAAAAGTAGTCCACGCCAGTCCACACTATGGTGCAGAAGACCTCCGTTGGAGGTCGCTCTGCACCATTTTAAAATGCTAATGTGGAAATGTCTTCAACTAATAGTTATTACTTATTAACATTTCCTGGAATGCAGAGTAATATCTGACTTCATCTAAACAAGGACTACTTCACAAGTTCTACTTGAGGGCTTGTGCAATCATATAGTCCCAGGATTCTGCTGCTTCTAACAAACAGTTCCTACTAATTTCTATCTATAACTTGAACAATAGTTCCTACTAATTTCTATCTATAACCCATTAAAACTGAAAGCTAACATCATGGGCTTCTCGTGCTGGGGTTTTCTGGGCTGATCTCTTAATGTGGCGGCATACAATAGTTGCCACCATCATTTTTGGCACTTCAGTGCTTCTGGGCTTAGCCCCCAAGAAATGCTACATTAGGGCCTGGAGGCATGATGTTGGGGACATGAATATGCCAGCAGCTGTTACAGGCACCTCACTTAGCACTGTGATGTGCTGAGGAAGAACATTTGTGACTGGAACTGTGTTAGTGAAGGCATGGGAATTATGTGGCCCACCAAATGTTGTCCTGCAGCTCCTAGTACACATCCCTGATGTTGTCTGCCCCTCTGGTCCTTGGGAGTGGCACACTGGGAGGGCGGACCCATTCCTTGAATGTCTGATAACCATACTGCAGCTTCTGCCATGAATGCTTGTTTGCGGGCCCGGCGGTGAGATAGGTGGAGAACCCAGACAGAAAAACACATAGACCAGAATCCTCTTACTGATATATGCAAGCGTAAGTCCACTTGCAGCCTGTGAATGTATTTTGGGGGTCATTGCAGAGGTTGGCATTCTCCTCCTCCCTCTGCAACATCCAAAGTCTTCCCCAGGACTCACTGTCGTGTGTTTATAGGCTTTCCCCCACAGCCATTCCATTGCTGGTGGAGAGCAGGGAGAATCAGAGAACATACCCTCCAAGATTTCACAGGTCAGAACTGGAGCGTGTGTGATCAAACAATATCTGTGAGCAAGATGGCAAAACTTATTAATGAGGAAGAACAGACAAGCTGGGTAGGCATCAGCAGTTTCATTTTGTCTGAACCTACTGGGGATGCTCCTCTCCCTCCTCCTGAGTTAACTACTTTTCCACTTTGACCTCCACTTGCAGCACTTGGAGTGAGCTGAGGAAAGGGGGAATGTGGGAGGATGAAAGAGAAAGCTGAAAATTCTAAAACCAGCTGAAAAAGTGGGACAAGAGAGGACTATTCCTCTTGCCAAATGTAGACCATGGCATCTTCTGAAACCTCTGGAGGACCTGGCGGATCAGTAGATGTTCTTGATCTGTGTTTGGCTAGATGCTTCTCTGTTCTCTGATTCCCACCCACCCACCTACTCTGTACCAGCAATAGAATGGCCATGTGGGGCAGCTGCCACAGCACAACACAAGTCCTGAGGGTGATTCTGGGTGACGGGTGAGCATCTGCAACTCTTACATTATGCTGAACCATGTAGGTTCTTGGCCTTAGTGTGACTGAAAAACAAAGGACCACAACTTTAATATTCACTGCTCTATACTGTTAACGTGATCCTCCTGTCACCCAATGAGCATCACTCCCAGGCCCATCTGTCAAGGGGTAAACCACAGAGTGGCAGCTTGTAGAATTTACCTAAGTGTCAAACCGCTGTGTGTTTCCCCTGACACCTGGTAGGTAGGTAGGTTGAACAGCCCTTGAGCTGGGACTAGCCCTGAATCCATTAAGGGGACTACCCAATGGGTGAATGATGGAGGTATCTTCTCTACCCTTAATGGCTGCATAGAAGAGGGAATTTCAGCAACTGCTGCTTGTCACATAACTACGTAGCAGGCAGCACCTGCTGAAATTCCCCCTTCTACATAATCATTAAAGGTACAGGAGCATCTTTGGTTTTCAGTCTGGCAACCCTAAAAGCTGTGCAGGCCCTGCTTCTCTGAAACCTGGATTGGGCTCCAAGCTGCACAGCCAAAGTTGTGACAGAAAATAATTGAGACTGGCATCACATTGTCTAAGGCAGACATAAAGAGGGGGGTGAGGTAGAAAAGCTGCCAGTGCCTGAATGCTGGGGCCACTCATTTATCATCTCTGACTGTACATCTTGCAACGTCCACCAAAGAAGGATCCTGCCTACCTCTGGTGCTGAATGGTTGAGTCTCCCCAGGGCCCACTGAAAAGATGTGAGGGCCTCTGTGGGAGAGACCATCGTGCCAAAGTAAGAGATGGGGGCTCCTTGCCACAGATTGCCCACAGATGCAAACGGACCCTCCATGTACTTTTGGGGTCCTAGCTTCCACAGAAGGACAAGCTCGCATGAAGTTGATCCTTTGCTACTAATGGCTTAAAAGAGACTTTCCAGTCACAGGATCCACAGAAATGGTTGAATAGGAGCAGTGTGTCAATTATAAGTGCTTTCAGCCTTCAAGAGAGTGCGTCTCCTGGCTTCTCTACCTACTCAGTTATTGAAAAAGAAGGGGGTCCCCTCCTTCCAGTATCTAGTAAGCCCATGGAAAAAAAATTGAACCATTTTCTCCCCATTTTCTCAACCAAAGCATAGCCCTTCAGTCTTCAGTAAATAAGTTGTTCCAGCAGGACCATGTTGTATGTGATCGTAATTACATTCCGTTTTTAATAATCATAAAACTCTTGTTTTCTAAGACCCAGCAAAACTGATTTCAAAATCAATTTACTTTGAATGGTTTGTGTGTATGCTCTGTTTGTCTAGCATCCCTCCAACCTTATCCAAAGAGAAGCAAACAATGCATTCTTAAAAAGAAAGAAAAACAACAAGAAGAAATAAAAACAAGGTTGGAGGAAAAACCATAGAGAACTTTAAAAGACTCTAAAGCTAAAGGGGGAGGGAACTGGAAGGTGGGATCAGCTAATTTGTCCCTCTTTTGTGTAGTTTATTAAGCCTTTTGTTCTGGAACGCATGGGTTCAGTGGGAAAGCCTTTTTGATATATAATGTATTTACTTTTTGCTAATTAATTAAAGCAGTATTCATATGAAAATGCTGACTGATAATGGCTTTCACAGCAACAACTGTGTTGTTTTTTTAAAAGTAGCAACTTTTAATTACAAATTGACTGGCAGAAATATATAAACCCCAAATATTGTTTCACTGATTTCCTTTTAACCGTGTTACTCTTGCTTGATTTATCGGATTAGAGCTTTTCACACATAGTGCGTAGAAGATATTGTTTTTAATGAGAAATTAAAAGATTACCAACAATACCCATAAACCATTAAAAACACAAACCCTAGATGAATGGTAATTAGACCAAGTGATCTGAGACTGATAAATTGAAAGCAATTAATGTATTTGTTTAGGATTTAAGAGATAGCTCTGATTGTTACAGAATGCATCTAAAAGGTTCCGGTTTGGAAACAGGTGGCATGTGGAAATGCCCCTACAGACAGTGCCACTCCAAACCATTTTCAAATTGCAGAATTCAAATTCTTATGGGCATAGGCTTTTTGGGGTCACACTTCACGCTTCTCTGTTTAAAATATAACTCTTTTAAAAGGAGTTTTAGGCCATATTTTTAATGTTTTTTTTTAATTGGGGTAACAAGGCACCAGATCCTGTCTGATTTTGGAAGCTAAGCAGGGTCAGCACTGGTTAGTATTTGGATGGGAGACCAGCGAGGAATACCAGGTGCTGTAGGCTACATTTCAGAGGAAAGAACTGGCAAAACCACCTTTGCGTCTTTCTTGTCTAAGAAAATCCTAAGAAATTCATGGGATCACCGTAAGTTCACAGGTGAAGGCACGCACACACACACACACACACATTTATCCTTTATGGATTGGTAACATGTGACTTGGCAACATTTATGTATGCATCTGTCTATGTATGTATGTATTAAATTTATCATGATTTATTCAGAGGATGTTTGTCATTGCCTTCTCTTGAGACTGAGAAAATGAGAGTTGCCCAAGGTCAACCGGTAGGTTTCCATAGCTGAACAGGAATTTCAACCCTGTTTTCCTAGTCCAACACTCAAACCACTGTACCATTTGGGCTTTGCTTATGTAGGCCAGAATAAATACCCACAGGCAACTGCTTGCGCCCTGGCCCTCTCAGTCCTTCCTCTTAGTTTAATCCAACTCCTCAACCTTATGATGGGGGAATGTGTTTCCGTCTAGCAGAGATGTGGTAGAGACCCACCAAATGGCCTGAAATGTTTGGGGATGAATATCTCAGAGACTTTTTTCCATCTGTTTTCAGTTTGTAGAAATGCCTTGGCAAATGCACATGAATGGAATCTACTGTTTTTTAACCCAAACTAAACTGCCAAGTCACAGGAAATCAGATGTTCGGATCTTAGCTCAACTGGGGGCTTAGCCTAAACCTATTTCAAATTGGTACAGGATCAGTTCCTGTCATGATAATGCCAGTACTCTTCCCTGGCATTTTACACTTATAGCAGTTACATCTGCAATAATTCGATTAGGGAGCCTTCCCCAATCTGGTGCTTTCAAGATCTAAATATGAGGCCAAGACAGATCATATCAAAGGCCTACCTAGTCCAGCATTCTGCTTACACAGTGATGAACCAGCTTCCTTTGAAAATTTGAAATTATGAATGTACAGTCAGCTGCCCACATCTGCAGGTTTAACATTTGCAGATTTGATTATTCACAGATTATTTGGCACTGCTTCTGCTGCTGCCCTACACTATTTTTAATAGAAACTTACAAGTCTTACCTTTCATTCTCAGCTTTTCTCAACTGCAAGAGCCTGCAAGCACAGGGTGAGGTTGTATGTCCTTATTAAAATGACATAGGGCAGCAGTGGATGCAGCAGTAAGCTCAGTCAGCTGCCTGCTTCTGCCTTTTGAAGGGACCCTGTTGCCTTGAATGCAAAACTGGGTAGCTGGCGTGCTCCCCACCACAGCCTATAGATATTTATGGTTCTCCCACTTTTGTGGGGATCCTGTGCCCCTAACCCCCTTGAATGTGGAGGGATGACTGTAACATCACCTTTCTGCCCATATGCATAAGCACATTGCTTCTGCTACTGAAGAGCAAATGTATCCACCATGAGAAGTAACTCCTGGTAGCCCAATTAGTCCATTCCTCCTTTAAAGCTGTCCTATGTGGCAGCTGCTACATCTTAATCTTGTGAATTCCATAGTTTAACTAAGCACTGTGTGAAGTATTTCCCTTTGTCTTGAATTTCACCCCATTCTTCTTCTGTGTTGCACTACTTTAAAAATACTCTCCTATTGCTTTTTTTCCCATATCATAGATAATTTTTGCTTTCTCCATTTTGTGGATAATTTTATGTATTCATTTATGTATTTGTTAAACTATTTATATCCCACCCTACAATCAAGGATCTCCAGGTGGCATACAATAAAATCGATTTAGAACAGTTTAAAACAATAAGAGTAATGTTAAAAGACTAAAGAGATATTAAACCATTTAGCACTTTAAAAAAAGGATGTTCCTCCATAGATACATTTTCTTCTGAGCTAAACAGCCCCAAATCGAGAACTCTTTTTTAGCAAGGAAAAACCTCTGTCTCTTAATCATTTTGACTGCCCATGGTTGTCTCAATTATTCTTCACAGGTTTACAATTTAAGACTTCCTATTGGTCCACCATTCATGATCAGATCCTGCCTTCATTAATTCCTTCCTCATGGTGCAATTCGAAGAAAGTTGCTCCATCCTGCACAGGCCAGGGCAGGCTTTTCTTGCCTCAGTGATTAGACATGTAGATGGGTGAATGTCTCTTTCCTCAGATTCTTAATTGTAGTAGATCTTCCCATAAATACCCTAAAGGTACCAGATCATGTCTGCTCTTGAAAATTAAAGAGGGTCAGCCCTGGTTAGTAACTGGATGAGAGAGCACCAATGAATACGGGGCACTGTAGGCTATATTTCAGAGGAAGGAACTGGCAAAACCATGCCTGAGCATTCCTTGCCTAAGAAAACCCTAAAAGTGATTGCAAAGATTCAGAGGCCTCTTACCAATGGAATTTTAACATCAAAATTCTGTGCATGTGTGTTTTGAGTGCGTATGTGTGGCAGAATATAATTCATATGCGGTCGCTTCTAGCATCTGTACTTGAAGTCAATAGATCATAGCAGTGAAAGATCCTTGAAGGTCATGTTGTCCACCCAAGGATCATTGCTGGATCTGCAGGCCAAGATGCTTTGTTCCTGATACAACTATTAACTATTCTTAATTCTGAGAGACAGAGGGTCAGCATGTGTTCTGTTTTGATGGTTAGCTGAATAAACTGAGGCAGCCTGGGACTTCATATTCTCTGGCCTACTTTCCAAAGGTGGTCCTCTTTTGACACATGCAATCACATTGCACTCTTCCCCCCACTCTGCTTCTTAAAGCTAATTTTAACCTTTTCTTTTTCTTCCTCGAATGCCTGTGTTTTGTACATCTCCATTCCCATCTCTGTTCATGAGGTTGCCCTTAGTGCAAATGATGGAATTGGGGAGGAGCAATCTAGAAGAAGACTGTAGGGAAGACACACACACACACACACACACAGCATTATACTAAGTGGAGGAGGCCTCCCTCTTGCAAAGTCAACAATATCAGCTCTTTGGGTTTCAAACACAATGAACAAAAAGGGCTCGGCGCATCATAAAACTAAAAAAAAATGGCAAGTTGCCATTTTGGAAAGGTTACCCCTTGCCTGTTGAGTTGTCTGGATGATCAGATATGAAAAGGTTTGAAGGTCTCCCCCAACTCCATGCCATCTTTTTTCTTTTTCTGGCAGCATGTCACTTTGGGAAGGAATAATAAAAATATACACTTCCTCACTTCCTACATCTTCCTGACTCCAACCTTGGCAGATGGAGGCTTACAATGGTACCCCAACCTTGGAAGCCACCCTCCCCCTTTTCTCAAGAGTCCAGCTTCCCTGTGTTCAGAGCAACACAAACATTCCCCTGTTGCCCCTGATAAAGAGGGAAAAAAACCAATAACTTTTTCTCAGGCTTATAAAGATTTGGCACATCTGTGCAAAAGCGTGTGTTGTTAACTCATCAAGATCTCCAGTTGAAAATGAGCTTCACCTAATATTTCTCCAATGCAGCAAATCTCATTTTAAGATCAAAGCATTTCTGAAGACAGGATTTCCCTTGCCTTCCTCTCAGGATGCTCCAAGCAGAGCACAACTGTCTCCTGAGAGGCTGAGCCCCAGGTTCTTACTTCCATCGGTGTGCCTGGCCTCTTATCTGGCAACTCACTCAAGAATTCATGGTTGCAAACAGTTCCCTAAGGGAGGTCAAGGGTGAAGGGGATTTCAGGGAGAGAGGGTGGTACTGAGCACAGTTTAAATAGCCAGTGTTAAGGGAAGCTCAAGATGTTTCTTTCAGCCTCAGGGTGTATTATCAATCTTCCTCTTGGTCTAGTTAAAACATTAGGTAGCTGACTCTTTCTTTCTTTCTTTCTTTCTTTCTTTCTTTCTTTCTTTCTTTCTTTCTTTCTTTCTTTCTCTGTCTGTCATTTGTATGACACATAAGTGTGGCACTTATGTACACAAATAGTATGGCATTATTAGTTTGATATCAGTGTAAGCAAATGCATGGATGACTGAGGTTTTGGAATAGTTTAAGAGGTACACCGTCTCTGACTGGACACTGGGAATCCTTGCCAATATACTGGGGTCAAACTAGACATCAAGGGAAATGTGTATTTCCTACTTTTAGCACACTGCCCCCTCTAACAGCAGGACTTCCTCAGATCTACATGTCTCATCAGTCGGATTTCAGCAAAGAAGTGCATGTTTGCCTTTCAATGGCTGATCACAAACCAAGGCATCCATCTTTGCAAGTTGCAGAACTGAGGAAGTGCCAGGACTAACACATGTCTTTTTACATTCAAGGAAGCGTTGCTTCCAAATACAGCCAAAGCCTAGCATATAGTTTGACCCATTAAGTCTGAATTACCGAGATGAGTTAAAAGCCTAGCTCAAGCTGAGCTAGCTACGTAGCTGAAGTCTAGCTATTGACCCCAGTAAGAAGAGCAATTGTCAGACAAAGACAAGTTTTGGTGCCAGATCAGGGGGAACTATTGTGGAGCCTTAGCAATGATAGATTTCATAGTTTCAAATTTCAAAGGCCAGACCCGTTAGGTAAGGAATTGTTAGGTTCATGGAATGTAACAAAGAAAAGATCTACACCTGTTGGCAGTGTTTCCCTGAGAGATATGTAAGCAAGGGCCACACATTACATCAAAGCAAATCCTGTTAACTGAGATATCAGGCTTCAATACAGTAAAAAAGACAAAATACTTGGGAATATGGATCTCTAAACGTAATAATGAACTCTATGAAAATAATTACGACAAGAAATGGAGAGAAATAAAAAAGAATTTAGAAAGGTGGTCAAAACTGTGATTATCATTAATGGGAAGATTAGCAACAATTAAGATGATGGTGCTTCCAAAATTAATGTACCTATTTCAAAATCTTCCCATAATAACTAATAGAAAGCCATTCAATCAATGGCAAAAAGACATAAACAAATTTATTTGGCGAGGTCAGAAACCCAGAATCAGTTGGAAAACGCTAACTGATTTAACAATTAGAGGTGGTGCTGGAGCACCAGATTTCCATACATATTATAAAGCAGCTGCACTGTTGTGGGTCGCGGATTGGATCAACTTGAAGAATGAAAGATTACTTGTACTAGAAGGAGCTGATTTACGATTGGGTTGGCATGCATATATCTGTTATAACAAAGCAAATGTGGATAAAGATTTTGTAAACCATTACATTTTAGAAGATCTCTCCTGACAATCTGGAGAAATTATAAAATGGGTCTCCCCACAGGAAGCTTTCTTTGGCAGGTGGAAGAACACGACAAAATGGCTTAGATACGAAGATTTAATTAAACAACATACAGCCGGAACAATAGATATAAAGGACAGATTGGACTTGGAAAAAGAAGGAGTAACTTTGAGTTTGTTCTCTTACAGACAATTATCAAAAAGATTTCAAATTGACCAGAATCTGTTTGGATTCACTATGGGAGAACAACATGAAATCGTAAAAATTATGCAAGAAAATCCACTACATATAATTGCCAAATTATATAAAAGACTTTTGATATACAAGAGAGAAGATGAAACGGTAAAACATGTAATGATCAAATGGGCGCAGAATATTGGTCACCCAATAAGATTGGAACATTGGGAACAAAGTTGGAAGTTCACACAAAAATTTACAGCAGCCCAAAACCTAAAAGAGAATTACTTGAAGATCTTTAATAGATGGTATATGACCCCTTATAAGCTTCAGAAAATCTATAAAACAGCATCCAGGAAATGTTGGAAATTCCAAGAGGAGGTAGGTATAACCTACCACCTATGGTGGACGTGTAAGAAGTTGGCAAAGAGATACTGGAATACTATATATAATAAGATTGAAGAAATTCTTCAGGTGAAATTCTCAAAAGAACCAGAAATCTATCTGTTGAATATGCTGCACACACTAGATCAAAGAACTCAGAAGAAGTACTCAAAGATGCTACTATACATGATAACAATAGCTAGAGTTGAGTACGCAAAGCTTTGGAAGAAGGAAAAAATACCAAACATTGAGCAATGGACACAAAGCTTATACGAAATTAGGTTAGTAGAAAACTTAACACAGAGACTTAGAGGCCAAACTGATGAGAAGATTGCGAAAGACTGGGGTCCTGTAAACTCTTATTTTCTGAACCAGAGAGTAATATAAGCTATCTTATCTACATAAAAGAAATAAGGAAAAAAATGACAAAAAGTAAACATCAAATAAATATAATAAAAGTAAATATTTCTAATGTAAATTAAAAACTGGAGTTAGATTAATTTAGGAGCATAATGATAAGATGTAAAAATACAGTTAATTGACAAGATAAATGGAATGCTGGATCGATATATAAGAGGTAATTGATGACAAATAGAGGGTTAGTGTTATAAAATGAATAATAATATTTATTAGCTCTTACCAAAAAAAAAAGCTAGGAAGAAATATTGTAAATATGTGAAATTGTTGTAAGAAGATATTACCACTATATGTTGTATTACTAAAAGATGTACATATTTGTTTTTATTATTTCTTTTTTTGGAAAATTAATAAAATTATTAAAAAATTTTAAAAAGGCAAATCCTGTTTACCATTGAGTGTTCCTTTAGCAGGGGAACTTTACAGGCAGCACTCTGTAGGGTTGCCCTCCTGGCAAATGTGGCCTTGTGTTTTGCATTTGTCACATTTACATTTTATATTTTGGAAAACATAGATGTAAAAATTTTACATGCATAAAAAGCATATAATGTCTTGAATCACAGTAAGGTGTATAATGAAGGGCAACACTGAAAGTTCCAGCAAAAATAGAGCAAAAATAAGGAGACCTTCCCCACTTGCGACAAGAAAAATATCTCTGTAAATCCTAGGTTTGATCCTGTACAAACTGATTTTACTGGAGATCCACAAGATATTTTCTTCATCCTGGGAACTCCTGGTGTTATCAAGGACTTTTCCTTCCTACTTTCCAGCTCAGTTTAAATTGACCCAGTATTTTCCAAAATGAAATGTATCTCTACTTGGCTGTCAGCTTGTGCTATTCTGGAAGTAGCTAGGATGGTCACTGCCAGTAAATGCAACTGTTATTTAGAGGGCACAGATTCAACAGGGATCAAGCAAAGGAAAGGGGAACATGTGTGCCGAAACAAAATGATCCTAACGTTTAAGTAATGTAATATTGCTAAAGCACTTTAGCACTTTGACTTGTAATCCCCGAATAATAATAAAGAATGGAAATGGAAATGGGTGAAAATCAATTTCTGAAATGTTGCCTGAGTGTAGGTGTGCCATGTGATCTGTGGGAGAAAGAAGAACACAAGGGAAGGAAACCTGGGGTATTTCAAGAAAGTTTGGATGCAAAGCTGGACATATGCAAGTCAAATAAGAGCGAGAAGAACTGGAAGGTTTTGACATTTCCAGAGACTTTTTTTCACTTCCAGATGAACCAAACTATCTACCACCTCTTACTCACTGACAGTTGTAACAACAGTTTTCAGAAACAGAAATGCTGGGGTTTTTTTTAAAAAAAGTTAGCTTAATTGTTAAATGTGACAACTTTAAACTTTAGTAGCAGTTGATGCTCACAATATTTCAGTCCATTACTTAGCTTTTTAAAATGCAGAGAGCTCTTGTAGCACCTTTGAGACTGCCTGAGAGAAAGAAGTTGGTAGCACACACATTATAAAAAATGCATTCTTTTTTCCAGTTAATCTCAAAGGTTCTACAAGATCCCTTTACATATTGATCCAACTAACACAGTTATGCCTGTGAATTCTGTCTCTTAGGTTTTAAAAAGTAATCTTAAATGATTTAAAAAAATTAATAGTCTGGTGTGGTTTGCAGCTTGGGAGCCACATGGTGCCTACCCCTTTTGTAGTTACTGGGTTGCCCAGTGGGCATAGGGCACAACAGTAGTCCTGCTCTCAAGATAGTAGACCAGGATTTATAGTTCTCATGTTAATTAAAAATAAAAATATATATAAAAAAGATAATAGACCAGGATTGTGTTCAGCCTTTCAAATTCTTTTGCAGGGAGAGGAGAAAATCAGAGACACGAGACTCTAAACATCAGCCTCTGATTGGATAGCAGTAGCTGAGGTGTTTTCTGATGTTGACTTACAGAACCATAGACCCATTTTCTGGTCCAGCCCTTTTCACATAAGCGCTGTATGTGAAATGGACAAATGTGTGGAATTCTGTTTACTGGTGGGCACAACCCCATGCTGCTCCATCCTTCCCCATGCAGAGACATGTTGAGGTCATAAACCAAAGTTTAAGGGGGTCCAAAGTGTTACCACAAAAGTGTATTGTGCGAAACCTAAACTTTAGTTTCAAAAATGTTCTCTTTTTTGGTAATGTGAGTGGTCTTTACAGACATAACCTGTTGACCTAAACTGTAAATTACTTTGCTTGAGCCTAAATCCAGCACTGCTTCTATGTGACCATTACTCCCCCAGTTGTCCTATAGAAAGACCTTGTGGGAGCAATGAAAACTTCGAGTACTGTTCAATCGGGAGTGCTTTAGAAATTGGTCACTATTCTTAATTCACACCAGAATGTACAGTTTGCTCTCCACCACAGGGGTCATTCCAGAGATAACTCCTGCTTCGTGCTTGAAACCTCTTATCTCTTACATATAATCTCCGAAATGACTTAAAAAAAAAAAAAACCTCAGTGAGGTTCCAGATTCAAGGCATTGGGTTGTTCAACAAGGAGACTTTCCTGGGGCATGCAAATTATTAGTGACATGGCATTTCCTTCTTCTGCTTGGTTCCAGATGGCCATGTGTGACATGGTGGCTGTTTCTACTTTCAGCGTGGTGTGGCACTGGGAGCTGTGGAGCAGTAACATCCTGCTACTTAATGAGGCGAGCAGATGGCAAATCCATACTGCTCATTATTCCCAGTGCAATATTAGCTCAAGGTTAACAGGGAGGGGGAGCTTGGGCAAAAGACTTTCCATGGGGCCTCCTTTCTGAGTCTCCCTCAACATCAGCATGGCCCTTTTGCTAGCTGCCTCTCCAGGCTCTATAAATTTCATTGCCCAGAAGGACTGGGCAAAGTCAATTAGGTGGCTACTGCTCCTTCTTCTTTCTTGTTCCTCAGCCCTTTCCAAGCACACAAGCAGTGGCAACAAAATGTGAGGAGAAGCAAGGCCAGGAGGCTGAAGAAGGCAGCAGTGGCCCCTTGCTGGGGTGTGGGTTCCAGCAGTTACCCTAGAGTGCTGGTCTCTGATGCCAGCCCTTCCCTTGCATGGGTACACAAAATGATTGCCTCAGTTTGGAAAACTGGTTCTCCAGCTGTCCACAGCTCACTCACAAGGCTTTAGTAAACAACTCCCCCCTTCCATTCTTCTCCTTCCTGTTCCCCCATGTTACTGAAAATAATACTCTGTGAGTGACTTCTGTCTTGTCACCCATTATTTTCCTGCTTTTGAAATTCTGAGATACCCAGCTTAGGTCTGCAACACATACCTCCATTTTTTTTTTTAGTCTTTCTGGAGGTCAGAATCATCCATCTCCCTTAACAAAATTACCAAAAAGCCCCTCTAAACACACTTTTTGCATGCTTCCTGAGTTTAGAGGTGGTTTTGGTTACTGTGTGAAGAAGGTATACAATTTTGACCTCCCCAATGACCAAAAAATTGAGATCTGAATTGCAGACCTAAATTGGACTTAACATCTTTGTAATTCGCAAACTGGATGGCTGCCATAATATGGCTAATGCTTTAGAGCTACCGGTCATCTTGATTTAACATTTTTGGGACTTAGACCCATGCTGGTTTTGCAAGAATGCATCAGAACTTACAAGCCAGTTAATGATGCCATTTCTGAATATGTAGGAAGGTGTTCACAGTAATGTAGAGCTGATGGATACATAACCCACCTTGAGTCCCATTTTGGGAGAAAGACCAAATATTAATTCAATCAATTAATCAATGCAGACACAGTCCCCAGTTCAGTTGAAATCTCGTTAAAGTTGAATGCTGTTTTGTCCTATGCCATATGGAAAGCAATTAGCAGTCTTGATTTTATTTCCTTATTATGTTTATGTCCCACCTTTCTAACAAGGAGCCCAAAGGTATTATTCATGGTTCCTCTCACCTCAAGCAACCTTGTGTGGTGGGTTAGTCTGAGACAGAGCAGTTGGAATAAAGCCACCAGTGAGCTGCATGATATAGCAGGGATTTGAACACTGGATTTCTCAGTCCAGAATCTAACTATTAGACCGTACTGCCTCTTAGGAAATCTCTAGATGAAGAACTAGGTTTTAATGTTCTGCCTGCATGACTAAAGGATGCAGGAAACATCCTTCAAACAGGCCCTGCTGTATCTAATCACAATACTACAAATACTACAAGCAGGAAATAATTCCAGAATTTCATGCAGGTGGATCATATTGCAGAGTGATGTTTTGGAAACATGGCTGCCTGCTAGGAGAATGTTAACTTTTATGTACATATATGCTTTTGCTTTGTCCATTACTCAGAAACTTCCCCTTGTTGCAAAGTGACCAAAATTGTATTTGACTTCTTCTTGAAAACAGTTGGTTCTCCCTGTAGCTCTGTCTCAGAACAAGTTTTCATTTAATTTGCCATGGTATACTTACCCGTATAAATTAGCTGTGGATGACAGAAACAGACATGAATGGGCTCTTTAAAGCCCAGATGACAGCTCTGCCCACAGGACCTTCGCAAATTGAAATGAAAACTGGCATGGCATTACAAGAGTCATGGGACAAAACTTCAGAAAGTCAGCTTTTTGGACCACAACACCTATGGCATCTGATCATCCTGGCATGGGTTCTGGGAGTTGTGGCCCAAAAAGGTGATTTTCCAAAGTTCTGTCTTTTTATGCACCTTCTAGTCAACTCTGCCTCACAGTGACCCTGTCTCTTTGTCTATGTGTGTCTGTGTTTGTGTCTGTGTGTGTGTGCATGCCTTGAAGTCACCTGGTGAATTATCACAACTCCATGAATTTCATAGGATTTCCTTAGGCAAAGAATACTCAAAAGTGGTTTTGCCAGATCCTTCTTCTGAAAAATAGCCTAAAGCATTCATTGGTATTCATTGACAGTCTCCCATCCAAGTACTAACCAGGGGTGAGTCACTTAGCTTCCAGGATCAGATGGGATCTGGTGCCTTTAAGGTATTTAGACCGGTCCTATCACAGGGTTTTCTTGGTAAGATTTATTCAGAGAAGGTTTGCCATGGCCTTCCTGTTGAGCTGAGAGAGCACAACTTGCCCAAGGTCACCTAGTGGGTTTCCACACCTGAGAAGGAATTTGAACCCTGGCTCCCAGACTCCTAGTCTAAACTCAAACCACTGCACCACATTGGCTTTCAAGTTCAAAGAACTCACAGCAAGAGGATGAACAGCCAGTTGCCAAAGGATTCGGTTTTGTGGAAGGTGGTAGTTCTGATGCCAGTGGGTTTTAGTTCATACTTTTGAAAAGCTGTCTTAAAAAGTGAATCCATTTGGGGGGTAAGTTTCAACACCTTGGATAGCTCCTTTCACCTTTGGACTAAAACCCAGAGCAGATTTACTGCTCCACTGACCTCAGAGCCATCCGCATCCACTCTTTACTTTCCCATTTCATTCTTACAAACATTGTGTGTGTTGGGGGGAACCTTAGGTCTCATTACAGGCACTTTGTACTGAAAGACCAACCCTTGAAGTTTACAGTTCTTTTTTCAAAACTAAACCTTTTGATTCACACTGCAGCAGGATGGGGGTGAGGGAAGAAATGTCCGTTTATAATTTCACCAAAAAGCTATTCAGATAGCTTCTTATGCTAGGTCAGATAATTTGTCCAGATTAGCACTGGCTCTCCAGAGCTCTTTCTCATCACCTCTTGCCTGATCCTTTGAACTAGAGAGGCCAGGGATTAAACTTGGTACCTTCTTTATGTGCAGCATGTATTCTACCAGTGAACTACAATACCTGCTCCAAACAACCAGTTCTTTCCTGACAGTATTGTGACGGATGCTTGAAAGATATCTCACTCTTACCTTCCACGGGGCCCTTAGCAACCCCGACTGAATTTGGGTGCTCTCAAATTTCTTGGTGTGACCCATTTAAGCGAATGCATGTATGCTACGTGTAGTATGACAGACAGAAACTGGAGGGAAACTGGAAGCATATATGCACTGACAAATGTGAAGGAAACCACTATGAAAGGAGATGCAAAGAAGGGCCATTCTGGAATAACCTTAGTCTTTCAAAGAGTAATGTTCTGCCACATCAGGTATGTAGCTATGTGTGTGGGAGGGTAGGGTGACACTGTGTTCCCAGTAAGAATTCTGCCCCTCCTAAATGAAATTGTGACATTTCTAGCATTACAGAGAGTAAGACATTGAACACTCTTGTTATCTAGAACTCTTGTATCTACTGGGTTCACATTTGCTAACATTAGGTTTGGAAGGAAAGTGTCATTTGGGGAAACAGAATTCTTATTTGGTGGGTCAGTGTCCTTGTTTTCCCTATCACCCATAGCCACATACTTAAACTAAATGTATGTGAGCATTCACACAGACCACAGTGGTTTTGCAGTGGTTCCAACAATCTTGGCACATTATTTAATTTATTTTGAGATTTTTCCATGATGGTATCCCTCAAACAGACTTCCTCAATTTGGTGTCCTCCAGTATTTTCAACTACAACTTCCAGAATTTCTTACCATTCTGCACTTTTCTGGGAGACAAAGACTTCATTTTTCTAGGAGACTGAGACTGGAATCCTGTTGGTGACATATGCAGGCATAACCACCAGTTATACCTATGTATGTGTGTTGTATAAAGAGGTATTAAACCGCTCCTTGCACAATGATCACTCTCAGTGGGAAAACAAAGATGCCATCTAGTGGGTCTCCAGTAGTAGGCAGAACATCAAGGAAGATGGTATCCTTTCTCCTGAATGTGAAGCATATCTGTGCACGGTCTGAGTGCCCACAATGTTCACTACCTACCCATGGACTATGGGCTCCAGCCTTGAAAAAATTGGTTGTGATGGAATGAAAGGGGTAGGACCACACGAGGATGCTGGTGGAGCATTACACTCAGAAGCATTTGTGTCCCACAGCCACTGATCAGAGGATGTAGCTAAAACAAGAAGTGTGACCACTGCCTTCACAAGCCAATATGTGTGTGGGGGGCAGAGTGGAAGGGATACCATTCAGAAGCTTTTGACATAGGAACATTATCTGTCTCTGAATTATTGGCTTGTCCCACAGTAACTGGGATTTGGTGTCCGTAGCGATGGATTAGATGCAAAGAATCTGAAACAAAATGTCCCTAAAACGAAAAATGAAAAGCTAGCCTTTTCTTTCCCAAATGCAGGGCAAGCCACCCAGCTAATTCTTTTTTCAGGTTAATCTATGCTTTACAACCTGATAACAAGCCTGAGCTTTCTTCTAACCAAGCTTGATTAAATTTGGAAGATTCCTTCTCAAAAGCAGAACCTGTTCTGCTTTTGTGCTTTTCATTGATCCCCCCTCCCTGTCTATGCCTTTCCAATTTTTATCTCTCTCTCTCTCTCTCTCTCTCTGTGTCTGTGTCATGTTTATTATTTATTTATTTATTTATTAAGCTATTTTTAAAAAAAATCAATTTCAACAGCTGGAATTAATTTTGCTGTTCTTGAGTCTTTGCTTGGGCCTGTCATAGAGCAGGAGGCTTTTCTATTAGCATAAACATAACTGAAAGCTCTGGTATTTGCATTAATGTACTTTTAACAAGTTGACAGGCTTTTGGCACATATTCCTGAGATCTGAGAAGCAGGGGGTGGCAGGAGGGGAGCTGCATTATACCTTACACTGGCTGGATTGTATGAAGTTGTCAGGTAAAACCTCAGGTTACTTTTCCCATTGCAGAAAATGTGGGGCAAAGTATCCACTCCTAAGCAGGTGCATAAATCTGACGTGTGTGTGTGTTTGTGTGTGTCCCTGCCATGTTCCTCCTAGTCCAAGAAGCACTGAAGTGCTTACAACTTAAGAGTAACTTTCATATTATCTTTTAATAGACTTGGCATGTCAAGCTTGCTGGAGGCACTTCTGATACAAAATCTTTTTTTTCCCTTTTTTTAAATACAATGCAATTTCAGTCACATTGTTCTTTCTAAATGGAGCCCCAGTAGATTTCAGAACAAAATGGAAAGTATGGAGTCATTTAAAAGTTGAGAGTTCACTTCACTGCAGAGCACAGGCCAAGGGTTAAAGAAAAAGTAGAAGAGAAGGACCCTTTCTTCAACTCACCTTTTTGTGGAGCTGAGGTGCAGGGATCATGCAAGCAGGCTCTTGCAAGAGGCTCTTGTGTCCCCGTTGCTTCAGCTCCACAGCTCCTGCCTGCTCACGCGAGAGCCCCTCCTCTTCCTTCCACAGTGCAGCCTGGGATTTTCCCAGGCTGCACTGGGGCAGGAAGCACAAGCGCCACGGCTCTGGAGCTCCACACACATGGCAAGTGCACACGGGACCCTGGAGCAATGTGCGATTGCGCACCATTTTCAGGTTAAAGCCAAAAATGAAATAGTGCATGATCAGCGCCTGCCAGCCCCTGAAGTGTTGTGCGATTGCGTTGTGTGGACCACTCCTTGCAGTCGCGCGACGCTCCAGGGGCCCGTTCGCATGGCAAATGCCATGCGAAAAGGGCCCAGATGAGATGGATCAATTAAAGTGGAAAGCCAGTTCAAGACCCCTTTTTTGCCATAGGAGTAAGCTGAGAGATAGAGTCAGCATGGTGTAGTGGTCTGAGCATTAGACTATGACCCTGGAGACCAGGGTTCAATTCTCTGTTTGGCCATGGAAACCCACTGTGTGACCTTGGGTGCATCACACACTCTCAGCTCCAGAAAACCCCATGATAGGGTTAGGGTCACCTTAGGGTCACCATAAGTCATAAACAAGTTGACGGCATACACCCACAACAAGCTGAGCGATGGTACTTACTTGCTAGTCTGTATGCTTGGGGAAGTGCCCCTGAAGTAAGACAAATTTGCTCAAATTCATATAATGATCTAGAATGTAGATGGCTTTCCTTTATGACAAGGGTGGACAATTTGGACCAACCAATATAGCCAATAGTAAAAGATGGTGGAAATTGCAATTCATCATCTTCTAGATGATCTCAAGTTGCATGACCATACCTTAAAGCAGGGATAAGGAACTTGTGTCCCTCAAGATGGTGATGAACTACTATGCCTGTTGTCCCTCACCACTGACCAGATTGACAGAGACTCATGGGGAAGTAATGTTGCAATAATATCTAAATGGCCACAAGTTCCCCAGTCCTGTCTTAGAGGTAGCAATAGAGGTCCACAGGTTGGGGCTAAGCTTGGTAGCCATTCCAGTCGATTGTTTTGTAGCAGCAATGCCTTTCTAACTTCGTGCTCCACAAAGGCCCTGTGAGTGTGTGGCTTTAGTACCTGTCCCCTAATTAGGAGATTATACAGACAAAAAGCAACAGGCAATGTGTGTGTATGTGTGTGTGTGTATGTAAAACAACTCCTCCTCTCCATCCCATGTCACCTATGCTGCATCACAGTACAGATCCCAGCTTGTGGTGCCCTTTGGAGAGATGCTGTCTGTGCCTCCCTTGTTGCCATATTATTAAGGCAAGCTTTTACTGCTATTATGGCACTGCACAGCCTCCATGACTGGTATGGTTTAATTGGCAAATAATATTCGATTGGCACCATATTAACTGGCATTGATATAAATAATACTGAAGGCGATGACAAGGTCATGCTGGAAGAAACAAACTTCTGACTGTAAATGTGACATGAAGGAAGGTCAGTCTCACTTACTTTTTAGGCAAGATACTCCGTCAGTTCAGGACAAGAGCACAGCCACTCTGAAGACAATAGGTGTGAAATGGCTAGCTGGACTCTCAGAGCTGAAATATGGAAGTTCCCACCAAATTGTGATTGATTTAACCCTGGTCCCTGTGCACCTGGATGTTTCTCTATTGTTTCCCCATCTCTCCACAACATTCAGCTATTCTGACAACCATTATCCCCTTGTCATTCAAACACGAAGCCCATTGACTTCATCCAGACTTCATGGTTTGTGTTGCAACTCCCACTGTCCACTTAGCGGAGGAGTGCGAGTAACAATCATACCTTTAGGAAAACAAACACCCCTGACTTTAGGCTGTCTAGTGCAGTTTCTCACCATTCCAAATGACACTCTGTCTGTCTGATTCCCTAGCAAGAACTGCCTTAGGTTCCTACCCAAGCCGCGTCACTGCTTTCTCTACTTCTCTCTGAACTGGTAAATATTGCCCAAATCCCTCAACCTCCTCTATCCCACTTTCCTCCCTTTCCTTTGGTTAGTTCTTCTGCGAGTGTTTGAGGTTTTGCATGCTTGTGTGAATCTTGTCAATAAAACATCTTTTTAGCTTACATTTTATTTTTTGCTGGTTCTTTTTCCTGCATGAGCTCGTAAACATTGGTAGGCAACATCTTGCAAAGTTGCCCCCCTCGCAAGCCTCCTTTTTTTCCAGCTAATTATTCCCCACTTTTGAATGGAGATACTGGCATTGCAGACTGGCCCTTGTGGCACCCACGATTGGGCTTACACTGCTGTGCTCCAGGATTAGGCTTCTGGTTGCACCAGAGAAGTTCCAGTCTCTTCTGTGATCACTACAGAGAAAAGGCTTTAGATGAAGACAATAATACAGAAGAGGACAAATAGAACTATAAATATTAACGACCATTTCCGTACTAGACTGTTATAGTGCTATTATTCCACTTTCAACATCCTATGGAATCCTGGGGTTTGCAGTTTAGAGAGGGGGCTTTTAGGGCCTAAAAGGCCCCTCTCTAAACTGCAAACCCCAGGATTCCATAGGATGTTGAAAGTGGAATAATAGCACTATAACAGTCTAGTGAGGAAATGGTCAATGTATTATACGTGATGGATCATCCATGCTGTCAGAATCATTCTTGATTTGATGCCAGTATCTTCTGCAATGTGATGTTAGTTGCTTTGTTTCCTGCTATTACTAGAAAAGTGGGGTGCAAATTGATTGAAGAAACAAAGAAGATCCTTTGGTTTCCCTGCTGCTGTATTTCTGGCACCTGTTATTACTGGTAATAACCAACTAAAGTCTCTTTACCAATGAAAGAGATCCATCAGCAGAGCTAAGAGAAGGTGATTTTTGTCAGGTCCTTTCCTTCTGTTTGTGTTGATGGTACAGATTTGGAGCAAGTACTGGGAGATACAGACAGCTAAAAGGATCAACAAAAAGTACCACCTTCCACTGTTTGAAACCATAAGTCAAATACCACCCATTGTTTCTTCTCTCACTAACATCGTAAGAAGGAGAGAAAAGAAGATATTTTCCCTTAGTAAACTCCTCTAGCACCCCTCCCCCCGTTTATTTCCAAAACAGTTTCAGTGAATGTACTGGGATCTTGTCTAAGAGCCTTTCCACACTACATTGTTATAGTGCTCTTATTCCAGTTTCAACATCCTGTGGAATTCTGGGATTTGTAGTTTACTGAGGCCAAAGAGCTCTCTGGCTGAGAATTCTAAAGGCCCCTCCCTAAACTGCAAACCCCAGGATTCCATAAGGATGTTGAAAATGGAATAATAGCACTATAATAGTGTAGTGTGGAAAAGCCCTAATTCGTATGCCATTTAAATCATGGTTCAATTGTCTGTAAATTGTGGAAACTAATGGTTCTCCAGATGGATAAAAAAAATCTCAGGAAGTATTAAGTGTCTTCTGTTCTTTTTGTACCTGCTTATTCATGGTTTTGCATCCAGTCTGTTTCTTGAAATATCACAGGTTTCTTTTTTTCCCTCCCTTCCTTCCCTCCGCCACTGATCATGTGTTACATCCAGTCTCACGCAACATTTCAGAAACTGGTTTTCACCAATTTATACTGAGCCGATTCTGATTCTGATTCTGATTCAGGTGTTAGCAGTCAAAGTGCTAAATAGCTTTATCAATATTACACTAGTTAAGCATTGTGATTGTTTTGTTTTACTGCTCATGTTCCTGTTTCCTTCACTTCATCTCTGTTAAATCTGTGTCCTGGAAATAACAGCTGTGTTTACTTGGCAGCTGCCATCTTTACTGTTTCTAAGAAAATAGAAACACATAGCAAGTACAGATACCTTTCATCTCTGATTTAAACTGACTTGAAGAGTGGGAACCAAAAGTTTTTGATAATGCCAGAGCGCCTAGGAAATGCTTCAGACTGAGGCAAACATCATATGGAGCTCCAAAATAAAATTGGTTTGTACAGAAACAAAGCCCGGAACTTTGGGAGACCGTTTTTCCGACTGAATCTGGAGGGTCCCTAAGTCAAACTAACATAGTTTGGCTCCAATTCAATAAAACTTCAAGTCATGTTTTGAGGTCCACATACATTCTATTTCTCATTTCCTCAATTGGATCACTGTCATTATCTGTTCTTCTATCAACACAACTCACAGCAAGGTGTGGATAGCCAGCTTTACCCTGCCTTTTCTGCTTTCTTTCTTTTTCCTTGCAGCTTGCACTCTGAGTAGTAGGAATTGGAACCAGGATTTTCTTCCCAAATTGTGTCAAAGTACCCAGATCTTCAAGGGAGGCTTCAATGGAGATGCCCACAGTTGTGTTGACGTACATCAGTCTTGGCTCACAAACAATGCCTGCCCGCGTGTAGACAAACACCAACAGCTGTGCTAGATAATGTGCAGATTATAAAGTTACTCTGGGATGGCCTTCAGCCAATGGAAAAAAGGCCTGAAGCTATCAAATGTGAGGCTGAAGTTGGACTTGGCAGGAAAACATAAGATCTTCCACGTTATTTTCATAAGGCTTGTATATGTCCTCTTTTGAAGAGCTTATTTGTTGAGCGCTCAACCCATGCAATTGCACAGAGTATTTTTTTTACGTTATTGCCAAGAAAAATGAAACCTGGAAGGTACTCCTAATTCTGTTGAGTATAAGCAGTAAGTAAGATCTGCTGCCTGTAATCAGAGTGTTCATTTCCCCTTTCAATGTTTGCTAATATTTTGACTTTTGTGAAAATGCTTATCAAGATTCATTCTTTGGTCTAATATGTTTTTCAACATACGTGAGACATTGGAATCACTCTCATGGTTCCTACTGTAAGCTTGAGAGGTGCTAGGACAAGGCTTCAAGACAAAGAGGTTTTGAAAAGAAAACATGAACATTAGGTGATAAAGATAATTTTGTCAGTATCTGATGAAGATATGACAAATAAACATGACAACCCTAAATAACTGTGTATTACTGATTACTATCAAGATGAAAAGTAAAGGTAATATGCCTATGGGAAGGAAGCATAGGGAATGAGATTTCATTGAATAAAATCTTTATAATGAAGGAAGTATAGCCAAGTAGCCTGAAGTTGCTGAAGATTATTGGAAGAAAAAGACAAAGAAGAAAATGAGCTAATCCGAGAGCAGTGAAAAACTCACAAGAATGAAACTGTGAGACGAGCGAAAAACAGAGCCATATATATCAGACAAGTCAGAGATACTGAGGGTAAACAAAAGGTTCTACATGCAGAGCGAACAATTTCTGGCCTTCCAAATATGTTTTGACTGCACCGTCTACTCTAAACACTGTAGCCACTGCTGAAGGATGATGGAAGCTACTACCCAGCAACAACTTGAGGGCAGAAGTCACCAACCTATGTTCCAGTTGAAAAACAGTAGTACTTTGATACCATACTTCAAAGGAAAAATAGAGTAAAATGAAAATGAAACTATGTGAAAATACTGGTCCAGATCCTGAATGAGATGCATAGCTATGATGTGGTAGCTATGCTCCATCCCCTGGTCCGACCCACTCAAACCCATCATAAAAGCTAGACAGCTATACTATGTAGAAGAGTTCAGCAGTGCTGGTGAGTGGGGTGCTGAAGGATGATATCTTTAGCCCCCTCCCACCAGTAGGCTTGCAATGCAATGAGCAGAAGCACAGCCCCCCTGTGGATACCTGTCACAAGTTCTCATTGCACCATAGCTTGCTGGTGGAAGTGGGCCAGACATGCATTCCCTCAGCACTTAGCACCAGAGAACTCCTTCACTCAGTACCTCTACCTCTCTGTTAAGGCAGTTTGTAGAGGGCATTTGTGATTATAGTAGTGCCATAATCATAAATGTGACCAGCAACATTCAGGAGGTCATAAATCTAGCTTACAACTTGACTGCCTAACAGACTACCAGCCACAGTGTTCTAGTGTTAACAAAGTAACACAGTGGAACACAACAGTTGTTAAGATTATATAGGGAGAAAAATACTGACCACCCCAATTTTGTAGGAAAAGGCATGATGGCATGCTTTATTTTAAGTCGTTTGGAGACAAACTGAATCCTGTACATTAGTCCCAATTAGAGCAGATGCATCAAATCATCTGAAATGGTGACTCGGCATGTAGATAAATCCAACTGATTCAATGGCTCTACTCTAGTCAGGACTCCCATGAGGCTTTAGGCCAATATCCTTATAAAGAATTGTTGCAGCTAAAACAAAGCCGTTGAATCTATTCACTCTCTCAAAAGGACCAGCACATCTATAGGTCAGCCTTCCCCAACTGCTGGCTGAAGGGTGGTGAGACATATACACTACGTAAGGAGGGCCTTATAGGAGGGCATTATTATAGTCTAGGAATGGACACCTCTGGCTAGTCTCTGGGCCAATTTTCTGCCCCTGAGACTAGGGGAGGGGAGGCTGGGCAGACTGCAAAAAAATGATAAAAATGGGAAGACAACTCCAGGATAAGATGTCCATTTCTGGTTTTGAAAAATGAATACATTTGCATGTTACACAGTGCAGGATTGCCCTGCAAAATGTTGAAAAGGTAAATCACCAGTCCTAGGGGCTTCCATAGGAGAGGTGATTCATCCTTTTTTGGTTAAGAAGAAAGGTCACCTTGGTGAGTGTGGGGGCGTTGTGGGCTTCAGAAACAGCCTTGGGGACTCCCATGACATATGGGCTGCCTTTTGCCTATTCCTGTTGAAGGCAGTTGACCTAATTCAAAATAATTATTTAATTAATGGATTTGAGGAGATCTGCTGCCCTGCCTAATACCTACAGAGGAAAAGTTTTTTTTTAAATTATTGTTTGGCTGAGGATAGCAAATTGTGTTATTTTAAGCAAGTAGGAGATGTTGCTGAGCTATATTGAAATGTGCTGGTAATAGAGAATTTAATATTTGTCCTACCCAACCAAATTTGACAGGATCGAAAGTTGACAGGAAGATCAGCTCTTCTGAAATGTGGTGCTGGAGGAGAGTTCTATGGATACCATGCCTGCCAAAAAAGCGAATCAATGGGTTCAAGAATGAATCAAGCCTAAATGTCAAAATGATTAATCTGAGCCTTTTGTACTTGGGACACATCACGAGACATCATGGACATTTCCACTATAACAGGCTAGAGCCGAAATGGCCCATGAGTCACTGGAAAAGACAAAAGTACCAGGTAAAATGGTAGGCAGTAGGAAAAAAGGAAGACCACATTACAGATAGAAGGACTCAAACCATGGGCCCTGAGTTTACAAGACCTGAAAAGGGCTGTTGACAACCAGAGTTCATGGAGATGTCTCATTCATAAGGCTGCTACAAGTCAAAGATGATCTGACAGCAAATAACAACAACAAACTCAATCACTTCTCTTTTTGAAGCTCCCAGACATTGTTCAAAGAGACCTAAGGGCAGAGACATTCCTAACTCCCCTCAAAGGTTAGTGATCAGATGACCTTTTGAAGGACAAGTTTCAAAATCAGATGGATAGAGCCAGAGCTATTGATGTCATAATGCCAATGGAGAGAATGTACTCGAAGTGTGCCAGGTGACAGCCAGGTAGGTTGAAGGGTAGGTAGTGTCTCCTAACATTATGTCAAAAACATAAAGCCTTTACTCTCTCTTTTAATTGTGCCAGAAAGTACAAGAAGAATTCAGAAAACCCCAGAAGCATAGAACTGAAGAAAACCAAAGTTTGACAGGAGGACCTTGAGCCCAAAGGCCACAACAGAAGCCGTTGAAGAAAACGATGAAGCAACTGTTTTCGAATCAAATGAACTGAGAACTACATCCTACCAACCCAAGTGTAAGTGTTCTTTGTTATCAGGCCTAATCTGGACATGGGCATAAGCCGATAATGATGGAGGGAAAGAGGTGTTGCAAAAATGTGGAGAGAGTGGTGTAAGAGAAAGGAAAGGATATTTGGTTTAGAGATAGTGTCTTCAGAGCTGATTAATTAGCTTTAATCAGATCTCTGTTTTGTTTCCTTACTAGTATCTACCCAGAATGTCTGTTGCATGGTGTTTTTTTCTTTTTGGCTTCTCAGAATTTATCGTTCACATCTGAACTAGACTTTCCCACCTTTTATGCTTGAAAAATATATCAGGGCCAAGTACCCTTTAGGAAACCTGTGTTTGCTTACAATTCTTCTTGAGAAGAATGATGGAAGGTTTGTCTAAATATCTCTCCACAACTCAAAATTACATTTCACATGGACCGTCAATCTCACATAAACATTTAAGATTACTTATCCAAGCCATTTTTTAATTTTTTTAATTTTTTGGGCTGCATTTCCTATGCATAGCTCTGAGCTCATTTTGGAGGGCCCGTCATGGTTAAGAATACTCTGTATCAGAACAAGAAAACAATTTCTTGGCAGACCAAACCACAAATTATGCTAGCTATTAATAGCCTTTTCTGAATCTATGGCTACCAGGCCGTAAAAGTCCCACTTGGATATGCCTAATGAGGATTCTCCTCAGGGGACAAATAGCTGAGCAACCTGTGAAGTCCAGACTTGCCCTTTCTACTCTGGTAATCTTATCTGATCAGAAGGAACATCATGTGGACACGAGCTGTGTTATGTGACCCAAAACAACTTCTGTGGAGTGCCAGACTGTCCAACTGGAAAATGGGCTCCAGTATTAAGGAACTGATTTGCTGGCTGGAGGCCCCTCTCTGATTCCTGTCCTACAGGCACTTTCAGCATTGAAGAGGAGCTGCTTGATCACTGGGAAGCCTATGCGCTGAAAGTGCTGAGCTGTGCACAGCAACTTTGGATAAGCTTCTGTGTAAACATCATCTGTTGTTAATTCAGACCAGGATTCTTGCAAACAGAATTTTCATTTCTCTTCTCTTCCTACCCTACCCTCCTCCTCCTCTTTCTTCTCCTCCCTCTTTCAATTATTATTTACATTCTTAGAGGAATAAATTTAATATGTAAATGAAAAGAGCTATTTGAACAAGGTGCAAAGATTTCCTTTATTGTCTAGCACATCAGCATGCATTGGTGGGGCTCCAAAATACTGGATGCTAAACAAAAACGTAAAGAAATGCTGACTGGTCTTGAGATGGTTGAGAAATGTCTGCCAACAAATATTGGAAACTAGTGTATATACCCGGTGTTGCCCTGGGATTTTATTTTCTTATAGGTAATACTTGTTAGAAAGATTTGAGATCCTGAGTCTCTAATTCCCCAAACTATCTTGTCCAGTACCTGTAACTTTTCCCTATATTCCCCAATCCAGTCTGTATTCAGAGTTATTAATATACAGAGGTTGGGTTCCTGAAGGAATGGAATACACTGCCCTCCTCCTTGCTGCTAGGCCTCATCTCCATAGCAACTGGCCAGGCCTAAGAGCTCTCCTGCTGAGAATTCTAAAGGCCCCGCCCTAAACTGCAAATCCCAGGATTCCATAGAAGCTTCTTAGGCAGCCACTCATATGAGGCCTTTGCCTGACACAGCCAATCATATGAGTTCTTCACTTGACACAGACAAACAGACAAACTTTGACTTTTATATATTAGATGGGTTTGTTGGGAGAATTAGGTCACGGCTTCTTCCTAAACCTGTTTTTTATGTGTTAAGTCAACCTGGCTGAATGCAATCACCTGCTGAAATAATATGATTTTTAAAAAATGTATATAGAAGAGTTAAGATTTGTTTGAAGGCTTCCCAATAGATTGCTGAAGAAGGATGTGCTGGTGCATCATTTGGAGTTGTGTAAGACAAATTGCATTGTGAAGCGGGGCTTGAAAGAAGGAGGGGCAGATTTTTCTTCTCAGGTGAGAGATGGGGAAAGAATAAAGGCAGAAGCAGGTAAGACCTGAGAGGAAGGAAGGATGCCAGAAAGGAACAGAAAGGAAGGAGAAAGGCCTGTGGCTGCTAAAACTCTATGTAGCCTAATAGTGGAAAGCTGTACTATGTTGCCTCTCTGGAATGGAGCAGAGCTTGAAAAGTTTCCTTTTTCACACTGCAACGCCCAGAATCCCTTGACCAGCATGGCCAGTATCCATAGGCAGAGCTGCAACTCTCTAGGTCAAAAGAGTAACTTTACCAAGTTTTTGAAGGAAGATCTATTTTTGCTTATATTTGGTATATTTCTGTTTGTCAGGCTTTATTTTTTGCTCCTGTTGTGTTTTTAAATTGTTGAATGTGGTTCATATTGTATTGTTTTATGCAACATTGCATGGATCAGTACAGATACTTCGAGTTTACTTGTTAACACGAAAGTTATTTCTAGTTGTTCCTATTATGTGTGGTTTACGTTTTACAGTTTGTTGGCTGTTTGATATATTGTGAGCTAGCTGGACACTGCTTGATGGAAAAGTGGCATACAAATAAACAGATAAAGATAAAGATCTCATGCTAATGTCACAATATCAAAATCAAACCCTGAATAAGTTGAGAGAGAAATGAACTGGGAATGCAAAGAAAATATGTCAGTGTGTATCACAGAGATCAGTAGAGCGACAAACACAATTTCCCATGGGCCTGACAAATCACAAAAACATATTTCAGCAATATATAACTGTGTTCCCTCTTTCCTGTCGCAGTCCTCTAATCAAGACACACTGGCACTCCTGTATCCATTATTTAAGAGAGGGATGCGCAGGGATGTAGGTGGAGGGGGATGAGGGCATTGCCCTCCCAGTAAGAATTCCATCCCTACAATGATATTTTTCTACAGTCCCTAAATGTCCAGCATTGCAGAGAGGGAGACACAGAAAATCTTTCACACCTAGAACTCTCTGATTTGCTGTATTTCTTATTTAGAGGGTAAGAATTCTTAAGAACTCTTATTTGGAGAGGCAAAGCTCATATCCCACCTCCACCACCAAGCTACACTACTGGGAGAAAGGGAATGTGTGCAGAGCCTTACAGATATTGCTGGACTGTAACTTCCACAAACACAGGCCCTTTCCGCACGAGGCAAGTGAATCGCTCTATGCCATTACTTACTGGTTCTTCTCTCTTCGAAGCAACGTGGACTTTCCCTTGAGCCCTTCTGCAGAGCTCCTCTGTTGTTGCAGGGCGAATCGGAGCAGTGCGAGGTCTGTAGATCTGCACTGCTGAGGCTGAAACTGGCGGCTTCCTGTTCTTGATGGGTCCAGACCAACCGCTGATGCCGACCATGCCCTTAGCCCGCCCTCCTCTGATCGCAGGCTCACATCGGTGCGAGCCCGCGCATCTGCACAACATAGCAGGAACGAAATGGCACGTTCCAGAAGATTGAAAGACCGGATTTTTACAGTCTTCACTTAGCATGCTGGAGGACCACTTGGGGGGATTTTGGATCAGATTAAGGTGCGGAACCAAGGTAAATTGTCAGAACCTAGTCCTATTCAAGGTGCAGACAACCTCCGTGACAGGACACTTTGGCCTGTTTTAACTTCCTCGTGTGGAAAGGGCCATAGACCAGCATAGCCAATGGCAAAGGATGGTGGGAATTGTGGGCTGACAACATCAGGAAGGCTAGCTCCCCCCGCCCTTTGACTTAAGACATGCTCATATCTGAAGTCTACCAGAAGGAATAGCATCTCCATTTGCAGGTGAGTAAAATGAAATGTACCAAACCAAACATTTGTACCAACCCAGAGCTAAGCTGCAAGACCAGCAGAATGATATGAAACAGCTCTTGCTATTACGTAGCACTTCAGGCTACTGGTATGGAAATGCATGTTGGAATATCTTCCTGTTGTGCTGTTTTAAAATAACAACACTTCCTGGCACACAAAAACCTAGAATGTCTCTGGCCCTTTTCGCACTGAGGCTTTTTGCGTGAGCCGGGGTGGGCAGCTTGCGCGAAAAGCCTCTTCCGAGAGCCTGCCGGTTCCCCGCTCGTTCCTTCCGCAGGCGAAGGAACAAGCGGGGAAGCGGCAGCGTTCCGGAGGCGGCTCGCGCGTCCATCCTCCCCCGCTTGCGCGAGAAGCAGGAGCCTCTCGCGCCGCCCCCCGCACACGCGGGAAGCGAGCGACAGTCGTGTCCGTCCCCCCCGCGCGCGCCAGGAGCGAGCGACAGTCGCGCCCACCCACCCCCCGCGCGCGCGCGCGAAGCTGGAGGCTGTCGCGAGCAGCACCCCACCCGCGCGAAGCAGGATGCCATCGCATCCGTCACGCAAGCGCCCCGCCCCACCCCTTCCTTCCGCAGGAGCGGAGGGAAGGAAGCCCTACCCGGCCGCCTCTCCGACGCACCGCACAACAGGTAAGTGCGGGTGGGCGCCAGGAGCGTTGCGCGAGCGCGGGGTGATTTTCGCTTGGAAGCGAAAATCAAAAACCCTGCACTCGCGCCGCTGCAGCCCCGTGAGAGCGCCGGAAGTGGGAGTGTGTCGTGTGGAGCGGCGCTCCCACTCCCGCACGGCTCATGGGGCTATTTCGCTCGGGAAAGCCCGTGCGAAAAGGGCCTCTGTTAAGTATATGCTAGGCCTGTACCCACCAAGTAGCTCACTGGGCAAGTAGGAATACTGGCCAAACACGCCACAAACCTTCTGTTTCGACTGCATTTTAGGACCACAAAAGCCTGGATAGAGGAGGACTTTTTTTGGTCAAGCATCTTGACGGGCCAAACAATGGGTCCAGCACACAATCTGGATGGTGATAGAAGGTCACAACTTGTGCAGAGCCTGAGTTCAGTTTAAACCTGTTCCTCATGGTGTGCTTGCTTTCTATGTGCCAAATCAGAGCATTCAAATGTGGTTGTCTCACACCTACAGGCTGAAGTGGTACGCTCTAGAAAGAGCTGGACCATGTAGTTCTGAGGACTGTTAGATGAACACTATAATTACTTGGACACTAGGTCCCTAGGAATGGGGCTCTTAATAATAAAAGTTAAAAACTAAGCCTCCTCTGAGATTAAGGCAGTAAGACAGAATGACCGTGAAATGACATTGCTGCGTCCATCTACTCTTCTGCGATAGTTTTCACACTGCTTATCAAGATATGTCAGAATGTGGTCTGCAAGTTCTCCAGGGTAGGAGAGAACTTATATTTCTAATCAGTGCACTGTGCACAACTGTGGTACCCTATAATTAGTAAAGTACTTATCTTTTTAAGCCAAATGAAATACAGCAAGCACTAGCTCTACTGGGGTTATACCATTTCTAGTTTTTTGTTAGGTGTGTGTGAACTGGGCCAGAGTGACCCAGAGCAATGAAGAGGCGTTCTGTTTGTTCAGTTTGCACTTGAGTTTTCAGCAGGATTTGTTGATCTCACCTTCCAGATACAGAACTGGTCATGGCTTTTGGTGAGGGGGGAAGGAGAGAGAACCATGTCAGATGTCCCCCCAGTGGATTCAGGACAGATGAAAGAATGTGCCTATCCATACTGGAGAGTCAGTGTGGTGTAGTGGTTTTGAGTGCTGGATAGGATCCCAAGTGACCAAAGTCATAATCCTCTGCTCAGCCATGGAAACCCACTGGGTGATCCTGGGCAAGTCAAACTTCCTTAACCTCAGAGGAAGGCAATGGCAAAATTTTTGCCAAGAAAATGCTAGAATAGAGTTACTATAAGCTGAAGTTGACTTGAAGGCACAGAATAACAAGCTTCATACCATCTAAAATTAATTCATGGAATAGTTGTGTTGGTTTTCAAAGACCATGGCCATTTCTGTGCTACACTGTTACAGTGCTATTATTTCCCTTTCAACATCCTGTGAAATCCTGGGATTTGCAGTTTAGGGAGGGGCCTTTAGAATTCTCAGCCAGAGAGCTCTTTGGCCTCAGTAAACTCTAAACCCCAGAATTCTACAGGATGTTGAAAGAGGAATAATAGGACTATAACAGTGTAGGGTGGAAATGGCCCTAGACAAATAGAATCACAGAGAACTAGATAGACTTCTTGTCTCTTCTAGCAGAGTTTTCTCATGCTATTATGATCCATAACATTAGAAGCATTAGGAGACTGCAAAAAGCAAAGACAGGCATCTTAGTCCAAAGAAAAACATGGACACTCGTGTTAGGGTACTTTTCCTAGGCCAATCAAAAGAGGCACAAAGGTGTGTGCAAGTTTTTGAGCTCTCCAGATCCCATCATCAAGCAAGATGTTACAAAAAGCAGTTTGGGTAAAAGATGTCTCTGATATTGAAGGTGCAACTTCTGCATGAAATTCAAGGATGGCATGAAGGAGGAGGAGGCTGTAGCACAGGACTGGGTAACACACTGCTGGATGCAGCCCCCAACCCACCTATACAGTGCCCCCTAGTCCTTGATACCACCCTCACTGCTCAGTTTAGCAGCATGGTAACTAGGGTTGCCAGTTCAGGACTGTCCCAAGCCTTGAGACCTAGGGATGGCCCCTGGTGATATTATTAGGTACCTACCGTAGCTGATCAAAGTTTGTCATTCAAACAAACATGCACACCGGGGGGAAGGGGAGGAAGAGGGAGAGGGAGAGGCCATTTCCGCACCGGGTAAGTAAAACAGTGCAGTGCGTCCTCCACGGAGGACATCTGCACCTTGGAGCAGACTGGGTTCGGACTACTTACTGTAGATCTGCACCTCAGTCTGCTCCGGAATGACCCAAGTGGTCCTCCAGCGTGTTTTTGAAAGACCTGATTTTTCCCGTCTTTCAAAATGCCGGTGTGTGCCACTGTATGTCTGCTCTCTGGTGCAGATTCGCAGGCTTGCACCAATGTGAGCCTGCAATCTGCGGAGGGCGGGCTTTAGGCTGGCTTCAGCTTCCGCAGTTGGTCGAGACCCACGACCAACCAGAAGCTGCCATTTTGGACGCTGGGGCAGTGCGGATTTACGACCATGCACTGCTCTGCCTCACCCCAGACCAGACCGGACCACCAGAAGATTTGGTGAGTAGCGGCAGGGAGTGATTCCCCCGCCATGTGTGGAAATGGCCAGAGAGAGAGAACATATTTTCCCATTTGGAAATTAAGACAGAAATCCTAATTAAAAGGGGTGTTCCTAGATCAAGATGAAATGAGGGGATTACTCCTTTTCACCTACTTAGATAGACAGGATCAGAAACCTTTAATTTAGCCTTCCTGCTTCTAGCCAGAAAATTATTGTGGAGCAAAGTGTCTGGTGAGCCCTGGCACCATGATTGCAAGGGAAGAAGGAAGCTAACTAGGTAATCCATACTCTCCCACCCCAGAGTCTTTGCAAGTTGCAGCAACCATTCAGCAACCAGCTCAGTATTACTTTTAACTATCACGGCATCATCTTATAGAACCGTGACATTTGTAGTCTGATGAAATCACTCTATTGTTGTTGCATACCTTCCAACATTTCACAAATGAAAACCAGGACATATGTGGTCAAGCAACATCAGAGTGTGATTAAAATGGCAGAAGTTATAAATGAGAAAGAGGAGGTAATCCAGGAAAGGCTGCAGGAATTTGTTTTTACTGAGTCTACTGGGAAGGGCAACATTCTGCTCCCTCCTGTCCTTTTCCCTCTGCTGAGTTAATTGAATGCAAACTACTTTTGCACTTTGAATTAAGTTTGCAGCATTTGAAGTAAGCTGAGGATGAAGAGAGAAAGAAACACTGGGATGTTTTAAAAGCAGCTGAAAAGTGGGATGACAAGAGGATTAATTGGGACAGTGCCTGCCAAACTGGGACATTTGCCATTGTTGTAGTTCAAGGGCGAGAGTTTTCTAGCAGGGAGGTCTAAGTCCCTCACCAAACTACAAGTCCCAGAATTCCATAGGGTGGAGTTGTGGCAGATAAATTGGCATCAAACTGTTATAACTGTGGAATGTAGATATCTCTACACTCATATTCTTGTAGAATCTGATGCTTTCCCAAAGCTAAAAGGACCTTCTCATACAAGTGAGGCTTAAAAGGGGAATCTTGGTTCAGTTGGCTTGACAATGAAAATATAAAACCCTTGCTGTTCAGAGCACCCATTTACATTAACAGTGACTGCACGCTGCTGCCTTCCCTGCTTTTTCTTCCCCACAGTTAGACGACATTAACAAAAATAGAAGGAGAATGCCTCAAAGGCAATGAGAGCCACACATGTGGGGAAAAAAAATGCTTAAAGTGCATACAGTTCAAAAAAGTCTGTGAGAAATGAACACAAGAGATGTGGGAAAGGGATCAGAGAGAGAGGCTGGACTAGCTGATCTCTTCATAACTCTGAAACCAGGTCAGAGTGATACAGAAGTTCAGTAAATATGCCTGAATCAAATAATTCCAAGAGGCAGATTTTCCCAGAGATAAAAGAAGGGTACCATTGGCAATAGGCACAGTACCCAACTCTCCGGGCCAGCATGTGCCCTGTTGTTCAGAAACAAGACATAGAGGAGACCTCAAAAACAATTACTCTTTGGAAGCTAATCAGTACAACAGGCCCAGCTGGGGTTTTTGAACATCCTTTGGAAGATAAGTCTCTGTTGCCTGATGCTCTTCAGTCATCTTCGAGGCTGTGATAAGACGGTGGTTGTTTTGTCAGGGTACTCACTTTCTTTGGAGAAGTTTACTCAGCCCTGAGCTCATTTAGATAAGACAAACATCTAAACACTATTTCCGGAGATGCACTCCATGCCTTTGCACTCAGGCAGGGTTTGCCTCTTGTGGTCGATGAACAGAGACTGAAGTCAGTGGCCTTGTAAACTGTCTAAAAAGGCTTCACAGTAACCTTTTCTGATTTTGTATATTCTTTTCTTTCCACAAGAGGGCTGGGCAAAGCATCCTTGCTGCTTTTGCAGCCCTTGACCTGTCTAAATTCTTTAGTCCACCTGTGTTCTGGACAAAAGATAGGTATCCACGTGTGCACATGTGTATTACAGACAGAGGGAGAGGGAGCGAGGGAGACCTGCTGGTTTCAAAAGCAATAATTTACCTTATATACACATTGTAGGGACCCTCTGGAGTATTTCACATCAAAAATAACCACCACTTTTTTTCTTTTCTTTTTTTAAATCAGAGGTGGAACTCTGGCTACTTCCAAATTTTTCTTCCCCCATCATTTTTGAGTGTCTGTAATGATTCTGGAAGGTCTCAGAATCAGAAAATTGGATACCAGATCCACTGTAGTTCCCTACATCTATTCCAAAGAAGCCCACCAATTATACCTCCTTAACACCCTTTGTATTTATTATCCTGTGTCCCAAACACAAGGCTCTCCTAGATTAGTCTGAAGAAGCACAGGTTTTTGAAATGACAGCCCCTTGTCTGTTGCTGGTTGATTCTTACCTTGGCAAGCACTCATTCCATTCTTTTTGGAACTGTTTGTAGCAATTTCTTAGATTTGCAGTAGAGCAATTCCAAAGGTTTTTAAAAAACGGGCACAGTTTAAAAGGCAAATTTTTCTCTCCTCTGATTTTTTTTTTTTGTACAATTACAGAGTTATACAGTGGTCCCTCTATTTTCACAAGGGTTTAGGATGCAGAACCCATGTACAAGTAGAAAAAGTGCAAATAACTCCCCCCACATTCCCCCTTCCATTCTTTTCCAGGTGTCCCCCCTCACATCCCCTTGCATTTTGCCCTGGCCCATGTGCCTTCCTTTTCCACACTTGGGCAAAAGGCAAGGGAATAAGGGACCACTCATGTGCCTTCCTTCTCCATGTGTAGTGCTCCCCCTCCCATTCCCTTGCCTTTTGCCCAGCCTGGACAAGAAACAAGGGAGTGGGAGGAGGAAGAGAATGGTGGAGGGAGGCCCTCATGTACCTCGTGAATAATCAGAGTCATGAAGGTCAAACCTGTGAATGTGGAGGGAGGACTATAGTGCAAGAGTGTATTTCAATGATGGACTTACACACTGTAACTATAAAATTAGAGAGGGGAAGTGGCAAAAGATACTATGGCCATTTCTGCACTGCACTGTTATGGTGCTAGTGTTCCACTTTCAACATCCTATGGATTCCTGAGGTTTGCAGTTTAGGGAGGGGCATTTAGAATTCTCAGTAAACAACAAAACCTGGAATTCCACAGGATATTGAAAGTGGAATAATAGCACTATAACAGGCCCTATGTATCAGAATTAAAAAGAAATCCATTCCAAAATGGGAATAAAATGTTGGAAGTGGTTCTTGAAATGGCCAGGAAATAGTCTGCAATGCCAGAAATATCAGCCTGTTCCGTATTTATTTCAGAAACCAGACTTATGACATTGGCCATTTCTGCACTACAATCTTATAGCACGATTATTCCACTTTCAACATCCTATGGAA
Source organism: Ctenosaura bakeri (assembly GCA_948474755.1). Lineage (NCBI taxonomy): Eukaryota > Metazoa > Chordata > Lepidosauria > Squamata > Iguanidae > Ctenosaura > Ctenosaura bakeri. The sequence continues at coordinate 484,343 of CAOLHI010000450.1, read as the reverse complement.
TTCTGGGGTTTGCAGTTTATGGAGGGGCTGGCCAGCCCCTCCTTAAACTGCAAACCCCAGAGTTCCATAGGAAGTTGAAAGTGGAATAATAGTGCTTTAAAAGTATAATGTGGAAATGGCCATTATAATTTTTGGAAATCATCTTTATGGTTGTTGCACTTCTGCAATGACTGAAAGTGCTTCCCTCCAACACATACCTTAAAAATATGGAGAGAGAAAAAAAAAAGGGCAGCCGGGAGGAAGAGGAAGTAGTTTTTTAAAAAAAAAAAAAATATGGAGAGGAGGCCTGCTGAGAATCAGTTGAAAAAACAAACCTGTAAGAGACATGACATCACTTCCAGTCATGTTGTGCACATTAGTGTTGACCACCCCATTGTATCAGAAGGGGCAGGATATAAGCAAGTAAGGTTTGACATGCACCAGCTTTCAATATGCATTGAGAAGGGGTAACAGAGCACTAGTGTGTTGCTGAGCCTTCTGGGCTTCCTACCACACACAGGTGCTGCAACTTCACAAGAGACTTTCTCAGAGCTATGCTACACACAGCATGGAACTGAGTCTCATTTCTTTTCTTACTCTAAAGGAAGTGTGCCAAGGCCTGATCAGGATTAGGACCACTATGCATGGCTAGAGGAAGCTTAGAGGGCTAGAGCATCCCTCCCATTTCCCTCATAAATAGACTTCTCTGTGTCAAGGGGCTGAAAACATATTTAAAAAACAAAAAAACCAAATCCCTCTCCTTGGGTGAAATTATGGAGGTTAGGGATTCCCCACCCACTTTTAATTTTAAAGGAGGGAACCGAAGGGTCAAACTGGCTGGGAAGAACAGTTAAAATTCCCTGTGTTCAGGAGTGTAGCTACAGAGGCGGGGGGGATGAGGGCATTAGCTTTCTTCAATAAGAATGCTGACCCGCCCCCCACTCCCATGAAATTTTATTTCAGTTCCCAAATGTCTAGCATTGAAGTAACTTAGAATTTCAGTTAAGCATTTAGAAGTACAGTTTAAGCATCCAAAGAGCAGGAGCAAGAAAAGTTACCAAGGGAATGTGAATACAGCAAATAGAAGAGTTCTAGATGCAAGTGATTTTTGTTATTTCACTCTCTGCAATGCTAGAAATCTGGAAACTGAAGGAAAACTTCATTTGAGAGTTCAGAATTTTTATTTCGAGGCCAACGTCCTCATTTCCCCCTCCACAGCTACGTCCCTGCTTGTGTGCAGAGGTCCCAGCTGGAATCAGTTCCGCGTGTGACTTCTCTGAAGTGTGAAGGAAGGTGAGGCTCAAGGGGGCACTACCTGCTTTGAGAAAACAACCAGTGATCTGGCCAGAAATGTAGGTGTTGTTGCTGAGGAGCAATCATGACTGATTTGGAAAAAGAGCCTGAGAAGCGCCCCTCCACCCACCCCAATGGTAGCACCAGTATCTGGGTCTGTTCCTTGAGGTTGCTTCATCATCGACTTTGGCCCAAGTGTTGAAGGGTAAGCCTTCCCTCTTTCTCTCACACACTTTCTTCCTCTCTTATGTGAAAGTCAGGTTGACCTCACTGCGGCGGCACACCCACTCACACACACAGCATCCACCGCCTCCGTCTCGCATGAGAGAGCTGCAGTCAAATATTAAAAAGGCAGCAGGAGCATTAAATTATATGCCAATGGAACATTGTCATCCTCCCATAAAACTATTTTGACCTGTAGTTTTTCTGTGGAGTCTATTGCTCTTAAATGTGCAGTGAGAAAGGAAATTAAAAATTAATCTTTATTTCCATCTCAAAAGAAAACCTTAATTCTCTGCATTGAAATTATACTCGTAGTCTAGGGTAATAAATTATAGTTTTTAATTGCAGCTAGTCACGGCCAATCAAACTGGGAACTTTCCCCCACCCTCTTGCTGTCTTCTAGTTTCTAGATTTAAATTCTCCATCCTAAAAATTTCATGCAGTGCCGGGGGGTGAGGGGGGGGAGATCAGGGACTAAAAGGCTAGCCTTAGAAAATAGGACACCTACTGCTCTCTATATTGGCACTTTGCCCCTGAGGGCCCCTGAGTTCAGGGCAGATTTGTGTGTACCCACAGCCTGCATTAGGCAAACAGGATCCCATGTCACAATATTATGTGAGAAGAAGCTGTGACATTGCATACAGATGTGTTTTTAAAGAGACTTGGGAGGGCATTGTGTTAAGGCTAGATTGTAGGGATGTGTTCACTTTCTTCTTCAAGCCAGAAAGCCCTAGGAGTGTTGCACTGCACATGCAAAGAGAGGGACCATAGCTCTGTTGTGCTGCACCTACTCTGAAGGCCTCAGGTCTACACAGTAGCATTTCCAGAGAAAGGTCTCATGTAAGCAGCTGACAGGCAAGAAGTCTCCATCTAAGACCTTGGACAGCTGTTGCCAGCCTAGTAGATAATACTGGATTATACAGACAAATACTCCAGTATGATATAAACCATCTTCAAAGTTCTAGCAATGGTTAGTCACATACTCCATCTCTACAGGAAATGTTCATTTTTGTGGCCCCAAAAAGGAATGTTCTGAAGGTCTCATTTAAACAAAAGCAAGCCTAAAACCTGAAGAACAGGCTTTTCAGGCTTGTCAAATACAGGAAAAAATTATGTAGCTTTGTTTTAAATACTGGTACAACACAAACCAAGCACTTTCTATCACTCTTGAGATGTTTCTTCCATCTCTACCCTTACCTAAGTCAAAAACACAACATGATACATTCTCTAACAGTTTTCAAAAGCATACTGGAGCCTCTCTTGTACCAGAATGCAAAAGGATGATCAAATATATGTATTTGATTTAAATAAATATCACTTTAAGATTCATTTGTGAAACTTCCCAGTCTTAGATGCAGTACAGACATAATTATTAGCCATCATGAGTGGTAACTAGTGTTTATCCCTGGTTAAGATGCCATGGCCTGGTCTGTAAGTATTTCTAGATCCACCACCTCCTCCAAGAAGACCCTATGATGGAGACTGGAAGCATCTTCTTCCATTTAGCCATGGTGTGCAATTTGTTTGTTAATAAATCATAGTTAATACTAACCTCAGTTTGTTCAGGTTCAGACATAATGACTTACCACTCACTGTTTGCTGAAAATGGAAGCAAATATTTATAATCTTCTTGTAGCTTCATGAAGAAGGGAGGGAAAGACGAATGTGTGAGCACAGGTTTTGTATGCATAACAATACACCATGGTGTAGCAGCATGTGAATAATGTACATGTGTACTGTGAAACAATGGTTTATTGAGATGAATTGAACCATGTTGCTTCTAGAGTCTTTGATGGGAGCACTAGAAAATTCTGCTTTGCAAAATTTCAAGCAGAGAAGCTAGAAGCACAGAGAAAGTGCCTTAACCATAGTTAACCAAATTAAATGTCAGATTTATCTATGTATGATTAACATTAACCACTATTTCTCAGTCTACTTCATACACTGTGTTGGATCCAGACTAAAGCCCTTTTCGCACACTGTTTCTAAAGCGAGAGGGCCCCTTGAGCGTTGCGTAAATGGGAGGAGCAGTCTGCATGACACACTCCCATTTACATGACGCTCAAGGGCCTGCTGCAGACCGCGCACGCACCTTTTCATTTTTGGCGTAAAGCCGAAAACGGTGCGCGGTCGTGCAATGCTCCCGAGGCCCACGTGCATTTACCTGGCGTGCGGTGTGTTGGGAGCCGGGCCGGTCACACTTCCTGCCTCAGTGCTAGCCTGCAGTTCCCAGGTTGTGCTGCGGTAGGAAGGGACGGGGTGTTCGCGTGGCACTTGCGCAACCAGGAAGCTGCTGCAGAACTGAAGCAGCAGGGAAGTGGCAGCTTTCCTGCTGAGGCTTTTCGCATGAGACACCCCACCCAGCCGCGTGAATGGGTAACGTGAGAAAAGGGCCTTAGTCATGCATAGAGTAGACTTTTTGAAATCAATGGGATTAAGTTAGTCATGTCCATCTTATTCTATTAATTTCAATGAGTCTACTACAGGAGTTTTACATACAAAACCTACTTTAATGCTTTGGCTAAGCCCTGCACAACCTAGGCCCTTTTTGCACGGCATATGCCATGCAAAAGGGCCCCTGGAGCGTCGCACGACTGCAAGGAGAGGTCCACACAACGTGCTCACAATCGTGTGACGCTCCAGGGCCTGGCAGGCGCTGATCAAGCACTATTTCATTTTCAGCTGTGAGCCAAAAATGGTGCGTGATTGCGCACCGCTCCGGGGCCCTGCACGCACTTGCTGTGCATGTGGAGCTCTAGAGCCATGGCACTTGCGCTTCCTGCCCCAGTGCGGCCTGGGGAAATCCCAGGCTACACTGCAGAAGGAAGAAGCGGGGCTCTCGCGCGAGCAGGCAGCAGCTGCGGAGCTGAAGGAACCACGATGTAAGAGCCTCTTGCTAGAGGCTGCTCACGTGATCCCCGCACCCCTGCTCTGCAAAAAAGTGAGTTGCAGAAAGGGCCTTAGTTTCCTCAAGATGCACTAGACTACAATTCCCATCATTGCCATTGGGTATGTTGCTCAAGAATGACAGGAATTGCTTTCAATACATGTTAAAAGAATATTTGTGTGAACAAGCCTTTCCTCAGTAGTCCCATCCAACATCCATTTCTTGGACTTCAGTCTGTATGTGTGTTCAGTTTGTTTGTGTATTTTATAAATTTTGTTGATATATACAACTTTGACTGCCTAAATACCCTAAATGCACCAGATCCTGTCTGATTGTGGAAGCTAAGCAGGGTCAGCCCTGGTTAGTACTTGGATGGGAGACCAATAATGAAAACTGGGTGCTGTAGGCTAGATTTCAGAGAAAGGAACTAGCAAAACCACCTCTGAGTATTTCTTGCCTAAGAAGACTCTATGAAATTCATGGGGGCTTCCCTAAGTTGACAGGTAATTTGAAAGTAGGCACACACACACAAACATACCACTTTGAATTTTTTTGGGTATAAGTCATATATAAATATTTTCAGATCCATATGTATAAGTAATAAATAGTCCAATACTTCTGCAGGTTTGAGGAAGGCAAATTTGAACCCTTGAATGTAATGTTTAACCCTTGTTAAAGCCAGAAAATGTTGATTATTATACCTGTACAGGCTCTTAGAATGGTCAGTCATATTTTAATAAAACCAAAAAATTCTGTAAACTTTTGTTTTTGTCTTGATGGTAGATCCCATCTGTCCTAGGTTGCTTTATCCCAAAAAACATTGGTTTAAATCCGGTTGTTATTCCCGATTAGAGTAAACACATCAAAAATAAAATTCACCTATGTGTTGACTCACCATTCAACAACCAATGGAATGGGTCTACTTTAGCCAGGACTTGCCAACAGAATGCCAGCCATTGTGTGCCTCTGTTGTGTTCCCTTCTGTCTATACTCTTGCGTATGCATGGTGCACAGGCAAATAAAAGTCTGTTTCTGTGTGTCTCGTCCCACATCTTCTGGAGTTCCCTCCCTCCCCACTTCCCTATCTTGCCACACTCTCTTTCCTCCATATCAATCATTTCCCACCTTGAAAGCTTCCTTGGTTAACTGCTTATTTCAAAATCATTATTAATGAATTTGCTCAGGGATTTTGGAATTTAATTAGCCTCTTTTGAACCGCTCTTACCATGTTTGACTAGAGCAACAGAAAATCCCTCCATGACTTGTTTGCTTTCATCCTCCTTTTTTATTCTTTCCCTAGAAACACCAAAAAAAAAGGGGGAGGGATGGGTGTTTACAACATCTCTTTTGATTTGTGTAGGTGCTCCTTCTTAGAATAAAAGTTACAAGGACCCCTCAAGTGAGTTTTTTGTCCTTTGATGAGGAGACAAGAGGCATCACTTCTATCAAAAAATGCTGAAATCTTCAAGATCCTATGGAATCCTAGGATTTTCAGTGTAAGGAGGGGTGTTTGGAATTTTTCAGCCACAGCATTCCTCTAGTGCCTCAACTACAAACCCCAGGACTCCAGAGGACACAATTAAAGTGGACTCATAGGACTACTACTGTAGTGTAGTGTGAAAGGGCCCACAATCAAGGTGATTGTGATTGTTCACTCTGGAACTTATGTTGGAGCCCAACAACAGAAGAACCAAAAAACTCTCTGGGTAGTTTTGGTTATTAACATTAAACAACCTCCTTCCTGGCTTGCCTTGTCTATAGTTGCTATACTGATGCCAACAGTTAGCAGATCAAAGTAGCAGAGCAAGAGAATTATAGCTATAGACCAGGTCTGCATGTGTAATCATTATGTAAGGACAAAATGAATGGTAAAATCTGAGGGTTTGATTTTTGTTGTATTTCTCAGAATCCTAACAGCATCCTTACCCTGTCCAAGTTCTCTGGTGGGTTGTAAAGATTTCTTTCCCCTTCCAATGTGGGAATTCATGTGTATTTGGGCATGCATTTTTCCTGATGTATCTATTTTTACATATTTTTATTAATGAACACATTTTTATGCATTTCGTTCCTTTACTAAAGCATGTTTGCGTACATTTGTGCATTTTTAGCTATGCATATTTATGTGTATATAATTTGGAAGGAGAAAATGAAGAAAGGATCTGACGTGCATGGTTTTCTTCTTCTGATGAGAAAGCTATGGGCATGCTTCCATTAAGAGTCTCATGCACAATGAATTCAATACATTTAAAAAACAAAAACAAAATAAAACCTGTTTTAAAAACTTTTTCTGATCCATCTCTTCTTGGCAGTACTCTGCCCTCCTTTCTATTTCCCTTGACATCTGCCAGGCAGACCTTCTTGCCAAAGCACTGTGCACCTTGCCAGGTATATTATGACTGATTGCTCTTTTAACATGTATTGGCTTTCTCCTGGTTTGGTCTGAAAGGTCAAGGAGTAAATGTGATTCCTGACTCTGGTGAATTTGTATTATAAATAGTTAAAAGATTACTTATGTGTTGCTTTTGGGGCATTGCTTCCTTTTTTTTCCTTCCCAGCCCCCCACCCCAATGCTATACATACAATTAAAATGCCAAACCAAAAATCATATAAATAAATTTCAGTCCAGTGCAAATGTCTGCTATAGGGAGTACTTGGGATAAGATGTGGTTAAATGTTGCTCTTTGTGCTTGTAGTAATGTTTGTTTTCTGTTTGCCACCAAGTCAATTTTGATTTATGGTGACCTCCAAGAGCCTCCTCCATCATTGATGCCCTCCTTAAGTCCAGCAAACCTAGTACTGTGGCTTCTTCCATCACTATCTCTTGTATCTTTTTGGACTGACTCATCATAGAGTTTTTGAGAAAAAAGCTTTCAAGAACAGTTTGCTATTGCCTGTTTCCCTATAGTACTAACTCCTGTAGAGTTAGCTAAAATGCCACTGCTGTTGTCTCTGAGAGATCCTCCAGCTGTGTCACCCTCCACTTCTATTGCTGCCCAGTCATTGTTTGGTCCATTTAGTCTGGCTCCCCAGCAAAAGCCTGTCTGACTTGGGAGACTCTACCCTTAGTAATGTCACTGTCAGTACAACCCCTTACCTCGTTGGAGCACACTGTCTCACCATTGTGGAACAGTAGTACTCTTAGTAATGCCTGTTCTTTTCCAATGTGCTTCCTTTATTTTATTTCAGAAAACCTGGTAGCAGTTGTGTAAGGGAAACTGATATTGTTTTCATATTCTCTCTATACAGTACCAGCATAAGACATTTTGCTGCCAAGGGCAAAGGACAAGATGGTATCCTTCATTCATTCCATATCCAAAAGCTGATTGGACTCTCTGTTGCCCCTTCAACACTGGTGTTGAGGCAGTATCTTCCACCAGACCAATGAGCAACGGGCTAGTTTAGTGGGTAAGGAAAGGTTATGTGGGGTACACAGGTCTGTTATTCAAAGGGGTATCCCTCACGGATTCAAAATGAACATCCAGGAGCCTGCTTCTGCTCCCCTCCAGTATTTGTTGCATGAGGCAGTTGCTGACTTCTGCCTAATGGCAGAACCAGCCCTGTCTCAGGGATTCGAGCAAAGAACCACACATGCTATAAAAACAATGGGTCTTGTGGCCCTTTAAGACTGATAATTTTGTTATGGAATAATGAAGTTTCATGGAATGCACTTTGATTAGTCAGATCCAGAAACCCCTTGACTGTATGACATTCTGAGTTGGGGATAATTCCTTGACAATGTTATCTGTGGCAGTCACATGACTGTGATATCAAAATAAAACAACATTTCTTTTCTCTGTCACCTCAGTTCAGCCAGTCTGGTATTTCAGCTACAGTAGTGAAGCTGCACTTCTATTTCCTAATGAGAAAAACTGGCAGAATCAGGTTGGTCTGCCCCAAGAGGGTCTGTACAGGGTTGACTTCATACTAAAAAGCTTTCAGATTGCTGGGCATGAAGTGCTGTACAACTGAGAAAGCACTGTTAATTGTTCCATCTAATTTTGATGAGTGGCAGGATGCCAGCCTGCCTGTCTGTCCCTTGTGAGTTCTTCAAATGGCACAGTGTTTATTTGGAGATTTGCCTAGGAAGACATGCAGATTGCTTCAGAATTCCATGCCCCCATCTCTGTGCAGCAGATTCAGCATCCAGTTAGGTATTTTGTGTACAATGGCTGACCATTTTTCTCCATTGCTCCCCTTGTTTTGTCTTCTCATTTCTCAATAGGAAATTCAAAAGCCAGAAATAAAGCGGTTGTGACTGGCATTGCTATTTTCAATGTCTGCTTTAACTGAATGTCGACTGGATAAAGAGTTGAAAAAAATCCAAGGTTTGCCTAGAAAAATTAATTTGGAAATGTTAACTTGGCATCTCTACCAGGGGCCAGCATTAGGTGTCACCATAACTGGGCACCTGCTGAGTGAGAAGCAGGTCTCTGAAGGCCCACTTCCCTATTAGGTAGTTGTATCCCCTGAGTGTAAAGGTTTATGGGGCCCCGCTCTTTCAATGATGTCTGTTATTACTGTGGTATCAAATGTGGTAAGCCAACCCTCATGCATTCATCAGCCCACAAGCTAATTGGGAACTTCAACCTCTACCCCAGCGTTCTTCTCTGATGGCATCCCTTTGTAGAGATATGGATGCTGTCTGTTCTTCTGCCATATGTAAGTGAGCAAGCAGTGAGAAGAACAAGAAAACATGAAAACCTAAATTCCTTTCCCTCTTGGCAGTGCTGTGGATTGTGCCTCAAGGGAGAAAGTGTCTGAGAGAAGTAAGAGGAGTAAGAATCTCTCATTGACAAGATCTTCCCTTGTGGTCCTCTGAACCCTGAAAATGAGACTGCTCAGTGACTTTTACAGATTTGAGTGATCTGAAGCCCACTGAATAGCCATCCAATCTACATTGTTGGTTTGCTTGTTCAATATCATCTCTACTTCCCACAAATGGGGCTCGGGAAGGGGTTACAATTTAATAGGACACATCCACTTAAAGCATGAAATCAATGAAAGTGTAAAAACTGAAAGTACAGTTTTCAAAAGATACCAATGAAAACAACTAAGCACCTGCTCAGTTGTTGCACTGAGAAACAAAAGCCCCTTGTTGTTGCACTGAGAACAATTTTGGAAATGAGACGGATTTGTCATTATGCTCAATAAACTTAAAACTGGGCTTATACTATTACATAGGAACCGAACTATACAAAAGGAGGAAGGTATCACTATGGCTGCTGCTCCGCAGCGGCTGCTCTATATTCTCAGCAGTGGTGTTGGTGGCTTCCATGTTGGTGAGGAACTGAGTCTGCTCTGGTTTTGAAGCCAAATGTTAAAAGAGTTGGCCACAGTGCTGAAACTATTGTGGGAAGGGAGGGCTTAACACTTGGGACAGCTCATTTAAAGTCAGCACTAAAATTTGGTGTGCATTCACCACCCCACTGAATGGGGGCCACCTGCTACCACACATTCTCAACTGTTAGAAATAGATCAGAAATGTATACTGTAGGCTACATCCACATTTAGAATTGAACAGGCTGGAGGTTCTTGATTGGAATTACAAAGTAATTAACCAAAAACATATGCTTTCAAAGAACTTTATTGATCTTGTCTGTGATAAAGCAGATGAAAATATCCCATGTTAAGATCTTACATCTACCCTGATGTATGCAGCAAGAACAAAGCTGGCAAGGACATGCAAGAACTTAACAAGGTTTATCCATTTGTTGCTGGTTAGGTGAAACTTGGACTCCTGCATCGTTAGAGAAATTCACACTAACTTCATTTTGCCAGAGGGAAAATAGCCAAAGGCACTTTTGAGACTACTCATAACATATGCATTACATGCAAATTCTAGACATGCCTCCCCCCTGATATTTTGGAAGCTATAATGATAAGTACTCATTGGATATTGATTATGGTATGGTGTTGTCATTTATCTTTGATAGTAATTGTCTGATTACACTTTGAATCATGGAGTGTTGTCCATGGTTGGGGAAGGTGGTTAGGGGGATATTTAGTATTATATGATCTAAACTGGTAATTGGGGAGGGGGAAGAGCTGAACTAGGTGACGATGGAAGATATCAGAACTTAATGGAGTGAGCAAGTGTGCATTGACCACGTGTAGAAACATGCAAGAGTCCCATACATTGACCTCTATAGAGCCCCTCTGCCTTTATACTTGCTCTGTGGCCCCATGAGTGTAACCACAACATGTCCTGTAATGGTTTGAACAGGGACTTGTTTCCTTGCTTCAAAAGTTTGTGCAGATAAAATTTTAACGAATAGGATATAACAGACCATGATGCAACAAACGTTTTTAATCTCATATCTTTCAGTTTTATTTCTAAAACTACCATGTTATCTCCCTCACCCTTTTCCTGTTTCCCAAAGTAGAGAACACTAGTTTTTTTAGCAGCAGAAATCACAATACACCAAATACACAAATAATCAATTTGCAAAAATGTGTTCAAAGAGAAAGCTATTAGGATGACTAAAATGTAAACAAACTGCAACTAGACATGAATTTAGCAAACTCTAGAATGATTTGCTGGTGTCTAAGACACACTCGTGTATAAGACACACCCAATTTATACACTGGCAAATACTATTTTCCAACGGATAAGACACACCAGCATATAAGATGCACCTCATTTTCAAACAGTATCTTTTTGGGAGAAAAAGTGAGTCTTATATACGAGGAAGGATGGGCAAGTTACAGCCCTCAGTCTGATTTTAGGCTATCTTCATCCTAACATGTCCTCTGTCAGTGATCAGTTCAGACCTCTGACAGGAATGGTATATCCTTGTCTTGGCAGTCTGATGGGCAAGAAGGAGACTGGTGTGTGTGTGTGAGAGAGAGAGAGAGAGAGAGAGAGAGAAATGTGACAGAAAGAGAGAAGTGATTTGTGCTAGAGATGGAACCATGTTAATTTGCTATAGTTACATCAAGACCATTTCCACACTAGACTGTTATAGCGCTATTATTCTACTTTCAACATCCTATGGAATCCTGGCCAGCCGGCCCCTCCCTAAGCTGAAAACCCCAGGATTCCATAGGATGTTGAAGGTGGAATAATAGCGCTATAACATTCTAGTGCGGAAATGGCCCAAGAAAGAGTCTTGTAGCACTTTAAAGGGCTCTTGCATGAAGAACCGTGAATTTCTGTGACATAGCTCCTTGAGTTTTGCTGGTTGTTGTCGCCTTTGCATCCACTTACATTTTGTAGGGGGGAGCTATTTGTAGAAATTTCTCCAATCTTCACTAGGAATCTTCCAAAGAATTTTTAAAAAAAAACAATTCATCATTGCTGAGGTGCTCCTATAGACAGTTGGACAAATTGTTTTCTCTTTGATTTATTTTTTATTTATTTTAGTAGCATAGAGTTGTAGTGCAAAAGTGCTATTTCACTGATGTACTATAACACTATAATTCTAAAAAAGAAAAGGAGGAGAAGGGAAGGGGACATATTGTTTTGATATGTCTCAGAATGCAAAAGGAACTCACTTGGGAGTGGGAATAAAATGTTGCAGCTGGTGCTGGGAATTGCAAGAAGATATTCCAGCACAACAGCAATATCATTTGTATATTAGCCAGCACAGCCGATGGTCAAGATGGCTGGTTATTGTTGTCCCATGCATCCAGAGGGTCACAGGCTGGTTGTTGCTGTTGTCATTGTTGTGTGCCTTCAAGTCATTTCCAACTTATGGCAACCGTAAGATGGTGAGCCTATCACAAGATTTTCTTGGCAAGATTTGTTCAGAGGGGGTCTGGCTTTGCCTTTGAGGCTGAGAGAGTCACTCAGTGGGTTTTCACGGCTGAGCAGGGATTCGAATCCTGGTCTCTAGAGTCGAGATGGCTCTAGAGCATCATGATGGCTCTCCAGCAGGCTGGGCATGGTTAGCTTAAGACATGCTGAGCATTACCAACAACCAAATATTTATTGGTCCCTCATAATCCAAGGCCCTAAGCACTAGCTAGCATAGGGGGCTGGCCTAAACAGGCAGCAACATTTGACAAGGACTGTAAGATATTGGAAGATAATTTCAAATTAAGTTACAGGGTGGCATGCCAATTTTGGGCAAAAACAACCAATGGCTGTTCAAAGTGCTGAGAGCAAAGCAAAACATTACAGCATGGACGTTTGGCTAGATTGCAATATAAAATCTGCATTCCTCATATTCTTCATGTATACTTGTTTAAGGAGAAAAATAATGGCAGGTCCTGGCTCAGTCTTTATTTCTGTCTTTATTCAGAAAGTGCAAGTTGCTCTGTGATTCTTTTTTCCAACAGTGCTGGGAAGGAGAATCCATATAAAACACAAGGATACAAGGTTAATATCACTTGTATCCTACTGTCCCAAGGGTACCTGAGTGATACTATAAAATACAAAGCAGAACACCATAGGCACACAGTATTGATTTTGTTAATACATTACGTTTGTTATCAGGCAAAGGACAAGTGGTTTCTTCTAAATAATTAATATTGTGATCTAAAGCACTGGGTACAAGGAGCAAAAAACCTCTTTGAACTTCTGACTGTTACCTTTCCTTTTTCTGCTTATGCTTCCTCCCTCCTTTCTGTTCTAGTGAGGAATGGTTTGACGGCACAGAACAACAGCAAAAAGAAGAACAAAAAGAAACAGCAGCAGCAATAAAAATAGTTGTGGAGTAAAGCTTCTGAATAAAGGTAAGCTGGTACCTATGGGTCAAAAGATTAACAAAGCTGATGCAGACTTAAGAATGCTGGACCAACATTTGAGAAATAAGAGATGCTATGTATGAGTGATGATTGGACTGCTCTCACATTGTGAAATCTGGAAATTCAGAAAACTGAAAGGCACGTGTTAAGAAAAAGATTGTTGCTGTTATGTGCCTTCAAGCCAACTATGACTTATGACAACTCTGCCTTGAGATTTTCTTGGAAAGATTTGTGCAGAAGAGTTTACTTTTGTCTTCCTCTGAGGCTAATGGCTAGCCCTCGATGGGAGGCACAGCATGGCACAGTGTTTTTTGCGTCCTCTTTCCCTAGTATGGATGGTATTGTGATCTCAAATTTGGGAAATGAGTCAAGTACCAACAGCTCTTAATGCTACAAGGTTGAAGGACACAGTCTGTGAACAATACATATGTAGAAGCCTGTGAGCATTGGATCATGAAAGGTTAGATCTCCTTCACCAATGATTTAAGAACTGTATTATTATAAAATCACATCATTTTAGAATTGGGAGAGCCAGGGATGGACGGACCAGTCTGTTTCCAGTCTGTGACAAGTTTTATGTGCATTTATTGAGATGTCTGTTCCATTTTTGCAATATTGTGCCATTTCCCAAAAAAAACCTAAAAATTAACAGGTGAGTAGATATTTAAATATTTATTTTATTCTTTGAATATCTTGTCTCACCAAGTGCGCATCCACAAACATATTTTTTCCTCACCCTTACTCAGGCATTATCACCACACTCTCTGAACACAGGAGCAGTGGAGGGCCTACCCCGTCTCTTCCATTTTCAGTTTTAACTACATCTGAAAAGAAGAAACTCCTGATTTCATGGAGCCTGTCTCCATGTCAACAAACTTCTTGGATTTTCAAGGGTTCTTTTTCATATGGAAGGCATCTCTACAGGCATGGAGTTTTCCATGTGTGGAAAATTATAACATAGGGGGTTGAGGCGAGGTTTGCTTCTGTGTTCAAGAACGCATGCTAAGTAACACCCAGATGGTAATTAGAGAAAATACATTTGTGGATGCCTATTTTACGAGAAAATATATTCAAAAATAAAAATTTAAATGGCTATTTTTCTGAATGTTTACACATTTTTGAAACTCCTACAGGGTTTAAACATATTCTCTTCTGAATGTATTGGTTTCCTAAATATTTTTGAAAAGGATAATTGAATTCTGATTTGTCCATGAGAAGCACATCAGGTCAATTCACAAGGATCAAGTTATTTGCAAATGGATTGAAATTTGTGAGTATGGCCTTTTCCACACTTTGATTTAGAGACGGGGCAGAGCGTCCTCCGGCGAGGACAATTGCACTTGGGGGTGAACTGGGTCCGGACTATTTTATGTATGTCCGGACTTCAGCCCACTCCAGAACACCCAGAACTGGTGGTTCGCCGTGCTATTGAAAGACCGCTTAAAAGAGGACTTTCAATAGCACAGCGCGCTCCAGTCCGTCGTTGCGCTAAGTGTAGATTTGCAGGCTCGCACCAGTGCGAGCCTGCAAATCTTCTGGGGGCGGGCTTTAGGCTGGCGAGCTTCTCCGGTTGGTGGAGAGCCTCCACCAACTGGAAAGCGCCATTTTCGTCCTCGGAGACGTGTGAAGCGCGGGCATGTACTGCTCCGGATCAGCGTGGATCAACGGAGGGCACGCGCCAGCCCGGTAAGTATCACAACACCCCATTTCCTCCCGCAAGTGCGAAAAAGCCCTATGATTCAATTCAGCTGTTTCTCTTTTTAGTTTATCTTTGTAATTTCTTTGTTGAGGTAACTGATCATTGTAAAGACCTGTATTATCCCACCCAGTCCTTAAAAATTTAAACAAGGGAAACCTTTGCCTCTTTCTGGATCCTATTACAATCTATCACTCTCCCAAACCTGTATAGATATGCTTTAGAACCTGAGGCTTTAATATCAGCCAGTACTGCATCTGAAGAAGTGGCTTTATATCCCCAAAAACTCATGCTAAAATAAAACCAGTTAATCGTAAAGGTCCTGCAACATTCTTTTTTCTATCTTCTTTCCTTCCCCCTTCTTCTGCTATAGGTCTAAAAAAAAATTTTTAAAGCCAGGGAGGAAAAATTTGCCATTTTAAACCATAGGACTACCTCAGTAAACAAAACATTCTTTAAAAGAAATCTTTAAAAGATTTATAATGAGGATCTTTGGAAGACCCTTCGAGCAGATCCAAAAAGATCCAAAAAGAATGGGATGAGGGGAGACAACAACCAGCAAAGACCAGAAAAACTCAAAAGATATGAGAACTCATATTCTATAGACCAATCTGAAAGACCCCTTTTCCCCAGAGATTTGTGGACATCCTATTACAGCCTTAAGCACTTAACCCTCTCGGCTAGACATTCTTCTTCACTAGATAGATAGATAGATAGATAGATAGATAGATAGATAGATAGATAGATAGAGTATTGGTATAGATATACAATTGGCTCTCCATATTTGCTAGAGTTAAGGGCACAGGACTCTCACAAAACTGGAAGAACTACAAATACCAAAATATGTGTGTGGAGGCGGGGAAGGGGACAGAGGCATAGTGGGAAGAACAAGCACCCAGGGTCCAAACCAGGTCAGGGAAAGAGGTTGGGTCAGCATGGTGGCCCTATACTTCCTCTCTCACCCGTTTCCTTCCTTGGGTATATGTGAGGCATTGGGAGAGGGTTCGTGGTGTTGAGAAATTTTAGTGTTGAGGTTTGTACTGTTAGCTGGCCAAGTGGAGGAGAGGGGCCAGAGGTGGTTTTTTAAAGGGTTGTGCAGACTGATCTGAGCTGCTGAAAAGGAAGGTTCCTCCAAAAAAGAAGTACCTGAGATGGGGGGGCAGGGTTTGGAGCAACTCACAAATAATCAAATCCATAAAAGTCAAATCTGCAAATGTGGAAAGCCAACTGTAGATAGATGATATAGATATAGGTATGCATGCAGAAGGGCCCACAGTCAGATCCTGGCATCCAGTTAAATTGCTGTAGAAATGGGAAAGATGTTTTCCTGATACTGTTAGCTGCTACCTAAATAGACAGCACTGAGCTATATACTGGTATCATCTGTCTATTTAACCCATTTCTGACCCTTCATATGATTATTTGAACTGGTCTAGAGTCAGTTGGCTGTGGCTTGGTCAGACTGTTGGACCAAGGGTGCTTGGAAAGGGTAATCTCTTAAATTCCAACTCCCAGAATCCCTCTGTTCATGATGGGTGGGGAGGTTCTGGGAGAAGAAGTCTCAAAAAAAGGGCTTTCCCAAGCTCTGAGTAGATAGTTGTCTCATTTTAAAAAGAGGTTCTTTCATTCCTGATTCCAAAAGAGGAAATAGAGATCCTTCCTATTATGAACAGAAGTGCCTCCTGTTGTAGGATCTTAAATAAGAGATAATATTTCGCAGCCAGGAAGCATCAGTAATAATTGTACAATGTGCTTTCGGAAAAGATGAGCACCTACTTCAGGGGAGCTGCAGGGAGAGAAGAAAATTGCTCCCTGCTGAGCTCTTCTTCCCTCCCCCAGCCCATTCCTGTGCGTCAAAACCTTGGGTTTTGTGAAAAGTTGTTAAATAAGCTCCCAGGCAAAATAAAGGATCAAAAGGGATCTAATTAGCTGCAGTCTGCTTATGAATTGTGGATGTTCACCTAGTTTTATAAATTGACACTTTTAACATTAAAACTCAAAGCAAAAAATGATGTAATTATTCTTCCCCGCCATTTTTTTTCTGAGGCTTAGGTTTAATATCTTTATTGAAAATTGGGTACTTCTATTGCATCTCAAGATGCTTTATTCTATGCAATCTGGAGCGAGTCATTTTTCATGTTGAATTGTAATATGGTTTAAATGATAAGGGCCTGATTCAGAAAGCTTTTCCCTCTGCTGGTAGCCTGACAAGAAAGCTCACAGCCCAGTAATAACCCTGAAGATAATCTACAATTTGATTCTTTGTGCTACTGTTCACTGTTTTCAGGAGGGGTGTGGGTAAGGAAGAAGGGAGGGGGATTTTAGCTTGACAGTAGGAAGTTATGAACCACTGGATTTATTAACATTATCATTTCTATAGCACAGTCTTACAGTGCTTTATAAACCTTACTTTATTCATCATCGAAAACAATCATGTAAAGTAGATCACTATTCATGTTTTATAGTCCAGGGATGAGACTGAAAGAGTGGCCCAGGTCTAGAGCAGAATAGGATCTGAACTGAGGCCTCCCATATCTAGACCACCCTCTCCCATCTGTAGCTTGAAATGTAGTACCTTTTATGTTTCTTGTACCATCATGCATATACATTTCTTGATTGCTTGTTATATTTTATTGAAATATTTCCAGTTTTACAAATTGAAAAGGCAAAGAAAGTTTTACACACACAAGTGTGTGTGCACATACATACAAGTGCATGGATGAAATTGCAGTGGCAGTACAGAAAGACTGTAGCACCAGATCCCTTCATGGCATTTACAAGCGAAAAGAAAACGAGAACCAAAGATGAAATATGAATGTTATGTAATGCTGATGAAGTTTATCTATGGCCTCTCTGCACCATGTTGATTCTTTTTGTTTGTTTTTCTAAGAAAGCTCACAACAAAGCCACGGATGACTTAATATCTTATTTTTAAAAGAAGGGAGAACATTGGACAGGGCATTTTTTCTCCCAAGGGTTTCCCCATTTTTGTTTGTCGGACTTGCTTGTGCATTTCATTTGCTCCTCTCTGATCATTTGCCTGCAGTGTGTCTAATGAATTTTCATGGATTAAATCTTTCCTGTTGGTTGAATTTGGCACCAAGACCACAGGCAGCCAGCAGTGCAAGGAACAACAGAAGAAGACGTCACATCATTTTAATCCTGGTCAAGGGCAGTAGAAGATGATAATGGTTCTACCCTGGAAAAGTAATTCCAAGGGAGTAAAAGAGAGCCTTATGTTTTCCCCCTTTTTTGTGCATAGCAATTAACTATAGAGATCATAGGGCCTTCCTTAGTCTGTCTGTCCATCACTCAAACTAGAAAATGTTCTTTCTTCACCAATGTTGCGCCTTTTCAATGGCAGCGGAGAGTGGTTATCAGCAGTTTAAGCAAGCACGCAACTGACTTCATACAATTGAAGGCATTAAGTTGGAGAAAGCAGTTGTGAAATTAGGGCTTTCTAACTTAAACCAACAGCCCAGGCTGTTAACATAGATCTATCCTTTTCAAGAACTTCCACAAAAGAAAACTATGACATGACAAGAGACAGAGGAATCTTTGCTAGGCACTAATGGCATGGAATAGCACCATGTATTGGCTGGGGGGTGTTGCTGTACAATCACCAGAAATGTTCAGGGTGAAAGACATAGAGAAAACCTTTGGCTGGCTCTGTGATATCTACATTTAAAGTTTACCAGGATTGGGAAGGACATTTAAGAACAATTGTGAGTTAAACAGTTACTAGGACATCACATTTTATTATAAGGTGACTTCATATGCTTATATGTGAGTAATTTGAGTGAAAAGGGAGGGAAGAAACCAAAAAATTGAAAGAAGACCCTATATTAATGAAGGGCTTGGTGATATAACAGAATTGTCCCACAGAGAAAGACATTGCTTCTTATGAAGGGTCCACCCAGCATAGGTCCCTGGTCAGTCTTCATGTGAAGCAAAGACAACACTGGGAAGTGTTCAAATGCAGGACTAGTTTTGCAACCTGAGGCAGAACAGCAAATGCCCCCCACAAAAACCTGCATAGTTTCCAAAGTCAGGCAGTTTATTCAGGGGGACAATGCTCTTTTTTTGGTCCTCCCCCCATGGTTAGTTATTTGCCAGGGTGTAATTATTTGCTGTTCTTCCGTGATGGCCAAAATCTGCTCCCTGAGGTGGTTGCCTCACTCTTCTAATGGCAAGACCAGCGCTATCAAATGGTGTGCATTACAGAATCAGAAGAATTCTTACATGAGGTTGTCCTCAGAATAACCCAAGATAACAACATAAATACCCTTTTCTACCCAAGAAGGTATTTGAACCTGTTCTGTCCTATGTCCATTGTCCATGTTTGCCCATGTTTTCGAATGGCACTTTAGCATTAAACCAGGAATGGAGCAAGTTTCTATGCCTCGGTGTCCTGTGCAGATGCATGATTATGCCTGGGAGAAATTCACACAGAAAAGGTCACTTATGTGTCACTATTGAGCCTCTTGTGAATTCTCTCTCTCTCTCTCTCTCCTCTCTCTCTCTGCATTTCCCCCCTTGTCAATTATTACCTTGGCTTTTCAAGAGTTCTGAAAAGCATGAGAACATCTTAAGGCTATTCTTAAATGATAATAATCAGACACAGGAGTCCAGAGTAACAATTGAGTGATATTCCAGTAAGTAGCTAGACTTTTCTCTAGAGGTGCTGCTTAATGAACCAAGCTTAATTACTATGGATGGGATCCAGTCAACATTTAAGCAATGTTAAGTCCCATTGGTCTCAGTGGGAGGGTTAAGTACATGGTTTGCATAGGCATGACAATATTGCAGACTGCTGGTCATGAATTTCAGATACAGCAGCCTCCATTATTTTCCTAGAGCATGGAAATCACTAGAAATGAGGTCTGTGAGCTACAGGAACCCAACTCGTGTTCCACTGCTTGAGCCCAGCAATATAATGAATCAGAAGGCCAATCTCCACATTTGGGTTTTGGGACAATCCAAAGTTTCCTAGTTCTTGTCCATGGTTTTTACATCTTTCTTTGAGGACTTCCTTCTGTTTTGGGGGATACAATATTTTTCCAGCTATGGATTCTCTTGTTTTTTCTAAGTATGAAAACACATCTCAGATCATCCACCAGACAGTCACCATTTTGCTACTTGGATTGCTCTGTAGAAAGTGGTTGAGTGACTATCACAGGCATTCCTTAGTTATACTTTGTGATATAGTTAGTGACACTTCTTGCTTCCCCTGTGGTCAGTATGGGGAATGTGTAGTGGCCCTCCAGATATTGTTGGATTCCAGCCCCCATTACCCCTCACCTTTGGCTATGCTGGATTAGGGTTGTGAGAGCTGTAAGCCAACAACATTTCTAGGACTATCCATTTCCCACCTTTCCTTATGACCATATCATTGAGGGTACCCAGTGACTTTGCAAAGTGTTTCCAGCTATTGTTTTACAAATGTCAAAGAGAAGCATGTTGCAAAATATTATTTTATTGTTCTTTGCTGGCTATAGATTTAGGTGCTGGTGCAGTGCAACATCAGTGAGGTATGCAAGATATGATGGGGGGTTGTGAAGGTTCTTCTTTCACACATTTTAAGTACTTCTTCAGTTGAATGAAGGAAATCTTCCATGGCAGCCAAATCTATATTAAGAGTTAGAGGAGATATCCAGTCCCACTAAAAGGAAGGGTTTTAAAGACAACACCAGAGCTATTGCCCTCATAATAGGAACATGGTACTGGCTTTACAAGGATACCACACTAAATGGTCGGTCAGCGCACATCCCTTTGGACTGGAGAGGAAAACTAACCAAGCCTGCTCCTTCCGTGCCAGTGGTATGGCTAAACAGTTGATATGAATGATAGCTTTCCTGGACATTATAGGAAAATAAAGGTAATGAGAAGGAGAATCAAAGATAGGTAGGAAATGTGCACAGGTGCACACCTTCCTCTCTTCATGGTGTGAGGTCTGTATATAGGTCTCTTCCTTCCTCTGCATTTACAGGTGAATTAGCCTGACCTACAGTGAATTGTCACCACCAGTGCAACTGACTTGATGTGGTGAGAAAGAAACAAGCCCTTTCCAAGGCTTCTCGCAGCAGTACAGGCGACTATGCGTCATGTAACACATTCATATTCTTCCTGTTGAGAGACATCTTGCTTGGAGGAGAGTGTGTTGGGGGGAGAGAAACCTGACCGGGGCTGGCAGAGCTATCTCCAGATAGGCATGACTTGCCAACTTCCACGTGACCAAAGAAGGATGGAGGTTTTGTAGCCTGAAAAGGTAGCTCGTTGTTCCTTGGTCATTGAGCATGACCAGCCTTCAGGGGAACTCACTGGGGGGTGGGAGTAGGGAGGGGGTGAAGGAGAGACTCTGTTCTCAGAGCTACAGAGTTACTCTTTAATGAAAGCAGAAAGGTGGGCAGAATGTTAAACAGCACTTACATATCACAGGTAAATGACTTGTCCTTTATGTCTAGCTGAGCTCTTATTCTCTCTCTCTCGTTTCTGTATGTCCATGTATATATATATATGTACAAAATTAATTTTTTTACGCCTTTTACCCTCTCTGAAGTAGGTAGATAAGGATAGGCATTTCCACATAATAAGTAAAACTTGTACATACATAGTGCAGGATACAGTTACCAAACTCTGAACTTGGGATACATTTACACAGGTTTATATAGACTGTACACAATGCTTAGTCATAGGCAGCAATGAGCAAGCCAAAGCATAGATGAGATGAAAGGCACTCAGCTGAGGGTTGGCATTCCACCCAAGAGGAGTATGCAACTTCAGGAAAGAATGCAAAACTGAACATATGATGGCTAGTTGTGGAAGTTCTTTGTATGTGTTTTGTTAAAACTGGTTGTTTGTGTGAAGGCTTCCTTGCATGCTCATTAGTGCTCTATTGTTCTATTGTGTGTAGGCCCAAAGGAAATGAGTCAGAGACTTGATTATTAGGGGAGGAGCTAGCAGCCACTAGCTCTTTATAAAACTGCAGCCTCAGTTGTTCAGCAAATAAGGCAAGGTTAATGGGTATTTTGCATGGGTGTTTAGTAGAGGATTTTTGAGGAGGGAGGCCCAGAGTTCCTTTTCAGTGCCTACTTAAGACTAGTGAATATGGATGGTGTGCTGCAGCCAACAGCAACAGCTGTGCTATGTTTAGGTACTTGCTGGAGGAGGTGGGTAGCAAGTTGGTTGCCCTGTTGGAAGAGAAGGCCCAGTAATTTGAGGCCTGTGTCTTAGGGAGCATGATGTTTTCTTGGACAGAGCAGAGCAGATTGTCCTGAATGAGGAACACACAGGGGATGTCTCTCAGGAGGAGGTCAGTTTCCAAACAATGGAGACAGACATTTGGAGGAAAGTGACACATAGAGGTAGAAAGACCAAGGATCATTTTGTGCATATGGAGCTACAAAATCAATTTGAAGTTCTCTCCTTTGTCAGTGATGACAAGTAACAGGAACAAGAGCAACAGTGTCAATCCTTGGAGAACATGCAGATGGAAGATTTAGAGCATGGATTCGCCCCTGCCAATCCCCAAAGAAGACATGTGGTTGTAGTAGGGGCTCTCTACTGAGGGGAGTAGAACCAATGGTTTGTGGACCTGACAGAATGTTTCAAGAGGTGTGCTACTCCATGATGTAAAGGAGCAGCTGACAAAACTAGTCAAGCCCATTGACCATTACTCTTTCCTTTTGGTCCACATGTGAACCAAATAACACTGCAAGGCACAACCTTCAGATCACAAGGGGTTACTAGGCTCTGGGTAGGAAGTTGAAGGATCTTGATGCACAGGTTGTCATTTTGTCTCTCCTCCCAATGGAAGTAAACACCCCAGGAAAGGAGAGACAAATAGTAGAGGTGAATGACTGGCTGTGCAGATTGTGCCACTAGGAGCAGTTTGGCTACTTGGGCCATAGCCTGCAGTTTCATGAATGTGGACTTCTGACAAGTGATGGGTTGCACCTCATAGCAGTTGACAGGAATGTTTTTGCTGAGAGTCTCACAGGCCAGATCAGAAGGACTTTAAATTGAGTTATGTGAGGGAGGGAGACAGTATTCTTGAAGACAGGAGTTCATCAAGTGCTGGAGATAATAGCCTAAAAGTTACAGGGAGAACTGGACAAATAGTACAAGAACCCAACAGTGGAAGGGGGAAGAAAACTTAAACGAACAGCTAGTGGGAATGACCGATGGTCTTAGATGTCTCTACACTGATGCATAGGGCATAGGAAGCAAACAAGATGCTTGAATTTTTTACTCAGGAAAGCAAATATGATATAATATTCATCACTGAAACCTGGTGGGATGATGCTCTTTATTGGAATGTAGGAAGGGCAGACAATTAATCAACAAGTGGCAGAGCAGGGCTTACTCACAAGACAAGAGTGGGGAAATGTCCAAATAGAGTTCCTGCTCAGTCCCCTGCTGTTGTTTGTTATCTGCTCCTGAGCAAGCTTCTGGGGAAACTCCTGCCCCTCGAGAAGCCTCTGCCTTGGATTCTGAATCCTCCTCCTCACTGCCAGGGTCTCCAGGGCAGGGCATGACAGGTATAAACTATTTTAGAGAAACAGATTAATCAGGAAAGGAGGAAGAGTAGAACTAAATGTCAAGGATGTTTACACTTGTGAAGAGATCCATGATTTAAATCCTGGAATCCATGTTGAAAGCATTTGAGTAAAGATTAAGGGGGAGAGAAACAGCAGGGATGTCATTGTGGGATTTTACTACAGACCCCCAAACCATCTCAGGCTTGTTAGAGAGGTTAAAAAAAATGAAAAGGGCCTTTTTGGTTATGTTCATAGCAAAAGGAAGAACAAGGAAATGGTAGGGTCACTGCATGGAGAATATGGCAAAATGTTTACACAGGACACAGAAAAGTCAGAACTGTTCGACACCTTCTTTGCCTCAATCTTCTCCCAAAAAGAAAACAGTGCTCAACCTGGGGTAAATGGAGCAGATGAGCATTCTGCAACACATAATATGTAAAGAGCTAGTACAAGAATACCTAAGCTACTTTAAATGAGTTTAAGGGCCTTTCCACACTACACTGTTGTGTGGAGCAGTTGCTCCACTTCAACCTCCTATGGAATCCTGGGGTTTGGAGTTTAGGGAGGGGGCATTCAGAATTCTCAGCCAGGGAGCTCTTTGGCCTCAGGAAACTACAAACCCCAGAATTCCACAGGATGCTGAAAGGGGAATAATAATACTATAACAGCGTAGTGTGGAAAACACATGTTATCCTGCCATAGACCAAGTGAAAGAGATCTTCAGTGGGAGCCAGCAAAACATCTATGCTTTTAAGATGTATTCATATAATTAAACTTGAAGTTTTGTCAGTAAAAAAAAAAATTATTTATGTACCTCAGTTTTGGAGCAATAGAAATTTTGTAAATCCCACTTTATACTTTTGTTAACTCTGACCCTTTTAGCCTTTCTCTTCATTGTTGTTGTGTGCCTTCAAGTTGTTTCTGACTTACGGTGACCCTAAGGCAAACCTATGACTGGGTTTTCTAGAGCTGGGAGTGTGTGATGCACCCAAGGTCACCCAGCGGGTTTCCATGGCTGAGCAGGGAATTGAACCCTGGTCTTTAAGGTTGTAGTCAAACCACTAGACCATGATGGCTCTCCAGTTCCAATCTATTATACAAAAGTCAAAGTTTGTCTGTTTGAGAGTTTGTCTGCATCAGGCAGACAAAGACCTCATACAATTGATTGAGTGAGGAGAGAAGACCTCATATGATTGGCTGGCTGTGAAGATTCTATGGAATCTTGAGGTTGGAAGTTTAGGGAGGGGCCTTTAGATTTTTCAGCCAGATTGCTCTTGGGTCTCAGGCTGGTTGCTATGGAGATGAGGCCTACCATCAATAAGGATGTCAGAAAACATTTGGAAGGCATATGTGAGAAAAATTATAGTGACATACACAACATAGGCCATTTCCACACTACACTGTTACAATGCTATTATTCCACTTTCAACATCCTATGGAATCCTGGGATTTGTAGTTTAAGGAGGGGCATTTAAGAATTCTCACCCAGAGAGGTCTTTGGCCTCAGTCAGCCACAAAACTCTGAATTGCACAGGATGTTGAAAGTTGAATAATAGCACTATAACAGTGTAGTGGAGAAATGGCCATAGTTACAAGGTCTCCTCACTTCACACAGTAGATTGTATGGGTTCTATATGTGAAGAATCTTAAAGTTGAAATTCAAAACAAAAAATGCTTCCAGAAAAACATAAAGCCATTGCGCAAATACAACAGAAAGCAAAGAAAAAAAGAAAAAAAAAGGCAGTACATCAGTGTTACTAGACAATGCAGACTGGATTGGGAACTATGGGGGGAAAGTTACAGGTACTGGAATAGGCCAGTTGCTATCAAGATGTTGCCTAGCAGCAAGGAGGAGGACAGTGTATTCCCGCAGGAACCCAACCTCTGTATGTTAACAACTATGAATACAGACTGGATTGGGGAATACAGTGATAAGTTATAGGAACTGGAATAGGACAGTTGCTATGGAGATGAGACCTAGCAGCAAGGAGGAGGACAGTGTATTCCCTCAGGAACCCAATTTCTGAATGTTAACAACTCTGAATAAAGATTGGATTGGGGAATATGGAGAAAATTTACAGGTACAGAAATAGGCCAGTTGCTATGGATACGAGGCTGAGCAGCAAGGAGGAGGACAATGTACTCCCTCAGGGACCCAAACTGTGTACGTAAATAACTCTGAATACAGATTGCATTGAGAAATAGAGAGCAAACTTACAGGAAATGGAGAAGATAGTTTGGTGAGTTCTTAAGAGAAAAATAAAAACCCTGGGAATCGCCAGGTAAATATGCTAATTGAGTACTAAAAACCACACTGTTGTTAAAATCCCCCTTCTTCACTATAGAAGAACACATTGAACGTTGCAGTGCTAAAAATAAATTATGCTGATACAGTAAAAGTTACTCAAATGTACACGTTTTGTATTAATGCAAGTTTCCTTTGGATTTTCAGGATGTAGTTAAACTAAACCATAAGAAGTGGGGGCGTCATGCTAACTGCCTTCCCATCACGCCTATTGTTGCTTTCTCTACATGGAGAGCAACATCTTGAAGAGGTTTGTTCTGCTTGGTCTGGAGATTCTCCATGTGAGCCAAGACCCTGTGAAATCGGTATTCTAGAACTTGTAGAAAACCTCTACAAATAGCAGAGGTTCTCCTCTTCACACTGTTCTTTTCCATGTAAGGAGAGTTATGATGGTGTTGTTGGCCTAGCAAGTTTAGCTCATGTTGATTTTAAATAGGTAACAAATTCCTTAATAGTATAGAATTAGTTTATTCATTGTGCCTGCTTGATTCAGAACCTGAGCTTATTTCTTTGTTGAAAATATTTATATTCAGTCTTTCCTTTTAAAAATGAACAGGCTAAAATGAATAAAATCAAAAACACAAAAATTTCTAAGCTATTCCAACAAGTCAAAATTCAGCAATCAACAATTCACCCCAATGCAGCAAGGTTACAACACTACTTAAAATTAGGCCATTCCTGCATGGGGCGAGGGAATCACCCCGTGACGCTACTCACCAGACTTTTGGGCTCCCTGGTCCGGTCCACGCTTCTCCGGAGCAGTTCGTGGCCGCCACTCCGCACTGCTCCGGGGATGAAAATGGTGGCTTCCAGTTGGTCGAGGCTCTCAATCAACTGCTGAAGCTCGCCAGCCTAAAGCCCGCCCCTGGCAGATCGCAGGCTTGCACCAATGCGAGCCTGCAAATCTGCATATGGGAGCAGGCTTGCTGTGGCGCACTCCAGAGGGCTGGACTGCAGATCTACGTAAAGTAGGTCCGACCCAGTCCGGTCCCTGGAGGACACTCTGCCCCATTTAAAAAACTCCGTGCAGAAATGGCCTTAGTCTCAGCAGGTTAACACACATATTTAAAAATAACATTCATTATTCACAATCTAGAGTTACGGATCCGTAATTGCTCTGAATTCAGTCAGACTACGTAGTCTCACTGTAAAACTATAAATGCCTGCTCTGGTCCTTCTTAACAGCCAGCAGCCAGAATGGGGAAAGGGGGCCTGTTCAACCAGGGATTGAGGTGCAAGGAGGATAATATTTCTAGCCCCCTCTCAGCAGTGAGCAAAGCTGTGGCAAGGACTTGTGACAGGAGTTCTGCTTCTGATTGTCATTGTCTTGCTTATTGGGGACTGGAAACATCCTCCTCCTGGTGTCCTGATTGACAGCTGAACAGACCTCCTTCACCTGATCTGGCAGCGGATTGCTAAGGTGGATGAGGATAGGAGTCATTACAGCCAGCCCTCCACATTTGTGGGTTTCACTTTTGTGGATTTGATTATTCACAGATTATTTGCTGCCACCTCTGCTGCCTCCTTATGCCATTTTTAATAGGGACTGCAAGCCTTGTGAGACTGAGAAACTGCAAACGAGGCTTGTAAGTCCCTCTTAAAAATGGTGTGGAGCAGCAGTGGAGGTGGTAATTAAGCCCCACCAGCCACCCACTTCTGCCTTGTGAAGCAACCCTGATGCCTCAAAGGAATCCATGGTGGGTTGAATATGGTGACCATACTTTTTTGTGTGTTTGGTTTGGAGGGCCGAGAGTTATTCATGTTTTTTTCACTTTCACAGGGGTCCTGTGCCCCTAACCTTAGCGAATGTGGAAAGATGACTGTGCTTAGTTATGCAGAGGTAATTAAATAGCCAATTTAGAATACTGGTTGTCCTTCCTAAATGAGAAGATTTTTAGCCGTCACTACAAAAGTAATTAAAATGGGGAAGTGAGGGAAGGTTTGAGAAACAGATGCGGTAGCTGAGAAAGCTCTCTCCTTTGTTCCAAATACGCAAATTTCTGAGAATGGTGGGATACACAAG
The DNA here is from genome assembly GCA_948474755.1 of Ctenosaura bakeri. Taxonomy (NCBI): domain Eukaryota; kingdom Metazoa; phylum Chordata; class Lepidosauria; order Squamata; family Iguanidae; genus Ctenosaura; species Ctenosaura bakeri. Next base: position 456,710 of record CAOLHI010000450.1, on the reverse strand, counting down.
AGTGCCTCTGATGATGATCTAAGGAGGCAAACAGGTTCATATGGAAGTGATCATGAAAAATTCATCTGGTATTTTTAGAGACTGGAAGTAATGCATTACAAGTAAATACGGTACATATAATGTTACTTTTGGGGAGTGTTTAACAGTATTTTTCATGAAGCAATGTAATACATTGTAGTGCTCCTGCTTTTGTGTGATAACAAATAGCACCAATTACTTCTAGCATATTGTTTTGGGGAAAGTCATTTGGGAGATTTGGGCCAATTTTAAATTTTACGTATATAACATTTTTTTTAAAAAAAGCAAACACTTCAATAATATTTTCAAAGTATAAAGAGATGTCTTATCTTTCTCAAATACTTTTTAAAAACAATGTTTCAAGCTCTGGGAATTTTTAGGAAGATTTTTTGGCAAGATTTATTCAAAGGATTCCCATTCCCTTTCTTTCAGGCCAATAGAGCGTGACTTCCCCAAGGTCACCCAGTAGGCTTCCATGGCTGAGTGAGGATTCAAACCCACCCACCTCCATGGAAGAGCTTTTCTTCTTCCTATCTAGGGAATGGACGGATTTAGGGTGTGAATGATTAAGGGAATGTTTAAACCCTTCCTATACAAGCATGGTGGTTCAGATCCAGATCAGGTTCCAATATGCCTTCTGACAAATAAAAAAGAAATACCTACCTGCAATACTATGCGTTTAATGTAGCTTGTATTTTGTCTCTGGAAAAAGCCAAAACTGACAAATTTTCACCACCTGACTTACTGCATGAATGAGACAGTGGTACTTGGAATCATCACCATCATCTTCATCATTATGATGATGATGATGAACTATGGATCCCAGAAACCTCCAGCCATCATGTAACTAAAAAAGTAACATTTCCAAGTTCTTCAAAGGACACATAAGGAAAAACACCCAAGAGATATTGAGGGCAGAAATGGAAGTGTTTTGGAGTAAAGGAAATGGGATTAGTAAGTGGAAACAAGCATAAGAAGCTGAGAGGTTAATAGCTTGAAAAGTATGAGTTAGAAATTGTGCAGGGTGACAGATAGACAGCCTAGGAACTTAAGGAGGAAAGTGGCATGGTTCTACCCTGACGATCATCTAGGACAACTTTCCTGTACCAGATGCCATAACATTCAGTCATTATCACAGAGTACATCAAGCCCATTCCTGACAAACCTACAACATCTTGATTCTTCTGTCATCGTGTTGCTCTACATGCAGGATAGCAACAGTAGTCCTTTTCAATGGGGCAAAAGAATGTGGTTTTGCTGCTAAACAACCACTCTCCTGCCTTGAGAGATCTTTGATCCTTCCAGCTCTCCAGTCCATGCTATCATTTTAAGAAATGTTCTTTGTTACCCATACCTAGCAATATTTAAAATTAGCGGTAGTGGCATATTTTGCCAGAAGTTCAGGGTATCTGACTATATGTGTGTGTGTGTATATGTGTATACAGCAAAACAATCAAGAAGAGAGATGGAACCAGGAATGACAGCACCCAAGGTGAAAGCCCCTCCAAAGTCAGGTGGAAATGAGAAAAACGAAGCACCCCAAAGAGCAGCAGAATTCATGGCAAACAGGAAGGACAGGACACCAGAAACATTGGAGATTAACATGAAAACACAAGGAACCAGTGAAGTACCAAGGATGGAAACTACAAAAGCTTCAACTTCTGACACAATAGCCAGAGCAGCAGAAAAGGTGGCAAGATCACAGATTGCATTAGTACTACAGTCAGCAAGAGCAGAGGTAGAAGCTATGCTTTTATATATTATTGTGGAACTGCTATCATCATCATCATCATCATCATCGTCATCTTTATGATGCTACTAGTGTTTTTGGTTGGGACAGAAGTCTTCCACCTGTCCTATAAGGCAGACCAGATTGCGAAATATTCCATGCAATTTACTGATGGGTTTTGCTGTCATAACTCTAAATGCTTCTTAATGCTCAGCTGAAGGTACTTAAAAGCTATGGTAATGACCTTAAAAGCACTAGATCTTGTCTGATCTTGGAAGTTAAGCAAAGTCAGCCCTTGTTAGTACTTGCATGGGACACTACTAATGAATTCTAGGTGCTATAGGTTACCTTAGAGGAAGGAACTAGCAAAACCACTTCTGAGTATTCTTCAATTTAAGAAAACCCTATGAGATTACTGGAGTCACCATAAGTCAACAGGTGACTTGAAGGCACACACACACACAATTAACATAAAAAGTTAATTAAGAAGCCCTCTTGTCTGTCAGCCCATGGGTCAATCCTTTCGTCCCCTTTTTCTTCTCCTTCAGATCATGAATGGATTGAATGGGACAGGGGGAGCAATCTGTGTTAGGGAAAAGATCCACTCAAAATCTAGAACAGGTATCATAAAAGTATGTTTAAAAATCAGTAAAAAAGACTGGGAGTCAAACTACATGATGTGATGAGTAACTAGCGTACATGGGTAAGCAATTTGCAGTGGGACTGCAGTGCCTAGGGAGGAGAAGTCTAATCCTGCACTTCAGAGTCCCAACTCTCTACTCTCTCTCCCCCTGTGACAGTTACCAATCCTCAGTGCTGACTTCAGTCAATGGGGTCTGTCAGTTACCCATCTTTTAAAAGCCCTTACTGACCCATGAGAGATAGTCTAGATCCTGTTCGCCATGCTTATTTTGGAATAAAGCAAATGTAACATAAAAGCTGAGATACTTCATGGGAGACCTAGCAATGATGTTGTAGCTATGCTCCATTTTCTGATCTGACCCTCTAAAACCCATCTTCCATATGAGGAAAGCAACAAGAGGAATTAAGGCTAAGTCCTCACAGACTCCTGTGAGCAAGAAAAAATGGTAATGCCTGGAGAAGCGTTTTCTCTCCTGGGCTTTTTTAATATATGTAAAAAAGTTTTGGCTTTGGTTGAGAGTCAGGATGAAGGGGTGATGGAATAAAGCAATGGTGAAATGGAAAATGTGGGAGGGGGTTTCAGGGGGTGTTAAAATGGAAAAAAGAGATGTGGCACCTCGTGGTTGTTCTTGCTAAGAGGTTGGCTTAATTGTTGTGAGTGAAAAGTAAACAAGACAGGGGAAAAAACTAGGATTCTTGAATAGCTGTCCTGGGCTATGATGTCAGTATGATGTTAGCACTTACATCAAAGTCAAATTGATTCTCTACTTTAATGGAGAGTGGAGGGTTAGAGAAATTCTTTGAATCTTTGAAGAAATGTTATGATACTTTTATTAAGAGTTCTAATAAATATATCCCTGCTTTTTAGCTGAAACAGAGAAGAAGAAGCTTAAAGCAAAAGGATCACTTTCTGCACAAGCTGGAAGAAAATGGAATTAATGAGACTGAAAGGAAATAAAGGAGGAAAGTAACCAGCAGGCACACAGTGTGTTAGCAGCAAATAATGCAACTGTGATAATTAGCTGCAAGTCACACCCAGTGACAGTAATTGTGTCATCCTTTGGAAACATTTGATCAATAAAAGTGCTCGTATCCTCAGCTGTGTGCCATTGCTTATATACTTGAAAGGCTGACAGCTTAGTGTTGTCTTGTATGTTTAGTGCATTGTGGCAAAGTCCAGGAAAGAAACAAAAAACAACAACCAGAAGTTATCCTCATCTGGCTCACAAGTTGGCCTTCTAATAGGATCTTGTGAATGGATATTAATGATAGCTAGAGGGAAGAGTCCCCAAATGTATACTCATGAAAGCCTGTCCCTGGACGACTTTGGGCCAGCCACTCTTTCACTTAACCTATTTCATAAGGTTTCACAAGGTTGGAAATAAAATGAATGGGAGAAGAATTCTGTATGTTCTGTATGTTGTCTTGAGCTCTTTGGAGGAAAGCAGCAAAATAAATAAGCAAAAGACTGTAGCTCAGTAGGTAGTTTGGCAGGAAAAGAAGAGGATTGAAGTATTAAATTGTTCAGTCATCATATGTAGTTAATTCTTTAATTAATGGTTGTTTTTAAGAAAGAAAGAATGGATACATCTGTTGATTGGAGAGGATCTACTTGTTGGCTAAGAGAACAACTATCAACCTTTTGGCTCCAGTTCTCTGCTTACAGGAAAATGACAATAAGCAACAATTGCTGGTTTTGTTGGTTATGAACTATTGCAGTTCTTGCAAGGGTGGGCTTGGCATGTCCCTCCTTCTCCCTTCCTCTCCTTCCCTAATCTTGAGTACTTAAAGCTCTAGTGTGACTAGCACCTCTAGTAGATATCTCTTTTATTTGATTTCCACCAAATTTAGCCCTTCAGGCCAGACTTCTCCTGTTAAAGAAAGCCAGATGGGGAACATCAATAGAAAATCCAGTTTTTTAGTAAAGTGGTGATAATGTACTCCACTTCCTTTTTATTCCGTGCTGGATTAACACCCTTGCCTGGTGATGGTGCCTCAATGACTCGGAGAGCATATTATTATATTATGGTACAAATATCCAGTGGGTATCCCTTAATGTGTGAACACAAAGGATGCAGTATTTACATGGTAATGCAGGCAATGGCCCCTGATATTCCTTTGGGAAAGATATGAAACAGCTACTCTGTTCCATGCCTCTGCTTTATTGGCAGAGAGTAATTCTGACATACCCACTTGGTAAAACAATTTGGGATTTTTTAAAATTTTAATTTAACAATAAAGTACAGTGCAAGGCTTGCTTACCAAAATGGGTAATCCCTTAACTTTATAAATTCACTGTACACTTAACAAGATTGAGGCATCAACAAAAGACTGTCATGACGATTAGAGAGCCCATGGATAAAGAGGGGATCTTTGATCTTTGGGTTCATTTTGGGGGGAAATCTGAGTTGTGAATAGGTATGTAGAGTTTAATTTGCCTGAGAAGAACACAATGGTCTGACAGTGCTATAAAACTGTGAGCAAGAAAGTAGAGCAAACATCTGAGGCCCTGCCACATTCCCCAGTTATAGCTCTATGATTCCACTTTAATGGCCACAATTCCATCCTATAGATTCCTGGGATTTGCAGTCTAGAGAGGCCTACCTAGAATTCTCAGTCAGAAAGCTCTAGTGCTTCTCCAAACTGCAAATCCCAGGATTCTATAGGATGTAGCCATGATAGATAAAAGTAGAATCAACGTGCCATAATTGCGTAGCATGAAATGGCCCCTGGACATCCTCTGCCCTCATCAACAATCAATACTAACTGAAGTCAGCTTCTGCAACCAAATCCTGTTTTGCCAAATGAAGAAGTCTAGAGACTCAAAGCACAGAAGGCTCTGTTACTCTCGTTAGCCAAGTTAGCCGCCAGTAAAAATCTGAATATTTATATCTTTATAGAACACCTGGTTCTGTTGTTTCAGGGCACTTAAGGGAGACTATTCCACACTCATCTTTTTGGGAAACATTTGCCCAACTGTGCTTTAAATCTTTCTTTTTCCTGATGTTTTTTTAAAACATCAAACCACACCCTGATGTGGTTTAAGTGGTTCTGTCTATTTTAAGTGACAAGCGTGGTTGGGGGGCAAGGGAGGAAGGCAGAACAGCAGCATTTGATTAAAGCTCAGCCCCTCTGGCCCTAGATCTGAGGAGACAGAGCTAGTCCACCCCCTCCTTTACAAATGATTTTTATTTTATTACAGAAAGGGCCAGTATTAAAAAAAAATGAAGCAAGCTCTTGATTATGTTTTCTGTTCACCAAGACTTTTCCTGTATTTGACCTCTGGATAACCTCCAAGGCTTACAAACATTTGAAAGGAGTAAAGGAGCTCATTTTATTACAGGGCCTCAGCATACATTCTTTCCAAGCTATCTTTAACATCAGTTGACAAGAATTATATAATTGCAGTCTGTGATCCCTTTAAGGCTAAAACATATTCGTTTTTCCCTCGCAGAACACTTCAGGTTTCAGACTTAGATGTATACATTTTCTTTCCTTGCTGCCAGCTAGGTTTGTATGTAAAAGGATGATGTCCTTTAAGTTTAAAATGAGCACAGGCCTAATCTGCAATGATGCTGGCATAAAATTTTTCCCCTATGTTTTAAAGCCAACCATGTTGGTGAAACGGAAGGAATAGCATGCACTCATCAGCCCCACTTGTGTATGTGTGGTGACTGCCCTCCCCCATGATCCTCACAGAAGAACCCGTTTGCACGAGACGGTGCCTTTCCTTACGGTGCTGTCTATGTGTCTGCCACGATGATATGCAATGGTGATCAGCTTATGCGATGTTTTAATGCAATAGCTTGTTCAAGTGTGTTTTGACTTTTTTACTAGCAGTTTTTAACTTTATCTTATTTTAGCCTTGTTGTTGAACCCATGTGAGGAGAAAGATGGTAAAGAAAGAAAGAAAGAAAGAAAGAAAGAAAGAAAGAAAGAAAGAAAGAAAGAAAGAAAGAAAGAAAGAAAGAGGCTCAGGTAGGAGTAAGATTTCATATAACAAACACCTCCATGTGAAAACTGTTTGCATGACTAATAGTGGCCCCATATACTGCTGAAGATGCATGTGCAACTTTTTTTAAAAAAAAATTAAATTCGTTCAAATTCTGAATCAACTGGAAGTACTTAAGTATAATTGTCAGACTGGAAGGCACTGCATGGCTGATAGAGAAGGCACAAGTTTCTCCTTCATATATTTAAAGATGGCTTATTACAGTGGACCCTGCGTATTGGGGACCTCTGCATATGTAACTTCCAGCTAATGTAGAGCATCATGTTGTATATCTAAATTAGCAGCAACATGAACACAGACGCACTGAAGCATCCATGCACATGGTACTGCCTTTAAATATGAGACGCAAGCACTCACATTTTTTCACATTTGTGGGGGCTCCTTGAACAGAACCCACACAGATATAGAGGGTGCATTGTATATGACCTCTCAATCTTATCTTCTCCAAGCAAAACGTAATCAGCTCCGTAACTTGTTCCTCATAAGCCTTGGTTTCCAGACCTTTGATAATTTTGATTGCCCTTCTCTGTACCCATTCTAGCTTGTCGTATCTTTCGTGGATACTATACTTCTTTACACAGCTGACTCACTGTTACTTACGTGCAGGATCTTACATTTATTCCTACTGAAATTCATTTTGTTAGTTTTGGACCAGCTCTCCAATTTGTTAAGGTTATTTTGAAATCTGATCCTGACTTCTGAGGTATTAGCTACACCTCCTGATCTGGTATCATCTGCAACTTTGATAAGCATGTCTTCTGTCCCACCATCCAATGAACATTGGTGGAGTGAGGATAGAACCTTGAGGTATCCTCCACCAGTCACTTCTCTCCAGTATGAAGAGCAATATTTGGTGAGCACTCTTTGAATTTGGTTGGTCAACCGGGTACATATCCATCTACCAATGGCACTCACATTTTATCAGCTTCTCTGCAAGAGTATTGTAGAGGTCCTCATTAAATGTGTTACTGAAATCAAGAGACCCTACATTTACAGCATTCCCCTGATCTACTCATCTTGTGACTCTGTCAGTCCACATCAGTTTTGCGCATGTTCATGCATAAGTCCGTTCTATCATGTTTTCTAATCAGTTTGTGGTTTTTCAAACAGAAACATTCTGTTTTTGAATCTGCCAAGAACATGCATTTTAATTCATTTAAACTTAAAATGTTTATACCTAAAACAGAAAATACTGTAACTAAACTAAGTCAGTTAATGTAAATTGCAAACTATATGAACTCCTTGAGTATTACTACTCATGAATCACTACTTTATTTTTTCTCCATCTTGAGTACATTCATCAATAATGTTACATCCCAACCTCTTAATTTCCACAGCTCTCTTCCCATCCATCCCTAAGTACCTTCTTATGGAATATGCTCTTCAGCAATGTCACCATGCTCCCAGTTCATATTATGGGAGCATAGTGTACATGTTGTCATGAAGTAGAGCTTGGAAAAGTTACTTTTTTGGACGACAACTCTCAGGATCTCCTAGTCAGTATGAACAGGTTGATGTGCTACAGTGTCCCTGTGGAAACCACTTCAAATCATTCCAATGTGGTGGCCATTATCACAATGGTAAGACACTCAAAATGAAGTTAGGCTGTTTTTCACATGCCAGCTCATATCATTTTTAGGTGTCTCTGTTGGCATGAAGAAAAATCAGATCAACTGTATTGGGAGTGACTCCAGAGACACAGCTTAGTACACACTGATAACCGGCCCAAGTTGTGATTTAAAGAAACTTTCAAATGGCAGATGCTGAATGTAAACCAACTCCTATGCTTGGGCTCTGGCAACTCTCTAAGGCAGGGACAAGAAATGTGTGACCCTCCACATGTTGCTGCACTGCAGTTCATATGACCCCTTACATTGCCTTTGCTGGGTAGAGCTGACGAGAGTTGTAGTCCAACAGAATCTGGAGGACTCACATGTTCCCCTACTCCCAGTATAGGGGAAGGTGTGTTTTTCTTCCTCCACACCTGAGGAGCAGCTACCAAGAAGGAAGACATACCTTTGTAGTCATCATGTGATGCAAAAAACTTAAAGATGGGTGGGGGGAGATAATTGTTTTTAGAAGACCTAAAAATGATCTGACAAAGAATAGTGCTGTTATACATTGGATTTAAGGTCATGCATTGGTGTGGAACCTATGCCCTTTTAGCTGCTTTGGTTTACAAAACTTCTGCCCTACTCAGCATAGCCTAAAGTAAAAAGATTATAGGAGAACTTGTCCAAAACATCTTGCCTGGAGGGGTGAAAGTCTTCACTCCTTTTCTGGGTGGCAATGTGTATTTACTTCACTTGCTTCAAAATGTGATAAGGCAGCTCTACTGCCTTTGGCCCATTTTTACTGCCCTGTTGCCCATTTTTATGAGTCATTCCCTAAAATGCTGCCACTAACAACAGATCTACCAATAGCTCTGTCCCACACAATGCTTTTGTCCTGCCATCATATTTGGTCAAATAGGTTTACACAAAGCTGCAAAACCAGTTTACTAAAGGCAGTTGTGGGGTGACTGCACAGTAATGCCGCTCTCATTGTTCTCCCACCTTCAACTTTCTCCACATACAGTTTTTATGATATATATATATATATATATATATATATATATATATATATACATGCGCCATATGGAAAGCTAGAGAGACAGGAGCATCTGTAGTGATTATAGCTAAATGAAAGATCACTTGCCTCATTACCTTTTATTTAACAGCATTATTATTGTTGTTGTTGTTGTTGTTGTATTGCAGACAGGACACTGCTGTAATACCCTCTACTGCTCTAAAAGGAAAGCCCTCAGGTTGGCTAAGCCCTCCTTTCCAGCTTTCACTGGTGCCTCCGTATCAGCCACACACATTCTTGTTTCTGTTTCAAACCATAGACGAGTTTACAAGGCAAGTTCCTCCTCTGAGATCACAAGAGAGGCTTTCTTTCCCTCTTTCTTTCTGTGAGACAGAGGATTAGGTCATCCGTAATACTCGCTGGCTTCTCTCTCGCGCTTGCTCTCTTTTGGTTAATCTCCTCTCCAAGATGTCCATGTTACAAGAGAAATAAAAGGTTTTAAGTGAGCACATGATATTTTTTTTCCTCACCTCAGCACTCCAGCAGAGAGGGCAATTTAGAAAAAAATCACCACATGGTGATGTTTTTAAAAACAGAATTCCCAAGCACTTGTCAAAGTCAAAGTGAGAGAGAAAGAGAAGGGAGGTGTGGGTGGGGGAAGCATCAGACGGTATGGGAGAACTTCAGGTAGAACACAGTCAAAAGGAGCCACTGTACAACATGTGGCTCTTGTCAGGTTCAGGCACCATTCTCTGATTCATCCCACCATACACAGAGCACAATGTCTGACAAAAGCTATACTCACAGGCTCCTGGCACATTATCATCACTCTTTTGTTGTTATTCTTGTGGTTGCTGGAGGTGGGTCATATCTTCAAGCTACGTGCTGGGATTCTGAATTCCAGGTATTCTGTTAAAGGCTGCATTCCCTCGGGGATAATCTCTTGAGGGGGCCACATGCCTACAGTGCGTGTATGTGTGAAGGAAGCAGAATTCAAAAGTATACATGACTATTCTTACTCCTCCTCCTTTCCACCAAACATTCTGCTGGGAGACAGTTCTGTTCTGAATCAGAGATTGGGAAAAAATATATATATTCGACTAAAACAACCAGAATCTCTATGAGATGTAATTTTTCCAAACTCTGCTCTGACCTGATTATTTGCAACAGGCCTTTTAAATTAAACTACATGTTGCACACAGTCCAAGGGGCTCAGATTGCCTGCCTTTCACATACAGGGATGACAATGCTTTCACCATTCCATTCCCTTGTTTCTCTGGTTTACTCTGGCTGTTGTGTGACTTTCTCTGGACATGAAGGTTTCTCCTTTGACATGGAGAGTATATATAATCTGGTGCGGCATTCAGCTACATCAGTTCAATGGCATCTTTCCCCACCCCTATTATTGGCAAGATAAGTGCATGGATTAAAAAAAAACAGAGGGAAAAACAGAAAACAGGGTTACATATGAATAATATATTATTGCATTAAATAATCTTCAATAGACAATGTCGAGATAAACATATGTATAACTACACTGTTTTGGGGCAATTTTTATTGATGCCCATATGTGGTTTTTACTGATGTCCACATGCATAAAATGCTGCACAAAAAGATTCCTGATAAAAGTATTATGTATATTCATACCAGGTTTGCTGTTTTGCAGTATTTTATCGATATATATATATTCACTCATTATGTGCCTCAGTAGAAAGGCATGTACAAACTGAAAAGTGTGGCCAAAGGGGGAGGCACTGAATATTTTTTTAATGATTTCATTATATATTTTGTTATTTTTAATTAATCTGCTTTGTGGTTGTTGCTACTGTTCTTACCCTGTAAAGTTAAGGTAAAACAAATAAATACAGAAAGCTCTGTGGAAACTCCAGAAGAAAACAAAAGGAGTGATGGCCAATTCCTAATGAATCGGTTCTACTTTGCTACTGCAATACCTAGAAAATTTATTATTGAAATATCCTTAATCGCATTAGACTTTGGGCATGGGATGGGATGCAAACCTGAGACTCTCCACCTGGAGATTCCTGATGATTGCTCAACCAGCTACTGCCAACAAAAGTTCAGGCAAAGCAATTAGAAACACACCAAGGATGGACTGACTGCATGGCCAAATCTCACAGATGACTGGGATCTGTGCACCAAACTGCCCTGTAGATTTAGATAGATAGATAGATAGATAGATAGATAGATAGATAGATAGATAGATAGATAGATATTTACTTACTTATTTTGATGGGAAGGTATATTAAAAGTGGCCATCTACTTCCACTTTTCATCAAGATAGTTCAGCTATCAGTGCAACACAATTTCACATGTATGGCTGTGCCTTTATTAGACTTATATCCATTCTTTTCAACATGGAATGTAGACAGTTCCAAGAGAATATCCCAGCTAGGAACCCATTTCCTCTACACAGTTCTAGCACTATATTCCACTTTAACATCTTATGAAATCCTGGGGTTTGGAACTTGATGAGGTACTAGAGGTTTCTAGCTGAGAATTCTAAATACGCCTTTCTAAATTCCAGATCCTAGGATTCCATAAGCTGTTGCCATGGCTGTTAAAGTGGACTCATAGTGCTATAATTCCACTGTGTGAAGGGGCCACAGGTGATACCTAGATCAAGGGCTGATTTGCCGTAGTATGGTTGCCGTATCGTGTGTCTTAAGACCATGCCGTTGGACAGAAGGAATACCCCAAAGCTGATCACTGTTTTTTCTGTAATAAAAAATAAACTAAGAATATCTCTGAGTAATATATTTATTTTATCTGCTGATTTGATAAACATGAAGCATTTATTAATGTAAACCAAAGAAAGAATGGTTGGGCAGGCAGTTCAGCTGGAAGGTTAGCAGAAGCTCTCTGCTTTTCTGAAACTGGGGCATCTTTCACAATGACTTGTAATTGCTCTGAAAGGTTCCTCTCCTTTTTCTGAGAGGTTGATTACCTAAAATTCTCCAGAGCTGCCTGCTCCCCCTATTATGGATAGATAATTGAAGTTGTACAGTACACACTTACAGACAGAACAGCAAGAATTATCTTTCCACTGATATGATATAACCATCAATAATGTGTGCACAGCTTACCCTACAAAGGCTCTATTGTGTATATGCAGGGAGATAGATAGATACAGTTCCAGCAGTCACTGTATCTAGTTAGAGTTGAGCGTCAAGAGACCAAAAATCTACTTGTCACCCTTATTACTACTGCCTTTGTGTATGACCTTGGGCCAGGTATTTACATTTTCTACATGTCTCTTTTAGAAGGTTAGCCCACTGGGCATGAACTGAGCTCTATCTGTGTTCTGTAAGCACTCCTAGTTCACTAAATAATTTTTTAAAATAAAATAACAATGATTGTATCTGACATATGCATGATGGAATTGCAATATAATTATTAACTCTCCCTTTCAGCAAAACTTCTCAAGTGTGGGTGAGGGGAGAATAATATTTCAGTGACAGATTGAGCGCTTTACTGTTGCAATCCTATACCAAGAAATAAGTCCCATTGATCCCAATAGGGCTAAATTCTGAGCAGGCAGGATTGCAATTATTCTACGCACACTTACTAGAATAAAAAGAAATAGATGGAAGTTATATATAAACAGAAATGCACACAACTGCATTGCACACACATGTTCCAAAGCAGTAGCACATAAGCACTACTAGTAGTATACCTAGCAGCTCAATAACGGAATGATTTAGGCCTAAATCCACTTGTTAGTTCCAACAAGAGTAGACCAACTGAATCAATGGAATTTACATATGTATTGACTTGATTTTGCATTAATTCAGTGGATATGCTTGGACTAACAATTGCATTTCAGTCCTAGCAAGTTTGATGCTTTAGATGTAAGGATTTCAAGAATCTTTACAACCTCCTTATAAAAAAAGTCATTGTCATCCACATATAAGGTTAAGAAGGTTAAGAGGGAAGCTGGTGGGCTTAAGGCTACATGGACAAGTGCAAGGCAAAAGTTACAGTATGAACTGCAGGATTCCTGCTTCGCAAACCTTAACAGCTGCACTTGCACACTTTAGAATGAAAGATATATTTCTTTAGGAATGCGTATAAGTCTTCTTCAATAAATAGATGGGAGTTTTAACAGGACCAAGACAGTTTTGATAAATTAAGGAATAAATGTTTTTAATATCTTTAAATAGCTGTATTGTGCCTAGGGCCAGCTCTCTTACCCTCCCAAATGCCACTGGGCTGGCCTCAGAAGGAAAGAAGAAGAGGTGGGCATAGCTCCATTATGCCTCAGCCCCAGCATCAGATAAAAAGCCTTCCCTCCCTCCATTCCAACTGCCACCGCTGTGGCCTCGGAAGGAGAAAGGAAGAGGCAGGCACATCCTGCCCAGGCCAGCAGCTGAGGTACCCCCTCCCTCCATCTGAAATATGTGGACTTGGAGGAAGAGAAGAAGAGGCAGTGTCTGTCCTTCCCCACCGCCATCTCCTTCCTTGCGTGTCCTGTCTTTTTAGATTGTGAGCCTGAGGGCAATAAACTGGTTTTTTTGTAGTTCTCTTACTTTTAAAGTGTCATGAACAGCAATGGCGCTATGGCCATTTCTGCACTAGACTCTACTTGCAACATCCTGTGGAATCCTGGGGTTTGCAGTGTGCAGTTTGAGGCCCCTCCCTAAACTGCAAAGCCCAGGATTCCACAGGATGTTGAAAGTGGAATAATAGCACTATAACAGTCTAGTGTGGAAATGGCCTATATATAAAATAAAATACAGTGAAGATGATGATATCCTTTAGATGCCTTATCCGTCTGTCTATGCATTAATATAAGCTTACAAAACAACAATAAAACAAGGCAAAGCTGAAAGCGTATAAGAACAGAGCAAAGACTAAAAGGAATTCTTAAAATTCTAAAACCAGATGGAAAACAATAAAACCAATGTAAGTAACAATAAAATGCTTATTCTGCCAGTAAGACATTCTGCGGGTCAGAGGTGGACATGCAGCCTCTCAGACCCAAGGAGCCCCTCCAGCTCCCCTGACAGCCCCAGCCATGTCCAGTTTCCACACACACACACCAGGATGCAATTTGGCATTTAAGTGCAATTTTTCTACCCTGGGCCAGTTTTAAGCAGAAAGAGCAATTTTTACCAACCTCTCATGTTTATAATGATTGTTCGTTTTGCCTTAACAGACTCAGAAATGAATCTACATTTTGTGGGAATTGGGTTGCCAGAGTTAAAACTGGAGAGGGCCCTTGTATCTTTAGTGATTGTGAAGAAGAGGGAATTTCAGTCGGTGTTGCCTTGTTACATGGGTGCATAACAAGCAGCGCTGAACAAAATGGCCTCTTCTATGCAACCATTAAAGGTACCAAAAGCCCTCTCTCATTTTCAGTCCAGCAACCCACAGTGGGAGGTGAGATTTGCTATTTTTAGACAACTTTTCCAAGGATTTATCAAAGATGACTGAGCCTGTTGCCTGCCAAGATCAGGGTAGAGGGGGAGGGAGAGTAAAAACCTCCTGGGACCTCAAAAGTTGCCTGCCCCTGGTGTAAGTGAGGTCCCAATATTAAAACTATTTCTCCGTTCACTGTATGTGAATTATCTTCTCTGTTCCAAAGGTTCATACTCAAAACAACTGTGACATTTTTTTGTTGATGTGGAGCTATCTTACAGCGAATGACTTACACTGAAGGGAAGAGCTATGCAAAACCTTCCAAAGTTCAGTCTTCAAATTGTCCAGAAATGGCTGAGGAAGGCTCATGTCCTCAAAAAACAAAACAAGGACGACTGGAAACATCTAATAGAAGTGATATAGAAAAGAGGTGTCCCTGCAGAAAATTGTAAATAGGAAAAACATCTAGGGCTTTTAAAGTCTGTATAGGAGAGCATCTGAGTAATATCAGGAATAAATGACCAGGAATAAAAGACCAGGTTGATCATTTTCTGAGATGTGATAATTTTTTAAAGGATCTATGTTTTTGGATACTTGAGAAGCTTTGCCCCCAGAAGGAAAGGACCATACTTAGAAAATAAATGGATTGGATATTGAGACTTGACACAAGTCCCTCATGGTTCAAACATGCACTTCAAGTACATCCACCAACTTTAAAACTTGAGTTTTCACACATCCCCTAAGCCCCTGCTCTGCTGTAGAGTTATTATGATAAGGATGCCCTTGATGCACATTGGAAAAAAAATGGAATAGTATAATACTCCCCTTCTACTTTGTAAATTATCAGTTGCTAGGCATAGGCTTTGGAGACACTATTTTTTAGAACCCCTAAAGGTTGATTTTAAAGTTGTAATGTAAGTATTATTTTGTACCCATATCAATTTATTTTGCTTAATAGATATTTTTTTTAAAATTGAGACAATTTACTTGTAACATTATATAAATTCTATGTACATGTAATTGATTTTGCAAATTGTAACGTTTCCTGTTATAATAACTGTTACTTTTGTATGCTTTCCATTTCTTTTAACAGCCCCTGAGGAAGACCATAAAAATATTCCCAGGCCAAAATGCATTGGGTGAATTTTGATAATAAAATCACCTCTCTTTTCAACATCCTGGGATTTTTTCCCTCTTTTTTACATCTCCCCAGCCCCCTTTTCTACATCTTAGAAAGGCAGAGCCAGTCAGTGTATGCAATACTGGATCAGATGGACCCAGGGAATGACTGGATAGGAGGCAGCTTTCCTTGTTTCATTCCCTGGCAATCTTGATCAGGGTTAAATTGCCAGATGGCTCAACCCCATCCCTCGGTATGCCACCCTCCAGACTTGTATTTGTCCTGTGCATCCAGCATCCCTAATAACACCTAACAGTTCTTTCCTGGCTGCCATGTTTCTTTCTCTATGATACTTCTCAGGCACAAACTGGGGAGGGCAGGACAGAGGAAGGCAGATATGAACTCCAGGAGCAAAGTGGCAGGGGGGAAGGTTACAAAATAATTTCAATGGGAGGAAAAGAATAATGTGGGGCTGATTAGAGAGCCTGAGTGGTTCTCCTGACATGGCCTTGTCAGCTGCCACTTTGGGAACAGAGACCCAAGTCATACTGCCTTTGATCAGCCCTGACCATAGAACCAAGGGCAACTTCAAGCGTATGTAGCTGAAAGAAGCAGTTGTGAAAAACAGAACAGAAGAGAAGCTGTGCTGGACTAGGCTGAAGGTCTTTCTACCCTTCGGATTTCTTCCCACAGTACTCAATCGGATGCTTGTGGGAAACCCACAGGCGATGCAAGAATGCATTAGCAGACTCATGCTTGGGATCTCCAGCAATGAGCATTCAGCGACTTGCTGCTTCTGATACTGATTATGCATGCCTCTGACACTGTCACTAGGCTTATTTTGCACATCCAGTGACAGTGAAGGTCACTTTAGGAGTGCCTCCCCATATCCTCCTGAAGCTCTTCCACCACCAGCTCTTTCCATTCATCACTAGAGCCATTCCTTACATTTGCAAAAGGGAGGTCTCACCTGACTGGGAACAAGCAGCCTTCAGAGCTCTCGGGACTTTTGGCAGCAGACATGTCTCTTGGCCTTCACACCTTCGTCACTAGCTTCCTCTTGCTAATGGCCATGCTGCCTGCCAACCATACCCTTTAAAACTTGATCATTTACAGAGCCTACAAAAAAACTTAGTAGCCATGTTGGCTAGGGGATTCTGGGAAATTTGTTCCCAAAATACATTTTTATGTGTTCTGTAACCTCATCATTATCCTTTCTCATTCTTAAGGTTTTATGTATTAGTGTGCATTACAAAGTTTTATTGTTTGTAGTGATTCTAAATAGCTTTACCTGAATGTCTTGGGAAATGAACTGAAAGCGTTGCTTTTGAAATGCTAGTTCTAACTTCTTGTGCAGCTACCCAGTGAAAAAACAATAGGCTATGAGTTATCTCCGGCAGTGAGTGGCTGAACAAATCTGATTTCCAAGTACGACTGTATAGACAAGCAAATGGGGGCCTTTGACTACCACTGACAGCTGCTGTGATGTCACAGCAAGGAAGGGCAGCCTTCACTGAAGCAGGTGAGGGCTAAGGAGGACCAGGGTAGCCAAACTACAATATATTTAATTTTTAGGCTGAGAGAATGTGACTTGCTCAAGGTCACACAGTGGGTTTCCATGGCTGAGTGAGTGTCAAACCCTGTTGTCCTGAAGTCCTAGTTCAACACTCAGACCACTATACTAGGCTGGTTCTCCTTCAGAACTTACCTTTTGTAATACTTGCAAAACATGAAAAAAACGAATTGTACTGTCACAGTAGTGAATGGGTGTTTCTATAGATGGCCATGTGAAGTTGGAGGTCTTCTATTCTGTCTGTCTATGTGTGCATCCAGACTGATTAAAAAGACCACAAAGTTTCCGATTTTGTTCTTCCTCTTTCCAATTTTATTTTGGAGATCCACATGTTCTGTTTACCCCAGGATATTTTTTGTCACCTTCTCATATGAGCAGAGACTTTTGATACCAGTTCCCCAGGTCAGTTTATTTTAACCTAACATAAAAACAGAAAGAACAGGAAAAAAATTTGAAACTTTTCAATCAGTCTGAATGAGCCTTATACTAATGCATGAACTCGTACCAAGCTGCTAAAAAAGAGAGGAGGCCTTGGTTCATTTTCCATTTGCTAAATTTTAATCTACATAATTAGTTTGTATACCATTGTTATATTCCAAATTTACTAATACCAGAGGGTTTTTGTTAAGTCTTATTTTGTTTTCCTACTTTTTTCCCTGTATTCTGTCTGCCCACCACAAAAGGAAAGTGAGTATATATTTCTTTACCTGTTAAATCAGACCTGCACAACTTGGCAATAGGTAAGGGCCGAAATTAAATAGGCTAAACTTCTTCGGGCCACAGATAGGTTTTTAAGTGCTTTACTTTCCAAGTAAAGTTATAATAATGAGGCCAAATCCTCAAGCCAAAGAACTCTCTAGCTGAGATTTCTAAATACCCCTCCCTAAACTGCAAATCCCAGGATTCCACAAGATGATGAAAGTGGAATAATAGCACTGTAACAGTGTGGTGTAGAAGGGCCCCTAATCTCTTAAGCAGCCAAAAAAAAGAAAAAGAAAAAAAAAGCTTGCTCCATCTTTTACATGACATCCTTTCAAATAAGAGCTTCACAAAAGTTCCTTTTGGTGAACTACAACCTTACAAAACCCCAGGTAGCATGATTATTGACTGGGGAATTCTGGTTGTTATAGTCTTAAAAAACAATGCTTTCAAACTCTGGGTAAGCTTTTATCTCACCAGAGTAGACTTAGTGAATTATTGCAGTTGTGTGCCTTCGAGTAATTTCTGACTTATGGTGACCCTAAGGCAAACCTATCACTGGATTTTTCTGGGGCTGAGTGTATGATCCACCCAAGATCACCCAGCGGCTTTCCATGGCTGAAAAGTTCAGATCTTGCCTCTGCTACAAATTCACCCAGCAATCTTAGGGAAATCTCCTTCCTTAAATTTCACCCACCACCACCAATATACAACATGGGGAATGACAACACTGGCCATTTCTGCCCTACACTGTTATAATATTATTAATCCACTTTCAGCATCCTGTGGAATTCTGGGGTTTGTAGTTTCCTGAAGCCAAAGAGCTCCCTGGCTGAGAATTTGAAAGCCCTTTCCCTAAACTGCAAACTCCAGGATTCCATAGGATGTTGAAAGTGGAATAAGAGTACTGTAACAGTATAGGGCAGAAATCGCCACTATCTCACCCTCTTGACCTGTTGTTAGGACGAGATAATGGATAAGATAATGTAGATGTGGCAACCAGTAAATAGGATTATTGGAAAGATTATTGGACTATTGGAAAGACAAGAGAGCTATGCCTTAAGAAATGAAGCAGTGTGTAATTTGCAAAAGATTTGCAAGAGATCAAAGGGGAGGTGAACAATTTGGGGTGGCAGAAAAAAAGTAGTATTTATGAGGAAGAGGGGAGAAAATAGATTTGGAGGATAAACAAGGGGAATTCCAGATGGTGGGCGGGTGGATTTTATGAGAGTACATGCCAAAATAGACTGAAATTGCATTTTAAAATGCATTCTTTAAATGCAATTTAATTTTTCCAATGCAATTTAGGAGGGATGGAGGTGAATGAGGACACTGAACTGTAATAAGCTGCTTCCCCCAGAGGGTCCCAGTTTGCTGTGTAACAGTCCATTTTGGCTTGCTCTGGGAGAAGGAGACCACCTCCTTTCTTGCTCCCCTAGCCCCAGATGGTCTTCTCCTTTTTCCAGGCACTTCTGCCCTAACCGCCCATCCAAGGGAAACAGAAGGAGAAAAAGCAACTGCTGCCATCTCATGCAAGGGCAAAAAGTAGCATCAGCTTGGCTGTCTGCTCCCCATGGAGGGAAAGAGGAGGGAACAGCCCAACTGGATTCATTCAAAACCATCAGCAGCCTAATTGCTGCAACTTTTTTCGGCCCTCGCGCTCATAAGCAATGTGGGCCACATGAAATCCTTTGGTGGGCTGCATGTGGCCCCTGGGCCATATGTTGTGTAGGCCTGTCTTAAATATTAAATTGGTTGCATAAATAATGATATATCAAGGTTAATTTGGGATTAAATCAAATATCTATAATTAGTAATTCTGGAACTCTCCATATTCATAAATGTTTGTATTTTCTAACATTTCCACCACAAGAGGAGATATGTACCTGTTGGTTCACACCCTATCCAGCAACAAGGGTAAAATGTTTGGTGAATCTTGGTAATCATGAGAGGAATTAAGTACCGTTGATTCCAGACAAAGTTAATTATGTCAAATCTTTGATTCCATAGGAAAAGGATTTACCTCTCCTATAAGATTAATGGAGACAAACAAGACAAACAAGACTGGATAGGATGGTGCTTCAGTTCACAGCAGCAAATACTAACAATGATTTTAAAAAAACTCAGTGAGGAAAAAGAGTGTACAGAAGGAAAGAAAAAGCAGGAGCTGAAGGAGCTTTACACAAATGAAAACACACTTGAGGGCTTTCAAATGAAATCTTGTTGGTGCAAGTGAGCCAAGTGGTTTTGCAGTCTTTGCATAGACAGCCATTGGCTACAGACAGACAACACTTGCTTTATAGTGTGTGGTGGATTTTTGCCTTTAAGATGTGATCTCACTGTCTCTAGGTGTTAATGAGTACCATGCCGAGAGTCATACAAGCAAACAAACATCAGAGCTTCTAGACTGGCCAAAACAGTTTTAATTTACAGGGATAAATCTCATTAAGCCAGATCCATTACAGTCTACTTTTTTTATTTATTTGTTGTGAATTCAAGCAGCTATCTCAAATAGCATGACCAAACTGAAAACACATTTCACTTTTGCCACTCGGGGTCCCCATCCATGTCTCAGTCTCTTGGAGCGAATGTATCACAATCCCAAGCGGAATTAGTAGAATGTGTGAAAGAGATGCAGATGTCCGAGACTGTGATTCTCGTGTGTGCCTGTGACAAGCCATCAGGGTTTATAATGGGGTCATAAAGGCAAAAGAGTCGAGAACTGTGTCTCCTTAACTTTATCTGTTCTCTAAAGGTAATGAGGATCAGAGAGATTTGAGGGACTGATCCTACAGTAACTGTTTTTAAGTCACTTTTTTCCTCCCTAAACTTTTCCCAAACAAGCTGATATAACAAGCTTTTCTCTTTTTTTAGGGGCAAAAAATGCTCCTCCAAAGCTCCATAGCTATAGGAACTCCCTAAACCAGCAGTAATACAAGAAGATCAGTCAGAGAAATTTCAACATGTATGAGCTTATATTGTCTTTCTCAGTTGCTATGCTGATTCAAACCAATTTCTTACGCATTAGTCTTGCAGCTGACATTACTGTATTGGCCCATTCAAGAACTGTTGTACATATTTTTTAATGGTAGGTTTTATTTATTTTACTTATTATGCACTTAATATTCTTATAGCATACCTTCCTTCCAATACATGATGACTAACTGCATAAAATACCAGCAACCACAATATAAAAAAAATGCACATCCTTACAAAGATGCATTAAACAAGCAACAATAAAACTCTCTGGGACTGCATCAATGCCATTATAATTAACATAAGTCAGTTTGTTTGATGAAGACTGGTGTGATGAACCGTATGCTAAAATGAGAATGAGAATTCCTCACTTCCATGCTGCATAATCCATGAACTTGTTAGGTGTTCTTAGCAAACCGTGATTCTCTTGGTTTCAGCCCTACCTAAGCCTACTTGACAAAGAACATTTGGTGAGAGTATATGTGGAGAGGGGGAATGGTGAGTGCCTATATTGGGTAAGTGTATATGTTGAAGGAGAACCCTTAATGTAATTACTATAAAGCTGTGTGGGCTATTTGTGTCTCTCTAGAAGTTGCTGGACTGCAACTCCCACATTCATATACTGGCTTGGGCTAATGGACACTGCAGTATTACAACATCTGGAGGGCCAGAAAGGTGGAATAAGAGTTGTGTTGTGACATTTATCTTCTTTCATTTATATTTAAAAAAATAATGATTCCATGTTGCCTTCAAGTTTAAAACTGCTAATAGATTTGCTTGCATGTTTTTTAGTGAAGGAAAAGGGTGTGCTAGTATGTTCTACGTGCCTTCTGGTATCCTGATTCTTTTGCATAGGTGGTAGCATTTTGGTTAAATGAGGATCAGCACACCAGTAACTGACACAGAGAGAGCACTACAGATATATGTTTGTGCATGCCCACATGTGCATACACACACACCAGAGCTTGGAAGTAATGTGGAAGTAACCTGGAGAAGAGAAAGTTAAGAAGTGACATGACAACCATGTTAAAATATTTGAAAGGATGTTGTAACTGAAGATAGAGCAAGCTTGCTTTCTGTTGCTACAGATTAGGACATGGAATGGTGGCTTCAAATTACAAGAAAAGAGATTTCACTTAAATATGAGGAAAAACTTCCTGGTGGTTAGAGTATGTGAGAGTGGAATACACTGCCTCAGAGTGTAGTGGACTTGTCTTCTTTGGAGTTTTTATACAGAGAATAGATGGCCATCTGTTGGGAGTGCTTTGACTGTGTATTGCTGAACAGCAAATGGAGTTGGACTGGATGGCCCTCTTCCAGCTCTATGATTCTAATGACAGTACTCACAACATGTTATTTGCAGGAAATGATGGGGCAACAATGTTAATTTTTCTTAAAAAAATGCAACTGGTAATGTAGTTGCTCTGTTGGGGACTGATTTGGAGAGATCTGGGGCCATTTTTGTATTTTTAATTTATTTTTAAAAAACATGCTAGGAAGTAAATAATAATGTAACTATAAATAAATAACAAGGGCTGGCACCCTGTTGAGAATTTATGATATCATAAACCATCTTATAATTAGGTCTGCTTAGAATTGCAGCATTGCAGGATGGCCATATTCCTAGGAGAGAAGCTTTGTTGTAGCTGTGCCATTTGGAGCATCCCACAAATTGACTTGAGCAACATGGCTGTTGCATAATGGCTCTGATACACAATAGTGCAGCACTTTGTGGGGCGCACTCCTCTATGCAATGACAGTACAAGGAAAGGGGGGGCAATGGCCGTCAACAGAGCCATGGGGCACTGATATCCCAGAATAGAGGGCAGTGGAAAGTCATGAGTGCCCTATACCAGGCCAGGAAAATGTCCCTACCTTTTGCACTGCCTTGTTGTATAGTGGCAGCCCCTACTATGCAATGGAATGTCTTGTGTGATGCCCCATTGCATATTATTGAAGTTCTCTAACATGGTTGTGTATCATGCCAGTGAAGTAGCTCTGTCGCTCTAAAGTTACACATTGCAGCCCATGACACAGGATCTTAGCCCATGATCCATGAGTGATACTAACAAGTTATTACCTAGAAAAAGCAAACAAACGAGTGATTGCTTTGGGGGGAAATGTTCCAAGCTGTGATCATAAATGCCCACAGCCATTCGAAAACCTAATCTGTCAGGACTATTAGCCATGAAAGTCATGGAAATTTTAGAAGGTGAACTGGAAGTTCATTGTCTCTGTCACCAGTCCTCTCCTGAGCACCACAGAGCTCTTGAGCATCATCAGCTCCTCCCCTTAAGAATGTCAACTACTTTTTGCAGCTCCTCTGCACAAATCTTCATGTCAGCCCATTTTGTGCTCTAAAAACAAACTCCTCTCTTCTGCTTGGGTGCAAGACTTGCCGTATTCCTCTTTTGTTAGTCCTCTCCCTTCTTCTTGCTTGCCTAGCCTTGTTATCACCCATATGTGGTGCTGACCCTGCAGGGAAATTCTCAACCCATCAAAAGCAGGAAGTATCTTGAATAATTGACTCCAGCTTATGGAGATACTATTATGGAGGGTTATGGAGGTTTGCCATTGCCTCCCTCTGAATACCTCCTACATTATCTAGCTATTTGCTGGCAGTCTCTCTTCCAAGTATTAACCAGGCCTGACCCTGCTTAGTTTTTAAGTTCACATAGGACCTAGTGCCTTCAGGGTATTTAGGTTATGCTGAACACACATACACACACTGTTGATAATCTTTTTCTCAGGCAAAACTTCAGATTTGCCACTTTGAATGAATCTTGAAGGGCATCAACCTCTTGGAGCAGGACACAGTTGAGACAACCCTGCACAAGTTCCAAAAAAGGTATTTAAATGACAGAGTGCTGACTATGAGCTATGGAGATGCAGACCTTCCCTATGACACACTCATCATAAACAGATTTTGATCCCAGCTGAAAGAAGTTAAAACAAAAAAGCTACCAGTTGCAGGCTCTGTAGCCATGTGGAGAGGTTTGACACCTACAAAAGACGACAGGCAGATTAGTGCATTCTTCTTGCATGAGACATACAGAAGACCCCACTCAGATTCCAGAATTTTAAAACTTTTTTTTTATTTTTTTGTGGCCATTCTAACTGGAACTTTGCAGCAATTCTTCTGTTGCTGTTCTACACTTGCAATTCTGAGCTCCAGTTCTCCCCCTCCTTTTCCAGCCTGTTCCTCTCCTCTGGTTTCAAGAAGCCCAGTATCTTTTGCCTTGTCTTTTTGTCTTTTCCTTTTTCTTTTTTTAAAGCTTCTTTTGCATGAATTTCCTTCCCTGCTTCTCAGTTTCCTGGATGGGCTCTATCACTTATCTGGATCATTTCATAGCACATAAATAAAGTGGTGAGATAAAGCACAAAGGGTTCTTGATAAAGTCCAAGTTTTGTTTAACAGTTAAGATAGTGAAAGTTTACAAGAGTTGTTCTGGGAAAGATGTGTGTTGTGAATAGAGCTATTATTGCCATTATCACATTGTTTAGACTGCCGGGCAAAAAAACACCAGCATTTTCATACTTGTTTAACAGCTTCATCAGGCTGTATATTTTCATTGTCCTTTGGACTCAGTTGTCATGGGGATGAAAATGACATATAAAAAAGAATCACCAATTCCTTCATGACAACTGATAGGTCCAAGAAGTCTTTAATTAGCAGGCAGCAGAGATTAAAGATGTCAGACCTCCTTGTTCTCTCAAAACTTCTCTCCCAGGGTCTGTTTTTTCTGCCACAGGCCAATAGAGGGCAGTACTATCCTGTTCCTTTTAAAGCTAGGGTTTTAAAGAAAAAGAAAAACACATCAAATCAAGGCACAGATAAAACTGCTTTTATTTCATTGGTCTATAAGCCAAGCTCTACAAGGAAATGCTCACATACTTCTGCATGAAAGTAATTACTTTGTAGTTGCAATGCTGCATTTATGCACAGTTCTCAGGGTTAAATTCCCACTTGTCTCTAGTTGCTATCATTGAGAATAATGGAGATCCAGAGTGACTTTGCTTTTTTTCTCAGATGAGAAATGCTGCTCAATTTTCACCTAAATCACCAGTCAAACAGTACAATATTGTAGCACAATAGTCTTCCCAGAAAAAGTTTCATTAATGAATGCAATATGGGAACATGTATTCACGACTTACACGTCTTTGTTCTGTTTGGGACTGTCTATGTATACACACCAACACATCCCACTCTTATGTTTAAGAACACTTCTGGAAACTGATAAAATAATTTATAAAGAAATTGAGCAGTCCTCCCAGTGTTCCCCCACCACAAAGGTAAGGTTTGCCATCAGCTAATGATATTCTTATTATGACAATTATTAAAAAAAAACACAAAAAAACAAAAAGATCAGCAGATGAGATCTCTTTCCTAAAGAAGAAAGGTCCAGGCTATCTGAAAGACAGTATCTTGGTACATGATCCTGCTGGAGTTTTAAGATCTTCAGAGTTTGGCTTTCTCTTGGTTCCACCGGGATCACAACCACATTGGGTGAGGATGTGGGCAAGAGCCTTCCCGGTGGCTGCTCCCAGAGTGTGGAATTCCTCCCATGGGAGGCTCCGTTGGCCCCCTCTTTGCTCCCTTTCCACCCACACGGGGAGATCTTTTTGTTTAGGCAGGCCTCTGGCTCTTTACTCATGATGCAGAAAAGGTTTTTAATGGGAGGTACTGGGGTTTTATCTTTTTTTATTATGTTTTTAATGTGTTTTAAGCTGTTTCAACTTTGTGCTTTTAATAGAATTGTGGTTTAATTGTTTGTAACTTTTGTTCTAATTGTTTTTAGCTGTCCTTGGTTTCTAATTTGTTGGGAGCTGCCTTGAATCCTTGGCTTGGAGAAAGGCTGGATATAAATTAGATAAGTTTCCTTGTCCAGAAACAATGAAAGCACTCATAGTCCTTATATTGCTATGTTATGGTTAATTCCAAAATCTATGCACATGCACGCACGCACACTCACACTCACAGAGTATATTTTGTTGGTTTATTTTTTATGTAAGCATCAAGGGTGATCAGAATGAATAACTTTTCATTTCTGTGCATAAATATGCAGGAAGAGTTTTCCTAAAAGGAGATGCCACTGTGTATTTATACAAAGAGAACTGAAATAAATTCTTTTTGTCTCATAATCTAAAGCAAAGGTTAGGATTTGATTCCTTTGGATGGCTTGATTATTATTAATACTTTTTTAAAATGCTCATTTGCTTCCATAACTAGGGTGTTTTACCAGCCACTGCACTCATGGACAATACTCCCATTCACAGTCTTGTTGTCACTTTATTATCACTCTGTGATGCATCTGAAGAAGTAGATTGATATCCACAAAAGCTCATGCTAAAATAAAAACAAGTTAGTCTTAAAGGTGCTGCTACATTCTTTTACCCCCTTTTCCCTCCTTCTCCTGTCCTCTTCTTTATTTTCATGGCTGGTGATTCAAGAAAAAAAAATGTACTGGGTTGGTTTGTGAGAGTCTTCAAAATGTATGACAACAGCCAGAGCAAAAACTGAAAAAGTGGAATTATACTACTTGCCTAGGTGTATATATACTCATATTTTATCATGCAAGAGAAATAATTAGTTTGGATCATCAAAGGTCTTGCAGGTTTTTAATCTTCCCAAAGGTCACAGCTGAAGCAATCAATAAACTGGTGATAATTGTTTTACCTACACTTTAGCTGGCCTCACATCTTTAACATGCATATCTGGCTGAACAACTATTTACTGAATAATAAACATGACTGGTGCTAATTTAGTATGCAGACTCCCTTCGACTCTTGTGTTATAATGTAAGTTGCTCAGGGTTGTAATCCTCTGCCTATGAATTGCTTTTTGAACAACACTTTTGCTTGAAAAGTTGGCCAGTTTTGATTTTGAACTGCTAAAACAGGTAACTTTCAGCAGATAAAATACCCATCTCACAGAGTTCATCATCTCTTGTCCCTGTGATGTGACCATTTGGCTAGTCTCTGAACTACCCAGATTCCCATTTAACCCAATTCTTTCTTAGCCAATGCAGTCTCTGCGTGTGGAAAGTTACTCCAATTAACTGCAGCCAGAATCGTAGAATTTGGGTCTGCAGGACTGGTTCTCTATTCATTGAGATGAAGCCATTATCAGTAAAGGAGCTGATCTTGAAGGCACGTTTACCGCCACAGTCATATATCCTGCTTTACCTTATCTATAAGTATTTTTGCTTTTATGGAAACTTCTTCTCCTGGCTAGAGTATTTTGCTGTAGCAAATTGCAGAGCTAAAAAGGAAAAGGGTGGAAAGAAGGGGGAAGGAGGGAACCTTCATTTGGCGGCAGAGAAAATTTGCATAAAATATTGCTCTAAGCACTGGAGGATCTTATTACATAGGGTTTTGATGATAATCTTTGTTGAAATAATATTTAACACATGCTGCACTTTTAATTAAGTATCTGAATAATCTCAAATTAATACCAGAGGTTTAAAAATAAGTTTTCATTTTAGTGAACTGTAACATAATAGCAGGCACCACCACCATTTCTCTCTCCCTTACCCTTTGATTTAATTAAATGCCCTTTTGTGCCTTTCTTGTCACTTCAGAAAGGAGCATTAAGAAAACAGAACCAGAAACACTTTTGTTTATGGGTATTTCTTTTTTTAAAAAAATGTTTTATTCTTGCATATATTATTGTTATTATTAATAGCAATGGTGATGGTGAGAATGATGGCACTATTTTGCTTCTGAAATTCAATGTTCTTTGATTAGGACATTTAATCTGAATTAATTTGGTTGGGGCTTTGCAATTTGCCTGTACACTCAAAGGGCAATTGTAACATGTTCCCTTTGCAATGATATTTCAGTGTATCGGTACTGAGACAAAAGTCAGTGTTTGAGTGCAGCAGTCTGTGGCGGTGAAGTTGGCTCTGCGATGTTACTGCATGTACGTATATGTGTGTGGTACACATTTATGAACTGTTAAACCTTAGTAGTTTGCACAGCACAGTTACACTATGAAAACTTGTTATACGATTGAAGCTGGTACGTAAGGAAAAACGTGGAGAGTTAATGCCTTCGGAAAAGAATCAAGCTGTTGCAAATAAATTCACATTTATTCTATTTATTTTTACAAATTAAAAAGCCCTGATCTGGTAGATTTGTTTGCCTTCCACTTGGACATATTTGACAATCACTGCTTCATTATTTCATCTTAAGAAATTCCATTTGAATGAAGGTTCATGGGAGATTTTTCCATTGCAGCATTTCTCTCTCTCACTCACACACAGGCACAGAGCAAAAGAGAGAGAGAATGAGAGCTAGAGAGAGAAGTTGTTTGCTGTGCATAGGAGGAAATATTCACTGGAACAGAGAGGATATAATCAGACAGGCTTTGAAGGTTTTCTGTTAGATTCCCCCTTTATCCCATCCCATCTATCATTGTAAAGGAGACATATATAACTGCTGCACTTTGTATATTGAGGGGAGCTGCCTGCTTTTTCCCTTTGCTGAGATAATGACACCGTGGGTTGTTGACTGCTGTTATCTCTGATGACAGCCTTATCTGCATGGCTCTGATTCTAGCTCAGAGAGTCTGAGATATACTGTACTTATGAAACTGACCAGTGCTCCAATTATATGGGAAGGGTTTTTTTTTAAAAAAAAGGCAAGCATAGAAGAAAAATATATCTATGCAACAAGACAATGTTGCATAGTATTGTTAGCCATGGTATTGTTAACCATGTTCACACTCTGTATTTTAAAATTACCAGAAAATGTTTCCTGGGATAGGAAAAATTAATCAAGATCAGACCAAAGAGAAAGATCATGGCCCCAATCTCAGCTACAGCAATGTGTGTACAGTTGGCCCTCCACAATCACTAGGGTTAGGGGCACAGGACCCTCGCAAAAGTGAAAAAGTCGCAAATATCAAAATTTGTGTGTCCGTGGGAGGGGGGAAGAGGCATGGGTTGGGGGAGTGGCATCCACTCTTTAAACCAGGTCAGAGAAAGGTGAAGGAAGGAGTGTGGGTCAGTATCTTAGCCCTATACTTCCTGTCTCTTGCCCATCTCCTTCCTTGGGTGTATAGAGGGCTTTGGGAGAGGGCTTGTGGTGCTGAGAAATCAGGCTTTGA
Source organism: Ctenosaura bakeri (assembly GCA_948474755.1). Lineage (NCBI taxonomy): Eukaryota > Metazoa > Chordata > Lepidosauria > Squamata > Iguanidae > Ctenosaura > Ctenosaura bakeri. The sequence continues at coordinate 427,884 of CAOLHI010000450.1, read as the reverse complement.
ACTGTCCTTGGCTGGCCTGGCAGTGGCTGGTGAAGGAGAAGGAGGATTGCGGGCAGGTTTTTAAAGAGCTGCGTGGCCTGCTTGGAGCCACCAAGAGGGAAGGTTCCCCCCAAAAAAGGAAGCACCTGAGGAGAAGCTCGCAAATAATCAAATCCGTGAATGTCAAACCCGCAAATGTGAAGGCTGGCTGTAACGAAAACAGGTTTCCACACACAGATCTGCTACAGTTCAAGTGGAAAGCCCAGCAGTGGAGCATGTCTTGGGGGTGGGTAGTCAACCCATATTTTCTCCTTCCAGTTTGGGCAGGCAGAGAGAACAAGGTGGCATTCACAGTCTGCCATACAGGTGATCACTACTACCTGTCTGATCACCCTAATCATCCTTGAATCTGAATGAGGAAGTCACTTCAAGTAATTAATCTCATCCTAATTATTTTTCTTATTGGCCCATATTAAAGTACTGATATCGTTATACAGCTTTGCAGTTTTGTATCTCTTTCTTTTCCTTGCATCTCCAAGCAGTTCTGAATATAATGTGACCAAACTCCTAGGCTGTGAATCAACCAGTTAAGACTTTGGATCCAGTGCTCAGCAGTTGCTCTGGGTTGTTTCTGATTCAGTCTGATTGTGGTGTGGAAGCCACTTGGGCACAGCTGAACCACTTTGTTTCTTGCCCATGTGGCCACCTATTAAAGTCCTGATCATACTCTAGTACTGAAATGAAACAAATGAATAGATCTTTCCATAGTGTAAATGTATCATGTGCTGCTTGTTTGCATTCTCTCTGTTTGGATAATAATAAACATAACTTGGATGAATACAGGAGATCTTGTGATGACCAAGAGCCTAAGTGCTGCTGATATCTGAGCACCGTGATTCAAATCACAAGATAAATTTAGACTTCTTGCAAGCTGGAACTTCTGCTATTTGCCATCCCACTAAGAGAATCTCTTAAGCAAATGCCATTCAGAGTTTTGTGCTTACTGTTGCAATTTATGGCTAAACAAGATAGGAAGGTGAGCTTCTCAACAAGAACTGTAACACTGCGACAACAATAATAAAACCATAATGACAGAGGTTTCAAGGCACCGTGTGATGTGTTACCCTCGTACAGGCACAACTACTTTACCATTCTCCAGCCTTCAACTTTGCATGCAAGTGTAAGCAAGCATGGGGGAAGTTAATGGAAGCTAAGCCTGGAAGAACTCTCTCTACAAAAGCCATGGTGCATTTTGCTAACAATCATAATATGTGAACAATCTGCAGACACCAAAGAAGGTCAGAGCTTAAGCCTTGAAATCCATTTTGACCCAGTTAAACATTTTTCAGAGTAACAGGTTTATTGTTTAGCAGCTGACTGAAGCATTTCCACTTTAAACAATGGAGTTGGTTTGCAATGGTTATTAAGCCCGTTTTGCTGTGGGATGGAAAATTTCCCCCCTGTAGTCTCAAAACACATGCTTCCCCCTCTTTAGCACGTGCCCTCCTTGACCACAAATGGTCACTTTTCAGCAAGATTACTTAGAAATGATGTCAGTAATTAAAACCATTCTCCCCTAATAGAATTCATAGTTTCTTCCTGAGGAGGAAAGCTGCTTTCTCACGTCATGCCCCATTAGCCATCTAGTGGCTCTTCCCTTTGCTTGGGTCTATGTACCACAGCAGCCGTATCTACAGTCCACAGAAGTCACTTCCATTTGGGGCTTGTAGGCAAACAAAGTGAAGTCAGTGTTCCTTCCTGGAATAGTGGTTATTCCAGCATTGAGTAGTCCTTAAAGGAAGAATAGTAACAGTACTGGTCCAGGAAAAGGCCTAAGGGAAATGGCAGGCCGGAGGATGACATTGCGAACATCAGAAAGAGGAACAACAGAGACTTGTCTATAGGCTACAGACAAAAGCAAGAGTTCAGTGATTTTTAGCCCACAGCTCTCCTGGGCCGGTTGGTTCTTTTTTCGGACACCACTGTGAAACTACCCAGTTGAGCATCCACGTATCAACATATATAGCTCTGTTTACCTACATCCTGTAGCTACCAAACAAGAACACAGTATATAATCGATTATCTACAGCTCATTTCCACTATACAACAGCATACAAATGCCTGGACCACCATGGATTTGTTAGTCTTCATAATGCCACAGGACTCTGCTCTTTGGAAGCAAACAGTTGCATACAGTAAACAGCATTAGGGGCAGTTCAGATTTGCAAAGAAATCCAGGCACCCCACTTGTCCCCCTCACAAGTGTCACTGGCTTTCTTAACTGCCTATATCCTTCCTACCTACATATCAGACTATTCCAGGACAAGCATTTCATCCAGGACCAGTTCTCATCCGGAGCCATGGTGCTCGCACTTCCTGTGGAAGGAAGAGGAGAGGCTGTCATTTTAGCAGGCAGCAGCTGTGGAGCTGAAGCAACGGGAGCAGGGGAGCCTCTCGCAAGAGGCTGCTAGTGTGATCCCTGCACCCCAGCTCCACAAAAAGGTAAGCTGCGGAAAGGGCCTTAGTGTTAGGTGACAAGGGATTAATGATTATCATAATAGCTCTGTAATAGTGGACAGGCAAAGGGACAATATGGGGAAATGTCCAGGTGCTAGGAGGGACTACTGAAACAATCAGTGGTTTGTTGAGAACTTCCCTTCGCAATTGTTTGATGGCAGAAATGTTACAGCTTGGTTTAAGCCTATTATCTCCAGAGCTACTTGGTGATTGGCCTGACAATGGCCTAGACTACGCCTAGAGAAGATCTCTGACCTACTTTGCAGCACATGTGTTCATCCAGTATTTTTTCTCTCCCAGCCTCACCTTACAGCCACATCAGGGTCCATTTTATATTAATGCCAATAAATGCAGATTGCCAATTAAGCCATATTTTGTCAATTAAAACCTAATCAAATCGGGGGGGGCGGTAACAGAACAAGAAATCTAGTGCGTGGCAGACTCTAGATAGCTACTCACCAGCTGTTTATCTGCTGCAGCCGTATTCTACCAGTGCCCCATTCTGGAGATCCCTCTTGGCCCACTCTAGCTGCAGCATTTGCCACAGCCAGAAATTGCCACTGGACCTCTCCAGACAACTTGCAGGAACCTCTCAGCAAAGGGGGTATGATCACTGCCCCTCATGCTCTACTGCCTGAGACAGGAATCTCACTCTGCCTAATGGGAGGGCTGGCTCTTATAAGTCCCAAAGGAATGCAAATAACAACTAGCTTATTTCCTCTGTTGATCAGATCTAGGTATAGTTATGAATGGTCTGAAAAGAGTCTGGAATGTTGAAGGGTATAGGAGTCCTATAGTAGGCCTACAGATGTTGTTGCAGTACAAGATCCAATAGGGGATGCCAGTTAATAAAATACAGACAAGGCAGGAATACTCTAGATAGGTAAAAACGACCATAAACATGGGCTATTTCCATACGAGACTGTTATTGCGCTATGATTCCGCTTTCAACATCCTATGGAATCCTGGGGTTTGCAGTTTAGGGAGGGGCCAGCTGGCCCTTCCCTAAACTGCAGACCCCAGGATTCCATAGGATGTTGAAAGTGGAATGATAGCGCTATAACAATCTCCTACGGAAATGGCCATGCTATGGTGTATGTGGCTGCACCCTTCCCTAAATATCAGCTGTGTAGCTTTTGGATACCTCTGGTCTAGCATTGCTGCTGCACACCCTCCAATGTTTCATGGATGAAAACAGGGAGATGTGTGCTCAAGCAATATCAGAGTGTGGTCAAAACGGCAAAAATTATTGATGAAAAACACACAGGCTGGGAGAGGCTGCAGCTGTTTGCTTTTGCCTGAGCCTACTGGGAAGGGTAAGATTCCACCTCCCCCTCCTTCCCTCTCCTCCTTGCTAAGTTTGTTAACTGCTTTTACACTTTGAACTCAGTTTGCAGCAGTTCAAGTAAGCTGAGGACAAAAGGAGAAAGTGGGAAAAGGAGAAAGAAACCAACATTTTAAAAACAGCTGAAAAAAATGGAATAACAGAGGAATGATCAGGAATGTCCCTGCCAAAAAACTGGGACAGTTGGAAGACATGCCCCTGGATGTCAAATGGCATCCACAGTTTGGCCTACTAACTTTGCCCTCCTGTACCCGCTACAGGCCTCCAGGAAGGAATAAACTGATCATGATTACTCATTCTTTGGTAACACCCAGGTTGCTTTTTCTAATGTGTTATATGTGGGCCTGACTTTGGAAAAAAATCTTTCATCTTGTCCAGAACAACAACAACAAAAGCCAGGCTGTCAAAAGGACTCATCAGTGCCACCATATTATCTAGCTCTCAAGGACTTTGCTGGCTCCCACATTTATTTCCTTGACTGTTAAAGCCCTGAGGCATTTAGAAGTACAGTCACTGGTATCTGACTACTGTTTTATGGACAATAATTATGAGATAATCCTTGGCAACCTTCTGTCAGGTGCACTAGTCTGGAAAGGTCAGGCAGTGGGTGACCCAAGTGAGGACTTTTTCTATGGTTTCCCCTTGTCTGTGGAATTCCATACTACAAGAGTTCCATTTATTATGTTATTTCAGGTGCCAGACAAAGGCTTTGAATATATCATGAAATATATTGTGAATATATCATGAAAATGTACAGCAGTTTTGGAACTTCAGGAAGTTTGTTTATTGATTGGGTAGATACATTCTTGGATCTGTTCTGTTCTCCACCACCACCAGCCACCTCATCCACACCACTTGATGAGACTAAGCCATGAAATCTTGTCTCTGCCATTAACACTTGGTGGCCCTAGGAAAACCACTTGGTCATAGTCTCAGGCCATTTCCAAACTAGACACTTATAGAGTGATTATTCCACTTTCAACATCCTATGGAATCCTGGAGTTAGCAGTTTAGCCAGCCAGCCCCTCCCTAAACTGCAAACTCCATGATTCCATAGGATGTTGAAAGTGGAATAATCGTGCTATAAGAGTGTAGTGCAGAAATGGCCTCAGTCTTTCTATCTGCAGTATTGAGAGTAAAAAGATTATTAATACTGATTTCCTTTGAGGGTTGCTGTAAGAATTACAAAGTACATAATGCATATGAAGCAGCTGGAATGCTCAGAAGTACTTTACACATGTAAAGCTGTTGCCATAATTATTATCATCATCACCATCAATCTAGCCATTAGGTGTCTTGGGTGTAATTCAAAGATTAATCAATTAATTAAAATGAATGAACATTCCAATGATAGCACCCAAAGCTTGAGTGGACTTGAACAGCAGTTGGATTCCTTGATTCTCTTGTGGTTCCATCTGGGAATATAAGTTTGAGGAAGTCACTAAACTAGTCTGTGTTGGTCTTTCACTAGGTGTACAGCAGACCTAGGAATCTCCTTTAGCCTGCCTTTTCCAAACCTCCTAACCTTTTGCTTAGAGAGCCTCTGTGGAGGCTGTCATCTTTGCTGTGATGCCAGATTGTTCTTCAGTGATGCACAAACATTCCATGTTCCCTATTTGTACCACCTGCTGTTGAACTGTGCCTTCTTAAAGAATTTTGTTCCATGTCTGAACAACTGACACTGGCAATTAAAGGAAGCAAGTCAAGTTTTTCCAAGGGCAGGTTCCTGGATCAAAACACAGGGAAAATAAGCAAGATAAACTTTACAAGAGGTAAACTACTTAAGCAAAGCAAATCTTCTTGACAGGACTTATCCCTCCAGCAAATCATGATAAACATTATGACTGAGAGCCAATAAGCCTACAGGAGATGTGTTAAGTTTCTGCCAGCAATCTTACACTATTGTAAGTGTAAGAGTTACACTACCCCTCAGATGCTGGCACTTCCTTCCTAGGTGCACAACAAGAATGGGGGGTGCTTACAGCCATAGCTGGGGAGCTCTATGGCCAATGGTTGGCTGGAGTGTATTGTGGCTGCCCTTGCATGCCTAGGGAAGTCTGAGCAAACTTTGCCCCAAGTGTAAGGCTTCCTCTGCTTCCGAGGTATGCAAGGACAAGTGGAACATCCTTGGGTACTCCCTTGGGTACTCCTTGGGTATACCCTTGCATCTAATCTGTGGGTGTGGAGCATCTCTGCTGCTTTCATGCACTCAGATGAGGGATATTGTGTAAGGAGGTTCAGGGCACACCCTTCTTGCAACATCAAGAAAAGAAAAAGCATCTAACTGAGGGTCATACCAACTTATGTGAGCCAAAGTATTCTAAGCTTTTTGTTAGTTACATTAACTTTCCTTCACTGAACTCAAGAAAACATATATAGCTTTTCTCTCCTCAACAGCCCTGTGAAGTAGTTTAGGATAAACAACAGTGTCCTGGCTCCCACTAAAATATATTACCTTTTTTGTTAGTTCAATGATTATTTAGTTTATCAGAATTTAAGTTAGTTTATTGTTTTTGCAGCATAAAGCTAAGATGTGGAATCAGCTGGGGTCAGGAAGAAATCAATGCAGGAGAGAACAGAAACTTGTAATTCAACATACCCCTTGATTAGCCTAGAACAACATTCCTTGAGAAAGGAAAAATTCACTATAGCTGGTGGGTCCGTCATTGGTTAGACACCACCCAGGTAGATTCAAATGCTGTTGGTTAGCCATACTTTTTTTCAATTTTTTTTAAAAAAAATTTAATTAGCCCTTGTCTTTTTAACAGTTGCTTCCTGGGCAGCTTATAATAACACATCCAATGTTGTCTTTGTTTTTCATTTTAAAAAAAATGATTTACAATTTTACTCTTTAGTTATTTACCAGAGTGGACCCAAACTTAACACTTCGTTTGGCTTCAGATCAACAACATCTAGCTACACAAATGATGGAGGCCCAACAAAACCTTCTCCTTCTCTCCCTTCTCCACAACTCTCTACTTTTCTTTGAACTTCAAGCTAGTTTTTTTTCACCCTAGCCTGCCTATATTTATCTATGCTCACTGTGAATGGGAATTGGAAAAAGGAAAAGGAGTGAATGGCTGCTGCTTTTTAAAAAGCTAATTTAAAAGCAGGCGCAGTCTTCTGTAAAGATGATTCTGATTGTCCACAGCTCTTTTGAAGGGACAAGGTTAAATCCATTTGTATTCAGAATGTGGGATTAGGCACTTGCACAAAATGAACAACATTTTCCTTATTTATTTCTTATTTAAATGGCCCCAAAGTATAAGCCAGTCAATTCCCAACCATTTGGGAATGTCATGGGATTTCTGTGTTTTCCTTCTTCTTTCCCCTGCCTAAAGCTCTTTATCTCTTTCTTCAGTATATTAGCAATTTTTTTTAATTCCTACTAACTTCTGTCCAGCCTCTTGGCACAACGCTAAAGCAGAGAAATTACACATAACTTTGAAGGGATGTGTAAAGTAAGTACAATTCCAAAGTAGTGGATGGAATGGAATATAATCTATTATGATATATTCCTCTAAAACCAGACATGGTTGTCCCTATCGTGTGGTGACTATTGCAGAAAACAGATTATGGTACCAAATTGTTAATTATTTTATTCTTATAGTATTTTACTGCCTGCAAGGGGAAATGTACTTGTGGGATTTTCAGTTTCATATGCCAGAATTGTTTAAATGGCCTTGGGTGCCATGTACCTGACTTTTGTATGGGGATACCATTCACTGCTCTGTCTCAGAAAACTATCTTGGGCTGGCCACACTTACATAGTCTGTACATTGACTGTTAAAAGGGATGGACCATATAGAGGTGAGGAAAACACTGCCTTTTCCAGTTCACTCTCCTAGTTTAACAGTCCTGTGGAAATACTGTTCAGATGTGGAAATTACTAAGGAGCAGAAGATTCAGTTAGAATAGCCTTGAAACTGATTCCCCACCTCCAGAAAGTCACTCTGCATACATAACGGGTTGACTGATGTGTTGAGGGCTCAGCAATATGACCCTGGAAACTGCATCCCTAGCAATCATTTTTCCCTTTGCAAAATCTTCCCATGAACTAACATCCAAGCCTCCTGGGATAGAGTGTGGAAAAGCTGTCAATTTCACACACAATCAGAGGCAGAGAAATGAAATTGACTGATTCTTTAAAAAGCTGAAATGTGAAATGTAACCCCAGAAAGAAGACTACACAGCCTTGTATAATTACACTCTCACACACATATATTTAAGGAATAGTTCCATACAATGTCAGAGTCACTGCTACAGGGTAAGAAGAAACTTTATGTTGCTAATGATGTTCCTTTATTAATGTTCATACACTTCTTTTCTACTCATTCTTCTCAGAGTGGTGTACAATCAAAACACATATGCTATGGCTCAGCAACTCAACACAACAGTGTAGTAAAACAATCCAAGTAAGTGCTCTAACAAAAATAATATGGTAAATATCTTTATAAATAGATTGGAACTGGAGAAACTGGAAGCCTGCTGAGCCTCTTCAAGGAAGCAGTGGGGAGACAATTGAATAAGTTCTTCTCAAAGTGAAGCCTCAGTCCTGATCCAAGAAATGTTGGTGACACTTGAGCAAGTGCAGCCACTTAGCAACACAAAGCAATGGAAGTTTTGACTGGGGGCATGTACACATTCAGTGGGATCCAGGATTTGCCTTATCTGAACAGAAAGGTTCTGCTTAGGGAAGTTGCCTCCTCCACATTTGGGGGGACCACACCACAGACAGCAGCTTCTCCCAGGGCTAATAAGAATGCTCAAATGGAAGGGGAAGTACCTCATGAAAGGTTTTCCCCACAGCACTGCATGAAGTTGCTCTAGGATTGCATTTCTTTCATTGATCTTGCTAGGGTTGGCTTGCCATTTGTATTAGCAGATATCAACACGGAGATCAATGCAAACCCCATGTGACTTGGAATACTCATGTGCAAAACTATGCAGATGTGTTGGGAGTAAAGAAGAAGAAACTGGACATGTTTTCTTTTTCTTGTCCCAGCAGGGAAAACCACTTCATTTAGGGACACAGTCAGAAATATTCCAATAAACTGATGTTTGTTTATTTTTAAAAGTCTGATGCTCAGCTTTCAGCTGTCCCCTTAGGTGGAATTGCCTAACAAGTTTGACACAGGCAAGGTCAGGTTTAGAATCATTACACACATACTATTTTTCTTATACAGGTATGCATTGTCTGCAGAAGAAATGTGTACATACAGCCCTGAGCAAAGACCACACACATCTCTTTTGGCCAGTATACGTTAGTTAGGAATGGCATGGAAACTCATGGTTCACTCCAACGTAGCACAGGGTAGATCTGACATATACAGACTTTTTGAAAAAATACATGATGTTGTACATATTGTTGTCTACAAATTGAGAAAAACAGAAGTACCTCTGGAAGTGAACATGCTTTTCAGTGCCACCTGAGAGGTATTTCATTAGTGCAATATTAAGGTGTATGGGAAGCAGGGAAGGGGAGCAGCAGCAGCTTCCACATGCTATACTGTCAAAAGGTATAGTGAGAAACCATTAATGGCTCCTCCAGACTGCCCACTGGTTCCCAGAAATATTGGGGTTATTCTTTGTCAGGATTTCGTCTCTTGTAACAATTATTTCTGTTCCTGATTCTAATTGTTCCTTAAATATGCCAGATGTTTTTTGGAGGGAGGTGTGCTTATGGTGTTTGGTAGGCATGATTCTTCTCCATCCCCCCATGAACTCAGCATCTCCTCCTATGTATTCCACCCCCATTGCTCACGTTCCTAATTTCCTGTGTATTTATTTCCTTTTTAAGTTTTTGTGTAATCAAAAGAGCTAGAGGCAGTTTCACTTTAGCACTATAATTCTAAAAAGGGGCTGCCTTTGTTCTGGTAGCTGAAAATGTAATGAGGAGACAGAGGTCAGCAGAAAACCTTCATAGCAAAGGACATCCCCTCATTCAAAACATTACCAGAGGGAAGATCCCCTCCTCACCCCGGAAAAAAAAACAGCAGCAAGAATAGAGACAACAGATACAGACATACTAGTTACCCTAACCTGTACTGGAAACTACTGGGACAGGGAAAAGAAACACCACCCTGTATTGGGAATAAAAAGTTGTAGTAAATATTGGAAAGTCACAAGACAAACACCAAGGCCATTTCCGCACTAGCCGGTTATAGCGCTATGATTCCACTTTCAACATCCTATGGAATCCTGGGGTTTGCAGTTTCGGGAGGGGCCAAGTGATCAAGCAGCCCCTCCCGAAACTGCAAACCCCAGGATTCCATAGGATGTTGAAAGTGGAATCATAGTGCTATAACAGGCTAGTGCAGAATGGCCCAAGATAGGAAGAACGTTGTATGGATTTTGCCGGGGGGGGGGAACCAGTAAGTACAGCTACAACTCATGCCAAAACCTGCATCTTTTGACCAGTTTGGAGGCTCAATCATTGGTTCCCATCATCTCAGAACAAGGAAACTCTACTACCAGCAAGAGTGAAGCATTGTTTGTGATTATTTTTTGCATTTTGTGGCTGTAAAACACCTTAACTCAGCACTTTGAAAGTTTATGTTGTCTTGATTTATCTTTTTTATTCTTTATTTTTAAATCTCTTATGCATACAGAGTTTCTTCTGTCCATTCCCATGCTGGCCCATTTTGTTTTCCACTCTTCCTCAAAGGAACTTAAGAGTGGCATAAGTACACCTGACACCGTTTTGTGCTCACAACAATCCTGTGAAGTAGATTTGGCTGAGAAGGCGTAAGTGGTCAAAGGTTAACCAATGAGATTCATAATTAAACTGAGACTTACTGAGCACTTAGGGTGGGAGTAAACAATTTGTTCATATCTTTTCTGGCATGTATAAAGTAGAATGGAAGACTTCCTGCACTATGCTGAGGTACCATGTGAGGGAAGGACCAGCAGTGTAACTAAAACTACGATGACTCTATAGAGGTGGCATATCATAATTCCACTAATATTTCCTTTCCAAAAAGCAACAAAGCATATCTTAAGAGTACAGAAGTTCCTACCACACATGGCAGTGTTCTTTGGTGCCTGGCCATGTTCTGGAAGTTTATTAAATGTAATGCCTGAACTGGATTTTTTACTTGTACAATAGTTTCCTATATTGTTATTGTGTGGTTGCATGGCATTCATTGACCAGGAAATTGCTTGAGTTATGCAGTGTTGAAACACCAAGATCTTTAAGAACCCTTGTTCTCAAACAGAGCACCATAAAACCTCTGGGAGGAATGCCCAAAGCATCATAATAGGTTGCCTTGTCAATTCTGGAAGGACTGCTCTGAATGAATGTTCCTCAACTACAGCAAGATTCTGTTATGCTGCTCTTGCCTCTTTTTTTTTCCCCCAAGCTGAAATCTAAATAAACCTTCAATCCTTGTATCTTTATTTCAATTCTTTCTTGTTCCAGTCAAGCGGTAAATAAGGCAGCATGGATACTGGGCTCCTACCGCAGCACAACATGCCAATGCTCCCAATCTGTTCCTCTGAGCTCCTGCCAGAGCCCCTTATTTAGATAATGCCTGTTGTTTCCTGTTGGACACATTCCAGTTCTTGATAGGTTCTTCTCATTTTTCCCACAATGGAGTTTCAACCCTGGAATCCCATCTGTTTTTCTATTTATCTCAGGGGTTTAAACAGAGCCACCTTGGAGAACAATTGGGTGTCTAGAATGGAGTATCCTTCCTTTCTGACAGCAAATTTAAATATGTACAGATATCCTATGCTCTAGTCAACTTTTTTTAGTGTTTCTCTATTAACTGCAGAACATCTGAGGTATGTCAATATAATTACTGGGAACCCTAGGATGAAACACTATGGTCCCTGGGAGTCAAGAAAGCCATGTGTTTTTCTGTGCCCTTACCTGATGGAACAATAAATTTCCTACTCTGTCCTTCAATGGGTTATGCTTTTCCTTTAGTTTATTCAGATCTTTTATAATTTTTGTTATAGGTAGTTTTTTTTTCTTTGAGGTTCCTGGTCCACCACAGATATGCAGATCTTCACACACCTACCACACACACAACAATTTAGTCTCTCCAATAATGATCTATGGACTCAATGGGAAATGATTCTGTTGGCCAGAAGAGATTCCTAGATTAGGTCTTTTACCCGCAATCATGTAATCGGCAATTTTAGATCTGGTCATGCCAATCATCATCATCACCACCACCACCACCATCATTATAATGATTTGGAATACCTTGGTACTCAAAGCAGTATGTGAATGTTCTTAGGTGTTTGCCATCAGAGCCTTGCCAATAGACACTGAGAGTACATCTCAAATCCAGAAAAGTGACCTAGATACCTAGATGTGAAAATATGTCAGTGCAGCTTTTCCTTCTCAATGTAGAAAGAGATTCCTACAGACTGTAGTGTCATTATGAGCTTTTAATAATCCTCAGAGATGGTTGCAATGTCTGACTTTGGGCAAATGATTAACTCTCCATCTTAGGTCGCAAATATATGATTTGCAGAATACAAAAATGAATACAAATATGGCCCTAGCATATTGGGGGGGGGATTGCCAGTCTCTTACATCAGACGGCCCTGGAACCACTGCTTTAAGGGACAGGAAAGTAGGTTGGGCTTAAACCCTAACCATCTTTGGAGTGGGCTTGTAGAGATGTGTCTATATGTGAATTTTGTGATGTTTTGGGCCACAGTAGATAGGACTGTGGCTGTCCTGTGTATTACTTTCAGTTGAGTGGTCAAATCCATATAAATCAGAGGTCCATGCGGATTTAAAATGAAGCATGGACAGGCAGACCACAGCCTACTGTCTACCCTGTTTTTGATCAACATAAAGTGGTGTAAATTCTTACACATCAAGAATGTGAAAGAAGGAAAGTCACTATGTCTCTGTTGGCCTACAGTCATGAGACAACTTCATATTACACCTCAGGGCAGGAACCCAATGTTTAGCCACCAGGCTAGTTCATATTGTCATCATTTCACTCTGACTTCCTCCGTCACTTTTTCTTCTGCCTCTCTTTTGTTTATGAAAAATGAAACCTAATATCCACTTCATCTGGAGAATGATGGGAAAGTGTGTATGTGTGTACAGTAACAATAACTAAATGATTTATGAAGCCCTTTTTTACAAATTGCCATGTTGGACATACTTTTGATGTTGTTCAGCTGTACTGTCTATTGCAGAAGACAGCAACTATGGCCTATCATGGTTTTGGCCTATCACTCCCACTAGTTTTAGGCAATTTCTGCACTAGACTGTTAAGTGCTATTATTCCACTTTCAACATCCTATGGAATCCTGGGGTTTGCAGTTTAGGGAAGGGCCTCAAATTGCAAACTGCAAGCCCCAGGATCTGTGGGATGTTGAAAGTGGAATAACAGCACTGTAACAGTCTAGTGCAAAAATGGCCTTAGTCAGCACACCCAACAATGAGGGGTTATGGGATCTGGAGTCCAAAAAGATCCAAAAGGCCGCACATCCCTTATCTGTTGCACGGATTATAAAAATTTTATTATCTTGCTTTGATATTTTATGTCATATACCTTATTAGTACTGTATGCCATTTTGAAATCTTCAGAGTTGAGCGACTTGAAAAGTGTTTGTAAAAGAATAAAATGATAAAATTCTGAAGAACGAGTGTGCCCTTGGACACAGAAATGAGCTGGCCGGCTTTTTGTGTTGCTTTCTGTTTTATTAATAAAGCACTGTGGGCCGATAATACCGACCAAGACGGCTTAAGGGATTTCGAGGACCCTGAAGGGGCGGGGAGAACATAGCAGGCCAAGAATTTGGCGCTGAATGCTCACACGTCTCCTTATACGGGAGGCATATGGGGGGGGGGCACAGCGAACAAGCCCGCGTGGCCAAGCGGGAGAGAAAAGCGGGGCTGGTAGGCCGCGCGCGCCTCCCGCCAGAATCCGCCGGGCTCCGCCAGGAGGCTCTTCCCCGCTCCTTTCCCTTTGAAGCCGCCTCCTCGGGCGCTCGTCTCGCGGCTCGCGCCTCGGCCTAGGCCCGACACCGAAGACTACCCAGACATAAAGAAATGCAAAGCGAGCCCTTCACAACTTCGTCCTGTTTCGCTAATTCCTAGCCTTGTGGACCCAAAACGACCACCGCCTCCTTGCAAACACCTGCAGCTGTCTTTCTTTTTTCTTTTCACCGTGGGGCGGTGGGGTATTCAACATTTTTTCCCCCTCACCGCCACCACCCGCTTTCTCCTTCGAAAGTAGCTTTGCCCGCTTGCCTCCTTTTCTTTGGCCCTTTCACTAAATAAATACAGCTGATCCAAACCCGCGCCTTCCGCACGTGCCAGAAGAATAAATCGCACGCCTCCTCCGCGCGCACCCCCCCCGGCCCGAGTCCCGTTCTTAAATCTTTTCCCCCTGCTGCTGTGTTTGCTTATTCTTACTGCAGCTGTGGGGTTGCTGAGAGAGAGAGAAATGACCTGTGGGCCGGCTTGCCTGGTATTGCTAGTGTGCGGTTGCCCCAGCCCCTTTGAAATCCACGGTTGTAAACCCTCGCTGCTGGCTTTTTCATGTATTGTACTGTAGCACTTGCCTTTTGTTGCTAAGTGCAAACACAAACACGCGCTTTGGAAAGGGGGGGCGCGAGGAGAGGGCGCAGGAGCCCCTTCGCAGCAATATATTGCCCTGTCCAAAGCCTACGGGTTAAAACAAACATCAACAGTGCGTCAAATAGTTTGCCCGTAAGACTCTTTTGTTATGAAGATAAGCTTGTTATCTCTTTCATTCAGATTTTAATCTGACAGGTCATTTGCATACTGCCAGCTGACTTCAGGGCGTGCATTAGATCCACTTTGCATTTAAATCCTCTGTCAGTCAGCAAAATTAAAAAGAGAGAGAGTAAAAGCCCTTCTTTCGGTTCCATTACTTTTTGTCTGGGTGTAATCGACTAAAAGGAAGCGTTTTCTTCCAATCGCTTCAACATCTCTGTTTATTTTCGTTGCCCAAAATAGACATAACTGGTGAGATTTGAAATGGCTACAGAACAAGAAATCTAAACCCCACTGTGTCCTCAACTTCACACTTTCAGCAATAATACACAAACAACTGAACCCCATGGATGCACAAAAGATACACTATTTTCTGATCCTGGCAAAACTTTTCAAAGGAAGTTAGTGGTATCCTTCTTTTGTGGATTTTGTTGCCTTTTGCTTGGATGGTCAACAGGGCTACCCCAAATATGTTAATCAGATACTGGGATAGTGAATAAGAGGGCAAGTGTGTGCTCTGTCTGCCTTAGAAACAGTGTTAAACACATTGAAGTTGTCCCTGACCATTGTCATGAAATCATCTCTTCTTTTGCTCTGCAGACTGAAAAGTACTCCAGATGGATGTTATTAGGTATGTCAACTTCTTCAAACATCTTGAAAAACTACCCCAGGTTTATTCAAAGAAACAAAAAGTCCAAAATGTTAAGAGGTAGATGGCATAATCTGTGAACCATATTGATTACCACCACGGAAAACTGCAGATGGGTATCTATACAGGGCAGTGCAAAGGCACTGTCCTAAAAGAATTATTACTAGGCAACACATATACTCCTCAGTTTCAGTTTTTTGCCCTTCTCCTATCACTCACATGTGGTTTAGCACTCCAATGGGTAGCTGGGCTTAAACTGACACGGTGGAAGTGAAAGGCTGCACTGACCATTTTTTTCTGAGATGAGGTAGGACAAAACTTTTCAACTTTGTTCATCCCTTCCCCAGTATATCTCTGTGTTTCTCTTTCCATATGTGTCATCCATGTGCCCAAGCACAGAATAGGAATTGCATGCAAGAGTTCTGCTGGAGCTCTCACCAGCCATTAGACTTAAAAGGAAAGTTCATTTCCTGTTCTTTCAAACCGAGGGTGGCTGGGGTAGGAGCCAATCTGTACTGGGAGATCCACTCATGAAGAACACAGCTGTGTCGATAGTGGTTACCTTTACTGGCGGCCTGTGGTTTATTGCCTGTGTTTTACTGTTCTTTATCGCCAGCCCCCACATGGCCAGAAGGTGAGTGGCCTCTGCCCGCATTAATATTCCTCTAGATAACAGAAGTAACATCTGAGACAAAATCTACAACTGTGGTTCTAATACCATTATTTTTCTATGATTTTAAACATTTTTGTCTGATGAAGAAGCCAGTGAAGCTTTAAACGTTTGCATGATGCCTTTTGTGTTTTTCAGTTGGCCGAATAGAAGGATCACTGCTTTGAGTTTTGGATTTTGTTCTATTTTAATGGTTGTGTAGAAGCGGGAATTTTTATTGCTTGTATTGCTTGTTACCTGGTTGTGTGACAAGGAACACCTGCTGAAATTTCTTCTCTACACAACTATTAAATGTACAGGAGCGATTTCCAGTTTTCTGGCAACTCTAGATGTCATGGATAGAATCTACGATCTTCTACATGAGAAGCATGTGGTCTACCAACTGAATTGCTTGTGTAGAAGCCCACACTTTCCTCACATGCACAAGTAAAGCCCTCACACAGGAATGACAAATGAAGGCAGTTTGGGCCAAAAGCATTTCCTCACCATATAACTAAATTGGTTTTGCAATATATGTGTGTGCATGTGTGTGTGTTTACAGTACACAAACAGTACAAATCAACAACATTCTGAGCAAACTTTTAACAGAGCTAGAGAGTGTATAAAACATAACAAAACTCACATACTAAAAAAGCAACCAGATTGTATAACACACAGCACAAGGTTGTTAACACAGACCCATTTGTGAATCATTCCAAAAAGAAGAATGGAATGAGGTAGGCTGCAAGTTAGAAGCCTAGTTATTAATATATAAAATGTTTTTTTTAAAAGCCCTGTTTATGTCAGACCCTTTGTCAGACCATTTTGGTGTGACAATCTTCTAGGTTATAAATCTTTGAAAATCAGCTCTTAAATATGAGGACAGATAAGATTATCCAACATCTATTTTCCAGCAACTTTTGCTGTTGCTAATAGGAATATAGTATAACATCTTACATAAACTGAAACAGAGGGATATAACAGAAACGTATGGCTAAAAGCTTTTTCTATCAGGGCAGGACCACCATATGTGGAGAATATCTTCTTTCGAAGGCTATTTTAATCAAACAGAGTGCTAGGAAAACTGAAAAAATATAAGACTCCTGCCAATCTGTTTCCAGGCACAATTCAAAGGGCTATATGGCTTAGGTCAAAGCTGCCTGATAGATTGTATCCCCCAGTATGAGCCTGTTCAGAGTCAGCTGGTGAGGATGTGAGATAAGTATGGACTTTGCAGGAGGCACACCTGAGCTCTGAAACTTCCTTCAAAGGGAGGCCAGAATGGACTCCTCCTTACTCTCTTTCCATTGGCAGGCATACAGTAGGACCCCCATATCCATGGGGGATTGGTTCCCCCCCCCCGCAGATACTGAAATCCGCAGATAGTGCTGAATGCCCTGTACTGCCGCCTGCCCCAGGCCCGATCACAGCAGTGGGTGGGAAAACAGTGGGGAGCACGGGATCCTGCACTCCTTGCTGTTTTCCCGCCAGTTGCCGCCACAGTCAGGCTCAACGCCAGAGGCAGGAGGTAGGAAAACAGCAAGGAGCGTGATCCCACACTTCCTGCTATTTTCTTGCCAGCTGCCACCATGATCGGGCTTGGGGCTGGCAGCTGGAGGCGAGAAAACAGTGAGGAGTGCAATCTTGTGATCCCTGCTGTTTTCCCACCTCCTGCCACCAGCCCCAGGTCCAATTGTGGCAGCAGAGCTGTTTTCCCATCTCCAACCACCAGGTTCAGGTCCAAATGTGGCAGCAATGGGCAGGAAAACAGAGGGGAGCGCAGAATCGTGCTCCTTGCCACATCCTGCTGCCCACCACCAACTGATCCCGGCCAACCGTGGATAACTGAATCTGCGGATCATGAATTCGCGGATACAGGGGTCCTACTGTATCTTTTTCCCTTAAACTCAACAGGCTTTTAGAACTGAAAGGTTTTAAATAAATGGCTTTAGAAAGTGTTGTATTGTTGTAAAGTTGAAGGCTTTCACAGCCAGAATCCATAGGTTGTTGTGGGTTTTCTGGGTTTTGAGGCCATGTTCTATTAGTATTTTCTCCTGACGTTTCGCCTGCATCTGTGGCTGGCATCTTCAGATATCCTCTGAAGATGCCAGCCACAGATGCAGGCAAAACGTCAGGAGAAAATACTAATAGAACATGGCCTCAAAACTCGGAAAACCCTCAACAACCTGTTATATTGTTTTTATTGAATTGTTTGTAACTACTTTTAATCCTTTATAGATGTCTGTTTTAAGTTATTTTAATACTGTGAGCAATTTAATTTTATTTTAATGTTGAATCTTTTTTATATATTAGCTACACTGTACTTGTTTTAAATTGTAAACCAACTTGGAACTCCAATTTTGGGCAAAACGTGGGATAATAACAACCAAGTACTCATATATGCTTCACAAACAGTTCTCAGCCCTTCCCAACTTCTATACCATTCCAATAGCAACAAGTTATAAATGACGGAAGCTAATCCTTTCATTCCAAATTATGGTTGAGTGCATAAGTTCTTGAACATTGTTAGTGATCTGTTAGCCTCTTGAGTGCTAAGTAATTTGGATGCAAATGCTTTTATCTGAGTCCTTTGAAGCCAACTAACTTGGTGCTCGTGCATTAATTCAGAGATTTTCCCCTCTGATAGGGACTTGTCCTTCTAAAACAAATATCTTACTCTATTGCTGTTATATTCTGCCCAAACTATGTGTTGTATGTGTTTGTCTGGATCTGCAGAAAGTTGTGGAGGGTGCTAGCTTCTTGGACCAGGATCTCCAGATGACCAATGTAACCCTTTGGAGCAAATTAGAAACCCCCAATAGCAGTAACAGCTGACAGATTCACTTTTGATTTTACAAGCCACTGCCTCTGCAGTTGCTCCAAGCTCCATGGAGAGTCTCCCAGTGCTGAAGCCTTATTCCCTCCAAGAGTTGCAACACCAGCAAAACTCATGTTCAACTGGAAGGAACTATGGGTGGAGCAGCAATAAAAAGCTGCCCTCCTCCCAGCTGAGAGCTTTAAATTTAAAACTGCAGGGCAACATGTGCAAGGCTACTTTTGCAGTTCATATCCCTGCCTCCATTATCTTCAAAGTTGGTGGCAAAATATTAAAAACCTCCTAAAACATACATTTTCCACTTATTTCAGATCCTTGCTCAGTCATGGAAAACCACTAGATGACCGCTTAGAGCAGGTGTGGGTAACTTGAGGGCTAAGTGGCCACGTTAGCCCCCAGAAGACTTTGTAGGGCCACACACCCTTCACACACACCCCAAATAAAAACAGCCCCCAAATATCTCCAAATAGTCTTTAGGGACTTGGTAGCATTTGTGCCATGTTTTTGGTGCCCCTCTCAGAGAATTTTAGGTCCAGGAGAGGCTTTTTTAACAACAGGAAGTAAGCAGAAGTCATTTTCTGTTCCTATTTCAAAAAGAGGCCTGTCCTGGGCCTAAATTAGCTGGGAGGTGGGCAAAAGATGAAGAAACCCAACGCCCCTTAGAGGCCATTGGGGGAGTCAAAACATTTCTTGGGGGGAAAAAAGACCCTCCTTGCAGCCACAAAAATCCAGGCCTTACTGTGCCCACTGCTGACTAAGGACATTTCCACTCTATACTGTTTCAGTGCTATTATTCCATTTTCAACATCTTGTGGAATTCTGGGGTTTATAGTTTACTGAGGCCAAATTGCTCTCTGGCTGAGAATTCTAAAGGCTCCTCCCTAAACTGCAAACTCCAGGTTTCTGTTACTGCACTAGTTAGCCCTCTCCCAGAGTCTACAATTTATTAATATCAAATATTAAAATATTTCCACATGCTTGAGAGGGTCCCCCGGATGAGCATGCAGGCAGGCACAGCCGAACGGCCACAATCAGGAAAAACCCAGTCTGGCCAGTAAACAATCTGTCACGTAGCCCCAGGAGCCCTCCAGACATGCACACATTAAATTTAGACAAAGAGTTCTCTGCCCCAAGAAGCCAGTTTGACAGGATTAGCGATCCTGACAAACAGCCTGTCAAGCGAGAGCAATTTGCGTACTGCCGTGGCTTTTGACAACCCCAGCAAACCTAATTAGACTGGGAACTTTGACATTTTGGGGCTTTGTTCTTCCAATCGTGCAGAGAACGTGAACATTTCAGAGCTTCGTTGTAGCTCCTCAACCCATTGTTCTCCCCAGGAAAGGATTAGCCCTCCAGGTACATTGTCCCCTATAAAAAGACCCAATTTTTGAGCAGTTCCTCAGATCGCTCTGGTTTCCTCTTGGCTCCACGTCTCTCCGCCCGGCAACCTCCTCAGCCCTCCACGTGCTGAGTCTCTATTCCCGCTTCACTGCTGTCTCCAACTTCAGTCTTCAGGACCAGGTGCAGTATACCCCAAAAATACGTCTCTAAAATCCCCTATCAATTTTCCTCTCTTTTATTTCTGTTTAGCTCTGAGTGAGCAAGTGCGTAAATGTGAACATGGGCAAGGACTGATTTTTAAATAAAAATAATTACATTAGCAATTTTGTGTGGTTTTTGGCTGAACCTGACCCCGTAAACACTGGGTTGAAAAGATCTCGCTAGGTTACCCTGCCTCTCGTGGCGCTACAGCTTGTGCTCTGGCGAATTCCCATTCCCCATTATTTAGAGCATATTAAGGTGTCCCCCACGGGACCCCCGGAAATCCATAGGATGTTGAAAGTGGAATGATAGCACTATAAAAGTGTAAGACAGAAATAGCCCTAGAGGAAGGCAATGGGAGGCCTCCTCTGAGGAAGTCTTGCCAAGAAAAGCTCACGAGAGGCTTATCGTAAGTTGGCGTTGAAGACACATAATAATGAGAAACTGAATTTGGTGAGAAATCAGGAATGTGCTTTTAGAACAACCATATCTTTTGCTTGTTTTAATGGTGTTTTCTGGTTTGGTGCTCAAATTTGGTTTTCCAATTTGCAGATGAATTCTGGTGATGGCAGTGGTGGTAGGGTTGGAGTCTAAGAAGCAAAAGGTATTTATTTCTTGTTTATTAAAATATTCGTATCCTTTCCTGTATCAAAAGATCTTGGGGTGGTGGACAAGTAAAATCAATGCAAACAATTCAAAGCAATATAAATGATGTAAACAGGCTAAAGATATGTTAAATACAATCAATGACTTAAAACAGGTTTAAAAGTTTCAAACAGTTTTTACACCATGTGTACATGTATTAGCATTTTGAGATAAATCAGCAAGTCCTAAATTCTCAATAAACAGCAATGTTTTTTACTTGCTGCCTAAATGTAACCAGGGGAGGTGCCAGCTGAGTCTCTAAGCAGAGAGCATTCCACAATTGGGCCCTGGGTTGGAAAGTAAAAAAACCACCAGGATGATTCCTAAGGAAGAGGACTCACACATTAGTTCCACTGAAATCTAGGGAACAGACTGTCTATTCACAGCAATGTGAATTAAGGGTTTCAGTTTTTGTTTCAGTTCAATACTTTCCATTGTTATCGTTGTGTGCCTTCAAGTTGTTTCCAACTTATGGCAGCCCTAAAGCGAACCTATCATGGGGTTTTCTGGGGGCTGAGAATGTGTGACATGCCCAGA
Organism: Ctenosaura bakeri; assembly: GCA_948474755.1. Taxonomy (NCBI): domain Eukaryota; kingdom Metazoa; phylum Chordata; class Lepidosauria; order Squamata; family Iguanidae; genus Ctenosaura; species Ctenosaura bakeri. Next base: position 406,468 of record CAOLHI010000450.1, on the reverse strand, counting down.
GTCACTTAGTGGGTTTCCATGGCTGAGCAGGGAGTTAAATCCTGGTCTCCAGTGTCCATAATCCAGTGCTCAAACCACTATACAGCACTGGTTTTCAATACTTTGCAAACCCACTCCCTATTTTACTCTCTCTCTCTTTCTCTATATTTATATATGTACTTGCGTGTGTATATCACATACCCAAATACTTTTGCTAATTCTTGGGTTCTTATTGTTAAAAACTTTTAATATTTTTGCCAGTTCTTGAAATAAACTGGTGGAATCATTATCAGTAACATTTGGGAAAGAAAGGACAATTTAGGCAGAATCATCATTTTTGTGGACACTATCTATTTCCATTCAGGAGACAGTTGTTGACTTCCAAGAATATAACTTATCCTTCAAAAGTTTGGGAGAGTTTCCTCTCCAAAATTGAATAATTTGTTGGCTAATTTCACACTTCAATAATATTTTAAATTTTTGGAAATTAACATTTCTCTAGACAGCTTAGAAAGATATTTTCCTTCATTATGGACATATTAAGACACATTAGTTTAAATTTTGTGTGGTTAATTTCTAAGCCTTCTGCCTTTTAAAATTCCAGAAGCAAGTTCTTTAGCTGTAGGGGTTTTTTTTTGGGGGGGGTGTTTTTTGTTTTTGGTAGGTTGGTAGAATTAGCAGTATGTTGTCAAGAAATAGGTTTGTGACATGATGCTTTGCATGGCTTATTGCCTTGCCTTTTAAGAATGTTCCATACTGAAGAACTCAAGAGTTCCACCAGTTATTGCAAGTAGTAGCAGTGAATATGAATAGCCATTATTTGTACCTGTAGCTGCAGAAAATAATTTGTAGTAAGAGTTTGTACTACTTACTGCAGCTGAAACTGAGAATGATTTCCTAACAGTATTCATAGCTTTTTTATTTTGCCAAAACTATGTTTGATTAGTAGTTTTGAGGAGAAACTAGTCTATCTAGTGTTGTGAAGGTATTCAGGGAAAGGAGAATCCAGTCTGGTCTGTATAAATGCAAGTGGAAATAAAAGTGTTAAGACGGTGTGCCAATAAAGCTGTTGGACTTTGGCATCTTGATTTACAGGAGCAAAAGAACTTTGTATGCCCAGACAAGTGGGGTCTTTAACTAGTTTGGATCAGACCTTGAAAAATTACTTCTTAAAAGTAATCAGTTCCTGTGACATTCTCAAGGCCAGAAAAATAGTTTAAGTTTATAGTTAACAGTTTTAATTCTAGAAGAAAGCCTTTCTTGTTTCACAAAAGCAACTAACTTTGGGGGGGAGAAATCTGAATGCTACAAACTGTTGGCTTGTGGTGCAAAACACTCTCTTCTCCCATCCACCTTGTTGCCTCTCCACACAGATATTCCTCCTCCATTTTTAGTGGTACCATACACTTGTAATTATGAAGGTAGTGAATAAAGTTACACGTATGTTGCAAAAGAACTGCAGTTATACCTCATAAAGTTATGATTCTAATATAGTAATACCTTCCTTGTTGGAACAAGAAACTAAGTGTAAGTACTGTAGCTAGTTACATGTGACTACAATCAGCCCTCCACATTTGTAGGTTTCACTGTTGCTGATTTGATTTTTCATGGACTATTTGCTGTCAGCTCTGCTGCCTCCCTATGCTAGTTTTAGTAGGGACTGCAAGCCTCATGAGACTGAGAAACTGCGAATGAGGCTTGTAAGTCCCTATTAAAAATGGTGTGGGGCAGCAAGCCCCCCCCCAGCCACCCATTTCTGCCTTGTGAAGGAACCCTGATGCCTCAAAGGAATCCATGGTGGGTTGAATATGGCGATCATACTTTTTTGTGTGTTAAACATGGTTTTGGAGGTTCTAGAGCAAGGCTTTTCAAATGATGTATTGCAACATGTTAGTGAGTCGCCTGAAGTGTCTAGGTGTGTTGCCTCCCTGGGCTGAGAAAGACCCCCTCCAGCCTCTCCCGCTGCTGCTGCTGCCACCACCCCTGCAGCAGGCCAGGATCAGGTAGGGAGGCTGCCTTTCCCACTGCTGCAACCCTTGCCATGTTCTTTCTTCAGCAAGGACAACAGCAGCAAGCCAGGATTGGGTGCAGGGGCTGCCTTTCCTGCTGCTGCTGCTGCCCTGGCCAGGGTCTTTCCTTGACAAGGGAATTTTTCCTTGCAATCTATCCTCGGCGAGGGCGATGGCAGTGAACCAGGATCAGGAAGAGAAGCTGCCTTTCCCACTGCCACTGCCCTCATTGGGGTCTTTCCTTGGCAAGGGCGACAGCAGCAAGCCAGGATCGGGTGCGGGAGCTGCCTTTCCTGCTGTTTAACTTCTGGCTTCCTAGTAAAACTGAATTACTGTGTCACAAAATGATATATGTCCAAAAATTGTGTCACCAACACGAAAAGTTTGGAAAGCTCTGGCCTAGAATTATTCATGGGTTTTTTCCACTTTCACGGGGCTCCTGTGCCCCTAACCCTAGCAAATGTGGAGGGATTACTATAATTGCTGCCAATCTGTAGTTTGAGCACAATGAAGCCCCCTGCTAGTCTCTAAATCTTTGGGACCATTCTGCTTCCATGTTATTTCATATGTTTCTCAGATGAAGAATTGAGAAATCATTGAACAATTTTTAGAACCCTGCAACAAAATCATCCATGCCAGGACATTTTCTCTCTCGCTCTCTCTCTCTCTTTGGTTTGGTAATAGCAGCTTTTATTACAGCTTCAAAAATTGGTCAGTTGAAGCACTCCTGATGGTCACGCTCAAAGGATTTCACTTCAGCACTGTTTAAAAAGGAATCCATGAAGTTCAGATCAGGAAGGCTAAATGTGTATAAGTTCTTGGAGAATCTGGCAAACACTGTTTGTTTCCTTTGCAGAGCAGTGCGCTATTCCATTTCCATCCTTTGTACACAGAATGGAATTTTTGGTTAGTTTTGTTTTTCTTCAGTGTCCCTGCTAACAGTCTAGAGGTTTTGATGCCATATTCATAATAGCTTCTATGTAAGTAAATGAGTGTTTACCTTATTCACTTCCAGCTGTTGCTTTTTCCCCCTGGCCATTTTGCCTTTTCTGCCATTTTGCATTTTGCCTCTTTCTCTCTCAAGGATAATGGCCTTCTGAATATCTCAACTGTAGCCTTCTTAATATTTCATGCTAGAGATGGCATAGAATGAGAGTTTGTATTAAAATATAACTAAATTCCCTACTCCAAGTGTCAGTCTACACATCACTTCAGAATGTATCTTGCAGCTACAACTAGTCTTCCTTCTTTCCAGTTGGACTGGTATGATTTTCATTGACACCCTCTATTCAGAGCTGAGAGGTTTAATTTTTCATTACTATGTGACTTAAGGGCCAAAAATCCAATGGAGGCATTTTCTCCTGAGTCCTGCAGTTTTTTGGGGTGGGAAGGCAGAGGAGATTATTGGTAAAAATCACAGCTGGCATGAAAATGATTAAAAGCCCCTACTGGTGAAGTGAATGGGGACCTGGAAACCAGAAAAAATCATATTTTACAAATATGCTGACTAAAGTTCCCTTTTGATCTTTAAGTTTCTGTTGTTTCTGGGGTCATAGGCAAAAATTCAAATCCCCCTTTCCTTAATCAATGAAGCTTTGACCGTGGAAAGAGAGAGAAAGAGAGAGAAAGCACTCAAGCCGATATTGGATATTCCCTCCTTCTCCCTTCCAACCACCACAGAGATTTCTGTGATACCTGCTTTTCCCAAATTAGAACTCTGAGCTAGGGTTGGGAGGGGTATGCAGTGTGGCCACGCTGGAGATAGAGAGGGCTTAGATTTTCAGGATCAACAGCCTCCTTAGCTGGGGATCTGAGATCTGGATCTGGAACTTGGATTTGTTGAATTTGCAATCTTCTTACACCTCAGTGATACTTCTCAATTTTGGTGGAAAATTAGACCAGCCGTGAAGCTGTTCTGAAATTGCTTGAGTGAGTGATTAATTGCATCACCTCTTAACCCGTTAGGACCCCTGTGGCAATGTATAATGAACAAGATTTAAAACATTGAATGTAGGAACAAAAACTTTCAAGTGCAGACTTAAAACCACTATTTGAAATTAATATAAAGTCACAAACTAAAACAGGGAGAGCAGCCACCCCCAATTTTGAAGACCAAATGAAATAATCAGTCCTCGTTGCCTTTTTAAAAATTGGACAAACAGAAGAAACCAATCCCAATCAAACTCTTAAAAAGATAAGTTTCTTCTTTTTGTTCAGTAAATGGTGTGAGAGTTTCAGCTCCAAAAATTTCTGCAGTTAAATAGCCCCAGAAGAAGGCCTTTGAAAACATAAGGCCAAAACTGGTTGGGCTTTTTATCAACAAATCATTCATTTATTGAACATATTGAGAAGTGTCTCCAGTTTCTTCTGAGAGTCTTTCCCTTCTGCCATTATGACAGAAGGATCTCCGAAATTGGGAAAGCTAGCTGCACAAAAGTGTTTGCCAGACTAGGTGTGTTCTCTGACAACACAGTTTAGTTCTCTAGAAGTGTCTTTCTTAAATCGATATCAAGTCCAGCTTTTTCCTCTTCAAAGCAGCTCTGTTCTAGATCTAAATTACAAGAAAAGAGATTTCACCTAAGCATTAGGAAGAATTTCTTGACTGTAAGAGTTGTTTGAGAGTAGAATAGACTGCCTAGAAGGGTGGCAAACTCTTCTTCTTATGAAGGTCTTTAAACAGAGGTTGGATGGTGTCTTTCAAGAGAACTTTAGTTGTATATCCTTGCATGGCAGGGGTGGACTAGATGGCCCTTGTGGCTTCTTCCAACTCCAATTCTATGTTCTCTTGATTGAGTTTTTCAGACCATTCATGCTCAACAAGACAACTTTTGCCTTATCAAGAATCAGGCAAGGGTATTGTGCCTTTAAAAACACTATAGAGTTTCATCATATGAACCTGAATAGTAAGCATGATCTCTAATATGAAAACTAACAAGCAGACAACAGCAATTTCATCCGTCAGTAAGGGCTCCCCAAATGACCGCCTCATCAGCCTCCTTGAGTTGAGGAAGAACATATAAGACTGAGTCATGCACCTAAGTTTAACTGTATCAGTAGTTCCCAGTCCTCTAGATTTTTTGAACATCAAAACACTGCTGGGAGAGGGATTGTTGACAACACTGGCCTACATACAGGCTTATCACAATTAGCACTAAAATAAGAGAAATGTTACGATAGCATGAGTCAATAAAATAAAGGATAATGAACAGCTTGTATTTTGTTCTAGTTCTAAAACTGTTAAGTAATGGTTGTGATAAATAATCACAAATAAATAAATAATCACAAGAACAACAAATGATTTGATTCCCACTTAAGACTGAATGGAACGCTATTCCTTTGCAGCAGGGAAGAAATGCCTTGAGAATCTTTATTGTTCTGGTCTCACATCCGAGCGTAGGAATCTCAACTTTTTCATCTTGGACTCATTAAATTAGTGAGACTGGTTGATGTTAGAACATCAGGTCTTCATTCAGTGTATCATCACCTGAGCAATGGCAGCTCCTGGCTCTGATGTCAGTAGGCTGATGAATCTTTTCCAGGTTTTAGTCCAAACTATGAAGAAGCTATCCAAGGTGCTGAATCTACTCCCAAACAAGTTCAGCACCATAGAAAGCTCCTTTCAAATACAAGTTAAGCTGCTGAAGCAGACTCAAGTGCCCCATTGACATGGAAGCTACCAGCTGCCACAGCACCTGATGTTCTTTTGTGGAGCCTCCAAGGTCAAGTTAACAGATCTTTAAGAACAGATCTTAAACTTTTTTGTCTTTGTGCTTGACAACCAGAATCCTCACATCTCTAAGGCAAGGCTGGACAACTACAACTCATCTGGGACCCAGTTTTCTGCCCTGGGGCTCTCTTTTGGACTGCAAAGCCCTCCTCCCTGGACCAGACCAAACTGGAAGTGGCCAGAAATCAACTGCTGGTTTCGGACAATGTGTGTTTCTTTAATACAAAACAGCATCAGGCAAAGACCTATAATTTATTTAGGAGGTTAACTGCTTCTCCTAGGAAGCAGTTTATTAAATTACTGGATTAGGAACTTTAGCATATTTTTACCCATTATTCGGCATTGGCTCATATACAAAGGGTCCAGTGCCACTTTCCGTTCTCCAGATCCTCCAGTGTAAGTTGAAATTCTGATCACAGATCTGGAACCAGAAATGTTGAATTGGATGGCTTGAATGAAATGAGGGTTGACAGAAAAGTTAAATGAGAAGTTGGTGATGCATTATACTGGCTAATAATCTTGTCCAATTGATATAAGCATCTCCACATTTTCCACTAGGAAATAAATATGTGACCAGGTAGAAAAAGTGTCACTTGGTAAGATTGATGGCCTGTGTGTCCCTGCTGTAGGAAAGGAGACCAGACAAATGTGTGGAGTGGCTAGGCCGCCATATGTCCTTCTTTCCTGGTCATCATAGACATATATTCTATTGTTGACTTTCCTTTCAGCCCCAGGTTGATGGCCACATTTGCCATATTGGTTATTTCTGCTGTCTTCACAGCGCTCACACTTAACTTGTTTTCTAGTAAGAATACTGTTGCAAAACAGCTTGTGATGAAGTCATGTCACAGATATTTTTGTCCCACTGCAAATTTACCTAGGCCACTATATCCATCAACTTTTTGGTATTCTGCAGATATTTCCTGGAAGCTAGAACCATGCTTGTTGACTCTGCTTCACTCTCTGAGCTCTTCAGATTGCCACAGTATTCTTATGGTGGAAAACAGAAATGGAATTTTGTATTGGATAGTGAGGCTTACTGCTTGCTTGAGGATATGTCGTTGCAGCTATTTTTGCTTTTAAAAAAGAGACAGAGAGATGGAGACTATGGGGTCATTTTATCCATTGTGAGGCCACACCCCTGTAAGGGAGGATATCTTCACCCAGGTCTTAGTCAATGGAGACATGATCTAGTGTTTCTTCAAGAAAGATTAAGCAAAAGTCTGAGATTAGACAAGTCTCCATTTTTCCACTTATGCGTTAAGACTTAGCAGTGCTGGGAAAAGGACAGTTACTGAATGAGTAAATGAATGAGCACTGACAGCACTGCAAAATATCCTGGTTTTACGCCAGCTCTCATTTTCCATGTATCTATTCTCTGCAGCAATCATTCAGCCAAGAGATGAAACCCGGTGGGACTCTCAAGCCAAAGCATGCCTGTCTTGCTTCATGGATACACTTGCACTGGTCAGCTGATGCTTTTACCACTTCTACTGCATTCACTTCATCATGGACAGCCCTGCTATTACAAAGGGGGAGATAACCACCTCAGGTAGCTGATTTGAGGTGATATGGAAGGATAGCAAATTGCTGATACTTAAAGGTATTGTTGTTGCTTTTCATTGCCAGGAGTAGAAGAAGTGTCTGTGAGATTTTCAGCCTTGGTTACAAAAATGATTTGACCACCCTGTGATCTTGACTTGAATACAGGACGAGGGGCTCATCATTTGCCTATCAGCCTTAGGTGGCAAGATCTCTTGGGTAGGCTCAGTTCCCTGACTTACATGAAAGAGTTAAAGACCTAATCTAGGAATACCTGATGGAATTCCTTCCTGTTGACACTAGCCAAGGGGTCTGGGATTGACCCAGGTATATAACTTGTCCCCACAGTTTCTGCCTGAAGACTGAAAACAATGCCATCAAGCTATTCTTATCCTGAGCAGGCTACAGAAAGCATAAAGGGAGTTGCAGCAGGAGAGAGACAGGATGAACAACCAAGCAAGGATAATTTGGGGGTTCCCCAGTTTACAACTACCTCTGTTAGATCTGCATGAAAACAATTCATTCCTAAGGTGAAATTCTAACTCAGAATTCTAGCTCTGGCCTCTGGCATTCTGAGAAACAGCTTTAAAGAAGAAAAATAGGGGAAAGGGATGACCAAAGAAGGGGAGAAAAAGTACCTAGGGAATGTGCAAGAAGAGTGGCCACAACAGCAGAAGGGTATAGAGGCAAGATTGTAGCCTCAAGATCTCACTTCATTTTTGATTCATCAACAGGCTGTGGTATTCATTATACAAAGAAGACTGGGGCCATTTCCGCAGTAGACTGTTATAGTGCTATTATTCCACCTTCAACATCCTATGGAATCCTAAACTGCAAACCCCAGAATTCCATAGGCTGTTGAAAGTGGAATAATAGCACTATAACAGTCTAGTGCAGAAATGGCCTGACTTACGCCTTTCTTTCAACATAGTGTTCAGACTGGTTCAATAGGGTTTTGCTCTCATGCCAACCCTGTAAACTGACCTTGAAGTCCCATTTCACACAGAGATTCACACCCAGTTTTCTGGGTGTGAATTAGAGCAGTTTTTTATAGGAGTGGGGGATCTGTTATTTGTTGCTAGGACTCAGGAACTCTTGCCAATCAGCTTCAGCTCAACTTGAAATCTAACAGTAGACCTTGACCTACCTTCTTTCCACCTTGCCTTCCAGTGTGGAGGGAGGGTGATGGGTGGTATGGCTTTATGGCCATGGCCAACTCTACCATTAGCCAGAATGAGGGAGTCACTTCAGGGAGCAGTTGTTGAAAGGCACCAAGATGGAGAACAGAGCACAACGTGAACACTGAGGGGGCAGCACCTGAAGTCACGGAACTTGCCCTACAGTTCCAAAGCTAGCCTCCTGCCCTCAGGTGCTATGGAAGATACTGTCCTTTCATTCAGAGCTTGAAAAATGTAGTGTTTTGGATTGCAACTCCCAGCCAAGTTGAGGAATTCTGGGAGCTGTAGTCCTCCAAAAGGTAACTTTTCTAAGCTTTGAATACAGTCAGATTCAATCACCATCCAGCCGGCTTCTATGTAAGGAATGGGTGTGCAATTTTTGCTCAGGCAGCAAAGTATGGCTGATACAGTCCTGATAAGCTTTTATTTCGAGTGCCCACACTGGTTTTTAAAATACCCTCATTCAGACTAGATGTATGCCATTCTTCATCCTCTTCCCTCCATCTCTACTTCCTGTAAGAGCAGTGCCACTTCGGTTCTCCCCTGCATTTTCACATCTGACAATTTTTATTAACACAGGAAATTGCCTCAGAATTGATACTGATTTGGTGTTCTGGGCCCAGCATGGTCATTTCAGCTGTTATCAAAAACAGTGACGGTGGAATGAGTTCCAGGGACTCCAGACTGAAAAAGATGAATTGGATTAAATTTAAAGTGGAAAGTGAGGGATTGTAGTTCACATGCAATTTACAGAAAAACAATCAAATGTGTAACTTGCAGCAACAAAATGTGTCAGCCAGAAACCACAACATCTTTTGAGAAATCATTTACTCATGGGAAAGCTTCCTAATGCTTGATGCTCTTCCAATGAGTGCACTACAGTTGACAGAACATGAAAAAATGTTTTATGACTGTGGGATCATTTTTTTATGTTCATACTAACATCTGTCCAATGGATCCCCTCATTAATGATATGATGGAATGATTTTGTAAAGATTTGAGAAGTTGTAGCCGTCAACACCAAGCAGATGATATATTCAACTTTCTCACTAAGCCTGGGGAGAAGAAAGTACCATGGTATGAAATGCAGCGCTAAGAATTCGATCATGGTTGTGATATTGCCCGCCTTCATATGGTTCACAGCAGGAATTGTGGTGAGGAAAGATGCCAATAAAAGAACACAGTTGTTTTGGGGGATATATTGAACTGAAATGAATTACAATTCCCTGAACAGTTGCTTGCTTGCAATCTGCTGCTTGTTAGCATATATAAAACACACTTTTCTATGATGCCCAGCCATACAAGTTACGATCGCTATCTTCTGTGTCTGTACCTTGTATTGCAACCTATTTACAAATACTTGTGAAGGATGCATATGCAACAGTGAGACTAAGTGCTGCACAAAGATGTACTGTGGTTGTCTTTTGACTGTGTAGTTCTGAGTATTGATTTTTGCAGCCTGATCCTCACAATATTACTTGGAAGCAAGTTTCACGAGGCTTTTTTTTTTTAAAAAAATAATTTTAACAGTAAAATTGGCCTTGTTTAGATATAATATTGAATGTGGTTAATTGTAATGGGAACTTAATTGCATAGTGCCTTGTGTATGCATGCTCCTCCTTCTCTCTTCTATTCTGGCACAGCTGAAAAGAGAAAATCAAAGGCTTTCAATTTCTTTTTTTTCTAATTGCAGATAAATGCTGCACCACAGTCTGGGCCAAGTGCAGTTATGTTTAGTTGAAACAAGATAACTTCAAACCATAGTTTATTTAGCTGGGTTGTTCTGAGGAGGAGGATTGGTGGCTTCCTCCTCCTCCTCCTCCTCCTCCCACACCCGGCAGAGCAAAGCATGCGGTCCCTGTTAGTTTTATCTAGCAATAGTTAAGATTAATCACAATTTAAAGTTTAGGGCCCTTTCCCATTGCACCATTATAGTGCTGTAATTCCACTTTAATTGCCATGGCAACATCCTGTGGAGTCCTGGAGCCTGGAACTTAGGGAGGGACACTTAGAATCCTCAGCCGCAGAGCTCTAGGGCTTCAGCACTCAACTTGGCTCTGATCTCCTGTTCCCAGACAGGCTGAAGGAGGATTAGGAATCTGAGAGTGAAGGAGTCTGATGCTTATGAATACAATGACAAATCACTGTTGGTTTTTACATCAGACTCAGCCATTGCACTTAGTGTGGCTTACTCCAAAGGAATTGTGAAGAAGATGGCAGTCTATCGGTCAATCTAGCAGCTAGATCTCATGCATGATTAGTTCAAATTAAGTTCTACTGGGTGGAACTTAACTCCGAAATAAGTGGACAAAAGATTTCAGCCTTTGTTGTGCAGAACAAGATATAACAAAGCAAAGTCTAAGAAAGAAAGAAAGAAAGAAAGAAAGAAAGAAAGAAAGAAAGAAAGAAAGAAAGAAAGAAAGAAGGCAGGCAGGCAGGCAGGCAGGCAGGCAAGCAAGCAAGCAAGCAAGCAAGCAAGTGAGGCTCTAAATGGAGGTCCGAAAAATGGCAAAAGAGTTAAAAAGCTTTTGTTTGTGTTTTTGACTCGTATGAGAATGACAATCAGGGCGGAACCAGAGTCACGGGGTCCTTCAGCCCTTCCTTAGTTCAAGATAAATAGCTAGTAGAATCAATAGGGATTCAAATGAATTCTTTCTTTCATTGCTTTCCTCCTTTTACTACATTTGCCATGACGCTGGCTTCTGTGGTATTCACGCGTACCTATATGCTACAGAGAAAGAAGACCAGCTTTATTGTGTTGCATACCAGCAATGCTAATGCTTTCAAGATTCCTTAAAAGTTTATTTAGGCATTTCAATGAACCTTATAAAAAGAGTGAGGGGGGAAATGGAGAAGAGAGGGAGGGAGAGTGATCTTAAGTAGATGGGTACAGATGGGTTCCAGAATTTCTAATTTGGGGGTTTGCAGAACATTAGTTTCCAGTTAAGGAAGAGACAGCAGAACGTTAAATGTATGATTGCAAAATGCCCAACAAACTGCTAGAAATAGATGCTAAGTGAAGGAAAGATCTTAGCTGTACAAAAAGAGCCCCATAGCAGAAGATACTTGGGCTTTAGCCAGTGTGTTACTAACAAAAAAAACAAGAAACAAAAGTAAATGATTATGACCTCTAGATATAATTGTATTACTCTGTATCCAATAAGCCATCAGTCAGTTGTATGAGAAGCCTAAAGTTGCATGTTAACTTGTAAGCTAACTCTGAATCTATCAGAAAAAAAACACGCACAAAAAAACTTTTCATCAAAAGAGTCAAACCCTCTTCAGGCTACACAGTTGGAGAATGAGTGGGACAAGTTTATTGGGTTCACACAAGCCTTATATAATTATGGGTTTGACTTTCCCGAATTGGATTATTTGCAAGGCACCTGCTTGCCTTCCCCTATTCTCCCCCTCCCATTGCCCTTCCTTTTGTCTGGGCACATGTGTCTTTCTTCCCTGGACCTAGGCAAAAGGCAAGCAAATGGCAGGGGGCAGCCCTGTGCACATGTCTTCTCTGGTCATGTCACTGCCCCCGCCCATTTGCTTGCCTATCACCTGGGTACCTGGAAACAGCTCGCCCGGATGAAATGCAAGTGAACTGGGAGAGGGAGTTACATGAGCATGCCTTCTCTGGGCATACGGTTGCCCCCTCCCATTCAATTGCCTACTGCCCAGGCACCTGGAAAGCAGCACACCCGGGCAAAACACAAACAAATGGGGCGGAGCCCTAGAAGGGAGTGGGAGGGGAAGCGCTCACTTGGATGGGGGGAAGATATTTGTGTGAGGTTGTGTGTTTTTTTTTTTTAAATTTTTGCAAGGGTTCTGCAAGCCTGAACCCACACAAAAGTTGAGGGGCCACTGTAGAACATTCCATGCTAGAACACTCCATAGTCAACTACCGAGCATGTCCAGAACTTACTTAACAATACTTAGCAAGCATTTACTAACTGATTCTTATGATTACTTCATATTCCAGGCAAAGCCAGTTTGAGTGGGCTTTGCAGTTATGTACTTGACTGAATCAATTAACAGTTCAAAAGACAGTCATAAACAGACTTGCAAAAAGGCTGAAAGTTATTCATCTAAGATTTACCTATTAATCCAAAAAAATTTAAAGGAGGTTTTTGTAATGTCTCCAGAAATGTTTTTGCTGGGTATTATGGACAAAGAATTGGACATTAAAGATGGATTACTTCTTTGATATATGATAACAACAACAAGAACATTGTTTGCTCAAACCTGGAAACAGACTGAAGCACCGGAAATGGAAAAATGGATTGTTCATGTTGCTGAGTTAGCCCAAATTGCCAAACTAACATGGGTTTTAAAGGATAAGCCAACTGACAATTTTTTGTAAGGTTGGAAACCATTTATGTACTTTTTGTGTAATAAGAAATCTAGTGATGCAATAATCTGTAGCTGTGGTTACTAGTAATTCTAGTAGGATTATTTAGTTGGATCTGCAATTATAGAATAATATTTTTTTAAAAAAAAACTTTATTCTTTCATTACAATTTGGCTTGGGTCAGAGCCCTTTGGTGTTTCAGTAAGTTAGTTTTTTAGTGGTTTAGTTAGTGTTCAGTGTTTTAGTTTAGTGTTTTAATACTGTGTTTTGTCTTAGTTTAATCTTAAGTGTTTTTGTGAATTAGATTGTGTTAATTTTTTTTTTAAATAAAGATAGTTATAAACAGCATGAAATGGTGACAGGCATACAAAATAAAGGCAACTTGGCTCTTCAGAAACAGCAGCTTGAGGACCACAGGCTCACCCTGCCAAAGTGGTGGATTTCCTTTATTTCTTTCTTTGAATTATGTATCCTATATGATCCAACCACTAAACTAGACCCTGCTTCCATGTGTGTGTGTGTGTGTGTCTAAATTTTCACTGTGCATTTTTATTGCGTGATGAATTACGTATCACAGCACTGATGTTGAATGAAGGAAGGCAGGATCTTTCTTTGAAGGGTGTTGTAAATTTTTAAATATAGGGGAAAGCAGTCAGTCTTCATGTCTTGATTGCATCTAAACCAGAAGTGTGATGTATCAGCACTAAGGCACATACCTCAATAAGGCAAGAAATGTCATCTGCTTGCTGTGCTCCCAAAGTAGATGGCATTATGATGGCCGTGCTCACTTGGGGAGGTGGTAGTGATATGGATTGCAGCCCAACACATCTGGAAAACACAAGGATAGGGAAGGGTGCTTTAGCCCCTTTCTCCCACATGAGCCAAAACCCTGCCAAAAAGCTCTTAAATTTCCATTTTGCCAGTCTGAAGAAAGATGGATGCTTTGGAAAAAACCTTCTCCTCTTTTTTATGTACTTCAGCTGGCCACAGTGACATAGCCAAGAGCTCTTTGAAGTGATCAGTGGAAAGAAAGGACAATGCAGCTGAAACACAAGCAAGGAGATCTTGGCCAAAATGGGTGCTTTCATACTGGGGGAGAGGGTGTTGAAGAGTCCTTTGCATCTGTCTGAGAGGGTAAGTTAGAAGGCAAAGTCCATAAGGGTGACCTTTTCACTGCTGCCGCATTCAAAATGTATTCCTTGTTTAAGCATAGTGACAGAGGCACAAACAGAGACATTTTTGACAAGTAGGATGGTAATATTACTGCAATAATTATACTGCAGTACTCAGCAAGAAGAGAGAGAGCCAATGTGGAGCAGTGGCTTGAATGTTGGACTAAGACTATGGGAAACCAAGTTTCAATTCCCACTCAGCCATTGGTTTATCCACTGGATGGCACTGGGCAAGTTACATTCTCTCAGCATCAGAGGAAGGCAATGGCAGACCTCCTCTGAATAAATCTTGCCAAGAAAACCCTATGATAGGGTTGCCATAAGTCAGAATCACCTGAAGACACACAAAAACGACACAATAAGAATGCCTTGATTTATAGCACTGAGCTACACATACAATACCACCTCCAGTCCAGGCTGAGGAGGAAACTCATATATAAGAACAAGCATTGTAGGATCAAACAAGTTTTACTGGACTTTAAACTGCCCAAGGAGCCAGTGGGGTTTTCTGAAGAGTGGAAGAAGATGCAATCTCACTTTGCAGGTATTCTGAGGTAGCAAGAGTGGGCACTTAGTGTACTGGGCCCTAGAAAATGAGGCGATACAGTGGAGAATAGATTGCAACAGATGGGCCAAAGGCTGAAGTACTGGAAGCTCAAATCAGGAAGAAGCAAATGGCCTGGGCACTCACTCTGGTGGTTAAATTTGCTTGAGCCCTCTTATCACATCTCTCTCCTTCTATTTGTTGGGTAAAAGCCTTTATTGCATCATGTTACTCCACGATTACTTCTTGGCTGTGGTTGTTTCGCGTGTGTGCAGCTATTGATGCAGAGGGAGATAAGGGAAGGAGGCGTCCTCAGTTTTATGGATCAGTCAATTTGAACTGGTCCCACTGGCAGATGGAGTTTGTGTTTGTTACCTGTGGGCCCTGCATTATCAAGGGTGCAAATCAGCTGAGCACAAATCTGTTTATGTACATAAATTGCCTCAATCTGACAGTTTTAATACTGCTCTGACTCTTTTACCCTGAGCAGGGGAGAGTCACTCAAATGGCAACCAGCATTCTTTTGGTTCAGACTGTTGTCAAGAGTGGACTTTACTGCAGGCATGAAACACTGACGCAAGTCCACCCTGGAGGAGAAAAAGCTATTGACATATATACTAGGCAAACAGGAAGTTATGCGCTCTCCCTTCCACTAAATAAGCACCCAGTAACTAGACATAAAAATGAAGAACTATGCCTGTTACCTTACAGAGAGAATTTCTAAACCTGCAGGTTTCTGTGTTTGAGCAAGACAAAGGATCTCCAGATGGTGTTGGACTATAACACCCAAAATACTTGACAATTGGTCACTCTGGCTGGAGGCTTCTAGGAGCAAAATCCAGGGACCCAAGTTTGGAAACCACTGCCCTTGACTAAGGATTCTGCTGGATTTAGAATTGGCAGTGCTGGATTGTCAGCATCAGTACTGTAGTCATGTAATGACGAGGCATCAAGGCTCCAAACCACCCTCCTCCCCGTTATGTTGCTATTAGAATTTACAAGTGGCTCAGTTCAAAAGTTCCCACTTTGAATCCTTGGCAGATAAAGCTCCATGCCCTTTTCCCATTTTGCCTCCCTTTGTTTTTCTTTGCCTCCTTCCCCTCAACACAAAATGTGCTGTGGCCATTGTGCGTGCCTAGTTCACAGTGGACTGTTTTGTGGGAAGGTGGTCATCCCTTTTGTTTCTTTGTTTGTTTTCTTATCTTAGGTTTCCTTCTGCCATGACAGTATTTACCCCTTGTTTCTCACTGGCCTCATTGTGCCTTCACAACTGTCCAGACTCAATGCCCACATTCCCTAAGATAGTGATATTGAGGATGATACTATTACCCATGGGAGAGATTTAAAAAAAGAAACATATAGCAATGATTGAATATTACTGTTTATACCAACCAAAAATCTTACAGTATCTTCTTAACAGCGACATATCAAACATAACATCCCTATACATGTACAGAAAGAACTCACATATAAGGCTCTGAGACCACAAGAAGTATTATTGGTAATAGGCAATGAACAGACAATGTACTACAAAAAAAATTAAGTACAATGAAAGATATAATATTTAGATATAACGATAGTGAGAGTTGGTGGTACGTCCGTTCCCGAGCTCTTTAAGTGAGACGTTTTGATCAGATTGGTAATCATCAGTCTGTGTTTTAACTTGAATATATGTGCTATAGATCCTCCTTTCTTATTCAGTCCCAAAGACTGCTTGTAGTGGCAACTGGTATCTATACTAAATTTCATCACTCCTCTTGAGTAAAGCACAATTTATCTCATTTCTAGACTCCAGTGGAAGGTGATTGTCCAACTATTTCAACAGCAAGCATGGGTAGTAGTTTCCTCCATTCTGAGGGAGAAGTGCTTCTAGTTTTTCTGGTTATACTGAGGATGATAACAGAATCCATCTATTGCCTGACTTTGGGACTTCTCTTATCGTACAGCACTCCCTCTTGCCCACTTTCCCACTTACACCCTCTTGTGGCTCATCAGCAAGCAGTGCCAAATTTGTCGTTTATTATTTGTTTACCTAAGGCACTTATTAGCTCTCAGTCCACCAGGGCCCTTAAGATAGTGTACAACAGATAAAAATATTTAAAACAGTAAATACATGACTAAAACACTTTTTAAAACAAACTAAAAACTCTTCTTTTTAAAATAGTTCTAAAATTGCAGATAATTTTTAAAAGCAGTTAAAAACAGCCAGGGCAGCCAACCCTAATTTCATTTTTAGCTGACTACTGGAAACTCAAAATGGATGGATCCAGCTTGACCTGCCTTAGAAGGGAATGCCACAGTCGAGGTGCTGCTACAAAGAAAGTCTTGTCACATATACCCTTCTTATGAAGTGGTGGGCTGCACAACAGGGCCTGCCAAATGTTGCAGAACTGCATTCTTGTTATGTTAAAGACAGTTTCAAAAAAGAAGAATATATTTTTCTTCAGAGCTACCATTTTTATTCATCAAATGCATGATTGATAAATAAGTCTTTTGATTAAAATGCATGTGATCATATCTAGACCTGGTGCACTAGAGCTGTCAAACTAAAAATATCCACCCTTGGCATACCTCTTTGTGCTCATTTATATGTTAGCCAATTGTGTGGTTAGCTCTCCTGCCCTTGTTACCCTAAAACGTGTGTGACTCAGGGGTCCACCCACAATGCCAGTACCTCCATATGACAATGGGGAACTAATAAGCTCAAATTAGGAGGCCTGTGAGAGGAGGGTATCTTAATAAGGTCTTCCACCAATGTTTACAGGGTCCTAGCAGGAAGGAACCAGCCACAGATTCTAAAATAAGCTAAAATGTGTTTTATTGAAGAATTCAGTCACACACACACAAATCCAAATACTCACACAAGAGCTAACCAAAGGATAAAGGGAGGAAAGTTGTTGATAAAAGAGTTTTTAGGGAATGGATGATAATTACTGATCTGGAGATGAGTGAAGAAAGCAGCAATGTGGCTGAGACTTGCACCTAAGGGCAGCATTTGGTCAAGAATGCTGCATCAAACTGCTCAAAATGAAGAGTTTTTATACCCAAAATCTACCTAGAGGATGTGGTGTGAATGGCTCTCTGGCTGAGCAAACAATGGAGGTTGCCACATGAACAGCAGTGTCCAGATGGAGTTAATGGTCTTAGTGTTAGGTAACAAACAGTTAATGTCTGTCATAATAGCTCTGTAATTGTGGACAGGTAAGGAAACAATACAGGGAAATGTCTGCTGCAAGGAAGCCAGGCTGAAACAATCAGTATTTTGCTGGGAACTTCCCTTTGCTATTGTGTGGAATCAGTGATGTTACAGCTTCAGCTTAAGCCTATTATCTCTGCAGTTGCTTGATACTCTACCTGACAATGACCTTGACTATGCCTAGAGGGGATCTTCTGACCTATTTTGCAGTCACACATGTTCAGTCAGTAATTTTCCACTGCCCAGCTTGACCTTCCAGTCAACTCAGGTTCCATTTAATCTCAAAGCCAATTAATGTATTTACGCATTAAATCATATTTGCCAGTTAACCCATATCAGATCTGTGGGGTATGGACCGGTAGCACCCTCACCTACATTTCTTCTCAGGTGTACTAGTTTTACTGTGGAACTTTGTTCCTCAACTTCACTAATATTCCTTCTTCACTGTTTACCAGATGCAAGAGTAGTAAGGAAAATAGTCTTCTCTTTAGAAAAAAAAAAAAGCCTAAAATAATTATAATTAGAACTGAAAATGTTGTAACCAGCTTGACAGCCTGCTTTGACAAGTCTCCTTTTCTCCAAAATGCCCTGTTTAGATTTTTCAACTGTCTGCACACAATATTTTGACATTTGTGCTTTCTTGGCTCTCTTTCTGAAACCCAATGGAACCCACAGCCTAATGAAAATGAGGGTCATTATTTTTTTTTCATCTTCCTTTTGAGGATAATAATAGCTTTTAAAATATAAAAAGAAGACAGAATTAATCTGTTTACTCTAAGCTGTCTGCTTCCTGACCTGGCTTTGGCACCTGAGGGGACAGAGACAGAACAAATTAAGCGAAGATGTGAATGACTGGAAAGCAAGGACTATGTGCTCTGTGTGTATATGTAAGACTACATTATATGTGGCCGTGTGTGTGTCTGTGTCTGTGTGCTCGGCTATAGATGTGGGCTGTGTGTTTCCCATAACCTCACCCTCAGAGAATATCAAACAAACCCTCAACAATGTTGACTTTCTCCCAAAAATGGGACTCAAGGTAGTGTGGAGACCCATTTAAAAGAAAAAAATGAAAAAGAAAAGAATTAAAATATTAAAATGTAGTTTTCTTAAAAGCACAAGTTAAAACACATCAGTAGAGAAAACACATTAGATGCCTGCTAAAAAAATCCCCTAGTTTCTCTGCAGTTGGCAAGTTGCTGAAAGCCTGTTCAGTTGGGAGGACAACAGGGTCCGCTTAATCTCTATAGGAAGGGAGTTCTAGAGCCCTGGGGCAACCATTTCTCACGTCCCTATCAGATATGCCTTTAAAGCTGGTGGGACTAAGACAAGAGCCTACCCTGAAAAACTGAGAGCCTAGGCAAGTTCATATGGGAGAATATGGTATTTCAGATAGCATAGGCCCAAGTCATTTAGGTTTGGAGGGGTTTGTGGACAAAATGTCTTCCAGTGGGCCCCTCCTTTGTTAGTGAGCTTTAGTCAACTTACCTAGCTTATGATAGTGTCCTAAGCAGTCACACTGGCCATCTGGGTCTAGGTGCCCTTTAAACTCCCCACAATGGCTCATAGTGATGTTCAGTCAGAGGCATTGTGGGGAACTTTAAAAGATGGCTAAATCTAGTTGCCTGGTGCTGTTGAGATTGTTGTTGTTCTGTGCCTTCAGGCTGACCCTGACTTACAGCAACCCTCTCATAGTTTTTTCTTGGCAAGTTTTCTTAAGAAGAGATTTACCATTGCCTTTCTCTTGAAAGAGTATAACTTGCCCAAGGTCACTCAGTGGGGTTTCTGCGGTTGAGTGGGGATTCAGACTTTTAGAGTTCAAAGTCTCCCAGAGTGACAGTTCAACACCTAAATGACTACACCACACTTGCTCTGTTGGGATTACCAGGGCTTAAAGTGCTGGCCCTGGGCAGGAATAAGCAGTGGGCCAAGTGTTGATGCCAGAAAACTCTGAGCTTGATTTCTTTGATAGTCACAAGCAGGACAATGGAGATAATGATATTTCTATTATTTCATATCTTCTGTTTCAATTTGGCAGAAACAGTCCTGACAGTTGCATTTAAAAGGTCCCAGTTTCTCTCTCCTCCTACTTTCCCCCTTTGTCCTCAGCTTACTTCAGTTGCTGCAGATTTAATCCAAAGTACAAAAGTCATTTGTACTCAACTCAGCAGAGAAGGGGGAGAATCCTGCCCTTTCTTGTAGGTTCAGATACAAGCAAACAGCTATACCTCTCCCAGCTTGAGTGATCTTCCTCATTAATCACTTTTGACATCTTGATCACAAACTCTGATGTTGATTGGCCATATATATCCCAGATTTTCATCTGTAAAATGTTACAAGGTATGATATTTGTCCTCATCGTCTTGTATTTGTTGATATCCTGGAAGTTCCATTTAACTATATTACTACTAGATGTTGTTAGAGCCTTACCTCCATGATCTCTCTCCCCCACCCTCTCTTTTTCACACACTCTCTCTGTATATACATGTGCATTCATGTATATAGCTAAAATCTGGAGATCTTACTCTCCTCAGAAAATTGAACATTCAGAGGAATAAATTAGTCTCATCCTTTACTGCCATCATCTTAGCTCTGTAACTTTTAAAACATTCCCTATAAATCCAGCTCTATCACTAGAAGTGAGTTGGGTAGGGAGACAACTGTGTCTTCTCCATTTTGTTTAAAGAGTAGGCCTCTCCCATTACTTCTTTATATGAAAATAAGGGAAACACATGCTTAATATATATGTGATTGCCCTGCATGTCTAGCTTGGTGGCTGCATTACACTTTGAGATACTGAATTCCTTAGAATCTAGATACCAAAAGCCTTAAGAAGCCTCTATGTCCAGTCCTGGTCCAAATATCCTAAAGGCACCATATCCTGTCCAATCGTGGCAGCTAAGCAGGGTCAGCCCTCACTGCTACTTGAATGGGAGATTGCCAGTGAATACCAGGTGCTGTAGGCTATAGTTCAGAGGAAGGAACTAGCAAAACCACCTCTGAGTATTCCTTGTCTAAGAAAACCCTATGAAAATCTTGGGGTCGCCATAAGTCAGTAGGCAACTTGAAGGCACATGAACACATATCTACACACATGTCCAGTTCCACTTTGACCTCTGTTTTTGATGTTCAGAAGTGAATGCTGATGGTCATGTAGTCAAAGCAGACCCAGCCCTGCTCAAGAAGGTGGTATCTGCAGATACAGGTAACTCAGACATTTGTAGAAGTCACACACACCCCTTTAAGAATAACATGAAGGTGTAGAATCCTTCAAACAGCCAGTGAAGACTGGATGTGTTCAGTGGCCGCAAGTGGCTGAGTGGCTGATAGAGGAAAACTGGAAAACTGGGTGAAAGCAGGAGATATAATGGGTTGACATGGAGGAGGCCATGGTTGATTGACTGGAATAGTAAGTAGGAGTACTCTGTACTATGTGTTGTTGTAGGTCTCACTTGTTCATTCTATCCATTTTTATTTTTAATGGGTTTTGTCATTTTGATATCTGTTGAAGGGAACCTCACCTTCTTCTAATATCACAGGTAAAGCAAGGATGGGTGCAAGATTTGCAGTTCCTCATGAAAGGAAGTGAAATCAACAGGTCTAATTCCTCTGGCGCTTGTCTTAAATCAGATGAAACAATAGTGTGGACACACGATACTTCTGACCTGCTCTCCAAAAAAAAAAAGTACTTCCTGCTTCTGTCTCCTCCTTTTGCCTCTCATTGCTGCACCCTGGTAGACAAAATATATCCCACTTAGGGTTGCCCGATCAGGATCATTGCAAACCCTGAGATTTCCAAGCCAGAACCTGAAAGCCACAAATGGTACCTGATGCTGTCATGAGGTTGGTAGGGTCTAAGTGATGCCATTAAGCACTATGCATTAAGCAGGAACCATAGTTGCTCATGACTTCTCATCCAAGTGCAAACACAAACACACACAACCTATTTTCCTGATTGGAAATCAGGTGTCTTTGCAAATTGCCACACTTGATTTAAATCAATTAAGCTTTGCAAAGTGCAGCAAGCTGCACATCTTTCCAGCTAAGAGAGACTCCTTGGCTGGACAGTGGTTTGCATGCAGTCTTGTCTCCTATCTGGAACTGATCCCACAAAAACTGGAAAATTTGAACCCCTGCCTGAGATGATTCAGAAAAATTGGGAACTACAGGTAGTATTCTGAGATTTGGCAACCCTAGCTTGGGTCTCTTGATTAACAGAAGGGGGAATGCAAGTAGACTGTAATGAGAATGTATCAGTTTTTTTCTATTGAGCACTAGGCCTTTGGCCATTACATCTACGACTAAAAAACAGTTCGGGTTAGAAGATGAGGTAATGAA
Organism: Ctenosaura bakeri; assembly: GCA_948474755.1. Lineage (NCBI taxonomy): Eukaryota > Metazoa > Chordata > Lepidosauria > Squamata > Iguanidae > Ctenosaura > Ctenosaura bakeri. The sequence goes on along the minus strand of CAOLHI010000450.1, from coordinate 384,441 downwards.
GAAACTCTTTGTCTCAGAGGCCCATTTGGCTTTTTTCTGAATTCAACACGAAAACATTCCTTTACCAAAAAAGCATTTGGAGAGGTGAGATGTTGATCTTGCCCAGTACTGTATAGATGTGTATTTTTGAGTTTTATTACGTTTTTGTTGTTTTGCAGATTTGTAGCCTACCTAAGACAAGGCAAACTGGAAGAATACCAAACAAATAATGTACGCACCTAGAATCTAGCCATATTTCAAGGAAATTTCTGCATATAAATTATGAACTCTAATCTCAACTTGATCATGAATTCCTGAGCCCCTATATATGTCCCTTGCAGTAAGTCCCTTTGAAGGCAGTGAGATTTACTTGTGAGTAAGTATGCATAAGAGTACATTATGAATGTACTTTGTTGTGTGTCCATATCCTGCCAGATACTAATATGCCTGTCAGTAAGTGATCTTCTTGTTTTTAATGTTCTAAACAAGATGCCTAAGCCATAACAAGATACCAGAGATCTCTTTGTATGTCCACAAATATCTGGCCTCTTCATATCTGTATCTAGTCTATGTATCCTTGGAAGCTTCCATGTCAGTGTTGTGGTGGATCCACTTAAGGTTTTAGTCTGAACTTTAAAGGGGCTATCCACGATGCCGACTTCTATCTCTAAAACAGACTCAGCACCTTGGGTGGCTCCTTTAATATACAGATTAAACTGAGAGTGGGTTGCCACCCCACTGATATAGAAGCCACCATTCAGTACTGCTTGTGTATATACTGTGCCTTTGAACATCTGCTTGTGATGCTAATCAGTACCACAAGTAGGTGACTTCAGCCTCAATCTAGTGTGGCTCTTCAGTTTAAGTCAATTAGGGAGGTTCACCAAACTGAAAGAGTCAGTCCCAGTTCTGTTCTTCAGAAAGTCTCTATGCCCTGAGCTGAGTATAGTCTTCCTTTCACTGGGATTTTGTGGGGATCATTCAGTATGTGGGTATTTGCTTGTCCAGGGAAAGACCGTATCGTATAAAGTCCTGTTATAATGATTGCTGATCAGAAGGAATTACAGATGAACTGTAATTACAGTAATTACTAAACCCTCAGAATTTCCAGCTAACTCATACATTCTTAATCAGTTCGGGAAATAATAACTTCCCCTGAATGGGAATTTAGGTGGTAAGTGCTGACTAGATTGGAATCAAATTGGGGCAATGCAAATACAATGGGAAGGTATAAGAACGCTTGAACACCCCCAAGGTTGCTATAGAACTACAAGAAATATTTTTTAAACAACCTAAAAGGGTAAATCTTTCAACTGGAGACAAAAAAGAGTAAAGGATACAGAGATGGGCTGGAAGATCTGACTGGTTGAAACATGCTTCTCAGGAGCTGAGGATATACTACAACATTTTGCTGCAAGAATACACTTCTTAAGAGGTGTGCATATATTCTGTTTATAGTTGCCTTGATTCCATGGTCCTTGGCTAGTGCCTTCAAAGGTAACAATTCCTCTTGCAAGCCCTACATCCAGTTGGAGTCGAGGGAGTTGTGTGTGTAAAAGGGGCTGTGCACCATCACTGCAGAAACAGTTTAGTACATTTTCTACATGCTGACAATCTGCAGTGTGTCCAGAGAAGGGCAACCAAGATCATCAAGGGTCTGGAATCCAAGCCTAATGAAAAACCTCTTAGGGAGCTGAGTATATTTAGCTTAGAGAAGAGAAGATTTAGAGGTGACTTGATAGCTGTTTTTAAATATCTGAAGGGATGTCAAGTGATGGAACAAATTTGTTTTCTGCTGCTCCAAAGACTAGAACACAAAGCAGTGGATTCAAATTGCGAAAAAAGAGATTCCACCTAAATATTAGGAAGAACTTCTTTACTGTAAGAACTGTTTGACAACAGAACTGTGTTGGAAGATGGTGGTCTCTCTTTTAAAGAGAGTTTGGATAGGCGTTTTTCAGGAGTACTGTAGTTGTGTACTCCTGCATGTCAGGGGTTGGGCTAGATGGCCTTTACAGCCCCTTCCAGCTCCAAGATTCTGTGAATCTATGACTATAAGTTGATGAGACCTAAATAGCTTGGTCTGCTAAGGCACCAAAGTCCTAGTGTGTGCTCAGGGCAGAAGTCTCCTGTTTGGACAAACCTGATTTGCTTGGCCTCTGCTGCTGCCCTCAGTGGTGCCTAATGCCTTTTCAATTTGGCAGCCTGATGGCAGCAGTGAACCAGCAGCCAGTGGACTTGTCAAAGGCATTCCTTCACTTTAATCCTATTGACAGAGGCTGCTGCCTGGAACAGGAACTGCAGGGTGAGCCATGTCAACAGCAGATTCTTATTACAGATAATATTGATGGGGCCTTTACTTGAATAATGAAGGGAAGAGCCCTCTGCTTTGACGTTTGTCTCCAAACCTAGAATTACCAAGAGTTTAAACAGCGGAGGGGAGCTTAAGATAGTTGCATCTTAAAGGATCTGCTTTCTTGTCGCTTTCAGGGCTAGGGAAAGGAGTTTAGCCTGATGCCGGGAGCTTCACACTGACCTTTTCACTCCTCTTAATAAATGTTACAGTTAAATAAAGTCTGATGGATTTTCCTATCTGCAGTAATGTGTTATCCACTTTCCAAAAAAGAAAGCTCCCAAATCCCTATTTAATATCAGTGTTACTCATTATCTTTGTTGGCTGCAGGGCGAAAGGCAGGGCAGGGACAAGACAACTCAGCCTGTATTATCCCTGGTAGTTCCTACCACTGCCTGTTTTTATATATGTGAGACCATGGCTGTATTATTTGGGTTGGAATGGGAAGGGGATAGAAGAGGCAGCTAAAACAGGTTTGTATATATTAAGGCTCGTTCATTGTGAAATTCAGTCCCTTCAGAACTGGAGAAGGAAGAATGTGGTTGAAAGACATCTTTGCCTTAGTATCCCAATTGTCAAATTACAGTCACACCATTGCAAATATTTGAGTCATTATCTCATCCCCCCTTTCATTCATTTCTGTTTCTGCTCTGTCTGTCTATTCCCTGGTACTGTCATGGTATTAACTTTCCGGGGGAAAGATAGCTTTTGTGCTGCTCCAAAAGGCTGGAGTTCCTTCCCACCAGATTCTGACCTGAAAACTAACAGTACACATGGTTGTGTGTTACTATTTAAATAAAGAACATATTTCACAGATCCAGAGCCTGTCATATTTCCATAGCATGAGAAGCTTTTGCAGGAATTATCCCATGACTAGGAAATGTAACATCTGAATTGGCCCTCTGTTTACAATGGAAAACACCATGCACTGAGAACACAAAATCTGTGATCAGCTGCCAGTCCCTCTGGTGACCAAGAAGATTGGGGACTCTTCCAGAGCTTAGAAAAGAGGTCTTTAAAATTACAACTCTGCTTGGTTAAGGGATCTGGCAGGAGTAGTTTATAAAAGTAACTTTTCCAAGGACTCGATACATTTGTAATAGTGATTAGTTGTGCTCCTATTTTTATATACAAAGTAGCCTTGGAAAAGACAGCAGATACCTTTCCCAGCTTTGCTATCACCACTCAAATGGGGGTAGGAGTGGGAACTTGCATTGTAGAGACTGTAAACCAAACACTGATCCCAAAGATGCTCTGCCATCTGCAAAGCCTACCAAACAGCTATTATTTTACTGGTCTGTTAAAGTTCATTCTGGCTGGTTACCTCTATGAAACACATGGGAAGCTGCCTTTGTCACACAATATGGCCACCTAGCTAGGATTTATCTGTTCAGATTAGTATAGGCTGTCTAGAGCCTCAGAGGGAGGTCATGTCCATCACCTACTCTCTGATTCTTTTAACTGGAGATGCCAGGGTTTGAATGTCGGATCTTCTGTGTGCAGAGTGTGTGCTTTGCTACAGATATAGTCCTTCCATTCACTACTACATTTCTGTAAAGCTAGAAAATGTCAGAACCAGTCATAAGGATTAGGAAGTAGAGGGGTATTAAAACAACAACAATCTGCCATAGTGTACTTGCAAGGCAAAGCTTGGGGAAGTTATTTTTTGGACTAAAAATTCCAGAATTTTCCAGCCCACATGGTCTTGGCATGCTGCAATTTAAAAAAAATAGTAATTTTTGAAAGCTCTGTTGCAATTTTCTGGTAGACCCTTCATTTGACACCACCATCTCTGAACCATATCCTTCCATCTTCTCTGGTTCTGCCCCCATCCCCTCCCCGTCCCCTCCCCGCCCCCCATTCTGCCTTATAGATCACTGCTATTCAAAAGTTAGCAACTTTACCAACTATGTGGAATAGCAGTGGAACCGAAATAGACTGAACCCTCTTAGCAAATCCTTTTCTGGAGCACTATCCAATCCCCTCTCCTCAAATAAGTACACTCTGTGTGTGTTCTCACCTTAGATTTCTCACAAGCAACTGAGTGGGGAAGACTTTTGCCCAATCCGAATAATTTTATATTTCTGCATTGCTATACATGCTAATTCTGTGTTTCCACATATGGGCTCGAGGGCAATGGTTGTTAAAGGTGAGGTGGAGATGATTTAGAAAGGACAGAAATCTGTTTTAATGTAGTTTAAAATATATAGTGACATGTCTACTAAAACAATATGTATGCGCTTCACAAATCCCTGCAATGTTTGAGGTTTATTCTACAATATTTTCCTGCTGGGTTGAAGTCTGTAGTGATTTATACAAACACAATATACAATTTTCATTTTTTGCACAAGGAATATAAGTATATGGTCATTAGTGCCACCGTCTGCTTTGGCTTTAAGAACGTAGCAGACTGAAAAAGAGACTGCCTTCCCCACAGTAAGAGATTTATGCCCTCTGACTTCCTGTCAGCTTAGGTGTGGCATATAAACTATCAATGCTTCTCATAATAACTGGGGACAATTGAATAGGGCTTGCCTTGACGTCACCCCGTCTCCCTGTACAAGGCGTCCGCATCCCAAGAGGAATAAGATTGTGGAATGAATAGCCCGAGGGAGGGTTTGTGAGAGGACCAAATGGCTCTGTGCCACCCAAGCACAGTCTCAAAAGAAGAAAAACCTAGGGTGGTGTTATTATGACTGCTCTTGCGAATTTCTTTACACATAAAGGTAAAGAGAAAAGTTGTCTGTTGAGAAGCCTGCTGGAAAGAAATAGCAAGGAAAGTTTTTTTCTGCAGCCTCACAGCATTCCCATTGCTTGATCTGAGGGGCTTCAGAAGGACTGAGCAGAAGAGAAAGGAGCGACAGACTGAGATATCAAACTCCTTGCCAGTCTCTGGGTCTAACTCTGGCACATTGCACAGCAGAGGAGCGTTGTTCGGCCCCCTGCAGCATTTGTGATGGGGAACGGAGGGAGATCATTTTGATTGCCTCAGAATTTTAGAGTAAGGTAGGGGGACTCTACCGTTTAGAGAGAGTCCCTGTTTGACACCACCGTTTCCTCCCTAACAGCTCCTTCACATGAACGCAGGAGATAAAAGATCTAGCTAACACCCTGTCTGTGCTAGTGCCTTCAGTGTTTCTGAACTGGCACCTGAAGAACAGAAATAATTCCCTCGCTGGTGAATTTACTGGGTCATTTTCTATTCCTCTCTGTCTGCTTTAAGAGCAATGACTCCTGAAATGTTCTCCATCATTTTCTTCAGAAAATTGAGTACCCTCCTCTCCTTCCTTTCAGCCTCTTCTGCTCCGTTCTCTTCCTTTCTGTTCTTTTTTTCTTCAGCTCTTGCTTTTCCTTGAGGGATGATGGGTATTGTGAGGATTCCCTCTATGCGTCAGTCTCATAATACAATCCTTACCATAGCGACCAACTGTGAAGGGAGATGCCTTGGTCTTACCTGTCATCTTTGTTGTTGCTGTGTTTCCAACTTATGACCGCTCTAAGATGACCCTGTCACAGGGTTTTCTTGGCAAGATTCATTCAGAGAGAGATTGCCTTTACTTTCCTCTGAGGCTGAGAGAATGTGACTTGCCCAGCATCACCCAGTTGGTTCCCATAGCCAAGCAAGGATTTGAACCCTGTTCTCCAGAGTTTTACTCCAGTGCTCAGACCGCTACACCACTGGCTCTCCTGTCATATTCACCTTCACATAGGGACAAATATCACAACTTTGACTTTTTTATAGTAGATAGAATGACTGTGAACGAAAGCCACATATAGTCCACTGGTTGTGCTGTGCATTCAAAATTCCATAGTTTGCATAATACCCAGAGTGCAATGCAATGGAAGGCTTCATTTGAAACATTATATGTAGTTGATAAGGAAGTCATGCTATAGCGTCATTTATATATATTTCAAACAGTATTTTTTTTTAAAAAAATGGCTTCATAATTAGCATGCCAGATAAGAAGGACCGTGACACTCTCCATCAATGTATGTGTTTGATTTTTAAAGAAGAGTCTCAGATTGTGCAGATGCATTGAAAGATGAAGAACCATGTGGTATTTTAAAAGGGGGTGATAGCTAAAGATCATCTTCTTTAAATACAATGCCCCCACAAAACTTTCCCCATGTCTAATTGGTTCCCATAATAGATTCTCTAAGAAAATGGGAAATGTACTAATTAGCAAGAGTGCTGACGAGAGAGAATTATGATAGGAAAGTTCTATTTAGAGCTTACTAGCTATATGCAAGAGGCTGTCTCCAGCTAATGGCAACTAAGAACCTCAACAAGTCTGAAGCAAGTTTTTCCATTACATTTTAGTACTGGTTATGATTTAAGCTATTGAGATTAAGACAGGATTGTTCAAAGACATTTTGCTGCCTGAGGCAGAGCAGCAAATGGCGTCCCACATTGCCAAAGTAAAGCTGCTCCCAAGACATGTGATTACAGCCCACGAGTCATAGAATAAAAATAAAACCAAGTCTTAAAATGAAAATAAATAATCTACAACCTACTTCCCTTCCATGACTCCTATACTATGCTGCCTAACTCCACTTAACCAAGAACACAAAGAGGACTCATTTCATATTTCAGTCAGTGGAACATAATAAGCTGCCTTCTATTGAGTCAGACTAACACAGCCCTGTTTGCCCAGGTGGCAGTGGACCTCTGCTGGACTCTTCCTCAGCTGTACTTGGAGATTCCAGGGACTGAATCTGGGAACTGTAGCATTCAAATTGTCTGCTCTACTACTGACGGTTTTTGCGCACTTGGGGGGAAACGGGGCGTTCTGATACTTACTGGGCTGGCGCGCTCCCTCCGCTGATCCAGGCTGATCCGGAGCAGTGCGTGCCCGCGCTACACACTTCTCCGGGGACGAAAATGGCGCTTTCTGGTTGCTGGAGGCTCTCCACCAACCGAAGAAGCTCGCCAGCCTAAAGCCCGCCCCCAGAAGATTTGCAGCCTCGCGCTGGTGTGAGCCTGCAAATCTACACATTAGCGCAGTGACGGACTGGGGCGCGCTGTGCTATTGAAAGACTTCTTTTAAGCGGTCTTTCAATAGCATGGCGAACCACCAGTTCTGGTCGTTCTGGAGCTGGCTGAAGTCCAGACATACATAAAGTAGTCTGGACCCAGTCCGCCCCTAAGTGCAAACATCCTCACCGAAGGACGCTCTGCCCCGTCTATAAATCAAAGTGCAAAAAAGGCCAGAGTTAAAGCCTTCCAAGCTTTCATAGATGCCAGTCCACTACTGCCCCCAAACCAAATTAGATAAGATAGTGGCAAATATGTTTGTTTAAACCCAATTCTGCTTCAGTCCAGAAATGTAGTTATGAGAGCAGGGCAAAGTGAGGGCATTGCTCTCTCAAATAAGAACACACCCTCACAAACTAAATTTTCATTCACACCCCAAATTTCTGGCCCTGCAGTAACTTAAAACTCTAGCAGAAATTTCAGAAATATTGTTTAGGCTCCCAGTGCAAAGAGGTAGGCAAAATGACAAAGGGAATGTGAACCCAGAACATGTAAGAGTTCTAGATGTGAACTCTTTTCAGTGTCTCACTCTCCACAATACTAGAAATTTGGAAGGAAAATGTCATTACCATGTAGAATTCTCATTTGGAGGGGTTGTGCATCATTTTGTCCACCAGGAGCTGCGCCCCTCCTCACACATATAATCAGCTCAGCTGGCTGTGCTCTGAGAAGAAGAAGCACATGTGACCATTTTGATGTGCATCTCTATGGGGGTGACTCTGCATTTCATCTCTGCACTGATACATGCTCTGACTGCTGCTTCCAACCCATCCATCCCTGAGCTTCCATGTATTTCCTTAGGCATGGACTGATAATGTTGGATATATCTATAGCAGGGTGGGAATCATGCACCCTTCCAGAGGTTGTTGGATTGTAACTCCCTACATTCTTTATTATGGGCTATACTGAGTAAGGCTGCTGGGCGTTGCTGTTCAATAACATCTGGAAGGCCACTGAATTCTTATCCCTGATTTGTAGCCACTACTGTCCTATACTGGTCTTTATCCAATGTCTTAAATGTGCCAATCTGTCTTCATTACTGTTATCTTTAGTATTAGAAACCCCTACTATCCATTCCTTAATATAGTTGAAAAGTAGTCTGATATTCTCAATAATTTAAGTTACAGATATTGTACAGGATTTGGGTTCCTTGTGTGTGCATGATCCTAGAGATCTTAATGAAATGTGGGACCCCTATGAATCAGAGGGATATTAAGAGCTCTGTTGCGTAAAATTGCCTTCTACTGGAGAGGGTGAGATGGGCGCTGTGCTTCATTACAGAGCAGATACACTGTGGGCTTTTTGTAGCACACTGCTTTCCCCAAATCTTTTGTAAGGCAGTACTGTATTTGTCTGTGTTCATCCTGCTTCTGGTATCATTTTGGAAATAAGGCAGACAAAGAGAACAAAATGGACTTTCCCTCTAAATGAGAAGGCCCCCAATAAGCTCTTGGTTGCAAGTCTTTTTGATTTGGTGTTCTCTACAACCTGCATACGCCACCTCTGTGTTTTGTCGTTATATATTGCAAGTTGCAATTTGTTTGGGTGCCTGGTTATTTCTTCTTACTTTTTTTCCCCATGGAAAAACCAGAATCCCTTAGGATCTGTTGTTATGGTTTTCTTCCAGCTATTTTCATCTAGGAACCATAAAAATATTCAAACCTAAATAGAAGGAAGCAAAATGCAGACACAGAGCACAATTCAGCACACTTGCTAAAATAAAGCATAGTACAAGAAGGATTCATTTATAAATAGAAAACGAAGGGTGTTTGGTGATTCATTCTATTGATGAATTGTTTAATTGCGCTGAGGTCATACAAGTTGTCAATAGGAGCATATCGGACTGGGCTGTCCCCAGAAAACCCATTTGATTTCATAACTGCTGAATGCTCCAATTCAATCAGACCAAAAACTCTTTTATAAAGTGTAGCATGGATCCTGTGCTTGATTTGACATATATCACCTTTCTGAAACCTGCCAGGGTGGTATACAAAAAAATAAAAATAAACAACAATTACACAATAAAAACATAGAACAGATTATAGAACTCTCTCCCAGGGGAAGCCAGGTTGGCTCCATTTCTACTGAGCTTCTGGTAGGAAGCCAAGACTGTATTGTTCCACAAGGCCTTCAGTCCTTAAAATCAGCTTTAGGGTTGACTTTAGCGGTCATTTTGCTTTTTTCTTAAAGAACGTTGCCTTTTTCAAATGAGATTTTTTAAGAGTGTTTTAATATTTTTCAAAAAAATGCTCTTTACCTGCTGTGCCTCGTTTTTGGCGCTCTGGCAAGTTGAAAGGTGATGTGATCAATGAATACTTTGCTTAATTAAAATAAATACATCGTTTTAAAAAGTGTTCTAATCTGTTTTTAAAATGCTTCTAAAAAGTTTAAATCTCTTTTAATCTACTAAAAACAGCACTTTGGGAGCTCTGGCAAGATGAGAAATGATAACTACTTTAATAAAGATAAGCCAAGATCCTACATCATCAAATGAAACCTCAATAGTGTACTTCCATTGGCATAGCTATTCTGATTATGCCACCTCTCAAAACTCCACCTTGTGAGCCAGGCAAAGGCCCAACTGAGGAGGCTTCCAAGATGATACAGATCAACATGCAGGGAAATGACATCTACCACACTTTTGCAGTCACAGGGTACATTAAGAACAGACAGCTGGAGAGACCCCATGGGGTCCTGCTACAACTGCTTCTTTTAACACACCTGGGAGTGTTGCCCTGACTTCTGGGGGGTGCCCTGGGGGACATCTTGGTTTGCTCCAAAAATGCAAAGACTGGGGGAATTAGTGGAGCACTGGCCTTGGCAGAACGAAGTGCAGAGTGACTCAGTGAGATCTTTAACCCAATTTTTACAGGGTTAGACCACACAAAAACCAGCCAAAGATTAAAAGGTAAGCTGAAAATGTGTTTTTATTGGGGGAATTCACTCATGCATGCACACCAGATACATACAGTCAAGTATTCTCACAAGAGCTAACTGAAGGAGAAATGGAGGAAAAATTATGGATAGAGAAGCTGAGGGTTTTGGGGGTTATATAGTTACCATTCCAGAAAAGTAGTGAAGAGCTTGAAATGTGACTTAGACCTCTGTCTAAGGGCAGACAGTTCAGGATTCAGAGCGACATAGTGGACTCTTGCATTTCATCGAACTGACTTCTCAAAACCCAAGGGTTTATATACTCTCTTTTCCTCCCTGAAGGGGTGTGAGTTGATTGTTCTCCCAGCCTGGTGCACAAAGGGAGTTGCAACACAGACAATGGGGTCTGGAATAGACTGATTGGTTTCAATGTTTTGGTTGAGAGAGGATTTCTGGGCTATCTGCAGTAGGATATGCACACAGTAGGAGTTCTGGGCACCTTATTGTTTTCTGATGTTGGCAGGTGATAGAATTAGCTCACAACCAATAAGTCAGGCTTCCTTGACTAATGTCAGCGAACTTTTGACCTGGTGGTCATGCTGAAGTTACCTCTGACCTACTCCCAGCCAGTGTCCCTTTCCACATGGCCTTGCCAGCCATAAGCATATTTTATGCCAACACATCTATCAATTAATATATTTTGCCAATTAGACCATATCAAAGCATGGAGGTGTATGGCCTGCTAACAGGAGAGTGCTACAGAAATCATTTTCCAGCAGACCGGTGTGTAGCAACTCAGAACCTCTTCAGTTGGGGACCTGCATGGCTAATGAGTTAGGTTTTGGTTGTTAACCAAATCCCAAAACCCGTCTCTAAATATATTGAAGGTGGGAGCCAATGTAACTTCTGAGACAGTACATTCCAAAATTTAGGAGTGATACAAAGAGAAGGGCTTTTCTTGAGTGCTTGACAAGCAGCCCCCATCCTGGACAATGAGGACCACTTATAATATTCAAGATGACTTCTGCTAATCCTAATTGGGCACGTTCATACCAAAACAGGTGGACTCACATTGCCAGGCTCTAGGGCAGTCAAGGCTTTAAAAGTTCACCCCAACACGGTGTTGGGGTGATAAGATCATGGTTAATGTGCTCACTGCCAAGTTTCTAATTACTCCTCAAAAGCAGCCCTACACTGAACACACTGCAATAGTGTAAACTAACTCAGGTACAATGATAGCATTACACTAAGATTAGTTATGCAAGCACAGCACTTGCTACAGCTGCCACCTGAAGATCTAGAGATGGGACAGAATCAAGAGCCACTCCCACACACAAACTTAATGTTTCAGGGAGAGCATGACCCCTTCCATGCCAGGATAAATCCCAGACATTCTACTGACCAGCACATTCTCTATCTCGTCTCTGATAATTAAATCTAAACACAACTAGATTGTAAGCAGAGAGGTGTAGTGAGTTAGAGAATGCTGAAACATCTAGCCCAGATTTACTTCCTGTTAACTGGCAATAGCTCTCCAAAGAGTCTGACAGAGGTATTTCCTGCTTTACTGAGATCTCTTTAAATAGAAATGAAGCACATTGTATGTGAGACTTGCTACAGTGGTATCAGTTACCACTAGACAAGACAAACTGAAGGAAAGAACATGTTTTTAAGCCCACATGTATGAAAACTTAACATGGGAGTTGGAAGACTATCCGTCCAACTTCTTTGGATTAAGAACCCAGCAGCATCATTAGAGTTCATTCCAAATTCTTGTTTGCTGAATAGTACCAGATGGAAATGGGTGTTGGTTGTGATAATGACAACAGCAACAGGTGAGGAAACTTTTAAAATGAGCTTTAGGCAGCAGAGAAAATGTTACAGGGAGACTCAAAAGAAGATCCTTCCAGGAATTTCCTGCCCTTATTTCTAACCAGCTTATCTACCTTCCCATCTCTCTGTCTGTCTGTCTAAACACACACATGCACGCACACACATGCGTGCATATATGTATATAAATAAAAAATATACTGTAAGTTCATGTGTTATTTTGGAAAGGAGTCTGTGCCTGGGGGAATTTGGGGCCAATGTTCATGACTTCTGGAGGTTTCTGGGAGATCAGACAAATAGAAACAGGAACCAGATGGAACTCGTGGCTGCTGGAAAGGAAGAAAGTAACATATTCCATGTCAAAAAGAGAAGACACTTCAGTTTTCTTTTGAGAACATTCTTCCATTGGTAGTCATTTTCAGACTTTTTTCCTTACTTGGCTCAACAGTACGGAAGATTTCCTGTTTATTATTAATATAGTGGTGTTTCAGTGAAGAGGCCATTGGGCTTTGACGTCCCATTCCTTTCATTTTTTAGGAAACATTTTCTTACAGAATAAGAGTCCATGTGTGCCTTTTGTTCCCTTTACAATATTCTTTGGCTAGCTGGTCTTTCGATCCGTGTCCAGATTTCTCCCAGTTGTTGACTGGTTAATTGATTGGACTGGAAATAAAAATTTGGATCATGTGACTGTCAAAGAACAGGAGAAAAATACTATAGTACTGTATAGCCTGAGAGCCAGTGTAGTATAGTGTAGTGGTTTGAGCACTGGACTACAACCTGGAGACCAGGGCTCAATTCCTCACTGAATGACCTTAGGCATGTCTCACACTCTCATGATAGATATCCCATGATAGATGTTCCTTAGGGTCGCCATGAGTTGGAAAAGACCTGAAGGTACACAATGGCAGTGTATAGCCCCATTCATACAACTAATCTACACTGAACCAGTGGAAGAGGAATGTACCTGCTGGTGTTATTCTAAACCCTCTGCATTCCACTGTATGTCTGAACAGAGCCTCCATGTGTCCAAGCTGTCCACAAATTAGCTGTGTTGGTGCAACATGCTCCCTGTGCAATGTGTACATAGACTCTGTTGAGAGGTTCAACTCAACATGGGAAAACCTTCGTAGTGTGCCCCTCCCTTGTTTCTTGCATTCTGTTTGTTTACACCGCACATTCTCCCTTCCCTCCTCCTCCTCCTCCCCTCACATTGTGTTGCACTGTCTCCGTAAGTCCCTCCCTTCCTTCTTGTACTTGGCTGCTCACACTGCTCAGTCTCTCTTGTCTCCTACACCCTCTCTTGCCTTACATTGCACCCTTGCAGTCCACCCCTCCACCACTTGCACAGCTTATTTTCCTCTTCCTTATGGCTGAAACACAAGGAAGCATTTTTTTCCAGAATCATTTCACAGGAGAGTGAAATTTTGTGCCACATCTTAGCTTCTACAAACCCAGGGTATGGCAACCTTAGTTATATATGTATGTGGATACCTAAATGGCTGTGAATGTGCATGACTTCCCTCACGGGATTTTTTTTTAAATTCTTTGTCAGGCAATCTGCTTGTAGTCTTTGTTTGTGCACGGGGTAGGCTTCAGCTTTCTGGATCCAACAAGTTTTCCTCATCAGATATTGGTGTTCGCAACTCCTTTTTGGTTGAACTCTCTTGCTTATTTTTCACATTTGAGTTCAATGCCTCCAGAAGGATCCTAAACTTTGTGGAATATTCATTCTTGGGAGAGCTACACCTGTTGAATATCTGCATGTCTAGCATCTGTTAAAAGGACAGGAGCCCTGTGAGATGAAAATATGGTAGAAAAAGGTTTACAAAAGTTTACAAAGCACCTTGGACTGCAGGTTGGGCACTCATGCACAAAGATTATGAGGAAAGACAACTTTCTGTTTCCTGTCTGCAAAGGACCTTGAGTCTAAGTAGAAAGTCAAACAGATAGTTGTTGGCCAGCCCTGTCATGACTAACTACATGAGTTGCAGACGGAGCAAATAATGTGCTCATTACACAGATAACTTCTGCTGGAATTTAAGGAAACAAAATGGAAATCCTACCTCCGTGTCTTAGGGAAAAGCAAAAGATAGAAGTCCTGGTAACCAACTACCATTCCAGGAAAAGGAGACACCTAAAGTTTGGTTCAGCAGGAAAGAAGTATAGAAGGGGCTACTGGACCTGAAGTGTTCTTATCCAAGTTACTCATGTGCTTAATGTCAGTGTCAGAGAGAGAAAGGGAAGGGGGAGGGAGATAGAAAATCCTTCCACCTGATATGTTGGAAGAGGGAAGTTAGGGAGGTGAAAAGGGTGAGCAAAAGCCAGGTACAGGGAGAAGGAAACCAGCATAAAAGTGGAGCAGGGTAGAGAGAGCAAGGTGTGAGAAAGGAAACAGCACTTGAGTGAAAGAGACAAAGGATTTCTAAGCCATGTGAAGCTGATACATACTAATAGAGTACTGAGTGGAGGGAAATAGAAACCAGTGTGGAAGAATAGAGAAGGGAAGAGAAAGATCACAGAGCATAGCAGGATCAGAGTAACTGGCATTTAACCCAGGCAAGGCTAGGTAGTTTCAATACTGGATGAACACTACAAACAGGAAAGTGAAGCTTTGACACAATGGGTGTCTGATGGCAATCAAATAAATTCATGATTGACGTGAGATTAGAGCACCATTTGCCTTGCTTGTTCACTGTGTTATACACTCTCTTACTATACCAAACATACAGTATAATTCCTTAAAGAGAAATACCGTACAAGCCTTTTCCATGACTTGTGAAAGAACAAATTAAAATGCATACATTTATGCTGAAGTTGCATCCACCAGCCTTCCCCAACCCAAAGCCCTCCAGATGTGTTTCTGTTACAGTTCTCTTACAGGCATAGCCACCTACCCAGGAGTAAGTCCCATTGAACTCAATGTGATTTACCTTTGAGTAGATATGAACAGGCTTGTGCTGTAAGTTGATTAATGTTGATTAAGCAACTTAATGATAGTAGCCCTAGTCAAACTATTTCCTAATATTTTATGTGTTCTCCTCAATGAAGGGACATTATCATCTGTGAAGATGATAGCATTTATTTCATTCAGTCTAGAATTCTGCCAGCACAGATGAAAAGTAGAGTACAAATGTTTCAATGAACATCAGCTAGTCTGATTTTATAGAAGGAGTGTTGAGCATCAGAGGAAGAAAGTAACAAGCAGCTAAAAGGATAGAATCCATGAAACCTGTAGGTACTCTAGGGGAAGGGAATTAACAAATGTGGAGCACTGTGGTCTTGTCAGACTGCAGTTCTCACAATCCTTCCTCCACTGGTTCTGCTGACTAAGGCTGCTGGGAGGTGTAGCCCAGTAACATCTGGGGGACTACAATTACCCACTTTGATATAGTTGTTCAACTGAACCATGAATACCCTACTTCAATTGACACCAAAGAGAAATCTCCTTGCTAGTGTCAGTGAGACGCTACTCAGGAGTTTACAGAAAAGTATGTGCTGACACTCTTTCCTGACTCTTTCCGCACTGGACTGTTATAGCGCGATGATTCCCCTTGCAACATCCTATGGAATCCTGGGGTTTGCAGTTTTGGGCGGCCCCTTCCGAAACTGCAAACCCCAGGATTCCATAGGATGTTGCAAGGGGAATCATCGCGCTATAACAGTCCAGAGCAGAAATGGCCCCTGATGGGAAAGGGAGTGTGAGGTGTGTGTGTGTGTGTGGAAGAAGAAATTATTTTGTGCTGCTAACCCATAATGAGATGGGCACACCCTTGACCCATTCTCTTCAACGCTGCTCTGTGGAAAAGTCCCTTGCCTTTGCACACTGGAGGAAGATGTTACGAAATCCTGGCCCTGACAGAGAGCAGATGCATTATTGGGAAGCCCTTGGGTCATAGGAGGGCTAATAGTCACATTCCTGACTGTGATGGCGAAAGATTTACACCCCATGCTCGCTTGCCTCACCCTGCACCAGGCCGAGGGCTCCCTACCTAACCAGCCCCCTTGGCTTTAATTGTTGTGTTAATGGCCCTTTTATTTGAAGCAGATCCCCTGGCTTACAGAGGAGAATGTCATTATGTTGTATTTTAGATGTATTTACATTCTACTTGCCACAGGGATAACATTCTAATTATTTTCTATAGCTGACAGCACCAGCGTCTGCTGGTATTATAGACCCCCTTAGACCTGATTACATGGTCTGTTTTTCTTCAAATCACCCACAAATGACACTGTGGAGCAGGTTTATTATCGACTGGCGTACCTTTGCTTAACACGACCCGCTCCTGAAACAAATGTATTGCAAAGATAATACATGTTGAGAGCTTGTGTCTTTGTCTTCAGAAAGGCAGATGGGCTTAAAAAGGTTAAGCCAACAGTTAACCTCCTCTCTTCTTCTTAAACCTCTAGCACATACCCCTAAAGATATGGAGGTGCACACACACATACAACAAGCCCCAGCTCTGCATGGCACACTTTCTACAGAAACCACATCCCACAGTAGTTGACAAAAATGACTATAAACTGCAGAAACCTCTAGCTAAATAATAAATAATTATAATAAGTTCTAAAGTATAAGGGAACGTAGCAAAAGAGTGAGGTCAGATTGTTTTAGCTCACAGATTAGGAGATGGACCCTTCAAAAGTTGGAAGGGGTAACAACTAATAGGAAAGAGGTAACCATTTAGAAGAATGCTTTCTTTTTTTCCCCTCCATTGCCCATGAGAGAGTGTAATTGGTAATGGCTAGAGATAAGAGAGACTGAAGGAGCCTTCAGACAAAGGAATTACAGATGTCAAGGTGACAGAAAATGGAGGTCTACTAGAAGACTTCTTCAGAGTGATATGGAAGGTGCGGCTGCCTTTAACAAACAAGTAGCACAGAAAAAGGGAAGAGGAGGAATCCAGGCTAAAATTTCTACCTCTGCCTTGATTACCGCCAGTGGAAGAACTTGCTTGGATAGGTTAAGGGCTATGTCTCTTTAAAAGGCAAATGAACAGAAATGGGTAACCTGGTCAAGGAATTGTTAATATGGGAAATCTTACTGTTTGTTTTGGTCCATGTATGTTGAGAGCTGTTTCATTTCCCCCCAGAATGTATTGCTTACACAAAATTGTTTAATGTATCATTTACAACCTTCTCCAAAGTAAAAACTTTGGCAACATCTCAATTTTGGATTGTCTGGCTCTGATGAATGTGACGCTCACTTATTCTACTGTATAATGGTGTGCATACTGTTGAATTAAAAGAGGATTCCTAGAGCTTCCAAAACAGAATTATTCCAACATTCAAACGATATCCATGGAAAATACTGTGGAAATTTTATTGTAATCATGCATATATTGTTTTTAAAGATCAGTGGACAGGCATGGCATTTGCTTGTAAAGGTAATGCCTCTCTTTCCCTTCTGCTTGGGTGAAAGGTCTTAACAGCATCTTTAAACACACATACTTTCTTCTGAAGTTTTTCTCAGTAGAAAGAAAACAAAATATTCCAGAGCTTGTTTTTGAGAGGGGGGAAGGTGGAATGGGAAGGCTTTGGGTTCTGAAGATCCACAGTCCCTCACTCTGCTTCCCTGACCTGTCTCTTTTTGTTCTTTCAAAGAAATACTAGTTGTAGATCTTTCTGAAACAATAGGTAAAATATTTTTCTTCTCTTATTCTATCCTTGGAGAGGGAAAAGTCTGATACTCCTTGGAACACCCTCTGAGGGACCATAAAAATGTGGCCTCAGGCCCCTTCTGCTTCCTGTTTATACAACTTCATAGTATTTTTTATTTCCCTACAAGTATTTATTCATTTTTTATTTTTATTTTATTTTACCTATATGGTTCATTGGAATAACTTCTGATTCAAATAATGTTTCCAGGACAGCACTAGTAAGCTATAGCAGGAAGGAAAGAAGGCAGAAGGGGAAACTGTGTATGATGGTTAATGAAGTTGTAAATTAAGATTTTGCAAAAAATAAGCAATAATCTGCTTTGTGTAACAGCTTTCTTGGAAGAAAGAGAGGATGCATCATTATTTTTAGAACAAAGAATGTTGTGCAACTTTAAGAATTAACACTTTTGGGGGGGGCTATGCTACAGTGACCTGCAGTCCACAAGCACTTAGGCCAAATAAAACTTCTTAGTCTCTAAGGTATCATAAGACTGTTGTTTTTGCTGCAACAGAAGTGTTTCAGTCAGAACCATTTATTTCCTGATGTGGTTCCACCTTACATCTTAATGAAGAGAGAGACAGAGAGAGAAGTGCCTGTGAAAAGAATAAAAAAAAATGAGGAACTAAATATTGATTTCCCAGAACTAGATCTACTAAAATATTCTCTTCATCTTAACTGGAAGATGCAACTATGTCAGTTAAGTTATTTATGGGTAGCAGAAATTGATGGATATATTTACAGGAAGCAGTAACTGAAAAGATCACTAACTGCTTGAAGTTTTGGGATGAAATAAACAGTGAAACCGCAAATTCAAAGATCAAACTAATTAATGAATACAATTGAGCTTACTTTACACTTCTTCACAGATCTTCATTTGGATTTAAGCATGCTTTTCTTTCCACACTGTGTATGTGTGTGAAAGAGTATGAACTATTTGTAGTTTGAACTTTGCCAACAAAACTTGGCTGTCTACCTGGCTGCTTATATCTGATGATAACCTGTAATTGAAGCCAATTTTTCTGCATAGCGCTCTCACTCTCGCTGTGTGTGTGTGTATATCTGTATCTAGGGCCCGCATAATATTAACACTGTGAAGAGATGGCAGCACATATGGCAGTAGGTGGGATCCTATCTATCTATTATCTATCTATCTATCTATCTATCTATCTATCTATCTATCCATCCATCTATCCATCCATCCATCCATCCATCTATCTTTCTATCTATCATCCTGTGGATTCCTCCTACTACCATTTTTATGGTCATGCAAGCTCAAAATATAATTTTGCATGTGGACTCTGACCTACTTCATGCTTCATGACAGACTATTCAGCCTTTTAGTGCTTAATGGCCTGTAACAAACTGACAAAGAAGGCAAACTGTCAATTATCATGGACCTCACATTTCTGGAATATGCCATATTGTTTGATGTGATAGGAACTAAGACAATATACCTCACATTTCATCAATACTTCCTAGAAGTTGTAAACATACCAGGATAAGATAACTCAAAGTAATTTTGAATGATTTTTAATGACACTAATTCAGTTCAAGAGAATTTCCAGAAATTACAGCTAATGTACTTTTTAAAAAATGCTTATCAAATTAGAAGAAAAAAAAAAAAAACCACTAAAAGAAGCATATTAATAAAATCTGTTTAGATTGATTTAATTTTCTACAAGTCCAAACATTCACAAAATTTTCATAACAGCTGAAATGAAGCACGTTTTACTTCCTCTGAGTCCTCTTCTTTAGAGCAGTTGGGGGAACATTCAACAGGGAAAAGTTTATCTAAATTGTGTCTGGGGCCTCCTGTATAGCTAGCCTTAAGAAACAGTGGACAAAAGGTCCAATGGCATTATTAACATTTTACCTTCTTGAGCACCTGCTGGGGCCACAGGATTCCACCACTGTGATGTCTATCCAGGGGCTGCCTATCAGATGGTTCTTTCTCTCCAGTTTGGAACTCTGAGCAGTTCCAGATACTGGGATTTAATTTCTCACAATAACCTGCAAAGCAACACTTTGTCGGGGACATCTTGGGAAATTAAAATGATAACTGTCTCTAACTGCTTTGGTATACTAAAAGAAGAGTCTGAGAACATTACTTTGTGGGGGGGCTACAACTCCTGGAACACCTCAGCCCGCAAGGAAGATTCTGACAGCTGTAATCCAAAAAAGTAACTTTTTTCCAAACTTTGAGCCGTCACTTGGACATTAATCTGTGAACCGCCAGTGAGTAAAACTGTGGCAGATGCCATGGCTTGGAGAATCAAAATCACTTGCAATTGATACACAAAACCAAAACAATAAAGGAATTAAAGAGACAAGGAGGT
This sequence comes from Ctenosaura bakeri, assembly GCA_948474755.1. Lineage (NCBI taxonomy): Eukaryota > Metazoa > Chordata > Lepidosauria > Squamata > Iguanidae > Ctenosaura > Ctenosaura bakeri. Next base: position 364,373 of record CAOLHI010000450.1, on the reverse strand, counting down.
AATTTGGTATTTAAACATAAGGTTATTTCCAGAAGATGGGTTTCTACAAAACACAACTAAAAGGTTTCCATATTTTGGGAAGGGCATGCTGGCTGTGAGAATCTGGAAGCTGTAGTTCTGAAAAATAAATTTTCCAGGCGCTGTTTGCAGCACTTCTCAAACTACTGCTGTTGTTGTTTTTTCCCCCCTAATGCCAGTTAAGTTTTGGTTCAGTTATTAATTAAGAGCAATACCTGCAGTCAAGAAATCAAAAGACGACTAGGGCTTGGAAAGGCAGCTCTGAAGGAACTAGACAAGATCCTGAAGTGTTAAGATATGTCATTGAATACTAAAGTTAGGATTGTCCATGTTGTTGAATTTCCAATTTGTATGTATGGTTGTGAAAACTAGACAGTGAAGGAAGCTGTCAGGAAGAGAATCAACTCATTTGAAATGTGGTGCTGGAGGAGAGTTCTATGAATACCATGACTGCCAAAGTGACAGATAAAAGGCTCCAAGAACAAATCAAGCCTGAACTTTCCCTAGAAGCCAAAGTGACCAAACTGAGGCTATCATACTTGGACCATATCATGAGATAGCATGACTCATTAGAAAACAGTAGGAAAAGAAGACCACATTACAAGTGGATTGGTTCAGTCAAGGAAGCCACGGCCTAAGTTTGCAAGGCCTGAGCAGGGAAGTTGTTGACAGGGGTTCATCATAAGTTCAAGTCAACTTCATAGCAAGTAACAGCAACAAGCTCTCCAAAAGCCAGACTTACAAAAGAGGAAGTGCAAGACTTTACCAGAGCTCTAAAATTTGGAATCAGCCCTGCTCATTGGAATGTCACTCTTTTATTGTGCAGATATGGGCAAAATGTCACCTCCAGGGCTGTTTTGTGGCCTTCATACCATCTTTGGACCACTTTTGTTCCAGAAAAAAATACCAATTGAATTGTCGCTCCTGGAAACTCCCAGGGGAGGCAATTCATTTTTAAATATATTGCACCCCTCCCCAACTTTTAGCATCAAAAAATATCCATTTCCTTCAAAACCAGAAATTATTTTTGTGGCACTTTCCTTGTTTTTTTTTTTCTTGACATTTTTGTCAGACTGAGCAGCATGGGACAGAGGAGTTACAGAGCAGAAAACTGACCCTTGGAGTTGCCATGTTTGCCACCCTTACTGTAATGACTAGAGAGTGAGATTGTAGGAATACTGGCTAGGGTGCTCTCTTGATAGTTGGACAAGTTGGTATCTCTGAACCTGACTTTGTTCGTATGTGCTGTGTGTGATGCTAGCACACTGCTCATGGCATGCTGGGGAAACTGCATGATACTGAGCAGGTAATGCCTTCAGTAACGCAGCTTCAACCAAAAGACCAAGGCCATTTCCATACTGGACTGTTATAGCGCTATTATTCCACTTGCAACATCCTACGGAATCCTGGGGTTTGCAGTTTCGGGAGGGGCCACATGGCCCCTCCCAAAACTGCAAACCTCAGGATTCCATAGAATGTTGCAAGTGGAATAATAGCGCTATAACAGTCTACTGCGGAAATGGCCCAAGTCTAGGAAATGGAAGTCCATGTTTAGTGACCGTTCATTAAAAGAGGATTTGGACAGTTTATGATGTGGTTTTGAGTCTTCTAGCTTTTTACACTTAGTAGAGCTGTTTCACTGCTTCAAACAGTAGATTCAAATTCTATTTATTCCCAAGCTGGGGCAAATGCCTGATATAGTATAACAGTATTGTCTCTCTCATCGAATCTGTTTTCCAATTCGTGAGCACAGTGGTTAATAATGTTGTTATAAAGCTTTTTGAACTCGAGTTTGTTTTCACTCCTTTCTTCAGAATCAATACCTCCACCATCAACTATGCTGTCAGAAAAGTTATGGAAGTTTACAGGAGATTCACATATTTTCTTCACTGCTTTCAAAATTTGATTGGAATTTTTTTTTTTATTCCTTGAAACTGCCTCCCAATAAGTTCAATAAGTTCCATTGCTGCCTTGATATCCAAGTTCTTCTGCTTCAGCAGGGATGTTGAAGGTATCCCAACACTTCTAGTTTAATTCAAGTAAGAAAACAAAATGAGGGGGAAAAAACCCTGCTTTTTAGATAACCAAATTCTTCACAAGGAGAACATGCACTGATTAATTGCAATGTGAAAAGAATATATTTTTTTATCTCACTGTATAACCATAATGGAACCCAACTGTCTAGTCCATTACTAAATCAACAGGCATTTCAAAGAATTCTCTTTAGAAATCTGCTTTATACACCTTGTTTCAGACACATACACATACACCCCTGTACAATTGTGTACCTAAATCAAAACAGCCCTTTGTTTCAGGTACAGACTCTGTTACACATACTGTTACCAAGAAGTACATGTAACGAAAAAATGTTTTGGTTAAGGTCTTTTGAATTCAAACCACCATCAGATATGCCTTGCATAAGAGATAGGTTTGAGCAATTTGTTTGTCAAAAATTCATTATAAGCCAGTCATTGTTGACAAATTTTCAGACGTTATAGTTGGAGCAGTTTGTGAAGAGAGTTCTAAAATGGAAACACATTTTTTTTCCTGCTGGCATCATATTTACAAACTATCAGAGAGCAACTGCTATGTATTCAATATCTTGCTTGGCCCTAGTCTCATCAGCCAAACCAGAACATAAATACTTTACTCTTCTCCATAATAGTTTTTACAATTGTTTTATCACAACATGGGTTGTTTCATTTTGAATTCAGGGCTACTGAATGCATCATATTTAGTTTATTCTTTCTACGATTTCTTGCAATCTGTTCTCATAAAAATATAAATAATTCTAACAGCAACATATTTTTAAAAGAAATGTTTGCCCCATTTTTTCTTATTTTCATTGCTCCAGAATGTTAATTATTTATGTACATATTTGGGGTCCTTCTTTGGTTCATTTCTGTTGCTTGTTTCCAATCATTATATCCAGTAGTTATATGCACTGAGTCAGTGTTTGCAACAGGAATTTGTCTACAAACCAAGTGCAGCATTGATACTAATAGAGTATTTTAGTCACTGCCATAGTTTAAATCAAGAATACTGGAACATCTGTGAATGGCCAGACATTGTAGATGATGAGTATGTTGAAAGATGAGACAGTATAAGTTTAGAGTCATCCAAACTGATTGGTTATAGCTATAGAACAGTCAGCTGAATTTCTTGATTTCTTGCAGATATACTCTCTCTGCAAAGCCAACATAAGCCTACTAACAGCAGATGGGGGATTAAAAATAACTTTTTCTTCATCTAGTAAAGATGTCACTACATTTCCTCAGATAGGAATTGCTGTTCTAGATTTATTTCCAGAGAAGAAGTCTATGATAGCTTCTTGCTTTGAACTTACAATGGTAATAATTGTGGTGGAGAACTGGGAGTTTGCATTTTCCCCAGGCAGAGGAAATATATCTCAGTCTACCCCATCCCAAGGAAGATATAAAAACACACCAACCTAAGAGTTTAAAAAAACACCAGGGGCACAATTTGCCTGACAAGCAATCTTTTCATTGCTGCTGCTTCACTTGACCTAGGAAGCAAAAATGCATGGATGTTCCTCCGTGCTGCTCTGATTGTTCTTGGATGGATATGATAGCCATAAGATGGATAGGTGTTTGCTGCCTCAGTGGTCAAGTAAGTAAAATCTGCCTAGCTTCTGAGCCCTAACACAGAATGGTAGGTTTGTTGTGAGGTAGTTGTGGCCCTTAGTCACATGGCTGATTCTATAACCAAGCAGAGATTTGAAGCAAGGTTGTCCTGTTCCAAGTCCACTACCTTAAAAGTTCTTCTGTATTGTTCCTCTTAGATTAATTGCAACTGCAAAAAATGGTATGAAGTTTGAACCACAGGAGAAATATGTGGCCTAGTTCACATAGCTAGAATGCCAGTTCAGTTTGTATGGGGAGGGTGCCATCTTGTCTTTTCCCTCACATAGCAAACTGTCTTGAGCCACTCCTGTACAAAGTGCGACCTTACTTTATCTGTCTTGAAAGCCTGTGTCATTTCAACTCTGCTAAATTTGAAATGGTACTTACAGAAACTGTATCATTTCAAATCAAAGGCCTACAACTTTCTGTCTAAAATGTTTTAAATCTGAAAAACAGGACCTAAAGACCCATATTGACATATATTATATTTGGCATTGTAGAATGCATGCTCTAGAGACAAAAAAACACATACACTGGCACACATACACTTTTCAAATAATTGCTGTTTTATAGAACAAAAACAACTGAAAACTCAAAAGAAGTTTGTCTTGAATTTTGGTTGATGGATGAATCCATTTCATTTTAAGCCAAACCAGTTCATCCAGTCATAATCAACATTTTAAAAGTTCCTTTGTTTGATGAATGGCCACACTGCAATGCAAGCTTTTCCTACTGGAGTAAAAAGATTTAGTCTCTGGTGGTTCTTCTTTTGAAACTCAAGGAAAGAAAAAAGGGAGGGGTTGAGATAATCAAGAAGAATATGAACAGATTTATGCATTTGTAAGTAGTGAGAGTCAATTTATCTATTTTTATTTACTTAATTTAAGAGTCAAGGCTACACAAGGACAAACAAAATAAAAGTTTCTGCTAATAGAAAAAGCCAAAATGTAAAAGCTGCAATGATAATACAAATTAAGTCTCATGTACATGCTGTTTGGAAGCATAAGAGGGGGGGAAAGTAACTTGCCTCATAGTATGTCTGATAATTTCTGTATTTCAGTTTATAAACTAGGCACATGTCTTATTGCCTATGAATAATAATTCATGAACAAAAACTGTCCTTCTGAACATTTTTGGAGACCATTATGCATGATTCCTAAAATGTTATTTTGGAGATGAATCAATTAGCTATACTTGGGTTGCTCAAACAAATTAACTTAAATCCAGATGTCACGTCCAGCCCATGTGATTTACATGAATGTTGAAAGGTAACAAATCAAAAGCCATTTCCACACTACACTGTTAATAGTGCTATCATTCCACTTTCAACTTCCTATGGAATCCTGGGGTTTGCAGTTTAGGGAGGTACATTCAGAATTCTCAGCCACAGAGCTCTTTGGCCTCAGAATTCCACAGGAGGTTGAAAGAGGAATAATAGCACTATAACAGCGTAGTATGGAAATGGCCAAACTTTCTCATCATTGGACATGCAAGACAGGGAAACATTTCTCTGTGGTCCAGATATCAAAACAAGGATGGGTTACTGTCCAATAACAACTTTGCAGCTGTTATTGGACAGTAACTCCCAGCACCATTAGCCAGCATAACCAATGAGAATGCTGGCATTAGTAACTGAACACCTTATGGGGAGCCGGACAATTCCCATCCCTGTATTGAAGAGATAGATTTACAATGAATTTAGTCCCAATGTGAGTAGACCCATGGAATAAATGGAACTTACATAAGCATTGACTTACTTACCAGATTCTCATGGATTCTAAGAGACTTCCCAGGATGAGACAAACAGAATTAGGTCATCATCCTGATTCTTTTTAAGTGACCATACAATAACAATGTTTTCTCAGCCTAAGGCCATGGACAGACAATCTCAGAACAAAGTCTGAAAATGACAGTGGACAAGTAAGGTCTCATTCATAAAGGGAAGAGAGACAAACAGAGAGGGAGCCCAAGTTAGGCAAAACATCAAAGACTGTTGTGAATATATTACAAATATTTGGACAGATACTCTGATCTCTAAAGGAAACCCATCTTCCACAGACTCTCACTTAACTATTGTCTCTGCTCATTGCCTTTGTAGCTAATGAAGAAGCGTATTATGGCCGTCATTCAATGGCAGATTGCAAATTCTATAGTTGACTATGTCATGCTGACCTTTTCAGTTCTATATCTAGATAATGGATTTCTTCAACCTTCATTAATTCCTATGTATACCTCTCATTCTCCTTTCTTCCAGTATCCCTCTTTTGCCAACAAACATGTAAGATTAAGTACTTGCATTCTGTGGTAGTGTTAACATTCAAAAGTCTACTCTTGGGAAGGAGAAGCAGAAGGCAGGACTTGTAGATTTCATCCCCCCACCACCTTTGTCTTTCTTCTATAATGTTAGCTCTTGTAAATCCAGGAATTAAAATAACAGTTACACAGCATTTACATATGAAATTAAAGACAAAGCTGGAAGATGCAGGATCTAGTTTAACTTTGTAGGAGGTGTACAAAGAAGCAAAAGAGAACATGTAAACCCATGTACATAAGAATACATAGAGCTGCAGCATCCATTTCTTTCACTAGTTCTTCTGTCTGTAAGACTAGTGAACAGAGGCAGGCCTACCCCCTACCAGTAAACATTTTTTGCAGTTCATACAAAACTGAGGGCAATGCTCACCTAATAACTAATGAGCTAACAGATTGGTAGAGCTGTAGATATTCGTACTTAGGCATGTGTGTTCCTAGAGGCGTTGAGAGGCCAGATTTTCTAGTACTCTTCAAAATCTTTTTTATATAAAGTCTCATCTCCCATTTTGAAAACCAAGTAATATGTGTGGTTAAATGTGTTACCATTAACCTCTAAAGCTCAACAGGGTCTTGTGGGCTTAACACTTTTAATTACTTGAGTATTTTATCCAGGCCTCAAAGCAAAAGGAGGAATCTCAGAGTGCAAGTGCTGCCCTAAAAGAAAAGAGAGTTTTAAAGTATGTTGCATTCTCACCAGTGGATTTATCTGACCTCCTATTCCCCCACTCCCTCCCTCAAGATTTTTTAAAACTGGCCAGCAGTAGCAGGAGGAGACAATCAGTCTGGAGAAATATCCAGCTGTCTCAGTATTTGTTGATTCAGGAATATGGTACCACAAAAGATGGTAACTTTTGTGGGTTTTTAGTTGTCTTAGGCCCTTTCCACACGGGGAAATAACACGTGGTAGCGCGACCTCTGTGGATTACTTTAGAGTAATTCCACACCCCAATCCACACTAGGGCGCCCGGAAGTGGCGGCACTGCATGCTTTTTAAAAACCACTTTTTATGTGGTTTTTAAAAGGCACGGGGCATGCAGCCGCGTCGCAGCGCCCGGTGTGGATTTGCAGGCGCACGTAAGGGTGTGTCTGCAGATCTGCCGGGGGCGGGATTTCCGGCTGGCGAGGTTCTCCGGTTGGTGGAGAGCCTCCGCCAGTCATCAGCCGCCATTTTGGGCCCTGCCGGACGCCGCGGGACGCCAACGAGTGTGGAGCAGCGAAACGCGCTGCTCCACGCGGCAATGGACTGAGGTAAGCTCCGTTTTAGCCTGGCTTACCCCATTTCTCCGCCCGCGTGTGGAACGGGCCTTACATATCTACCATACCATGCTAAAAAGTCCCTTCATGTTCTTCACATTTCTAACACACATTAGAGACCTCTTTATACATTCTAGACAATTTCGCACCATATCCTAAATGGCTGAAGCCACAATATAATTTTCTTTTTGGTCTGAGGAACTCATGGGTTAAACCACTGTTAGGAAAAAGTGTGGTACAGATGCCCTTCAGCTCTACTAAGGCACCACTCCTTTGTCTTCTGTTTCATTATTTCATTTTCTCTTTCCCTTCATCCCTCCTCCCTCCCATTAATTTTTTTTTAAAATAATTTTTATTAAACTATAATTCCAAACATAAATCTCATGTGTCTCATTAATACATTGTTTACACAATTAATTTCTTTATCAATAATGTACAGATTCCTACGTACATTCCTACATATAGATATTGCAATTATTGACATTTCAATCTCTTCGAATATATATTTTAAAACCTCTATCCCTTTCCCTCCCATATCCCTCTCCCCCTTTAATGTTTGTCTCCATATTACTTCTCTCCCAATTTCCTCTCTTCCCACTCTCCTTCCCCTCCCCTTCCCCCTACCTACTATCCTTTTTTCTGTGCTTTCTTCAAATCTAACCTGCTTTCCAGTGTTTCCGCCGAACCTACAATTTATGTATTATCTTTTTATTGTTGTGTGTCTAGATTATATTGTTGTACATTTAAATTCTTAAACCCAAAAAAAATTCTTACCTACTTATATATTTACTGTTATTAATTATCTAGTACACTTTCTCTAATGCCCTCTTATAATCTTCTGTTTCTCTGCCTCTTAATCCACAGCTACTAAATCAGATTTATCTTATTATTTACCTTATTACTATAATTACCTTCCTTTTATCCAGTCTGTAACCAGCTTCCAATTCCTTTCAAACTGTTGGTTTGATGTTCCTTTCATCAAGTTTGACAACTTCTCCATTTCCAATAGATCTGACATTTTTAGTTTCCATTCTTCTATTGAGGGTGCTTCTTTTCGTTTCCAACCTTGCGCATAACATAACCTTGCTGCTGTGACCAAGTAAAGTATGACTTTCTTTTTTGTTCTCAAACTTTCTTGTCTGATTATATTCAACAAGTATATTTCTGGAGACATTTCGTATTTTATATTCAGAATCCTTGTAACTGAATCATGTATCTCCTTCCAATATTTCCTTGCTATTTGGCATGTCCACTACATATACCCTCCCATTAATGTTAATGTCTTCTCCTGTCTCCTCAGCAACTGCTGGCTAAACAGTTTCTCCTTCCCTTCTTTCTATCTCCCTCTCCCTGCAATTTTCCTGTCTATAGTTGTCTTCTCTTTCCTTTTTATCGTTCTCTCTTTCTTTCCCTTTTCTGCTTTTTCATTCTATTTCCAGTTCTCTTTTCTTTCTCCTTCTCTGCTCCAATTTATCACTTGCCTGACCCCCACCAAAGAAAACCTTGAAACTATGGCCCTATCCACACGGGCCTATTAAAACGGTGCAGAGCAACCTCCAACGGAGGTCTTCTGCACCGTGGACTGGGGCAGACTACTTTTTGTAGTTCCGCACCTCAGTCCGCTCTGGAGCAACCGGAACTGGTCGCACAGCATGCTTTTTAAAAACCTCTTTAAAAAGACCCCATGTCGCTCCGTCCTTGCGCTCTGGTGCAGATTTGCAGGCGTGCACTAGTGCGTGCCTGCAGATCTGCCAGGGGCAGGCTTTCGGCCAGCAAGTTTCTCCGGTTGGTGGAGAGCCTCCCCCAACCGGAAACCACCATTTTGGACACCGGAGCAGTGCAGAGCGACGAGCTCACACTGCTCCTCGTCCCGACAGACTCGCCCAGACCTACCAAAAAGCCGGTGAGTAGCGGCGGGGAGCGTTTCCCTCGCTGCGTGCAGAAAGGGCCTATGTCTGGAGCATGCTAGATTCAGAGCATTTTAAAGTTGTAAATCCCATGAAACTCAGATGATTTTTTTTCCCTAAACAGACACACATAGATGGGATTGCCCTGTTAATCTCTACGGTTGTGGTTTTCTTCTTCCTCCTCCTCTAAAATATTTGGTGATTGTTAGCAGCATTATTATGATTATGATTATTTAAGGGACAAAGGGGGTTCCACAATCTGACTATAAAAAAAAAGCAAACATGACCATAAAAGACCATTGTAATGAGAAAGTGTTGTGGAGAGGGCTATTTTTGCTTGGCAATATTACTTTGGTTTGACTATAGCTCCCTTTTTCTTAAAAGCAATATTTACAAAGGTATTAAAAATATCTGGGAAAAGACTGAGCTTTTCTGATAAAACATTGTTTTTTATGTTCAGAGATTTTTGCTGTTCAAGCGCAACCAGACAAATGTTTTCTCATTTGTTAAGCTTCATGTCTTTTTCTTCTGAGTAGTTGTGGTTATGGGACACTAAGTGTATCATCAACTGTGGTTGATTTATATTTCATAACTGGAGCCTGTTCCCTGTGACATCAGCAGAGGGCCATCCTTAGGTCTCAGATTTTGGCCCTGAAATGTGATGGCCTGGGCTGCTCATGACCTGGCAATCTTATGCCTCAACCTCATTCTCTAAAGGAATGTTTTCCACCCATATGATCCTTTCCATGCATTACAATAGATGGAGGAGGCTCTGCTTCTATCTGAGTGTAGTGATATTTACTCACTTAAGGCCCTTCTTCATGATGGCTTGCTCCCTATGTTCTGCTAGGTACGCCATGTACAGAGAGGACAGTTGTATATGTGTGGACTCTCCCCTACAGCATTAGAGACTCTGAAGAAGGGAGGGTCCCAGATTGTATAAACATAAGCTGCAAGAGTGCTGTGCACTCCTTCTGATGAATCTGTGGAACTAATGGGGAGAGTGGATAGCAAATTCAGTCCTGCTCTCCCCTTCTAGGCCTTTATTGAATGGGAAGAGCTTTTAGAAACATGCCAGAATAATAGGTATAATACATATGTCACAGACAGAAATCTTAGCTGGCTTTAAACAAAAAAGAAAGAAAGAAAAAGGAGGGGCATGGTGGCTCTTTATCCTGTGATAATAACCCTAAGTATATCAGATACAGTTGTGATGAGGGTTTTTTCCCCCATTGAAAGAAATTAACAGGAAATGTTTTAAAAACACACCTCTGTGTGGCAATTCAATGTTGATGTATCAAAGAGCAAGTTTGTGGAGTGGTTTCTGCGTGTGGCCAAATGAAGCACCATTTGCTGGAGATCCTTTCTCAGGTTGCCACTGTGATCTGTCTTGGAATCTTTGAAGCACAGAAAAGGAGCAAGGAGGTTTACTTCTCTGGTGGCGTCTGTCAGGCCTCTGGGATCCTTTGAAATCTCCATTTGTTTGGACTATTAACATACTTACTGGGTGGATGTTTATCTTCTGTGAAACTTTTACAGCAGCCGCACTGTGAAATAAGGAGAGAGAAGAAAGAAGACGACAAAATCCCTTAGCTGTTCTTTTGAGAAAAGGCTTGTGCTGGAGCTTCTTAAGCGAATGTAATGCAACCCAGCCAATGCACTTTTCTTTATTTGATCAGACTCTAATACCTAACAGTTCTGTAAGTAAACATTTATAGATCAAATCAAAAGCCTGCAAAAGGAAGCACTCTGGATAGATTAGAAGCTAAACTGATCTAAATTAGAAGAGATACAGAGATAACCTTGCCTGGCTAAAAAGCATATACTATCGGTTGCACAAAGATAATTAAATGAATGAGCCCCTTTCTATTGAACAACTGATGTGCGATTGATAAACTTAATTAATAATTAACTTTTTAATTAAATATCAATTTAAAACAAGTGTGGTAATATGCCATTCGCATTTAATTTAGCTCTCTTTTCTTCGTTAAAGGAGCATCATTAGGGTTACAGGTATCTCTTTAAAATGCTGCTGTGTATGCCATGGAGGGAATGAATGTGTCCACTGGGCACCAGCCAAAGATGGTGACGATAAACAAGAGCAAGCAAAGACAAAAGCCAATATGCAACTTCAGAAACACAATGGAAGCTCTGAATGGACAACATTTTGCCGTTGATTTCGGACAACAACAGAGCTGCTGCAAAATGTACTTCAATGTAGTGACTTTACCATGTTTCAGCACAAACTGTGGGCCACAGTGTGTTCTGAACAGCTGAGGTCCAGCAGATTCATGCCCCCCAGCTCTCCCAATTTGTCCGGGACAATGCCAGTTGATCCTCTCTTGAACTACTTCTTCAGCTGCTTTTAAAATGCTCCAGTTTCTCTCTTCTCCTCTCACTTTCCCCCTTTGTCCTTAGCTTATTTCAATTGCTGCAAACTGAGTTCAAAGGGCAAAAAGTAGTTTGCATCCAGTTAATTCAACTATGGGAAGAGGAAGAGACAGAATTTTGCTGTTTTCTGCAGGTTCAGAGAGCCAGTGTGCTGTAGTGGTTCAAGCCTTGGGCTACAGTTCCCCACTTAGTCAAGGAGATCCACTGGGTGACCTTGAGCACATAACACGCTCTCAGCCCTAAGAAAAAACATGATAGGTTCACCTTAAGGTTGCCATAAGTCAGAAATGACTTGCAGCATGCAACAGCAGCAGCAGCAACAACAACAACTGTAGGCTCAACCAAAAACAAACTACTGCAGCCTCTCCTATCTTGTCTGTTCTTCCTAAGTAATGACTTTTTCCATTTTGAACACACTCTGCTGTTGCTTGGTCCATGTGACCCTGTTTCCATCTGCAAAATGTTGGAGCATACACAGATTTTGCACTTTCTTAAAATGTTAAATTGATATGAAGTACAGCTTGAGCTTCACCCTGTCACTACAACCAAAGCCTGGCAGGGAACAGTATTGGCAATGGCACTTTCTTAGGGCCAGATTGGAGGCATCAAGACAGTCATTCACATGTAAAGCACGGGCTGGGTGGGGAACACTGGAGAACACAGGATGTGACACACAATACCTCTTGAACTGTGTGATGTTTCTCCTTCAGCATTTAGTGAGGCCACACCTCTTTAAGGACAGAAGGAACACAAATGTTACCATTACACTATAAAACAAGTGAGGTTATCCCTTGTTATGTTATGACAGTAAAATAATTATATTTATTTTTAATTGAGAAAAGGAATTAATTTTATCTTGCTGGTTCCAAGTTCTGAATATTTTATAAGAAAAGCCATTCTGGATTCTAAAGGCCTCCCCTTATCCAGCATTCTGTTCCCATGGTATGGACAATTAGATACCCTGGGAAACCAACAAGCAGGGCACAAGTATAGTAATGCCCTCTTGCTTGTGCCTCCAACAACTGCTGTACTGAGACATACTGTCTCTGATACTCAAAAGTAATATGCAGCTATCATGACAAGTGACAGTCTTATCCAGCATGAACCTTTCTATTTCTCATTTAAGACTCTCTGCATTGATGATCATCACTGCATTTTGCGGAAGTGAATTCCATAGGTTAGTTACTTTGATACTACCTCTGTTTAACCAATGTCTTTGTCTGAACTGGCAGTAGAGGATGAGCTAAGTTTAATACTGGAATCATGTCTGTCTATGAAAAGCATAGGTTCCTGAAGATGTCGGACATGTGCCTTCACTGCAACCTATTTGGATTACTGAAACACCACTCTTTATGAGGCTGTCTTTGGAAACTTCAACAGGTCTAAAAGGCTGCAGCCAGACTGGCTACTGGGGCTGGTTACAGGGAGCATATAACTCCCTTATTGAAACTGCTTCACTGGCAACTAGTCTGTTTCCAGGCTCAATTCAAAGTGCTGATTATGACCTTCCAGTATGTCTGAAAGACTGATCTCCCTATATGAGCCTGCCCTAGTTTTCAGACTATCAGGTTGAGGGCTTTATATCAGTGCCACCACAGTCACAACCACCTTTGGTGAGCCTTCTTGGTGGTCTCTGGAGCTCCAGCAGGAGGTTTGGCTAGCTCCTTCTCTGCTTTCTTTCCATTGGCAGGCCAAGATATTTTTATTTAGGCAGGATTTCTCTTATCCTGTGTGGCATTAGGATTTTTGAATGGAGTATGCCATTGTTGTGTCTTTTTCAGTTATGTCTCAAATGTCTTTTAACCTGTTTTAACTTAGTGCTTTTCTTAGCAATGTTTCTATTTTTTTTAACCTTTGTGTAATATGACTTTAGCTGTACTTTGTTTTAAGCAGCCTTGGGTCCCTTGTTGGGAGAAAGGTGAGGTATAAATCAGTCAGTCAAATAAATGAATAAAGTGTTGACATTCCTGTAGATAATTCAGCATGAATTGCCCCCCCCAATGCAGCTATTTGTACAGTACCAAACAATGAGATGATCAGTGAACACTCCCCAGAAGACTGTTGTTTTTTCCTAATACCTAGCTCATATAGAGTGTGATACACAGCATGTGCCCCATCACTGAAGTATTGTCTCAGAAGCTATAGTTCCTTTACAGTTGTTCTGCAGTGGTCAACCAATTTGGGGAAACCCACCAGCAGGACATGAGCCCAAGAGCACCTTCCCACTTGTGTTCCTCAGCAGCTGGTATTCAGAGGTACATCACTTCTGCTCCTGCAGGGAATTTGTACCCGTTGTGACTAACAGTCGTTGCTAGCTCCACCCACCATGAACTTCTACCACACAATGATGGAATTTAATAAATAAGTCTCACGCTGCTATCCAAACCACTAAGTAGACTCCAGGATTATTCCACCCAGCAGGCAGATCTATTAGACGTCCAACAGACAAAAACTTAAAAACAAGCGCATGGACTCAACCACAGTAAGGCTTCTAAAAGACTTCTGCTCTGTAGTAAAAGTGTCAAGTATACTGACAAGAATGTATTTCTTCAACAGGCTTGCTTGATTCTCAAATGACAGCCTCAGCATTGGAGCCCTCTGGGGAATGCTTCTGTGGCTCTGTGTCAGAATGGTGGCTTTTGAAAGCCTCTTATTATGTGCAGCATTTAAACTACAGTAATGGCAGTGCCCACAGAATATGTGCAGAACTTTCACGGAGGTTCTCCAGACGCTCAGGACTATTCATCATCATGTTAGGGGTTTCTCCACTTGAGAAACTTGACATCAATGAGAGGAGTTCTTCAAATGGGTAGAAATGCTGATGCTGATACCTCAAGATATCATGGGGAAGAATTTTGCTCAGGGGAACTTGATATGGGGGCTGACATGTCAAGCAAAATGTGCGGTTATACCCTTATCTCTGGACTCTGCATTATTTGATTCTACCTACCCGCTACATATTAATGATGGTGGCAGGTAGCAAAAATCATCATAAGCAATGTTGAAAATATAGTAAAAAAAATGATTGTGTGTATGAATCTAGAAAATTCCAGTCTGCTCTGTCATATCAAGGACACTCAGTGTTCAAATCCAATGCTGAATTAAATGCACCACAGCCTATTAAAATACCTGAACTTATCTTATCTTACTGTATAGGAGCAGACTATATGGTTGTTCTGGTGCAATTATACTTTGTAAGTGCCTTTGTGTAGTGTGAAAATAACATATCTGATTTGACCATTAGAGTTTTCCTTCCCCATGGACATCCATAATATGTTGGTCTGTAGATGTACATTCCATTAGTTCTCACAGTGATTTTATCAGCCCCTAGTTTATGTATTCATTACTTACAAGCACTTATGGCCCATCTCATCTTTCTTGGAAATGATTAAATAGTACAAACTATTGTTTGGAAGGATACTTCTTTCTTTTGAACTGCTGTAGCTGTTCTCAGCACCTTTGTTATATGGTTTCTAGTCGAACTTTGAACTGAAGGAATCCCTGGCCAGCAGGCTGAATTGCCATTCTGAAGGAGGTCCCCACCCAGCTGCCAGCTTCTACTAGACAGGCTTCTTCCTCATACTGCACAATGCTGAATACTAGAAAAAGGCAGAGCTAAGAAAACCCTATCAAATTCATGGAGTCACCATAAGTTAGCAGGGGACTTGAAGATATATATACACACACAGAAGGCTGCATGTGCCCATTCCAAGAGCTTCTAGCAGTTCAGATCATGTCACAAACATGGCTGTATTATCAATGGTGAATCCAGGATCCTCAGGAATGAGAGACCACACATGGTTGCATGGCACACTCACAGGCTTTTTGTAGCATGTGGTGCTGACAAGACAGAAATGTTCTTGGGCAGAAGGGAGCTGTGGATATCTCTCCTCCTCCTTCTAAGCTTGGTCACAGAGCTTGCAAAAGTTACATTTTTAACTCCAGCTCCTGGAATCCTCCAGCAACATGACCAAACAAGTAACTTTCCAAAACTCTGCAAAAACCAGTCATGCTGCCTTAGCTATCATATCCATGACATATACTGTATCAATAAATGAACCTCTTTGCCGCCTCTTTTGGTACAAACCCAAAGTTTTGACTTGCATGGACTTTTTAAAGGCCCAGGGAACAAGATGGGCTTATTGGAACAACCTGACCCCTTTCACAAAACTTGCAACATACAATAGGATTATGTTTTGTTGGTTTCCAACGAGGGTGGCCACACATTCCCTTCTATGATGGATGGTCTTCTGTTTGAAGGACTGCCAAAGGACAACCCTCTTTCCAAAAGTATCCTCTGTTTGAAAGGCTGTCCAGTTCAAATCAGGTTTAAACACAAAGAACCACAAGGCAGAAGACCAGCAGCTTTAAAGTTGCCCAACCACACTTACACAAATGATTTCTAATTTTACAGCTGAGCATATAGACTAGCATATGCAATATTAGTGTTAATACATACGCAACTCTATGCAAATCAGTAACCTATTAGTCCTCCTTTTGGCAAGGCACTTTGGTGCAGAGTGGTGACAAATCTTTTCCCCACCACACCACATGCACTTCACTTACTCTTCAAATGCTAAAAGTTAATAAGAAATTATGTGTTTTGATTAAAGGACATTTCAGAAGTACACCAACAAGTGGATAGCTACAAAGACCAGTCAGTGAATAAAGGTGGAGAATCCTTAATCAGAAATGTTTTGAGAGCCTCTGAGCATATGCAGAACATTTTAATGAACCACTAAATCACTGCATCCTTGATGCATCCCCATTTCTAATCAAGAGGTATATCTGCAGAGATTAATAGTAGGGAACATGCTTTGTTTGCAGGACTCAGGAACCTCTCATATCCTCTGTTTAAATGATTAAATATTTAACTAGTTCACTGTTCTCTGAACCAATCTTACCTTAAGTGTATAATTAACAGGGCATGAGTAAACAGAAGATGAGGAGGACAGAAAATAAAATGTGAGCAGTGGAAAGAAAAAGAGAGAGGGAGAAACTAAGAGAGATGGAAACACGTGAGCAAGGAAAACTTTTCACTTTATCCCATACTCTGGTTTCTCTTCAGATCATATAAATCTTTACTATCCAAGTGCATAGCACTGTGTGAGCAAAATCAGATTACTAAGGGATTACTAATATTACAGTAATATACAATACAATTTGATTGCACATTATATATTATACAATAGAAGCCAGTCAAGAAAATAATAGAGAAGAAATTGCTGAAAAGAATCTTCCATGCACACATATGTGACTCCAGTCACTTTTTCTTCCATACAGGCACATGGAAAATACTTTCTTTTTAAGCCTAAAAGCCTGACAGACCTGACATTCTGAAAGGGTCCTGGCTGCTTAAGGGCTGGGCAAAATAGAATAATAATTTTAAGCTATTTTAATAGTTTAAAAACTATTACTGTGATAAGCTACCCAATCCAATCACACACACCCCATCCATTCAGTTCCAAGGCTCACTTGTTCTTCTTTTCCATTCTTTGATTGTTATAACATCTGCTGCTGCTGTGACCTTAGCTCCAGAACGGTCTCTTGGAGTCTTCCAGACAGGGCAAAAATGTTAAGAGGTGCTAGAGTCTGCAGCAGTTGTTGCCATAGTTCTGTTTTGTTTTTGTTTTTATGAAAGAACATTTTTGTTGTTCCAGACTAATTTTCTAGTGTTCTCAGCACCACCTTGCAAGTTTTTTTTTCCAACCCTTTGAATGGGTTTTTCTTTGTAACCAAAAAGTCCCAAGGGGCACCTGCAAATAAATAGTTACAGGATATGCCAGTGGGGTTTTTTTGCAGGGGGCGGGGGAGAGATTCCCACAGTGATATTTAAGGTGGCATGGGCTACAGTGTTTGCAAGCTGGTGACTTCTTACCTGTCACTTACCTTTCAAGATTAATAGTGGGAAAGTAAGAGGATCCTTCTTTCATCATCTTTCTCCTTCTTGTCTCCTTTCTCTCCTGCCCCCTGCCCCCAACCACAGGTTTATAGCATGATAGTACATCTGTGCATTTGTGAAATGGCATTTTAGCACTACAGTACCATAACTCTTTTCAGACCATAAGTCCACAGCCCAAGCTTTAAAAAAAAATCATCAGAAGACCCCAATGCAGATACAAGGAATTATCTCATCCAGCAAGGAACAGCTCTGGGGGAAAAAAATGAAAAAGGTTGCACTCATATAGAATGAGTAAACACAGAAACAACAAGAAGCTTCAAGACTCAAGGAGCACTATTGTGAGAGCTCACACTTTTCAGACCAAGCTAGAAGAGTCCTTTCCCTTCCTGCCTGCTTAATAAAAGATCCATGTGATGCATTTCCTCCTATCATGTTACATTCTTCTTCTGAGGCAGCCAACCTCTCTGTTTTACTGATCTAACCAAGGAAGAGGGACCCATCCTAAAAATTCTAAAAACCCAATTTACTAAAGTATATTTTGAACTTCAGCATTATTTGGGGAGGCTAGTGCGTTAGGTGAAATCGTGAGGCGAAAACTGCGGAATCAATGCCTTAATGAGTTAATTAACTGGTTAGTTCCAAGCTCTGTACTGAAGTAAATACATTTGCTAACCACTTGTGAAACCACTTCATAAATCTGGCAAAGAAAGCAAAAGCCTATGCAGATACCTTCATCTGCCTCCACCAACCAGTGAATTAAGGTCAAATGAACAACTGTTTTCTCACCTGCTGCCTCTACTGTCATAGGGGAGGCTGTTAACCCCCAGGTAGAAGTAGGGCCTGTTTCATGATGACACCTGAATATTTGATTGCCTTCTCAAGGAAAATCCACTATATAAGCTTTTAACTGAGGGTTTTTTTAAAAAAGAAAAATATATTGTCAGGCCTTTTTCAAACTGTGCTAGAGTTTTACTTACAACTGGTAACCCTGATTTTTTTCCCCTCCATTACTGCAAATTTCCTTGTAATATTGTTGCTTTTATGAAGTTGGTGTACTGTTGTTGCTATTGTAAATTGTTTTAAGGGCCATCCTGCAGATGGAAATATATAATGAATATAAATAGGTTTTAAAAAACTGCAAGGAGGTAGCAATTTTGTTGGTCTTTTAAGTTCTGTGTGCGTTGTTGTTGTTCTTGATACTGCAGACTATTTTATGCATGTGTTTTACTTCCTTAAAACCATCCCCAGTGTCTCTTTGCCAGGCAATTAGCTCTACATGTGATTTTGATTATCAGGTTTCTTTTAATTCCATGAAAACCACAATTCCTTATTATCATGGTGATCCTATGTAACCTATTTAAATTCACTCTTTAAAAAAGTAGAATAAATAGATTTTTTTGGCTTGGATGCAAATCAATTTTTCTGTTTCCTTCTCTCATTCCACATATGCCTGCATTCTGGTCTGTGTAAGCATCTCCCAGATTGCCTCATGTAATAAGGCTCTTTGGGTCAGCTGGAAAATACATCTCTTTCACTGGCACCATCTTGGATCAAGTTTGGAAAACTGCCATTTGTTGACAATATTTTGCTGATGAGACAAAAAAAATCCCCTCCTCCTTGCTGTGTCTCATTAGCAGCTTCACCCACCAGATGTGTTGGGCAATAGCTCCCATCATCCTCTCTCAGTATGACCAGTGAGGCTGCTTTAGAGAGTGGACTTTGCATCTATGCATCCAAAAGGAAGATGTACCTCTTCCTCTCAGAGATGCTGCTACTGACTACTGCTTCCTTTTTGAAAAAACTAATTTGAAAAGGAGGAAATAGTTGGGCAAAGAAATCACAGGAAAGGAATCTTTCCAATCCTTATGTTTGTCGGTTTTCAGGGGGATACCCAAAGGATACAAATTATTGGCACCATTGCCTTAAGTTATGGAAAGATTACAATACACTGCAGAGGGTGTAACAACAAGAATCCCGGGCTTTTCTCCATTTATTGTACAATATTTATCATCATTCCAGTTTGTATATTTTGCTTTCTTTTGTGTAATCTTATCACTGGGACTGAAAATGATGTGATTTTTGCTTCTTTGAGTAGCTGCCAAAAAAGCACTTACGTTGGGAGTATTAGTGTATCATTTGGCTAGCGCATCACATAATGGTTTTTTTACAGCAAGTATTTAACCATGTTTTCATCCTGTGGGAAAGAGTGATGAGTCTGTTTGGTTTATTAAAAAAAAGCGCCTTGTGGCAATGTGGACACGCAAGAGATAGAAACCTAATGCAGCAAATTGGTTTCAACACAGAGAAATGAAGTAATCCAGATCATACATGCATGCAGCAATACTAGCCTTCAACTTTCCCTTTCTTGTTTCTTTTCTTTCACTGGGAGAAGAACAGGACATATGGATATATGTTATTAGGGACAAAATGAGAGTGCTTATAGGGAACAGCATAAAAAAAACCTCACAGCTGCAAAGAAAAATACCACTGGATCCAAGCTACTGTACCTCAGCCTCCTCCTTGATGCAGTGAGAAGCACTCCAGGAAACCTACAGATGCTGCTTTGAGCTCCATATAAAAGGTGTGCATGGTTAATGTACCAAACCAAAAATTTAAAATGTCAGAAATCATCATTTGAACCCTTGGCATTCTTTCAGATTGGTGTAAAGAAGCATAAGTTCTTGTGATATATAAACAGCTTGAATTTTCCTGGGTTTGCCAGTTATTGTTACTTCCACACCCATTTGTTCCATCCTTTGGAGAGTTTGTTTGCAGTGATTTCCTGAATCTTCACTATGGCTCTTCCAAAGATGTTTTTAACTGGAGCATGGTTTGCTGAGGTTGTCCCATGGGCTGAAGGGCAAATTTTCTCCTCTCTATTTTTTTTCCAAATTCTTATTTCCAGTTATACTGCAAAAAAAGCCATTTTAATGATCTACTATATAGCTCTTTAAAAACAATTAAAAAGAAAGAGGAAAGGAGGAGAAAGGAACAGAAAGGAACATATTATGCCAATAACTCTAGGAGTTAAACAGAAACCCACTTGCAAAATGGGAATAAAATATTGCAGCTTGTGCTGGGAAATGCCAGAAAATAGTCCAGGACAGTGAAAATGTCATTTAGATTGTTTAGAAAACTTCAAGAACTCTGGCAACAAACAATGCAACATCCCAACATGTTCGTCTCATCTGGAGGAGTGGCCAGTCTTTGGCTCAATGCATAGCCTTCTTATGTACTCTTAGACTTGTGTTTATCCCTGTTATCAGGGAGTTTTCCACTGCGTACATGGACCCAATATTTCAGTGAAAGGAAAACTTTTCAGTCACTGAGAGCTGCATGTGTGCTCCAGACTATTTCCTGGTTTGATTCTGAGGATCATAGCCAGCCTTCCTAAATGTGGAACTAAGCTGATGTGTTTTAATGAATTGATTTCAATTTGCTAAGGACAGCTCTTCCACAAACTGGCAGCCTCTAGATGTAGTAGGCTGTGCTGGCTAAGGATAATGGAACTTACTGTTATACACAATTTGAGAGCACTGGGTTGCACAAAGTGTTGTTATGTGGCTTCAAGTTATTTCTGACTTATGGCGACTGTAAAGCTATCATGGGGGTTGTCTTGTTTGGAGAAGGTTTGTCGTTGCCTTCCTCTGAGACCGAGTGAGTGACTGGCCCAAGATCATCCACTAGGTGTTCAAGGCTTAGCAGGAATTTAAACCCTGGTCTCCCAGAGTCTTAAGCCATTTCTGCGCTAGACTGTTATAGCGCTATTATTCTACTTTCAACATCCAATGGAATCCTGGGGTTTGCAGTTTAGGGAGGGGCCAGCCGGCAAGCAAATTAAAATCAACTTGATTAAAACTAGCATCATGAATTCAGTTTAGAAAGCTGTAAAAATTGGCCTTGTTGATGAGGAACTGGGGCAAAATATGTGGGTTGTGGGCTTAGAGTACCATGTCCTCTACGTCTGCATGACAGTCCTCTTCCAGGCATTAATAAGGGAGTTCCAGAATCTTCAGGAACATTAATCTGCAGAGGGTGATAATATCATGGTGGGATGCTCCACCTCTACTCTGTCCTTTTCATTGCATGTCTGCAAAATTCCTAAGATTATAAGCCCATAGGCATCTTTCTCTGGAATCAGGAACAATGGGGCCAGGAATCTTGCAAAGTTTTGCTATTCTATGGCAGCCCAGCTTCACTGAAAGCATGGAGACCTGGCCCAAACACTACTCAAGCTGAACACTGAATTTAAAATTCCAGTTTAGTATGTGAACGTTTTGCAATTTTATCCAGTTTCATATTGGAAAAAAGACAAGAAGAAGAATAGTCTGGAAAAAGAAGAAAATGTAGTTATTGAGGAAGAGGAGATATAAGCATTAGGCAAAGGGAGAATATACTTTAGCAGACAAAACTCAGGCATTTACAACTTTCTCCAGAATCATGAGGACTACAATCTTAGGTACTTTTGTAAGGCCCCACATTGGGGGTCCCCAATATCATGGTTTGGATGGGTACCATGCCTAATTGGCATCATATATAATTGGCAACACAGTCTAATTGGCAGTAATATCAAATTCAAGCCTGAGAGGCGACGGAGAGGTCAAACCGAGTGAAGGAAAGAATTTGACTGTAAACATGAGAAGGATAGGTCAACTCGAAACTTCCTCCAGGTAAGACTGAGTCATTTGTCAGGAAAATACACACCATTCCTGTGGATAATAGTCTTAAATAGAAGCTGGAATTTTCCAGGGAATCCAACTGTGAGGAGCCCACCAGGGCACTGATTGACAGATATCCATCCCTTGTACACCTGGATTCTTTCCTCATAGCACCCACAATAGACAGCGATTACAACATTCATCATGTCTTTGTCAATCAAAGCACTAAGCCCATCAACAGGCGAAAGACCCATTGTCCACAACAGGTTCCCTTTGTCTTGCATCTGGAAACTTCACTGCCACAGCCTATTTTCAGGGTACAAATACTCCTGATTTCAGGATGCCCAGTGCAGTCTCTCAAAGGTCTACCCGTTACTCTGTCCATCTGGCTCCTGAAAGAGAACTGTCCTTAGGTCCTACCTAAGCCAAAATACATTTCTGCTCTTCACTACTCTTCTGGACTGGTAATTATAAATCCCCCCAAACTCCTCAGCCTCTCTATAATTTTTCCTCTCTTTCTCTTTCAGTTAGTTCTTATGTGAATGTGTGAGCATGTGTATCTTGTGTGCATGCATGAGTGGATTCCCCTCAATAAAACACATTTTTAGCTTACTTCTGAATCTCTGGCTGGTTCTTTTCCTGCATGTGCCTGTAAACACTGGTAGGAAAGATCTCGCTAAGTTGCCCCCCTCTTGCAGCCTCCTGATTTTGAGCTAATTAATTCCTCACTTTTTCAAGGAGGTATTTGGCATTGCAGGGTGGCCCTTGTGGCACCTACATTTTGGAGTAACACTTTGTTTTTAGGGAAACAGATTTCAAGACAATTCCAAAAGCCTGACCCCTAGATTCTGGAAAATAAAGGGGTTTGTGCTTGGGAACGTGCAGTTGTCTTTACCCTCTTGGGGTCTGATAACTGTTCAGTGATATTTTTGTGAGGAGGAAAGGCTGGTTAGTTTACCTACAACTATTTCTTGGATATTGGCTGTTAGTGGCCAAGTTGTACATAAACCATTTATTGGAGGGAAAAAACTTGTAAGAAGATATGAACAACGACAATTCAGTTCTACATTTTGATAAGGTTCCCCGTAGTTGTTTGAATTTTCATATGCATATGCTATCCAGTAAACAACTGGAGCCATTATTTTCAGCAGTCAAATAAAAGCAAGCAAACCATCACATGTGAAAAAAGACAAAAAGCAGATCATCCAGAGATTATCTCAAAGAATCTCAGTGTTTACTTATCCTTAACTGAATGTTATCAAGATGCTATTAGCATAGCCAGCACCATTTCTGTACTGAATATTGATCCAATACCATTTCTCATGGCTCTTTCCCCAAATTCCATCCTCTTCCTAAGGGTTCCATCAGAAGGACATCAAAAATAGGCTAAGATGCTCCCAGACTGTTGCTTCCCATCATGAAAAGCAGTGCATAGCAGAAGGTGGAAGAGAATCATTCTTCAAAGTGTAATTGTTTGTGTGTGTGTGATTCAAAGTGTGATTCAAGCAGATATCTCTGCTTGCACCAATTTTCTTTCTCAAAAACTACTTCTATTGAAGTTATAAATACAATATAAAATCAATTTAACAAATACCAACTGGGATAGTACCCCAACATAAACTCATGAGACATTCCACATTTTCATATTGTCCCATATTTTCTGTCATCTACATGAACTTTTCTAGTCTATTCAGACAATCTGGGA
Source organism: Ctenosaura bakeri (assembly GCA_948474755.1). Classification (NCBI taxonomy): domain Eukaryota; kingdom Metazoa; phylum Chordata; class Lepidosauria; order Squamata; family Iguanidae; genus Ctenosaura; species Ctenosaura bakeri. Next base: position 340,581 of record CAOLHI010000450.1, on the reverse strand, counting down.
TTAGGATATTCTACACAGCTTTTGATAGCATCAGATGTGACATCCTTTAGGGATAGAATAAAAATACATTTTTGTCCTTTTTTCAGTTCTGCCAGGAGACTTCATCCTGGCAGGTAGACCCAAGACAGTTGCTCATCCAACTCTCAGCTGTCGCCTGGCCTATGTCACCAATGCTGTTGTGATGCTACCATATTCAAAGGGAGCAGAAGGGTATCCATGAATGGCATCCCATCCCATCCTATCCCATCCTTTCCTCTTCCTCCTCCCTCCATTTTCTCCCAAAAGAATGCTGCCAATAGAAGGTGCAAGTTACACATGCACCCACTTGTTAAACAGTAGCATTTTCAGAAAACCTTTCCTTCTAATAATTTCTGGCTACAGGAGTGTAGAAGAACATATTCAGACATCTGAACTGTTCCAGAACTAGGAGCACAAATATGAAACTGCCTTATATTGCATCAGACCATTGGTCTGTCTAGTTCAGTGTTGTCTACACTGAATTCCAGGAAGGTGTCTTGCATACAGATAATCTGCTCTACTTTTTCCTAAATGGTCAGGTAAGATAGGAACCTGATTTAGACTGAGTCACACAATTGGTCCACCTAGCTCAGTGTGGTCTACAAAAGCCTTGGACAGCTTGGGACCCTTCAGCTGGTTTGGTCTACAATGCCTGTCAACACTGACCACCATGATCACTGATTAGAAATGATAAAATTGTAGGCCATATCATCTGGAGGGCAGCAGGTTAGGGAAGACTGTTCTACACTGACTAGCAATAGTTCTTAGTGCTTTAAACAAGGGTGTGTTATCATTCTTAGCTGGAGATTCCTCGAATTGAACCTGGGGCCTTATGTTCTACCACAAAACCACAGTTCTTCCCTTGCTGTTAAGTTCCCTTGTCCCAAGGTAGTTTGGCTGAACTGTATCCCCCGGTAGAAAGGAGACTATTATTGCATGGCAGATGCAGATGTATAGCAAAATGAGTGCTCAAATGCTGGGCATCACCATCCAGAGTTTACAATATTCCATGTAGTACCTGTACTACCTATTCCTTGCTCTGAGAAGAGCCCATTGGTTCTGTTTGACAGTGAGTGTTGTTTTCCTGCAACTGTAGTCAAACCTACGAATGGGTGAAACAATCTAGTTTGCAGGGTTCACGACCAACACACCCTTGACCTTGCTCAGGTACATTATAGGCATTTGACACTATGAATTAACCAAAGACAAATAACATCGACACCATTATCCTCTTTTAACAGTTCCCTCACTGTTGTTGTGTCTGGCCATTCGGATCCATTTATTTAATGCCAACAGAAACTTGACACTGATGGAGAGAGCAACGTGAGGGAGATAAGTCTGTAATTTCAAAAGCGACATCTTAATTGGATGGAGTAATATCCGTAGTAGAACCCTATGGGACAATGGCTTTAACTGATGCCAAAACAGAGAATGAGCCTGTGCTATACAATTTGTATCTAGATTTCTAGGGAATGTTCAGATCTTTTTTGAAACCAGTCCTCTGTGAAGATGCAAAACTAAAATCCAGAAATAAGCTGAGTGTTCCCTTCATCTTAAAATCAGCCTGAGTTTAAACCCATTTGTAAAGTCTTCATAATAAGGAAAAACAGTGGCCTTTGGCTATTGAACAGAAAGCAATAGGCATCTCCTTGTCATCCTTACATTTTCCCTGAGAGAATACTCCACATTCTACTTCCTCTGTGCAATTCTATATGATGATGATGATGATGATGATGATGATGATGATGATGATGATGATGATTTGCTTGCTTCTGACAACCAGACAACCTCTCTTTTTTTTCCCCTCATTGAAAAAATAGATGAGCCAAGTTACTAAATGATGTCTCAGCCAGATGCAACATTTCCAAAGGTAGCTCACCTTTTTTTTTTTTGGCAACCTCTTCACATAATATGCAATGACTGCAGTGGTAAAATTATGGGAAGGCAAGTCCACCATCTTTAATTCTGACATTCAACTATCAGCTACACCAGACATCTAGAATTCTATGTGTCTTTCAGCACTTTACATGATTGACCCCTCTAAACTAGAGTCTATCAACTCCTCCAAATTACACTAGTGTGTTTTGAATCGTTTTGGGAGCAAATGTTCAAATGACTACACATTTTCCATGATGGGATGGTTACTTGGATCCATTTCCATCTGTCTGGCTCAGTTTGGGGACTGAAATTGCCTTCGTCACTCCATTATGATGTATCACCTAAGACAGGAAGTGGATGGCCAGTGCATACCTGTTAATGCTAGACCTTAAGCAGCTCTCAGTACCATAAGCCATCATTTCAAGCCACTTGGCTGGGATGGGACAGCACTGCCTTGCTCTGTTTCAGCTCCTTTCTAGAAGGAAATTTCCAAGAGACAGTGGTAGGAGACTGCTCAATTCCTTGACCAGAGCTTGGGTTCCTAGCATGGAAGAACTATACAATGCTGCTGAGGAAATTTCTCTGGATGTTTCAGGTGTACTGTCATTAGTAGGCTGATTATAATCAGTCATATCTGTCTTTCTTATTAGATTTTAGGTTGGTAGTAGAAAACCCTCACCTTGCCCTAGCTGAGGGCACTGACGGACAAGATGTCGGCTAACAAGCTGAGACTTCAGCCATCAAGACCAGAGCCAGTTTGCATAAGTTCCAAAATGAACCTAAGATGTAGGCTCAATTTGAGGGTGTTGTACTCCATGATTAATCAGGTCTATATTCTGGAAGTTTGGGAAGAAGTTGTATCCTAAAGCATATTTGTCCAGCTTCTACTCATAAGCCTATCAGTAATGCTGCACTATTCCAGGAGTACCTTGGAATATCATTTCATTTCATCTATCATTTCATCCAAAATGTCCACAACAGGCCCTCAGTTCTTAAAGTCTTATCTGCCAGATTTAAATATGGCTAATCTCTCAGGCTCAACTTATCTGCTTCAAAAAAGATGAAAGGAATGAATTGCCTGCGGTTTCAATCATGCTGCCCAGTTCCAAATCATACACTAAAACATTCTGCTAACTTCCTAATGTTCACAGGCATTCTGTCAGGATGGAAAATAAATCTACTATCTGAATACCCCTAGAAGGCTCCCAGAATTCCTAGGAAGTGTGCTAGTCAAGTGCCCTGCCCTAAAATCACACCTTCTTAAACTGTATCACCTAAGCATTTAAAAGGATAATATGCAACTCCCAATAATGTCTAATGGCAGATATTATTCTATAAAATATTCTAAATTGGGTGAGTGTAAAGGTGATGGGGAGATGGCACAAAGCTACAACACTTGTCATAGGTGAGTGTTATTTCCTCATACTGAACTCATACTGCCTCGCCTAGATTGCCTAAAGTAGGTGATGGACACGGTCACATGTCTTGCTTAGTTTCTGTGTCCGAGACGGGTGACAATCAAGTGTTTAGGGTCAATAGCAGAAGTATTTCAGTGAAATACTGCTTAGCAGATCCTACACATCTCACACTTCAGGAAAATATTCCATTTGCCTAAGGGTATAGGCCAATAGTGAACTAAATGTAAATATTGAATGGTGGATTCCTCTCAACAGGCTTTCAACCAATTTCACAAATGTGCTTGCATATATGTGTATACACACACACACACACACACACACAGGCCATTTCTGCACTAGCCTGTTATAGTGTGATGATTCCACTTTCAACATCCTCTGGAATCCTGGGGTTTGCAGTTTTGGGAGGGGCCGGCTGGCCCCTCCCAAAACTGCAAACCCCAAGATTCCAGAGGATGTTGAAAGTGGAATCATCGCGCTATAACAGGCTAGTGTGGAAATGGCCACAATATTAGTTGCTCACTTTCCCATATCCATGACAATGATCTGTGGCCCAAAAACAAGTTAAGAAAAAAGCAAGTCTTCAATTTAAGAAAGAGAATAAAACCTTGTATGGTTGCTAGCTTGGGAGCAGTTCTTATTTTCCATCAGCGAGCAGCTGTGTGGCTGTGTGCAGGCCTGAATCGTACATGGCCATATTATGCTTTTTCCCCTATGAAGTGAGCTTTGAAAATAAACCCTGTCAGTGTCAGGTGCTTTTTCTGACAGTTGTTCCAACTCAGCACCCACCTGCATTTGGGAGCAGGGAACCGGCACCCGCCAACACCTCCCTTCCAAAATCTTTCTTCAGCTGAAGGGGAAAGAAGAATCCCAATGGGAAGTGATAAATCCAACAGAAGCCTTTAGGAGGCAAATGGAGCCAACCCTGCTGTCAAATTAGTTAGTATGCTGTAGCTGCAACTCCGCTGCCATCTTCATTCACCTTAGAAATGTGGAGTTTGAATGGTTTATCTCTATTAATCACCAGCTCAAACAGCTTTGTGCACCACAGGCCGCAGATAATTAACTTCACTATACTGCTTGTCTTATCAGTATCAACCTCTTGTCCTCCTGTGAAATAGTTAAAACCATCAGCCCCTTTTTACTTTTCCATTTAACTCTAATGCTTTAACACTGATGTTCTAAATGGCCCGCGATTCATACTTATTAGACAAACCTTTCTTTCTGCATCTCTTATATTTTTTGATAATTGGCCATGTACATTTCTAAGGGGCTCAACAGCTTTTCATGCCACTGTACTAATAATTAAAGCTTTCCCCCACAGCCTTTCAGATTTCTCTTTACCTTCTTCCCTTTGATAAGTATAATTTGCTGTTTAATTTGGAAAAAGAGAGAGAGAGAGAGAAGGTGTCTGAATGGATAAAGGCTTTGTTTGACAAATAAATCTCTCACTCTCTTGTATTATTATTTTAGCTCATTGTCACTATCTACTGTATTTCTTCTTGTTTCCCTCTACGTGGAAGTGTTGGCTTAATATCTGCCCATGTGTGAGTGTGTGCGCACTCACACACACCAGTTATATAATGCCACGGGTTTGTGCAGTCTACAGCTAAGATGTGCAAGTTCCTTGGGTGTAAGGCCCATTATGTTTTGTGAGGTTTTCTCCCACGTCATTGGGTACAGAATTGCTCCTGGCTTTTCTTTCTAACATTCCAGTACATAAAACCTGGCTTGAGTGTTTGTATTAGAAAACATGAACCTTGCTGAACCAGACCAAAAGCCCATCTCAGACAGCATTCTCATACTCTCCTGCATTTCACAGATGAAAATTGGGACACGTGTGGCCCAGCAACATTGGAATGTGGTCATGATGGCAAAAGTTAGTTAATGAGGAGGAAGAACACACAAGCCAGGGGAGATTGCGGCAGATTGCTTTTGCCTAAGCCTACTCGGAAGGGCAAGATTCTGCCACTTCCTCTCCTTTCTGAGTTAATTGAGCACAAACTTCTTTAACATTTTTAACTCTGTTTGTGTAACGGAAGCAAGCTGAGGACAAGGGGAGAAACTGGGAGGAGGGCAGATTAACTGGGACATTTTAAAATCAGCAGCAAAAGTGGGACAACAGAGGATTAACTGGGACTGCCATTGCCAAATCAGAGAAATTGAAGGGTATGCATTCTGTTCACGCAGTGGCCCACCATTTATCTACAGGAAGCAGTATATGAGTGCCACCACGCCCTCTTATTCATGCTTCCTAAAAATTGGGTTCACTTGCATTTTGCCTCTTAAGCTTTGTAGAGCAGAAATACATGAAATTAGACTGAAACATTCCTGTTTAAAGTGAGATGTTACAGATTACTTGGGATTCTGGACTTCATGGTATTATGGGCAGCAGTGAAGAGGAGGGCTTCAGATAGTAATGTTTATTAATTCACTTACATTAGAGTGAAATAAGCCATCCCTGCTGCATTTGGAAGCCCTCCTTCTAATTCTGTTGAGGCAGGCTGTGGATCTGTGTTCCCCCACCACCACCTGCATAGGCAAGAGAGCTTTCCACAAGTCTCCTTTTTCTCATCATTTCTCATCGAGGCACTGCTTTCCCTAGTTTGTCCAAGAGGTAGGACTAGAAAACATGCCTGGTGACTGCTTAGACAGTAGCATGTTCTTGGGTCTGTGGCTTGCTGCTTCTCTCCTAAGAAAAATCTTTCTTCTTCTTCTTCTTTTTTTTAACAAGAAATGTCCTTTTTTTTGTTGACCTTAACGAAAGATGCTCTGGCTATTTTAAAGCCAGTTTTTTAAAATAGTTCCCAAAGTTTAAAATATAGATTTTGGAGGCCAGACTTGCAGTTTTGTAAACCTCTGGGCCACGAATTGTCAGACTCTACCAAAACTCGCAAAGAGTGCAGAAGTATTGAAGACAATAGGTAGTCTAGTAACAATAAAGCCACTGGCCTATGGCTGCTGAAAACAAAGCCCCACGTGTGTATGATTGACGTGTTCCTTCATCATGCCAGAAGCAAAGCAAAGAGATAACATTGTCTGGAGGCTTCCAACTGGCACAGGTATTATTGATTCAGTTTTCATAAAATGCTGCTGCTGGGTCAGGATCAGCTACTTGCTGGGTCACAATGAAGGAAATCATGGCAGAATCAAGCTGTATACCACATTCAAAACCCTAGCAAAATCCACACCCTTACCCCGACACTCTGAAACTCAGCTGAGTTCTCCCCCATTAATCTCAAGTGGAAGGAATACATGGGATGGAAATGAAGAATGTTACAGTTAGCTATGTATTATAACAAGTTTTATGAGCTGCATCTGTAATGCATGTGCCTGTCTGGAATTTTTTATTTTTAAAGGATACTGTCTCTCAAGGTAGATGGCAACCCTTGGGATATGTAATTTGTAGTGCTGGTACTGAACCAAATGATGTAGGAGATTGCTGGAGATATGAGTGACAGTAGAAAATTCAAGTCTCTACTCTAGTGCCTGATCGCAAGCATTATTTACCAATGATTCCATGTATCTCTGTTTCTTTTATTTGGATTCCAAATGATCCACTATGGAGTTATACTAGGCTTGTTCTTGTTAGTACTGTGTGGCCTGAAGAGGCTCACAAAAGCTGTCAATGTTGTCATTATAGGGCAGGTGATTTTGTTGGCCTGGTACAGATTATATCCACATGAATGCATATTCTTGAGGCTGTTGCATACAATCCTATCTCTTCCAGATCTCCAGAGTGCTCTATAGTGCTCCATGGATTTTAAGACTGCTCCAGCTTCATGCAAAAGGAAAGGGTTACTTTACCTTGAATTGCTGACTGGTGCTAGTGATGAGCTACCAAAGCCTCTCTTTCTGGTTAACAGTGGTGTTGTGATGTATTTTAAAGTGCAGCTGATCATCCTGATACTCCTCTTGCCTTCTGCAGCACTAGTGAGAGCATAAAAATGCAGACAGCTGTGTCAAGATTATAGCTATGGGGTGGGGGTGGGGTGGGGTGGGATGTACACAGCATGAAAATCCTGCCCTCCCAATGAATATATTCCTCCAGTCCCCAAATGCATTGCAGTCTAGCATTGCAGAGACCCTGGAAACCATTTACTCCTAAACTTTTATACCTGCTGTGGTGATATTCCCTAGGTAACTGTGCCTGCTCATTTTCTTTGGATGCCTAGAGCATATTTCCAAATGCTCAACTGAAGTTTGAAAGTAATGCCATGCTAGAAATATGGGAACTTGAGGAACATTTTTGCGGGGTGAGGGAGAGAATTCTTCTTGGGAGGGCAATGCCCTGATTGTGCTGTCCTGTGGGTATAACCTAGAGAGCCACTGTGGTGTAGTGCAGTGATTCTTAACTTGTGGTTCAAGGGTCCCCAGGGGGCTGCAATGTCCTCACAGGGGATCCACAAAGGCTTGAAGAAATGTTATGAACTTTTGCAGCTAAAGGAAGGAAGGAAGACAAATTTGTACTGAATCATTCTAATAAAAGTATGATGATAGGAGTGTGTACATTTACTTATTTCTCCCCTCTCTCCAAATTTGAAGACCCTTGATAACCAACTTTAAATAAATATGTGATGCATTTTAGGGTTTCAAATCTTGAGTTAAGTCTTGGAGGACCAAGGCAACAAAAGATATTTTAAGTGGCTCTGTGGTAAAGAAAGGGTTAGGAACTGTTGGTGTAGTGGTTTGAGTCTTGGCCTATGACCTTGGAGACTGAGGTTCAGTTCCCCGCTTGGTCATGGAAACCCACTGAGTGACCTTAGGCATGTCACACACTCTCAGCCCCAGAAAACCCCATGATAGGTTGACCTTAGGGTCGCCATAAGTTGGAACTACTTGAAGACATACAGCAACAACAACAAAGCTACACTATTATGGTCTTGCATACCCCCCACAATTGATATAGTTTAATTGGCAATATTATTTAATTGGCAGTATATTAATTAGCATTGATATAAATAAAACCTGAGGTGACTGGAAGGTCAAGCTGGAAAGAGGCAGATTACTGATAGCAAGACAGGTCAGCTACATCCTCTCCTAGGCAAACACCAAAGTCATTGTCAGGCTAATTGCACAGTCCCTTGCAAGAGCTGAACATCTCAGAGCAGAAAGGGGAAATCCCCACCAAATTGTTTAGCCCAGATCCTTTGCACTTGGACATTTACCTGCTTTGTCTTCCCAACCTCTCCACAATACTGGGCTACAACGAAAGCCATTACCTTTTTGTCACCTAAACATGAAAAACATTAACTCTGTCTGGACTTCATTGTTTGTGTTGCAGCTCTCATTGTCTGCTTTGCTGGGAGAGCACTCATACCTGCAGGATATTTTCTGGGTATAAGAACCCCCCCCCCAATTTTGAGCAGTTGAGTACAGTCTCTCAATTTCCTGAACACCACACTGTACATTTGATTCCCAAACGAGAACTGTCCTTAGGTGCCCACTTAAGCCATGTCCCTGTTTTCCTCACTGTTCTCCGGACTGGTAAATATTGCCTCAACCCTGAAAGACCTCTATCCACACTTCCCTCTCTTTACCTTTGGTCACTTCTTGTGTGCATGTGTGTTTGGACCTTTGCTTTCTTGTGTGAATTTCTTTCAATAAAAACCCATTTTATTTTATATTTGGAATCTCTGGCTGGTTCTTTCCTGCAAGGACCCCCTAAACATAGGTGATAGATCTCATTAAGTTACCCCACGCACACAGGCCTCCTAATTTTGAGCTAATTCATTCCCTTTTGTCACATGGAGATACCAGCATCACTGGTGTACCCCTGACTCACCTACGTTTGGGGTAAAAAGACCAGAGCTGTGTTGATCTGTATCAACAAACCACTTCTTCCAGTTTTCATCTTTATCATCTTCATCTTTTTCATCTTTATCTCCTGTGAGCACTGGTTCTGCTACACCATTGCTTACAACTGGGTGAAGGAAATCAAATCTTTTTTCTCCAGACATGGAAAACCGCATGATTTCCATACCTTATATACTAGGTCTGATTATGCATTGAGCAGCACTCTGTCATGTTTCCAGTGTTTTCATGGCAGGGGGGTCCAATTTCTTCTCCAGTCTTCATTCCAAGCCCCTTATCTTTCCAAAAGCTTCAAAACTATGACTATTACTACTGCTACAATTCCACCTTTTTTCAAGTTTGGCACTCAAGGCAACTTCCAACAATTAAAAAAGAAATTTAAAAATGCCAGCATACAAAAGGTAAAAAATGATTAAACTATTTAAAAAATTAAAAAACAAAACCATGAAAAATATTTAATAAATATTCAGCACCTTATACAAGGCCCATTTCCCCAAAAACAATCAATTCTTAAAGGCTTGTCAACGGTCTTCACTTGGGTGCAGAAGGAAAGTAAGAAGAGTGCAAGTCCAGCTTCCCTTTGAAGGGAGTCGACAGCCAGAGAGCAGTGGCTAAAAAGGCCGTCTCTCACATTCCCACCAAATGTACTTATGACAGTGGGGGCACAGAGAGAAGAGCCTCCCCAGAAGATCTCGAAACATGGATGGACAGGTTCATATAGAGGAATACAGTTCTTCAAAGAAAACTCTCTTCTCTCCTGCCCTGGCCCACTTTTCACCCCTTTATCTGACTACAAGTATCAATAGCCCTTTGTGAAACTACATTTCCAAGGTCTACTTGCAACTGGTACAGTACAAGGCAGCAGAAAGAAGGGAAAGTATCTTTTACTCCTGCTACTGATACAACAAGAGCCTGCTTAAGCAGCCAGGTAAGGGGGGTGGCAGTTTGGAGGACTGTGGGTGAGACAGATGGGCTTTAGGGGTACAGGGGGTCAGAGAAAGAACTGAATTATTAAAATCCACTCCAGAGAAGAATTATAGTGTCAAAATGTTCATCTCAAAAACAAGGTGAGCATTAGGAGTTTTGGAGATTTCTGTTTCCAGACTAGGAAATACACATTTTGGTGTCATCAGAAGCTGCTTCGAAAGTAGACATCCAGTAGATTCAATATAACATACAATGCTGTGCTGACACAAGAGCCATGCTTAAATTAAATTCTCTGTGTAATATAATAATCAAAGGGTAAAGATCCCTGCAGGTCTTTTGAAAGGCAACTCTACTAGAAAGTGGCTGTTCAAAGCCAGAGGGGTTTGTTCTAAAATCGCAACAATGCTGCATCAAACCCCACTATACTCTGCAAGTGGAATTCCATATTCATTTCTTTGATTTGCACATCTGTTGGAGTCATGCAAATTGTTTGTACAGAATTTTTGAAAGAATTTTTTTTTGTCATGGAGTGTAGAAACAGCATTGTGACTCACAGTAATGATTATCTAGAGGAACATTAATAAGGATCTAGGACCAGTGTTGAATATCATGGATCCAACTCAACTAGAGTGAGGAAAACCTTGAGCTCTGATGTGAAATAAATAAAAAAACACGCCAACACAGAAACTTGGCAGCATGATTGGATGGTGATGTGGTTTGTTGCCAAAATTTGGAAGCAGTTGAGACCTGGAGTCTTCCACAAGAGCAGCCAATCACCCTTGATTGCTATCACAGCCTGTGCCCTCATTTCTGCCTTAGAAAATGAAGGAAGGAAGACAATGGGTGAAAAAATCCCACGCCAGCAAATGGCTGGTTCCCCACTGCCTGGCTCTGGGAAGGATGACCTGGAAAATTGCCTGTATTGGAAATTGCCAGGTGGTTTTCCTAATCACTGTACTTTCCCCACATACTGCCTTCTGAAAACTCATTACCAAGTAACTGTCTCATCATTTACAGCTTATTTATCCTTTATAAATTAACAAAAAACAAAACAGGAAAGCTAAAACAAAAGCTTTGAGGAACTTAGCCTGGAAAGTGGGCCCTGGCTTTACTGCAGGTGTCCACCTCTGCAACAGATCCATTCCTTGAAAAATATGCCTACATATTAGTGTGTCCATGCTTTTCTGTTACTGTAAAAAAGCCCGAAAGAGAATTGTGTGATCTCTCTTGCTGATCCAGGAGTCTTTTGAACAAGTTTTCAAGTTGCCATATAACTTGCCTGGAAAAGCAAAGTTAAAAACAAAAAGGTCCTTTTTCTGAGAGAGAGAAATTGTGCCATCACTGAATGTACAGCATAAAACTGTAGGGGCCTAGCACCTAGTAAAAGGTTATCACATGCAAGGACCTCTGTTCCCATATGAATCTGCCCACTTGTATCCAGTTATAATTAGGGATGGGTCAACCAAATCCGAATCTTCAGCAAGAATTCGAATTTGCGAATCTGAATCCCTGTACAAAAATGGGCAAACCAAATCTTTCAAATCCACCAACCCAAAAATAGGGTTGTTTTTTTTTAAAAAAAAGTTCTGTTTAAAAAAAGTTTTAAAAAATTTGTAAAAGTTGCTTTTTAAACCCCTTTTTTAAAAAGGGTTTGAAAGATTCAAGTTCCCTGGATTCCCAGAACCTTTCAGGGATTCAGATTCAGAAAATTCTGGATTCGTCCCATCCCTAGTTATAATAATATAAGATTATGTGTCTGACTCTATCATTGCCCCATGCCTATGAAAGCTAGACACCTGAAATTGTGTGGATATGAAGTCCCACCCCCAGGTCTGTTTTTTTTTTTTAATTAATTGGTTTTACTTGATCAAAATCTGTCTGAAGCCTGCAGAACTGTCTATACGCGCTACGTGGCAGATGTCCCTAACCTTACCTAGAGAAGAAACTGGAGAGAGACCTGGGGCACTGGCTTTTCCACACAGTCCCTGAGCTATTCAAACAGTAAAAACAGGCAGGAAGAAGGCACTGGTGCCAACTAAGGCAGAAGAGGAGAGTGGGCAGTGGGTAGACAGAAAGAAAAGCCAGCAAGAAGCAGAAAGAACAGAGAGAGAATGAGCAGCGGGATGTTTGTGAGCATGTATGAAGTGTGTCTAAAGTTCTAGCAGGGAGCCAATGTGATCTAGTATCAAACTAGGACTTTAGGAGAGCAGGGTTCAAACCCCTGCTAGGCCAGAGGAAGCCACAGAGTGACTTTCAGCAAATCACACTCACTCATCCTTAGAGGAATGCAATAGCAAACCCCCTCTGAACAAATCTTTCAAAAAGGGTCACCATACACTGGAAATAACTTGAAGGCAGACAACAACAAAAATGTGTAATCCTTGAGAAGCTAGTTATTGAACTCGGAACACCATATATAAGACTTTCATGAGGGTAGAATATCAACTGTGGAATGCCTCCCTCCCTTTTCTGAACCTCAGTGACAACTTGAGTGATTTTTAGATTCACATAGTGATTTCTTCAGTTGCCAGATCTCCAGTTATTTTCTAATTCTCTCAGTAGCCCCAGTGGCTCAGTTTTTTCCTATAGATTAGCTAGTCAAATCATTCTACTAGCAATATGTTTTTTTATTATTTATTTGTATCCCACCTCTCCATATGGATCGAGGCGGCGAACAACTTACAAATAGCATGTATTTCTATACATGCCCTCAACAAGCTGGGTACTCATTTTACCGACCTGCAAAAGGATGGAAGGCTGAGTCAACCTTGGAGCCCGGCAAGATTGAACTCACAACTTTGTGACTTGCAGTACTGGCATTTAACCACTACGCCACCAGGGCACCAATGGCTAGTACCTTCATTACCATGTTCTTCTCCATCCATTTCTTTTCTCTTCAGGTCATAAGGAATGACACACAGACAGCACAAGACATTTTGCTACCTAAGGTGGCTTAGCAAATGGCACGCACAGCCTCTTGACACACCCATATGGAAGTGCATAATTATAGCCTAAGTCAGCCGTATTATTTTGCTACTTGACACAGAAAGTTCCACTACACCTCTCCCTATTCCTTGCACTGTAAATAAAATAATTGGTTGTTGTTATATTCATGTTGACTTGGACTTATGGCAGACCTATCATAAGGTGTTTTTTGATAAAATTTATTCTGAAGAGGTTTGCTATTTCCTTCCTCTAAGGTTGAGAAAGTGTGACTTGCACAGGTGAATAAATAACACTTTGCTGCCCTTTCACGAAATCCAAAATCTGGCCCACTCTGCCTATTGGTATGTTCAGCATTAGGTAGTGTCCAGTGTCCTAACCTTTTCTAAAGAAAGTAGAATCTTTTCAGCAGGGGTGCCGACTCAGCCCCAGAGAACCTCCCAGGGTTGATCAATTCTGCCTTTTCATCCTTTATATAAGAACTTCTTGTTCAATAAGATCATCAATATCAAGTAGTTTGATTTCTTTCCTTGAGGAGCTGGTACTTAAATAGCTTAATTTGCTGCTGTTGAAACCTTTCAGTGTTGTGGATATTATTTTGATTGAAAACATTATAGATTGCTTTGGTCAGCCTCCTGAAAAGATGGCTTATGCATAAATGGATAACCAAATGATATTGCTATTACATCTCTCGTTTTGGATTGTCTGTTATCCCACTGTTTTGCATCACCATACAGAACATGTCCCTTTTTGGTGTGTGAAAGTCTATAGGATGAGTTCTCCACAAAACAGAAACTGCAGGTCCACAGTGTTTTGAAGTTTCCGTTTGGCAAACCTGTCCCACACTCATGGTTTTCAGAGACAGCTGTTCCTGTTGAATCATTTGGTTCCTGTACAGCCACCTGTCACTAGGATTCTCTGAGAAATCATTGTTTAATAAAACATCAGAGTCTTAAAGCATGGTTCTCACAATACCCATGGATGTGACTGAAGCCGTCACTGTACGACATTAAGGAGATTTGTTGCCCTTTGATTCCAGCCAAGATGCCTTTCAGAACTAGAACCAACGTCTTGTGGACTTTTGTTACTGAAGCATTTCCTCATCATCAGAGCTTATTGTCTGAATACAGTGATCTTTTCTATTCTCCCTGCTCCCCACCCTTACATCTGCTATAGCAGGTCCTTTCTCTCTCTCTTTCTTCACAGTATCTGCCAGTCTCTCCCACATCTTGGGTTGCTTTAAGGCCTGTCTTCTGTCATCTTTCCTTCCTCAGTGGCTTCTCAACATCTCCTGTATTGCTTTCTGCTTCAGAATAGTTTCTTCACTGGACGATTTCTCCCTTGCTGCCACCTCTTCTGGTAGTGCCTGTTTGCCAGTCTCTTCTTCTCCCTTCTGGTTTCTCCTTCTATCCCAGCTTTTCCTCCACGACTGCCGGAACTTCTTTCCTTTATTTCCGCACCCCACCTCCCGCTCTCTATAGTGCTGTTATCTGCGATTTTGGCAAAGAGCACATTTATTGGGGAGGAATATCCCCATGGCAACGCAGCAGATGGTGACTTTTGATTAGCTTGGTTCTCCCCCCTCCCACTGCCAAATCACAATCCGTCTTTGAAATTAAATCAGGCTGCGATAGGATCAGTTGTTCTGGAGAGGGGACGAGAGAGAAACAAGACTGAAGTATTACAGCAGGAGCCAGGATGTAATGCAAATTCATGTTTTTTAACCTCAGCCATATAATAAAAAAAGCAATGCTCATTCTGGAAGCTGGAAAAGGCACAAGGAATAGGATAATAATTTTTTAATTTTTTTTTTTTTAAATGTGATCACTATGTACAGGATATTCACTTCTCCCTTGTCTTTCTTGTCATATTTGTTTTTTGTAAGGTAGATATCACTGGGAGCTTAGTCACTTAGGTTCTTCTTGATTGAATTCTGCTTAACACTTTAAGAACTGCTCTCATCCCTCTCTAAATACAATTGGGGAACACACTAACAGTTTGATTTTGGAAGCATGACAAGCTGGAAGTGCATTTGATGTGCTGAGATGTAGCCATATCTGAGCAAGGCATGCCTCTTGACAAGCCTGTGCAGTTTAATGGAAAGAATTGGTGCAAAACTGATTCAAGTAAGTCCAAAACCAGATTTTAAAAATGGTTTGATTTCTTGTGGGAGTAGAAATGGGTGTTTAGTTACCAAGGAGCAAGCTGAAGCTGCAGTCCTGAACACGCTTAGGAGTAGGCCTCTTTGAACACATTGGAACTTAGTTCTGAGTTAACTTGCATGTGATTCCACTTGCAAAGCATTCTGATAACTCCATTTTTAGTACTGAGCAGACAGCACACAGATGAAACTGGGACATCTGAAAAGCTTTGGTATAAGCTTGTAGTCTGGGTGAGATTGAAGAGAAAAGACTGACCTTAGCCATTTGGGTGTGTGAGGCAAAATATTAATGGCCCCTTTAACAGCAACTTCAAAGTCCGTGTTCCCCCTTCTTATGGTTCTTTTTCTGGATAAATTCATGGTACACCTGCATCACAATTCGTCACAGAGGTTGTTTTCTCTCTCTCTTTAAACCTATAAAAATCCATGAGTTTGGGGTCATTTGACTGACTTAAACTTTCTTAACTCTGTGTTGAATTGTGGCCCCATGATCATATGTCCTTCAGTTTCTTCCACTCCTTTCCCACAATCTCATTTTTAAAAAGCACAAAAAGGGTATCGAGAATAGCCAGGAGCATTACTGTTTTCCTTGGAATGCTATCCATAAAGAGTGGGGGCAGAAGTGCAAAGGGACTAAGAGGAATGAATTTTTATACTTAAAAATAAGTATATACTTTGAGTTAAGCTAAACTAGCTGGGATGGGTTGGGACATGGATCATCTAAAGAAAGTGAATAGCAAATCATTTATTTACTTTCCCTCAAATTGCCAAAGATAAGGGAAACACAATAAGATTAGCAGGTGGCCGAATCAAAACAACAGGAACCCATTTTCTACACAATGCACATTCATAATCTGTGTTATTCATTGTTGTGGGAAGTTGTAAGGACTGTAATATAGCTGGATTTGAGCAGGAATCGTCCACTGCTGGCTCTCAGCCAAACTCATAAAGAACACAGAAATATGGGAAGCTAATACTGAACAAGGCACAAATGGTCCACCTAGTTTGATACTGTCATCTTTGAGAGGCAGTAAGGGTACAGCAGGGTTTCAGGTATGATTCTTTCCTTGCCCTACCAGGAAATATGTGGCATGACCTGACAGTTTCCCATCCAAGTACTGACCAGGACAAACCTCCTTAACTTTCAAAATCAGATGATACTGGGCATGATCAGGTTGTCAAATATGTCCGTAAAACCTGAAATGGCTAGGGTCTAAGAGAAGAATTATGGCAGATCTATCAACAACCATTTTACTGTTATATTCTGAGTTGCATTCAGACATAATTATGCTTAGAGTGGACCTACTGAAGCCATGAATAACTTGTCACATTGGGGAGGAGGGATCTAACTCTAGGCTTAAGTGTAGATCTATCTCTGAAACACTTTCCACTTGCCACTGAATTTTTGACTAGAAATGTGAAAAGATCTTAATTAATGTTCAACTAATGTGACCTTTTGACCTATGTCAGGGTGGGCAACTGCAGTGGGTTCTCCCCAACACAGGTCACATCAGCACACCCCACCTGACTGGAAGGGATGTTACATCATCCCTGTTCCAATTTTGGCTGATTTGGGTGGGCTCTTTCTTCACAGAGTATGTGCTGGCTGGTGCTGAGCAAAACAGCTGCATTTTGCAGCAGTTTGAAGCTGTTTGGGGCAGGGTTGCCAGATCTCAGAGCCTGGCCCTGATCTTCCAGTATTTATGGGACATCTCCAGGCAGGAGACAAGAGGACAAATTCTCCAGTTGTGGGGGACTCAGTTCTGAGCAAGAGGAAAGGGCTGTATGTAAATCTCTAGCTCAGCTAGTACAGCAGTGGCTTGCTACAGTTTGCAAGGCTCAATTCATTTGTTGCTGCAACTTGCAAAGCCTGTCCAGGAGGTTTATTTACTTAATAAACTGGAAACAAACAGACTAGATTAAATGTTCCTTGTCCTCTGTGCCTGAGTAAGTGAGAAGGAATGATCCCCTCCTTTCACCTTGATCTGAGAACAGCCCCTTTAACTAAAATTTCTGCCTTAATCTCCAAACAGGAAAATATACCCCCTCCCTCTCTCTCTCTCTCTCTGTGTATTTGAATGACAAGCTAGGAGCAGTTGTGCTTGATACTTAATTTATAACACCTAATGATATCTCAGGTTTTGGCCCAGAAACCTCAGGGCCTGGGAGGACCCTGAACTGGCAGACCTAGTTTGGAGAGCTGGGGGAGCAAAAAAGGGAAAAAAAACTATGGGGGGCTGGGGACTTTTGGAGGGGCTTCAGGGGGCTTGAATGGCTACACGTTCCCCACCACAACCTATGTGATTCTTCTGTCTCAAAAATGCAGAGGAAGGATTATATAAATAAGGGCTTGCCTGCTTGTTTGTTTTATATATTTATTTGATTTTTATCATGCCAAAACTGGGTCTCAAGGCAGCCCAAAACAAGCTCAACTTAAAAATATACAGATTTAAAAGACCAAAAAAAGTTGTATTACTGAATCACAGTTAAATGTACTGTAATATTAGAGCCAAATTGACTTCAATGCAATTTAAATAAAATTTATTCAAATTAAAAAAAAACAGCCTCCACCTATTAAAAGCCACTTCCTGAGAAGTCAGTCAATGACTCAATGCCCACCTGTCAGACAAAGTTCAGTAGGGGAGAGGGCCAGCCCGCCTCTGGGAACACTGATGCATTACTTGCTTGAGCCTCCATTTTGAAGTTCCACACACACATTATGTTATACACAGTGGGGAGCCAAAATGCCACCCTGTATCTTAGAGATGCCATAGCTCTTGCAGCAACAGACAAAATGATACTCCTCCCCATTCCATGCACAGAAGCCAGTGTCTGTACTGAAACCAAAGCAATCTTTGATACTGGCAAGTGAAAAACATCCCTCATGACACATGAAGGCAGTGGAATTGTTTAGGGAGGACAAGCTATTGGGCAGATAAAACTCTATCTTCTGATAGAAAGAAAAGGTCAGGGGTCCAGCCCTATTAAAGAGGACACTGTCAGGCGTCTGAAAACCAAGCGGGTTAAGACATCCTGATGAACTTCAGCCAGAACAGAACCCAGTTTTTAAAATAGTTCCTCTCCTTGCTCAGCAGTTATTAGCAGCAGCTTTGTAACTAGCTTCAGAAGCCACTGCATGGCTGCTGAAACTGCAAATCCTTGAAGACTTCTGAGCTGACCCACTTTGAGGGGATTGTTGTGCTAGAGGTGACAAGAAATGCAAAGTTAAGCTGCCACAGGGAATGACTAACCCTGTGATTGCCAGCTGTTTTCATGAAGCTGTCACCAGGCGAGGTCAAAAAGGGATAGTTGCCCAGGAATAGTTTTACAGACAGCAAAGCGGTGGAGATGCTGACATAAGAGCTGGACCCTTGCAAAGCATCCCTCCCCACTAAATAGAGGAAAGGCATTCCTATAAAAGAGGACAAAAGATGAAAATACATCAGCATACAGTGAGTGCAGGCTAATTTATAGGAAAGGTGCACATTTAGAAATAGTTATGATAATTAAAGGAGAAATATAATACATCTCAACATCCTGGAGAAGAAGAGAGGTCATTGGGTACCTTCCCAATCTGCTGTCCAAACTGAGCAGAGGAATCACACAGATCACCTGGTCACAGTCTTCTTCACTATGATATGTCTATTTCTGTTGTAGCAGTTATTTCCAAATAAGCTTCTATAAATAAAAATTAGCAGGTACAAATTTTAATGCAAAAATCTCTCCCTTTTAGTGTGTGTCGTCATGCATGCTTAATTTTCTTTGGCAGTGTATCTGTGGCTATCCTAATTTTGCATGGTAGCAAAACAACATTACAGTGTAGGCACCAGACTTAGAGGAGGATATTCTATAATCAGGATGCCACTGTTGGAATGGACCTCTCCTTTGTGGCTGAACACAGTAGGATCCCTCTGTTCAAGGAGGCACCTGAAATAACACTTCTGGAGAAGAATTTAAAGCACAACCTGTTGAGAAGTAGAAGATAGTCATCTTGCCTTGCATGATGCCATTGTTTGTATTGCTGTCAAGGATAATAGAATCCGAGGCCTAGAAGGGATTACAATGGTTACCTAGTCCAACCACCTGCCATGCAGGAATATACAACTAAAGCAACACCTGCATCATGACCATCCAAGCTCTGTTGAAAGAACTCCAGAGGAGAGTTCACCACCCTTGAAGCAGGGTAATCCACTGCTGAACAGCTCTTACAGCCTCTGTTTTCACCCATAGCTTCCAAAGTCTCCAACCAGCAAGGGCAGTCTGGGAACTGTGGTCTAAAAAGTAATTCTCTCAAATATTTACACAGGGCAGAAAGAAAGGATAAGACCTAATTCATTGAAATAATGAAAGACAAATGGAAAATGTTAGGAAATGAACATAAAATGTGTGTGTGTGTGTGTGTGTGTGTGTAACAAAAATAAAGCTCTAAAATAAACAGTTATTCAACTTAAAACTGTACAGTCCAAACTATAAATAGCAATGTGGGAGAAGGTCCATAAGACATAAATCCATTGTCAAAGGAAAATTGATGGTCTAAAGTCTCATCAGATTCTTCATACAAACAGGAGCCAGACACGTTTTGGCTCACAATGGTCAGTTGTCCAATGTTTCCTCCAGAAAAAGGCAACATTGGAGTATAGATTTTTACAAGAGAAAGTTACCTCTTCTTCACTCCCCACAGCTTGGAGGAAATATTGGGCGACATAGGATTTTCACTGGCCACTGATGAAGATTGTGAGTTAAAACGTGTCTGGCTTCCGTTTGTATGAAGAATCTGATGAGACCTTGGACATCTATTTTCCTTTGACAAATATTTTATGTCATATGGACTTTCTCCCATGTTGCTATTTATAGTTTGGACTGTGTAATTTTAATTTGAATAATTGATTATTGTAGAGATTTATCATGTTTGTTATATACTTTTACATACATGTACGCATATTTTATATTCTTATCCTAACTCTTTCCGTTTGTTCCTCAGATATTAATACCACACGTGGGAGCCCGGTTTGCCTAAGGTCCCATTCTGCAGCATCCTTAGGATGTTGGTGGAGCCAGGCCAGACCTTGGTGGGTTCTGCCTTCACATTTTGTTTTGCTTCAGGCCAGGATCATGAAACATCAAAGCAGAGAATAAACAGAAGCAAATGTTTTATTTCATTATTTATTTTACATCCCACCTTTCTCCCAACACACAGCTCAATGCAACACATCAGATCACCTTCCCAAGAAAAGCATGCATGACAACTAGATCTGTCACCTGCCTCTATGATGAAGAAACTCTTAGGGAATCCCCAAATTTGGCCACTCGCTTTTAATGTAGAAAACATCAGAGGTTAAAGGAGACAGGACTCTACAGGGGAAACTTAGGAGTGAAGGGCTCTGGCTAAAGTGCCTGTCTATCTGATTAGGCTGTCAAAAAATCAAACCGCTTCCATCACTGTCCAAGGAGAGACTCTCGCTTGTTGCTTAATGTGATCGCAGCCATGCCGTTGGCACTCCAGGGAGAGCGGGGCATTGCTACGGCAATATGCAGCAGGCTGTGAGTTTTAAAATCCTATTAGGCAGGAACTAACAGTAGCAAAAAGAAAGCAGGTATCCCCTAGTGGGGATTTAAAGATGTTTAGACATAATTGGATTTTCCAAGCAGATGTCATTATTGTTAAACAGTTGCCCACTTGATATGTTCAAGTTGTTGGCTGTAATTGCTAAAATTAGCAGGTCTGCGTAGAGCAAAGGTCAGTTGGTTAACATTGTGATTTAGTATTTTATGAAGTAATTCCAAATGCTTTTATGTTTTTTTTTTCCTTTTCCTTTTTGGTTGGTTTGGTTTTTGTGGCCCAAGTGCTCTTTAAAGTCGGTGTGGGCTGTTAATAAAATAAGTCTCAGGCTGTCTGGGTAAACCACTGACACTCAATGGCTAAATGCATTTGAGCAGAATTGGTTTTGTGTATTTTACAGGGCTGTCCATAAGGCAAATATCTTGCATTTTGATTTGGAGCTGTTGTTGCTTTGCTGAGGACTTCTTTGTATTGGAGTCAACTGCTTCTTTTTACCACATGATCCCTCCAGATTATCCGCAGGTTCAAAGCTTATATGAAACAATATCAGAAGACAATGCCCAAAACACTTTGCTATCTGAGACAAAGGAAAAGATGGTGCCCTGTCCCTAATCACATGCCAAAGCTGACTGGACTGGTAGTTGACTTTTACCTCACCACTGATGGTAGAATGGTGTCTTCTGCCACACCGGAGGCAGCCTGCTACTTTGGAACTCAAAATGGTGTTCTATGGGCCAGCTTTTGACTGTTGGCTGCCAGTCTGCCATGAGATTCCAGGAAAGAAAGAAACAGTTATACTCAGTGGGCACAAACATGGTGCCAGTTCCTGGCAATGAGGCGGGGGGGAACCCTGCCTCCACCTGGATGCCTTGGGAAGAATTGGTTTAGAGGATCCAGAGTAGGTTTTGTGATTTACATCCAAATTTATAAGAAACAGACAAAAAGCTACCACTACCACCATTCCCAAGATCAGTTGCCTGATGCAATTGTCTTATTCTATTTGATAGCAGAGCCAACCCTAGAATATGTGAATTCAATTAATGCTGTCTGTCCACTTAAGTTTTTCTGGCTGCAGAACATCCTGAAATAATCTTTGCAACTCCTTGAACAGTTCCCACACTCTGAGATGAGCAAAAAGACTTGTGTTGAAGGAGGCAAATGTGATCCCAGACTCTATCTGCTTGGCATGCCTTCTCTCTGTCTCTAAGCGGTGTCATCTGGATGTAGGTAGGAACCAGCCTTGTCTGATTGACTCTGTTTGAGTGACATATTCACACAAGGATCTGCCTTTGGCATCTTTAATATTTAGGTACAGATACTTAGTGTCATGTTCCTAGATAAGAGATAACAAACTCAGTAACTGCTTCCCTTTTATTGGACATTACTGATCCAAGAAGAGATACCATTCTACTGCTTTGGCATCTTTTTCAAATGAAGCATGTAGGTATCTTGATGTGTCAAAACTTCTGAAACCAAACCCCATAAGCCTATTGTTGTCTAATGATTACCTTCTTTAAAGATGGATTTATGGGGACGATTTTATGTATGCAGGACCCTGACATCTGCTAGAATGTTTGAGTTCTATGATAAATTGCTTTCCTACTGGAAAGTTGATGTTAAGCCCTCCATATTTACCCCACAGGTGGGCTGAGTGATTCCCCACATTTACTTGTTATACAAGAGGGAAATTCTCTCTTTCTCTTGAACTCTCTCTTATACAAGGGGTGGACAACTATTTTTGGCCCTTAAGCCTGTGTATGATGACCTAACATAAATGAAAATCATGTATGCGGTTACATGTTTCTAACTAGAGTCTTCCTCACCTCCATCCAAAGAAATGTTTAACACAAAATATTCTGCATTCAGAACCAAAAATAAATCAACAAGGTACAGCTGGATGGCTTCAGTATTTTGATCTGAAGCTACCATTAGTATGTCTCTTCCAATACTGTCTGTTCTAACTAGCAAATGGCTCTCTAGTATGCCAACCAGATATGCTATCTGAGATTCTTTTAACTGGAGAGTTGTTGTATTGAACCATAGCTCTCCTGCATGCAAAATGTCGGCTTTATTACTGAGCTGTGGCTTCACTGAGTTGCTCAGCAAGCTCATGTGTAAATCTGTAAACACTCCTCCTCCCTCAATTTTTGGTACAGTCTTGGGATTTTATTATTCCATAGTATGGTCTCTGTTGTTTTCACCACTGGACAAAGCTGACCTTCTGAACAGTTAATATAGTACATTAAGACCTGCAGCTCATATATTCAGGTCCATATTCCTGCTAAGCTGAGAAATAAGATTGATTCAACCATAGTTGAAGTCGAGAACCTTTAGTCCTCCAGATGTTTTGGACTAGAACTCCTATAGTCCCTTACCATAGGCAATTCTGGCTAGGACTTCTGGGAGTTGAAGCCAAAATTTTTGTAGGCCCAAAAGTTTCCTACCCCAGATCTAAGCACAGGAGTGTCACAAAATTAGAGAAAGTTACATGACTATGTTTAGGATAAGACTATAGACCTAGTTCAAATAATTATTAATTCATTTAATTCTTCTTTCATTCCCAGTGCTGTCATCCTTGTCAGTGGCATAGTTTTGCCTGCACAGATTCCCTATTTCTCATCAAATACATCCTTACTTGCCTTTCTAATTTTTCCAGTTATCTTCTCAGTGATAGTCCTCTGGCTGATATACAATTATAAATTATTCATGAAGCATATACAAAGTTTTGTCTCTTTGTTTTAAAAATTATATTCTATTACTTAAAAAGAACAAGTTATGGCAAGGATGGGCAGAAGATCAACTGGGATCTTCTGGTAGATCTCTGCATGATTTAACATATGAGATCAGCAAATATCTCTAGCTCAGAACTATCTGGTATTACCAGAATGACTCTCCTTGCTCAATCTGAATTATGCTTGTGAAATGAAGGGGAGAGGAGAGCATTTTCTGGGCATAGTGTTTTTCATAGAAGGACTGTGAACTCAGTTCAGTTCTGCTGTTGAAAATGACATTTCAGGGCACAGAAATGGTACATGCATATCCTGCATATATACTTTTTGCACCAGGCACTGGTTGGTGGATCTTGAGGTTCTGTTAAAAAAAAAAAAAAAAGATTCTGCAGGACTGAAATCTGCCCATTCCTGATTTCTGTTGTCTGAAATATTGTAGTGGATAGATAGTTTCTAACAAGAATTCCTGTCTACTATTTGAACTCTTATGTCTCAAAAGTCAGATTAGTTCTGTCATTGCATCCACCAACCCTGCCTATATAGATCTCAATCCACTGCATTAACCTCTTCATCTGAATTCTGACTCTGGTTCTGTATCAAACATCTTTCTGCTATGATTGCTTTATGATTACAAGTGCTACTCATGTGCAAGGGGAAAACCACAGTTATCTCTACACTTTAAGCTACAGTTCTCAGTTCTCCTTATTACAATCATACTGAATTTAGTGTACTCCAGAATTTTTGTCTAGAAGATTACAACCTAAAGAATAAGTTCACAGTCTCCATATACTACGTGACTACATTGTCTTTCTTCCTCAGTACAAATTACAGGTTACTCAAAAGAAACCATATGCCTCAGCATCATTATAGTAGTGCAGTGTCATGCCAACTAATTCAAACATCAGTACCAAATATCTTGAACTCAATGAAGGAGTTTATTAGTTTGATTCCGTTTTTACGGAACAAGAGTCCATTTAAGATTGTTCAAGCAGTTGACTATTGCTTTTTGAACAGACAATGAGATGAATTGCTAGCATTTCAACTGTTCCCTTCCATTTACTCTTATGGACTTCAGCTGACCATCCTCCTCAATTTCAATTCTTTCTTGTCCATTCTCAACAATTTTCCGTGTGGTGATTCTTCGCCCATTGACTACCTCAGTAGACGTTGAAACAGATCTAAAGTTCTGTGCTCCACTGCTGTCATCTCCAAAGGACCTACAAGAGAACATTGTGTGCACACCAGGCCCAAATGAGTTGAATCCAAAGTTGGCAAAGGCACCACCAAGTCCAGAAAAGGGACCTAAGGGTCCACTTCTGGTTTCCCCTCCATTATTGTCATCATCAAATTGGTTGTCCCAGAAGTCATGTGCAAAGATGTCCATTCCTCCAAAAAACTCCCTGAAGATCTCCTCAGGACTGCGGAAAACAAAGTCAAAATCAAATGGGCTGTGAGAGTGGCCTCCAGTTGTTCCTCTCCCTCTGTACCTTGGTTCTTTGACTGGCCTGTCATAGAGATAACGTTTCTGAGGATCAGAGAGAACTTCATAGGCCTCAGCAACTGCTTTGAATTTCTTCTCAGCTTCTTCCTTGTTGTGAGGGTTCTTGTCAGGATGCCATTTTAATGCCAGCTTACGGTAGGCCTTCTTAATATCTTCCTGTGAGGCATTTTGATGCAGTCCTAAGACTTCGTAGTAATTAACCATCCCAAAGAGAAAGGTGGCTGGATTTGGAGACTACTTGGTTGGTTTTCCTTGGGGACACAAGGTCCTGTGTGGTTTGGATCCAGTGGATCCAGTTGTTTTGGATGTGGCACTTCTTTCCTCACAGCCCAATGGTAATGATTTTGGTGCCAAAGGGAAAGAGAAAGGCTGCTTGCTCATATTGTTTGATTTCAAGGCACTTGCTGCTGAGTCCTATTGTGAGGTCAGAAGCACCCCAACCAATCAGAGTGTAGTAAACACTGAGTTCTTGAGATAGTCCTGCAGTCCTATTGGTTGGAGTGTTGTGCAAATAAACCTCCTTGAAAGGTCATATTTCACATCTATGATGCAACTTGTTGCTAACACCTTGTATCCTTTTCAAGGGAGGAACCTATCTATCTCTTCAGGCTTTTGCAAGGAATTAAAATATTGCAAAAACATGCATAGCAGAGTTAGTAAACCTGGTGTGCTCCAGATGTTTGGAACACAAGTCTTACTAAGCCCAGCCAATATAGTTTATGGCCAAGGATTGTGGGAGCTGTAGTCCAGAACATTGGAGTGGTGCTCCCTAATCCTCAACTAGGCCACGGTAGCTTCAGGCCTGTGAAAATGGTATATAGTATAATGGTATATATAATGGTTCCTTACCCGCAACCTCCTCACGTGTGAATTCGTGTTCACAGAAAGTATCACATCCCTATACCTAAAATGACAGTGATGTGCACGCAAATGCACTGATGTGTCCATGCATATGTTGCTGCCATTGATTATAATGAGATGCTAGTATCCATAAATTGCATTATTTGCAGGAATTCCAAGAAGGGAACTCCCACATATATGGAGGTCCCACTGTATTTCCCTTTCTCTACATAATTAATGAGCAATAGCCTTGTTCCTAAAGGGGTGACTGTGCTGTAGAATGCAGCCACATTGCTGTTTGCAGAGAGGCAAAGGGATGGTGCCAGATGATGTAAACCCTTATATAATGATAGCAGAGAGTACTTTAGACTTGCATCATCCCCAACTACAACCTTGGCCCCAGTTCAGCTCTCCTATTTGGATATACCATGAGCTTTTCTTCCTAACTAGCCTATCTTTCTTGAGCATCGCTTACTGTGAATGCATCTGTGTATTATTATTAATATTACCAGTGGGCTGATTGGCATCCATTTCTAAGAATCTGCAAGAGGCATTGGAGATTATCAGCCATTTCAGGGCTGCTACTGTAAGCTAAAATGGCTTATGCAGGCAGTATGTGTGTGTGTGTGTGTGAGAGAGAGAGAGAGAGAGGAGAGAGAGAAAGAGAGAGAGAAATGGGGGTGGAGAAGGAGGGTAAAAAGAAATCAAGAGTGGGACCAGTGAGAGGCCCACATGAAATAACTAGACACACAAAACTAGCTAGCCAGCCCCATCCCTAGAAACTAAGGCTTTGAAATGAGAAATGTTTTTCGTATCTTAAATCTCAAGTACAAACAATAAAAACCAGCCCAGGCTGTGTTCTTTGAAGAGAAAGTACGAGTGACCTGAGCAGTGGTTATCAGCAGCGTCATTAAGATAAACCCTTAACATGATTTAAAGCATCCGAAACTGAAGGCGGCACTTTCAGATACTAACAAAATGGCCTGACATTGGGGATGAAAATCAATAGTAATCAGATGTCACTGAAAATACTCAAAAGTGTCCCCTGACTGATGGAGGTGAGATTAGTGTAAATATTTGTATTCTAATCAGTGGCACGGGAGGGTTGGAGGCAGCCGTTCTGTCTATTTAATTAATGGAGTGGCTTTTAAAAAGGATCCTAATCATATGTGATTGTATCTGCTTATCAACATTTTTGCTAATTAGATGATATGGAGGCAGTCGTTCTGCTAATTCCCTCATCCGAACAGCATATCCTGCACAGATAAAGTGCAGTCTCTTTTTAATAAGAAACAATCATGAGACAGACTAACCTTAATGGTGCTTATTATCCTTGCAGTCTATGCTCCATCTCCACCTCTCCCCTTGCACAGACTTCTGCTCCAGAATGCCAGGTGGGCAAAGTTCTCAGAGGCTTCCTCACCCATTTGCCCCGGTCAGCTGTGTATTAAAGATGATCAGAAATGATTACATATGATAAACATGGATGTTTCCACTGTGCTTTTCTCTGGCAAGCTGTCCCCCTTGAACAACCACACAACCTAACCTTTCAGATGAATGGGGATTCTTAAACCTACATCAGAACCATTCCCTGTTTTCAGCCCACATCGAAACATCTCCTCTGAGCCATCATTTACCAGGCATAAAGTTTATAGCTGACACCTGTATGATTCAGAGCCTGGAAAGTTACTCTTCTGCACTTCACTCCCCAGAATTTCCTCAGCCAGCATGGTCACCAGGTTGAGGGAACTCTAGGAAGTGAAATGTAGGAGGGTAATTTTTTCAGCCCTCCCCAACCACTAAGGTCCTCTGAGGATCTCCAGCCCCATGTTCTGTCTGTCAGGAAAAACTGTTTGTTTGTGTTAATTATATACCATGCAGTATTCCAAGTTCTCGGGGCCATTTACCACACAGTGAGGCCCTGGGGTAAGAGAACCCTCCACTGTGTGGTTTGTCATGTCCTCAGGAGGAACATAGACATAGAACATAGACTCCTAGAAGACTTCAGTCCAGCAGTGATTTCTCCAGTGCAAGCCTTCTCTTCAATCCCCTCTAAACTGCTCCTACTCCAATGCTGCTTCTGCCTGCCCAGATAAAGGACTTTACTGCTAGAGGGAAACAGCTGCTGCTCTTTAAGAAGATAGGCATAAATACAGGAAATGGTGATACGCTGTCTCTTCTGCTGAGCCTCTGAGCAGTTTTGGTGAACGTATGGTCCCTCCCTCCAGATGAAGGTGGAGTATAACTCCATCAGTATTAACCAACATAGACAGTGGTGAGGGAAGGCAACTGCTGAAGAGCCACATGCGCCCTATCTCTCTCCTTTGAGAATGGGTGCTGTCTGTTTTGTTTTTCAGTTCTCTAAAAGTCACCACAGGAATTGGACCACTGAGCTAGTGAAGCTGAAGTTTACTTATTCTCTCCTCCCCCATGTATTTATCTGATGGAATCACACTAGAAGTTACTTCTCTCTACCAAGGGGGAGGTAACCAGACATGTATACCTTAAGTGTCTGTTTCCCCTTTGACAGCTAAGAGTGGATTTGAGGAATGGAAAAGTCCAGCATTTGAAAAAGTAACTTCTTTGACTACAACTCCCAGAAGTCCTCTCCAAGTACAGATAACACTGTTTCCAAACTCTTGTTAAGCATCACCTTTCCCAGCACTTAAGCCCCAGCTGAAGTGTCTCCTTTTCCCTACTTCCTTGGCTACTTTTCGGCACATGAAAAACTTGGAAGATCAAATCATGTTTTGGCCAGTGTCACACCTGGTTTCACCTTCAATCTGTTTGTGATGATGGTTCTCTGTTTTGTTGTTCAATGGTTATCATTGTGTTTTTAAAATCTTCTGTCCATGATACAAGGCATTTTGTTAAGTGGAAGGATGACAACTGATCTCTTTCTCCTCCCTTTTCCTTTTCTTCTTTTACAAACTCACAGAGACCTCTGGCCAGATACCTTGCTGCTGCTTTTTCTATTTGATTTTACTTTGACCTGGGAATGCCCAGGCATTCAAACTGTTCTGACTCCGCATACTTTGGTGGTGGAGGGGTAGGGCATGATTTATTTTTCTTGTCTTTTAACATGGGGGTTGGGATGAGCTGACAGGGTTATCCAGAGAAGGGTTTATGAGCAGCCCATTAATCCCACAACAAGGCCTGGATCCTTTTATCTAAAACAACATGAGCTTGAGACGTTTGCTCTAAGTACTTTGACTATCCAAACAAACAAGGGTCACACTTCACTCTGCCACTCAAGCTGTCATCAGATTCTTCATCCAACCAGCCCTTTCCCCAGTAAGCAACCCTTATGGGGAGATTGCACTAGAACTCTTCTAAAGAGGAGCGTTGTTTGATGATTTTCCTTTGCCAAAGGAATTCCCAAATCCTAAGGTTGAGAAGTTTCTGTGCCACCTCTCCTAGGATAGCTCACACATGAAAGAGTGCTGTTTTTAGAATGGCTCTGGGCTCTAACCACATTAATGGTACACCACAGGTCATAAAGCCTCTCCCAAATTGATTTCAACTCCCCTGATAATGTTTCTTCTTCTTCTTCTTCATAATCTGACTTAGCCAAAAACAAAACACATCACTTATTCTTGGAAAGCACTGTCCTTCTTTATGGGAATATTTGAAGTCCACTAGAGCTATCTGAAACATGAATTCGGGAAGACACTACAGTCTTAAGACTCAGAAAAATCTTTTGTTCAAAGCATATACACAAGATAGATACACTTGGCAGCACATATTCCACTGAAGAAAGGCAGTTCAGCCAAAATGCGCTTTCATTTTTTCTGTGTCAGATTAATACATTTAATTGTGCAATTTGTAATCTTATTTGCATCACATATTGAGCTGTAGACGTCCAAATATTGGCACATTTTTATAAACCACAGAAGCATAAACAGAGAAACACACACACACACAAACACACACACACACACAATGTGAGCAAACTATCACATGATACAAAACCTGGGCATGCCCCACAATCTGGAAGTATCCACAACACAGACATTGTTTTAAAATGATGTCAGTGGGTTTCAAGTTTTTTGTATACATTATAGTTTTGTGAAATCTGATTGTGTGGAATGAATGGATCTCTTTTTAAATATGATTTTGTTCAAATTGTTTATATATTTTTAGTTTTGTGGACCCCTGATGAACAGCCTGCGGCTTGAAACATTAAACTTGTTCAACGTTAGAAACATTGATACTGTTTTCTTGCAGCTGTTTTTCCTACTGATCTAGTGACAAGAATGCTAATATATAGACTCCTACTCTGTAATTTTTTAAAGAGGGAGAGAGAAATGCCAGCATCACAGATAAATGCCACCATCCCATACAAGTCTACTCAAAAGTATGTCTCACTGAGTGCAGCTTATTGTCAGGTAAATAGTGATAGGATTCCAGTTACCTGGGAGTAAGACTCATAGAACTCAAGCAGACTTGCTTCCGAGTAGATGTTTATAGATTTGCATGGCGTATTTTACCCTGTTGGACCTGACCTCTCTTTAACCAAGGGACTAAGTATCAGGATGGAATCAGTGATGATAACAGAGGTAGTATCATCAGTATTTTGTTTTGGAGGTCAGGAGTTTGTCTGCTGTTTTTGCAGCTGTGAATGTTGAACAGAGAGTGCCTGATGACATGAATTCCAGGTTTGTTGTTCCCTCCACATCTGTGGATGGTAGCATAAAATTTCTCCATATTTCATTCAAGTGAGTTCTGTGAGAATTGAATGGAGAGTAGGAACGAGGACTGGCCCTGGAAACAAATTGCAGACAGTGTTAAATGCCAGAGTCATGACAAGTTTGGCTTCAGTTTAGGCCCACTGTTGTAGATTGAAGATTGGATGTGAAGAAAGCAGATTTGGGGTGTAGTGAAACTGGTTATGAATACTCTGTGTGAAATAGAGTCCCTTTGCTTTTAAATTATTTCAGTTGCTATTCAAAGGATGGCTCTTTTTAAGGAATTGTTATTTGGTGTCCATTCTCCCATTCAAGAGTTTAATGAGTGGAAGCTTTTTCACTGCAAATAATCCTGACATACAGATTCTGTTGAAAGTGATGTCTTAAAAATGAAAGAAAAAGGAGGACGTCAACATAGAGAGAGTCCATGGAAACCCACTGGATGACACTCTAAGCCCCAGAAAACCCTGTGATAGATTCACCTTAGGGTTACCATAAGTTGGAAATGACTTGAAGGCACACACCACCACTGCCAACAACAACAACCCAGAGCTGCAAATTCATTTACCCCATCAGTATCCCTGGAGTGTTTATTATCCTGCCCATCACCAGAAAATACCTGAATTAAAAAAGAAAAACTCTAGAACTCTTATCAAAATAGAAAAGTCAAACTGATCAGTTGCAAAAAAACAACAACACACACACACAAAAGATTTGAGGATTATTTTTACTTTTTGGTTTGCAGTAACTCACAGAAGGCATTGAAACAGCGGCCATTTCCGCATGAGGCTGTTGTAGCGCTATGATTCCACTTTCAACATCCTATGGAATCCTGGGGTTTGTAGTTAAACTGCAAACCCCAGGATTCCATAGGATGTTGAAAGTGGAATCATAGCGCTACAACAGCCTTGTGTAGAAATCTGAAGGCATAGGAATCTGGCAATTCAGTGATTAAATAGCCTCCACCGGGTGTCCAAAAAAGCAAGACTAGGTGTCCATTTGGATATACAGCTCTTAGTTTAAAAATGTCTTGATGTCCTGTAACTTCTGTTTTTAAAGTTCATCACTCATATGAGTTTTAGGACACAGAATGCTAGATTCACCTTTCTCTCCTCCTATCACTCCAAAATATTATATTGAATTGTTGGTTTATTTCAAGCCTGTATTTCTAAGTTACTCATTTGGTCTTGACTAGACTGACTCTGTAAAACATGAGCAAACTCTGCATGAGCAATGTGTATGTGCTGAAGTTTTGGTCATAAAAAAGACTTACTACCTGGTTTCCTGGCTGTGATAGGTTACTCTGCCTTGCATGTAACCTTGTCAAAAACAGGTGTGGTGACATAGTAATCCAGTACACTGTTGGACATTTATTGGTCTTATGTCTGTATTCAATTCACGAACTAGC
Organism: Ctenosaura bakeri; assembly: GCA_948474755.1. Classification (NCBI taxonomy): domain Eukaryota; kingdom Metazoa; phylum Chordata; class Lepidosauria; order Squamata; family Iguanidae; genus Ctenosaura; species Ctenosaura bakeri. The sequence goes on along the minus strand of CAOLHI010000450.1, from coordinate 308,699 downwards.
CACTCATGCCATCAGTGAATCTTATATGTGTTTCAGTTTTTTCAGACTTGGTTCCACCTTGGTAAAATGGGAATATGACTAATTATGTTCTTCTCATCTGAGACTGAATGACAGAAGAGTTGGAAAATCAGTGTATGCAGTGTACGCAGCAGAATCATAATTGATCTGAAGCTCCACTGCAGTCAGAATTGCTAAATTTACTTACTTTGAGTGTTGGGGGAGACATGCAGCAATTAGATTACTTTTGTTGCTGCTTTTATTTTCATCAGTACAGAGCAGACAGCAAAATAAAGATAGCCAGTCCCACTGGATGCCTAGGACACGCATCAGAGGACTGTATACATTTGGACTGAATAGCACTCAAATATGCATCCCGATCTATTATTACACCTGTATTAAAATCACTCTACTGGCTATGAGTTAGTTTCCAGGCAAGGTATGAAGTGTTGGTTATACCTTTAAAGCCCTGCCTAGGGGACCACTTTCACCCATATAATCTGCCCCATGCACACTGGTCCTCTGAGGGACATTTACTTCAGTCAGCCAGAACTGGGCTGGCAAGTGTTAACCAGGGGCCTTTTTCTTCAGCTGCTCCCAAATTGTGGAATAACCTGCCAGAAGACAATTGACAACTGGATACATAGTCTGAGTTTAATACAGCATTAAAAACCAATCACTTCTGTCAGGCCTATCCAAATAGTTTTAAATTATGAGTTTCTAAATTAGTAATTGATTTATTTTAATATGTATGCTTTTAAAACTGATGTTGATACTCTTTTAATTTATTGTGTATTTTCAATTGGTGTTTATGTTTTTAATTCTTTGGGTCTATTCATTGCTGTATTTTAATCTGTTATTCCCTGCCAAGTGGATAAGAACTACTACTACTACTACTACTACTACTACTACTACTATTATTATTATTATTATTATTATTATTATTATTATTATTATTATTATTTTGTATTATTGTTGTTCTGCTAAAGCACAGAATGAACTCAGGCTTGCCAGAGACATCAAAAACAATAAAAAGGGCTGTTTTAGATATATCCGCAGTAAAAGGAAAAACAAGGAAATGATAGGATCACTGTGTGGAGAAGATGGCCAATTACTAATGGGAGGAAGAGAGAAGGCAGAACTACTCAACACCTTCTTTGCCTCAGTTTTCTCCCAAAAGGATAGAAATACTCAACCTGAGGGGAGAGGAGCAGGTAAGGAAGGGGGGAAATGCAGCATGGAATAAGTAGAGAAGAAGTCATTTCTGAACCACTCACAATAATCTTTGAGAACTCTTGGAGAACAAGAGAAGTCCCAGCAGACTGGAAGAGGGCAAATGTCATCCCCATCTTCAAGAAGGGGAAAAAAGAGGACCCAAATAATTATCGCCCGGTCAGCCTGACATCAATACCAGGAAAGATCCTAGAGCAGATCATTAAACAGTCAGTTTGTAATTACTTAGAAAGCAATGCCATAATCACTAAAAGTCAACATGGATTTCTCATAAATAAGTCATGCCAGACTAATCTCTTTTTATGATAGGGTTACAAGCTTGATAGATAAAGGGAATGCTGTAGATGTAGCATATCTTGACTTCAGTAAGGCCTTTGACAAAGTTCCCCATGACATTCTTGCAAAGAAGCTAGTAGAATGCAGGCTGGACAGGGCTACTTTTAGGGGGATTTATAATTGGTTGACTCACCAAACCCAGAGGGTGCTCACCAATGGCTGCTTTTCATCCTGGAGAGAGGTGACTAGCGGGGTGCCACAGGGTTCTGTCCTGGGCCCAGTGCTTATTCAACATCTTCATCAGTGACTTGGATGAAGGAGTAGAGGGCATGCTGATCATATTTGCGGATGACACCAAATTGGGAGCAACTGCTAATACCCCAGAGGATAGGGTCAAATATCAAAATGACCTTGACAGATTGGAGAGCTGGGCCAAAGCTAACAAAATGGATTTCAACACAGACAGATGTAAGGTCCTACACTTAGGCAGAAAAAATGGAATCCACAAATATAGGATGGGGGAACACATGGCTGGATAGCAGTACATGTGAAAGAGATCTAGGAGTCTTGGTAGATCACAAGCTGAACATGAGTCAGCAGTGTGATGCGGCAGCCAAGAAAGCCAATGCGATTCTTGGCTGCATCAATAGGAGCATGGTGTCTAGATCGAGGGAGGTAATGCTACCACTCTATTCTGCATTGGTTAGGCCTCATTTGGAATGCTATGTCCAGTTCTGGGCACCTCAATTCAAGAAGGATATTGACAAGCTGGAACGTGTCCAGAGGAGGGCAACCAAAATGGTAAAGGGTCTGGAAATCATGCCCTGTGAGGAACAGCTTAGGGAGCCGCGGATGTTTAGTCTGCGGAAGAGAAGGTTAAGAGGGAACATGATAGTCATGTTTAAATATTTGAAGGGATGTCATGTTGAGGAAGGAGCGGGCTTGTTTTCTGCTGCTCCAGAGACTAGGACAAGGAGCAATGGATTCAAGCTGCAGGAAAGGAGATTCCATTTGAATCTCAGGAAGAACTTCCTGATGGCCAGAGCTGTCCAGCAGTGGAATATGCTGCCTCGGAATGTGGTGGAGTCTCCTTCTTTGGAGGTTTTTAAGCAGAGGCTGGATGGCCATTGTTGGGAGTGCTTTGATGGGTGTTCCTGCATGGCAGGGGTTTGGACTGGATGGTCTCTAGGGACTCTTCCAACTCTATGATTCTATGATTGTTTTGCTGATACTGATGATGTATGATAGTTTTTGATAGATTTTCTATGGTGAAAATCCAGAAGGGCAAACTATGGGCTGTTCCCTCTTCCAGCTCTAGGAGTTGGAAATAAAACTGCCATATATCCAGTTCAGCCTTCTCTACAAAAATGTCAGATGGTGTGCCACAGGGGCAAACATTCCTGTCAGATGCAGCCTCCCAAGACTGTTCTGGTGGTCCCTGCTGCCCTCATTTGCTTTTGTGGGAATAAAGCCATGGAAACTGGTGACACTGCCACAGACATCAGGAGGATCATGCTGCTAAGAGAAATCAAATGGTGGGAATACCAGTTCAAGTTGATCAGAGAAAGGAAGCGGAAGGTATAAACCAGAGGTTTGAATCAGAGGTGGGAAAAATGCAACGCTAGGACTATGTGTCGGCCTAGGATATTTTTTTGTCTCCCGGCCCCCTGCCTTTTTTGAAAAAAATTTTTTAATTGTTCGCATATGTTGTAATCATTCCCTACAGCCTGTGGGTGGCAATTTTGCTACATTCTCCCCTCCCCTGCAATATTTTAGATTCAGGAGAGATCTTTTGTCAGCCAGAAGTGAGCTGGATGGCCTTAAAATTAGCCAGAAGGGGCCAAAAAAAAAAAGACAAACTGCCCCCCTCAATTGTTTTAGTGCAGTGCATTTCCAGCCACAAAAGTCAATTTGGGAAGGATGTGGGGCTATCTGGATCTTCAAGTTCCCCAGAGGGATGTCAGTGAGAGCTCCAGCATTCAATTGTTGCCTAGTCCTGGTTTAAATTTGTAAAGGAAGTGGAAATTGGGGCCATTTCCATACTAGACTGTTATAGTGCTATTATTCCACTTTCAAAATCCCATGGAATCCTAGGGTTTGCAGTTTAGGGAGGGACCTCAAAGGATTCCAGGATTCCATAGGATGTTGAAAGTGGAAGAACAGCACTATGACAGTCTAGTGTGGAAATAGCCTGTGTGGACATAATTGTGTGCACACAGATGACTGGGTGGGTGGGTGTACATTTGCCCATGTGTACATACATGTACCTGCATAGTACATCCTTCAACCCACTCCATATGTCAGGACACTACCCACAAGGGAAAAAAAGTTGCCCAAACCTGAGTTTCTTCCTTTCTTTCTTCCTTTCTTCTGTCAAGCTGTACTTTAAGAGAGAAATAGAAAAAAAAAATGAAAGATAGGAGCAACAACCAGGGAAAAAAGAAATGATGAAAAGAGCAGACTTAGAATCTAACAACCAAATGACAACCCTGAGATACTGCAAACAGGAATATCTGCACTGCATTCCATCAAGATGTAGTCCAAGTTTACTGCTGAGATTAAAAGACTGAGGGATATAAATTGTAAATGTGATGACTTAAAAGCTCATAAATTCGGTAAATGGTGTGGTTCCTGAGAGACCTTGTGAGGACTGCACCAGGAAGCCCCCCGGCTCATGCAGACTCCTTAAAGGAGCCTTGCTAAGCTTTGTCTTGATTTCCAAGTGTGCTCACACTCTTGGAGGGCCATTCTAGATGAAAATCCCCTATAAAAAAGCAAAGTCTCCATTAGATCAGGCTGCACAGTCAGCTAACCTTATCTCAAAGCTTAGAAACATTATTGCTTTATAGACTACAGCTCCCATTATTCCCCCAGCTAATACAGCACAACTAATAGCCATCCTTGTTAGCAGATTTAGGGAGCTGGACCAAGAAAGTAATTTTCCCATGTTCTGGTTCTTATATGTATGCTTAAGAATAATATTTATTAAAAATACGCTCCACATTCCCACTAACACATCTCCAGATCTGCATATTCCAGATCTTGGGAAATCTGGAAATATTGGAAAGGGATGAATCTCCACTTGACTGAAATGAGGCTTCAAAACAAAGCAGATGTATTCAGTGCTTAATTTTTAAATCAATTACAAAATTAGAAGTATAGGGATTCAGACCAAAATATAAGAACCCAAGTCTTTGCCATATGAAATTCGTGAGCATTGTTGCGGTTTGCTCAGCAACTGGCAGAAGGCACTCTGCACCATGATCTGGAGATGCTTACCTGAGCCCTGGTATTGTAAATAAGCCACAGATCTATACAGTCTCTAAGTTCTGGATCTCATCAATGTTTGTTAATTTTGAAAGCAGTGTTGTTGCATGAAGGTAAACTCTGAAGCTTGAAAGCTTGATCCAATATAACACACCGTTTCTACAGTATTTTTCAAAGGGCCGATGCTGATATGGAATTTAGCAAGCATCATCTAACTTTAGAATGAACACTTATGGAGAATAAAATGGATATAAATGTCTTCCTAAGATGCCATACAGGTTTCTTTGTGGCAAATTCTTCAACCAGATCTTCTGGAGCAGACTTGGGCCAATATATCTTAAAAACTATGCAACTTGCAGTTAAAAAGGCAGACAGACATAGTATGGCCATGAGAGGTCAGCTCTCTCTTCCCTCATGTCCTCTATTTGAAAACCCACCCCAGGTACAGGAACTTTGAGGTTGCCCATCAACAGTGAAAACCTGGGCAGGAAGTTGAATAAATACACAGGTCATCTGGTTGGAGTCTCCCCCACTATTGTGAGATTGAATGTATCTCTATCTCACTTAACAGTATTTTTTTTTCTAAATATGCTTCTAAGCCTATGCATTAGCATATACAGTTTTTGTACAAACCAATGTCTTCTTTTATCAATCTTTCTGAGTGAACAGAAGTGGCCGCTTTGGGAAGCCCTCATACCCCCTTAACTGAGAGGCTGTTTGACAGAGCAGTTTCCCTCCAGAAAGACATTTCAGGAACAAAAGTGTATGTAAGGAGCCTCTGAAGTTGCCATACCACTAGCTCAGCTTTTTCTTCTTTAAGGGGAGCTTAAAGGAAGACATCTGCAGTTTTCAGAATTTTCCAGCTAGCGTGCACCTGTGCTGACTGGGGATTCTGGAAGTTGTAGTCTCCTCCCCAAGCAATTTTTCCAAGCTTTGTCTTGAAGTGATTAAAGCTCTCCAAGGCCACAGGCTTGGAAGTAGAGATGCTGGAAGATTATTTCCTGCCTTCAAAGCACCAAACCAGGCCCCAGTATCCCATGAAATGGGAGGAAGAAATGTGATGAGAAGTGGAAACATCGCTCCGTGTCACCTCAGATGCCTAGGCACTTGCATGCTTGTTTTCTTTCATTCTTTTTTTTTCCTCCCCATAGATTTAATATAATATTTAGGCTCAAGGATCTTGAGGAAGAATTAAGATTTTGGTTCTGTTGAATGAGGCCACACTACACCATCTCATGAGTCCTTATAATAGCTGATTCCACTTTTACCACCAGGGGGATGATGAGTTTTTCCAGATGAATCTTCTTGAGATGCCTGGAAGCCGCACTTCCAGCCAGGAGAGTTATGGCTTGGGCAGCTGCAAGGTCATTTCCAGCTGTCACTGCCCCTGGAGTTTATGGGCACTTAGAATTCATTGCCCATTGACAGCTTTTAGGTCTGGGTTGGAGGAAAGGCACATTTTTGCTAAGGAAAGAAAAGGGGAGGGAGGAAATGACACCTTGAGGTCTGGAAAAAAACACTGAAACATTTCACTTTCTCAGGGCCCTGGCAAAACAGAAAAGCCGACTCATTTTCAAGGAGAATCAGTGCACCAGATCACAGCTGAAGCCAAAGGTTTCTCTTTAAGAATTGATAAATTGAATGTCTTTTCTGTTACTTCTTTTGGTGTGCTTACCTTGCAACAGGCCTTCCTGAATTAATCATCTTTGGATGGCAATATAACATTGAAATACCAGAATCATTTTGGAATTATATAGAGAGTTGTGTAAGAGCTATGTTGGGCTGCCACTCCCTGTTGAATTTACCGTCTGTGGCAAATCCAGTTTGGCCATGGTAGATTGTGTGAAATGGCCTCTGTTTTTCACCCTTGACACACAAGTATTTTGACACCTGAGGTGAAAAGTCAAAATTGTGCCAGAATACATATTAGAATTACACTATTCATGTATGTTTCACTTCAAGTGTGATTATATATATGTTCCTGTGTTTCAGAGCTAGCAGTGTTTCACTAATGCATAAACAGCTGTCTCACAGAAGGTCAGCCCTTTGCCTGTCTTCCCTGGTATTGTCATTTTGACTGGCAGGTTGGTTGGCTCCATGCTGTTCATCTCTGCCAGACGCACACTGGTTTCACCTAAGGCCACAGTGGTCCCGCATCTATTCGCATGCTAGGGTTTGATCACTGAAGAACAAATGTTGGCTGTATGCAGTTTGTAAACCAGGGAGCAAGACCCAACTTTTTCTGTTACTCTAATTCGGTGTTGAAGTACAGCTGCCCCTCCACATTTGTGGGTTTGACTTTCATGAATTTGGTTATTTGCAAGTTTCTCCAACCCCTGCCCCCCCCCAGGCACTTCTCTTCTGGGGGGAACCCTTCCCTCTCAGCTGCTCTGATCAGGCTGTGTAACCCTTTAAAAACCCACCTCTGGTCTTCCTCCTTCTACACCAGCCACTGCCTGGCCAGCTAAGAATTGCTCACAGGCCAATTTCTTAGCACCACAAACCCTCTCCCAATGCCTCCACACACTCAAAGAAGGATATGGCCAAGAGAGAAGAAGTATAGGGCTACCATGCAGACATATCTCCCTTCCCTCTCCTTTCTCTAACCTGAGCCATTTCCGGACTGGACTGTTATAGCATGATGATTCCACTTGCAACATCCTATGGAATCCTGGGGTTTGCAGTTTCGGGAGGGGCCAGGCAGATTCCATAGGATGTTGCAAGTGGAATCATCGCGTTATAACAGTCCAGTGCAGAAATGGCCCTGGTTTGGACCCTAGGAGCCTGCTCTCCCCACCACGCCTCAGCCCCCTTCCCATCAACACACACACACATTTTGATATTTGTGAATTTTCCACTTTTGCTAGGGTCCTGTGTCCTTAATCTTAGCAAATGTGGAAGGCCAACTGTATATAAACGGGAAACAAGCAGCTCCTCAAGTAACATAGCCTTACATATCCTATAAAGAATAAATAGTTAAACTTTGAGGTACAATGAATTGTCTTGTTTATAGTGTGCACACAAGTATGATCAATAGCACATAAAAGGTTGCAGAACTCAAACCTGGAGAACCAAGGTGATCTAGTGGTTATAGTGTTGCACTGGGACGTGGGAAAACCAGACTTTCGTTCCTGCTGAACCATAAAACTCACTGGATGACTTTGGCCCACTTATTCTTTTTTTTTCCTCAGGCTGGCCAACCTCACAGGATTGTTAACAGTGTGAAATGTAGAGTAGGAGGGTATGTATACTATCTTGAGATCATGGGAAGAAAGGCAAAAAGTAAGTTTAGCTAAAGAGGTGGTCCTCTTTTGTGCTGATGTTAGCTATGTGCACATAGTTCCACAAGCACAGCTCGGTGTCCTCTCACTGCCTGACAGCCATCAATACTCAGCAGGGACCCCTGCTGTTGTTGCTTACCAAGGGGAGGCAAGGGAGGGGAGAAGCAGTTCCTACCAGAGAGAAACAGCTGGTCTTAGCTCAGTTGTGGGGGAAGAAACGAGGGTGCCCTCCCAAATGGATGCCCCTTGCCTTTTCTTTCCCCTAGGAGTCCAGAGCAGCAAGATCACCATTGTAAAGTTGAAGGCTTTCACGGCCAGAATCCATAGGTTGTTGTGGGTTTTCCAGGCTTTGAGGCCGTGTTCTATTAGTATTTTCTCCTGAGGTTTCACCTGCATCTGTGGCTGGCATCTTCAGAGGATCCTCTGAAGATGCCAGCCACTGATGCAGGCGAAATGTCAGCTGAAAATACTAATGGAACACAGCCTCAAAGTCAGGAAAACCCATAGCAAACTAAAGATCATCATTGTCTGAAATGTCTCCCAACTCTTTCCCTTTCCCTCAAGTGAGAAGGAGCAGGTAAGGACAAGAAAATAGCCCTCTGCTCCCCCACCAAAAGGGATTTGCATGCTTGTAAGCTGGGCTTACACAAGTGTAAGGTAGCCTTTGTGTGGGGAAGGGAGTCAGTCTGTTCCAATGGGACTTATCCAACCATGCACTCATACATCTGTTTTAAAACAGTAGGTGCCTGACGAATGGAATTGGGGGAGAAACTGGTCCCATTCAATGACTGCAGTGTTATCAACTTGCTGCATACATTCCCATCTAATCAGGGATCTGAGTCCTGTGATCCCAGCTGCCCCATGGGGCCTTCAAAGCATTTTGCTGAGCCTTGTGTCTGTTTTCCCTTTCTAATGAGCAAAAGGAGGAGGCACACAGAGGCAGATTGTCCTGCAAGGTGCTGTTCCCCATGGCTGGCAGCAAATTCATCTGAAGAACTGGGTTCACACTTTCCACTAGAGACTGAAATGTTAGTATGGGCCTTAACCTGTTGCTCAATAAAGCTGAAAGAATGAACATGATTAAACACAGCAGGCATACACATGTGCATGCATGCACACACATTCACATACACAAAACAGTGGAAAACCACCCTGGAGAAACACATGGCCTTTTCCATCTATCCTTCAATCTCGACAAGAAAAGCAAAGTCATCACTATTGAAATCAGTAATTTGAGGTTTTAAGTCACACAGAAACCAAGCCATCTTGGCCAAAAGGAAAATTCCAAAATCTGATGCAAAGGTCACGGAACCAGGCACACTTTTGGTGACCTTTCAGTTGACCCCTAATAAAACCTGGGGAGTATTTAAGCACTCTTTGGGCACATCCAGAAATATGAATTCTTTTGGAAGTTAGAGGACAATAGGATACAAGGATTAACATTAAAAACTGGAATGTACAGAAACTAGTAGCAGAGTATTACTACCTCTCTGGATACTTTGGCATGGATCCTAAGATAAGTTAACTTAAGGAAGTTCAGAGAAAGAAAGTTTCCTGTTCTCTCCTCCGCCCTGCAATCACCCACCTCCCACCCACCTTCAGAAAGCATTGAAGCTGAGAGACCTTTTGAACAATGTGGAACGGGGAGGGTAGCTGGTGGTGGAAGGAAGGCCAGAAGCTTTCCTTCAGCAAGCTCCCTCAAGTTAACCTGTTTTAGGATTACTCTCTGATCTTAGGAGTAATTTCTTTTATTTTTTTTAATGCAAATGACAGAGTGAGATACTACAGAACTGACATTCATAATTCAAGCTGGCTGAGTTCCTTAGCATTTGAATTAAGAATCTGTGTATAGATTTGTAAAGAAAAGGGACAGAATCCTGTATTGGCTACTGAGTTAAAAACAGTATTATTAACTTTATTGGTAAATTAGAGGACAATAGAGTACAAGAACGGACATTAAAAATTGGAATTTACAGAAAGCAGTAGCAGAATATTTCCACCTTTCTGGAGAATTAAGCATATTTAACTGAGTAACCTCTCCCGGCCCAGCCCCCAAAAATCTGATAGATCACAGCCTCCCTATGCAGCTGATGTCCAGCAAAGTAGTTGCGGCGGGGAGGAGTTACAATTGTGGCAATAGTCTCACAATTGTGACTAAGCAACCATCTGAAGCAGTTACCTAGATTTATTCATCTGTATTCACCATAATCACTACTTAGTCACAATTTTGACATTATTGCCATGATTGGAACTCTCCTGCCCTCCCCCAAAACCTAATTTACCAGGCATCATTTGTACGGGGAAGGAGAGATCCATTCTGCAAGCAATCTGAGCAGGAATAAATGAAGTTTTTCCCCTCAGTATACTTGACTAAGCAGCCTTTGTCAAACAATATGCTTGACCAAAGTGGCTGGTACAGAATTTCAGCCAAGACTTTCAGCAGGGCACTGTAGTTTTAATAATATTGCTTTACAATGACTTTTTATTGTCTTTAATTATATGTTTTGTTTTATTTCATTTGTTATTGAGAGTATAATTCCATTTTAATTTTGACTTCTCGTATGTTTTAGAGCATTGGACTTGTTTTAATTTGTAAGTTACCTTGCGCTTTGGCTGTGGGAAGAGATCAACAATGTGCATAGTGGTTTGAGGGTTAGATTATGATTCTGGAGCCCAGGGCTTGATTCTTCACTCAGCCACAGAAAGCCACTGGTTGATCCTTAGGCAAGTCACACTCTCTCAGCCTCAGATAAAGGCAAAGGCAAGCCCCCTTTGAACACAACTTGCCAAGAAAAAACCATGATAGGTTCACCTTAGAGTTGAAGACACTCAACTTGAAGACACGCAACAACAACAAATAGATAAAATTAATAGATAATAAAAAGGAGGAGGAGAAAGAGGAAGAGGGGGAGGGGAGGGGAGGGGGAAGGGAGGGGAGGGGGAGGAGAGGCTTGTCATAGTACTATTTTAAAAAATCATTTGGTCAAATTATGGCATCTACATTTTAACATGTGTTTTATCTTGGCTGCTTTGCATTTCAGAGTGCAGGTTTTATATTCTGCATCCCTAAATTCTAAGAATGAGGCTGACCAGAAGGTCAAAATCAATGAAACAATATGCAGAGGTCTCCAATATGTAGATATCCCATTAACTTTGGTACTCCAGCAAATATTCAGAGAACCTTTGAACACATTCATGTTTAACACTCTATGTCTGTGGAATATTTTTGAAATTTTGGCATTCCCTGTATTTTTTGATAATGCATCTCTCTCCCAGAACTGAGTCTAATGTGCTTCACAGTGTGAATATATATATATATATATATATATATATATATATATAGACACAAAAAGTTACAATATTAAAACACAATTAGACAATTTAATTATACAAGTTATACTCAAACATTGTGACTTCTTATATTTGGTGTCAAGTCCGTTTTGATTTACGGTGACCCTATGAATGAGAGAGTTCCAGAAACCCACATCATCAACTGCCTTACACAAGTCTTGCAAGCTCAAGGTTGTGGCTTCCTTTGGTTGAACAAACTCATCTGTAATGTGGTCCTCCTCTTTTTCTGACATCTTCTATTTTACCAAGTGCTACCATCTTTTCCAATAGGTCACATCATCTTATGATGTGTCCAAAGGACAATAACCTCCGTTGAGTCATTTTGGCTTTATTTGCTCTTTGACCCATTCATTTGTCTCTCTAGCAGTCCACAGTACCCATAGAACTCTTCTCCAGCACCACATTTCAGATGAGTTGATCTTCTTCCTGTCAGCTTTCTTCACTGTCCAGCATTCTCAACTATACATAGAAATTGGAAATACTGTGGCATGGCTGATCCTGCCTTTGGCATTTAATTATGCATCTTTGCACTTGGCGTACTTGTCTAGTTCTTTCAAAACTCTCTTTCCAAATCTTAGCCTCCTTCTGTTATCTTGACCACTGTCTCCATTTTGATTAAAGACCAAACTGAGGTATAGAAGATCTTTAACATTTTCATTGTCTTCGTCATCCACTGTTTAGTTATGTAAACCTTTTGTGGTCATTCTTTTTGTTTTCTCCATATTAAGAAGTAATCCTGCTTTTGAAACTTTCTTCCCCACCTTCCACCAGTAGTTATTCCAAGACTTTGGCTAATAATATGGTATCATCTCCATATCTTAAATTGAAAGCATGTCAGTTAAGAGAGTAAAAACTAAGAAAGATGAAAATACCCCATTAAAAACTTGGTCTTTAGCATTGGGTCAGTTGCAAAAAGCCCATCTAATAAGGAAAATCCTTAGTTTTAGTTTTGCCTGGTTAACTTGTAATAATAGAATTTCTCTCAACAAAGGACAAAGCAATCCTGTTGTTTCATAGCTGCTGACTTTTTGAAAATGGTCTTATTATGATCCACTTTGAGTCAGGGGAAAGTTTTATAAATTTCATGCATGCCTTTTGGGTCCCCCAACTCCACTCAATTAAGGTATTCCCAGATGTGCCAACACTGGCATTACTTTTGAAGTGGGTAAAAATGGAAAACATTGTGAAATTGACGAGATTTCCTCCATATACACACAGTCAGTCACTTTCATTGGGGCAGGGGAAGTGACTGTGCTGCAGAGGCACACAATAAAGGAAGAGGGAAAAGAGTCAGGTATGAGGAAGGAGGCCTGGCTGCGCCTGTTCACAGTGGCCAAAGAAACATCTCAGTATAGAGGAAGGTAGTTAAAATGAGAAAAACCGCATTGCTAAATATGTACAGTGCTCAGCAAAAGAGGGTGCTCAGAAGCTGACAAACTTGCAACTTTGTGTTAGATGCAGAATATAATTTGTGTACAGGTGACAGGACACACATACACACACAGTACAGACAGGCTAAACTATGTTGACACTTCTTTCCACATAATCAACAACTGATTTAAACACCTTGTGCAAAGCTCTAAATAGAAATGTGTTCTTAAGACTGCATTTCTGTATTTTGCCCATGCAGTAATAAGAGAGATCCCAAAGTACTTTAAGATGTCCTGTGGGAAATCAGTTTGCAGCCCTTTGCTGTTGGCATGGGGTTATTATGGAGCCAGCGGCTTCCTGTATTTTTTGTAGTAAGGTGCATAAAATGTCTTGAAAAGAAGGGAGCAGGTGACTTCCCTTATTTGGCAAGCAACTTGGGCATGTGTGGCAAAGCCTCTGTGGGGCCCAATTCAGCCACTTGTCAGACAAGGAGTATTTTAGGCCAATGCACCTTTCAGGTATTGACAGGAGGGTAATCTGTTTTCTTTTGCAAGGGTGAAGAATTTTTAGTCCTTCAGATGTTGATGAAGTACTGTTCCCAATATGCTTCACCATTAGCCATGCTGGCCCTCCACAATATCTCAGGGGCCCTTTCCAACTATTCAGTGACAGCACTGTGATTGAATTTTAACTGCCACAGCTATGTACTATGGAATCCTGGGATTTGTCATTTAATGAGACACTATTGCTCTCTGGCTAAGAATTCTAAATAGCACTCCATAAACTGCCAACTTCAGGATTCCATGGGCTGTTGCCATGGCAGTAAAAGTGGAATTATGGTGCTATAAGTGTGTAGTGTAAGATTACCATGCCCAATTCTCTTGCATTATTGATAGAGAAGCCTTTATCACAAGCTCCTGATCTTGGATCCTTTCACATTATCATGAGGTCCTGTCCGATCTTGGAAGTTAAGCAGCATCAGCTCTGGTGAGTACTCGGATGGTAGACCACCAATGAATACCTGGTGGTGTAGGCTATATTTCAGAGGAAGGAACTGGCACAACCACCCCTGAGTATTTCTTGCCTAAGAAAACCCTGGGAAATTCACGGGATTGCCAAAAGTTGACAGGCAACTTGAAGGCACATATACACAAACATCACATCTGAGTATATCTTGGGCTGCTTGAGAGACTTTCTGGAAACCTCATATAAGGGCAAAGCTGTGCATTACATGTGACAAGTAAGTGCTGACCCCAAATGGAACCCCATGTTGAGTTCCCCCCATTTGCAATCCCACTTGTCCATCCGCATACTGTGAATTTCCCCATCTCTGCTCTGCTCCCCCACAGTGGCTGCCATAGCACAGAGAAGGTATTACACAATTAAGTGTAATTAATGGCAAAGCAACTAGGCAACAGGGTTCCTACAAGGAAGAATTAGGCACATGAGTGCCTCCTGTGGAAAGGATGGCAAGTCCTCTGTAAGATGCTGGGCAATTTCACCCTAAACCATGGCATGGAAATGCAATCAATAAATACCTTGACCTGCCTTTGGGATTTTTTTCAAGCACATGGTGTTTGTTTGTTTGTTTGTTTACATTCCTTATAAATATTTTTGATGAGTTTGATGTTGGGGACAAGAGATAATATACCCCACACACACCAATCACTCCAAAAGAATAAGGGGGAAAGAAAAATAGTTTAAGGAGGTTGTTATTATTGTTGCTATTATTATTATTGTTGTTGTTGTTGTTGTTGTTCCATAGAAGCTTCATGCCAGGCATCTGATGATGAGGCCTGATGCCCATGAAAGCTTATGCTAGAAATTTATTTTCCTTAGTCTCAAAGGTGCTACAAGATTTATATCTATTTATGCTGAAACAGACTAACATGGCTTTATCTTTGCGTGTTGCTGTTGTTGTTATCATTATTATTGATGCTACTATTGCTGTTATTTTCCCATTTTGAATATATATTTGGTAGTGGTGGTGGTGGGGATGAAGATGGAGATCCTACTAGTACTATTACTTTCCTTTTCTACGTTCTGCTCCCCCTGTGATGTGATGATCTGAAAGCCTGGCATAGTTCAAAACTGGGAAGGTGCCTGGAACTAATTAATTTGACCCTGCTGGTGCTGTACCTCTCTTTCTCTCTCATTCCCCACCAAAATCAATTAAGGAAACACATTATTTCCCTCCCCCCGCAACTCTTTTTCAGAACATTTCCTCAGAGGAAGTGAGGGAAAAGGAGCAGCTAGGGCTCCGGCGTGTTTTCACAGGACTCCCCAGGGAAGGCCTGCGCTTGGGAGCAAACTAGGCAAACGGAGATTAACAATGTGGAGAGATGGACGCTCTCAACAACAGGAGCGCACCATCTCCCAGGGGTTCTCTCAGCGGTGGGAAAGCTTGATTGCCACATAAGGCAACGCAACAGCTCACACAACTCCCCTACCACCACAGGTCCCCGAAGACACTCAATGAATTGTCATTTACTTTGTGCTGAGGAGTGGGGGGAGTGTAATTGGCTGTCACTCCACTGAAGCGCATTTCATTTGCATGCCTAATGAGCTCTTCCAGGCAAGAGAAGAGAATTTGGGGGAGCAATGTGAACTAATGTAAAGCAAATGCAAAGGTATTAGTAACTTAATGAGATTTCTACCAGCACTTTAAGAGGAGATTCTCTTTCTTCTCTTTCTTACTTTTCCCCAAAGTTCTCTACTAACCCAAATATTACTTTTTAAAAAAATTACTACCAAAGGTGTCTAAAAGTGTATGCTTCTTCAGGATTTAAATGTTACACTACTGCTTTTGGAAGTCAGGCAGAAGGGAGAACATGGAGGTTGGCAACACAGTTTGAACGGCCTGGCATTTGTTTGCCTAAGAAAACCCTGGGAAATTCACGCATGGCTTGTGTGTCAGCGAGAAGTGGTACAAATCTAGCACTGGGCCCAGTCTTACTCATCTCAGCAACTCCAAACATGTTGGACTACTACTCCCATCATCCTCAGCCATCACAGAGAAACATGTTGGCAGAGTTGCCATTCCAACTGAAATATCCCATAACTGACCAGTTTCAATTACTTTTCTAGGAGAGTTCACTAAAAGAGAGAGTATTTTCACTGCAAATAGTGGAAGTGGGGTGGGGGTGAGGAGAAATGTATCACACAATGCACTTCAGTAGACATCAGTGTTGAACATTTCACTTGAACAGGATTTGTGTTAAGCCACAGAGACTGACAAAAGATGGCCAAGTTCCGTTAAGCATGCTGATTGACAGTATTCATGCACCATTGCCGGGGGGGGGCAGAGGCTGGTCCCTGTTCCCCATTCTCCCCACCATGTGCACATCAGTAGCTGGGGGGCTTCAGGGTGCTGCTCAATCCTCATAGCCAGCAACTGGCTGCAGGGTACAGTTAACCTCCTTCTGCAATGTACAGGTTTAGGATACCTCCTTCTACAAGATCCTCCCCAAATACATATGCTGGTATAACTGGAGTTTATGCTAGTGTATGTCACCGAGAGGATTCCAGCCTATGTGATCAGGAAACATTAGTGGCTTGCTAAATTGCTGAACGCCTGCTGTGGAATAACAAAGCCTGCTAGACACCATAGCAGTACAAAGGTGGAGGGGGAGAAGACTTCAGCATTATCCTATTTACAATTGGCAGAATGCTACTATGGTAAGACTGGGTCCCTAAAATGTGTATGGGGTATGACTATGGCCAGGCTTTCCTCAAATCCTGCTTTGAGACTTGATCCTCGATTTTCCCCCCAAAGGAGGCAATTGAGCTCCCATGTAAGCTTGACTTGTCAGCATCCATCTACTAACACCAATATTTAGCCCACAAGGAGAGGCTGTTGAAATGGTTGTCCTTTTAGAGACTTGCTTGCATGGACTCTGCCTGCTGCCCTGAGCTGCATGTCAGTGTCAAACTGAAAATGTCACCCTAAACCAAAGCCTGGGAATGTTAACAGTTTTGGAGTACAACTCTCCAAATCACCAGCCAGCATGGCTACTCATCGTCCAAGAAAAATAACATTTCCATGCTCTGCCCCAAGCTGTGGATAACCTTCCTTGCTGTGCATATCACCACCCACTACAGGAATAGGAGACCTTTGGCCTTCCAGATGTTTTAGATTCCAGATGTTTTCAGACTGCAGCTCCCTTAACTCCTTATCATTGGCCATGCCAGCTGGTGAGTCATAATCCAAAAACATCTGAAGAGTGAAAGGTTTGCCCACTCTGATCCACACCAGCCTCTTGTTTCTTTTCTTTACAGGCTGTTCAGATGATCTGGAGGAAGGAACTTCCAGACAGGGTATCCTGTGTGGTCTAAGATTGACAGAATATTAAATGTGGTGCACCATCCCACCAGATGTCTCCTCCTCAGCATCATCACAAGACACCCAACACCGTGAAGAAAGGCCATTCCTCAAAGGAGTGGTCAGGTTCTCCAAAATTCCTGTGGAAGGATGATACCACATCACCCCTGGTGGCCGGGCTCCTGTACCACATTCTTGGTGATTAAGAAGCAAGTAGAATGGGTGTGGAGACGTCTGAGCCAGCTGAATAAAACATATCGACAATTGTTTTGTTAAATGGCGCCATTCAAGGCGGTATCTCCTTCTCCGATCTATATTGAAATGCCCTTCTATTAATAAATAACTCCAGTCTCCATTCCCCACCCCCATCTCTTCCACTTATGTTTAGTAACTGGGAATTTGGGTTTAGTTTTTATAGACGTTCCAGCAAGATGTTATCTTTATGAAGGGCTCACTCCTTCACCCACTCCCTTCCCCAAACTTCTTTCTTTCTCTCTTTCTTCCTTTCTTTCTCTCCTGGTGGAGTGAGCAAAACTGGAATGCAAACGGGGGTGGGTAGTATATTCTGTTTTAGCATCCAAAAAGAGAAAGGGCAAGTGTGGAAGAGAATACATGTAGAATACCTTATGACTGTATGTCTTGGATTTTTGACTTGGATTTTCAGTAGTATTGAAGAGAGGTGACTGGTATAAATCAAAATAATGCAAATCTTTGCAGACAATTAATGATGATTTTGATTGAGTATTTGATTTGGATGGGGATTATCTTCCTTCCAAAGTAGTGTAGTGGTTTGAGCGTTGGACTACAATCTTGGAGACCAGATTTTGATTCCTCTCTTGGCCATGGAAACCCCAGTGAGTGACCTTGGGTGGGTCACATACTCTCAGTCTCAGAGGAAGGCAAAGACAAACCCTCACTAAACAAATCTTGCAGACCCTATGATAGGTTTGCTTTAGAGTCACCATAAGTCGGAAGCAACTTAAAGGCACACAACACAAACATGATCAGATGTCCTTTTTAACCCCTGTGGTACTTGGAGCTGTTTAATTCTTTAGCTGGAGTATTGCACCCTTGTTCCACAGCATTCATTGTGTGCCTATGAGGGGTTTTTCATTCTGTGAAGTGGATCTAATGCCTGGGGATGCTGCAAAGTGGATTGTTTTAAGCAAACAATGTTTCTTGGTTGGTTTCTCTGTAGTGGGTAGTCAGGACTGATTGCGGCTTGTACTGTCTATTGCTTTCCAGGCCAGTAAAACCTGACCTAAAGCAGCAAGCAGATGTACATGCATGCACACACGTGCACACACAGGTATATAGAAGGACAGTCAGAGTGAGCAAAAGCCAAATTCATTTTTAAGGGTGGTTGAATCATCCTCATCCTCACCACCACCATCTTCAAAACTTGCCCCCCGGCAGCAGAAACAGTGGAGGAGATGGCATGAGAGATACGATCAAGGAGGCTTTGTAACTTGCATGCAAGCCTCCCGTACTTGTTGCTTCAAAAGAAAAGGAAAAAAACGCCGCCCCACAATGCACCTGGCCCGTTGTGCAATGCTGCACAGGGGGGAAAATTCCATCCTGGCTCCTTCAGGCAAACAGCCTGTACCCTGAAGCAGGAGTTGCATAAACCCGGTTTACATAGCTGACCATTTGGTCATAAAGTTACCCAGCTCTTTCTAGTTAACAGACATTTGGAATAGCAGCATGCTACTAAAAATAGTTGGATTTTTTTAAATCAAAGGTGGCCCTTAAAGTTCATTGCTTTAAAAAGAAAACAGCTTGGACAAAATCAAAACACATTAGCAAATTGTTGAAAATCCCACATTAGTGTTGGCACAATCTTGTTTCATGTTTTGCATTATTGTGTGACAGACAAACAACAGTTGAATGGGTTTTTTTTTTAATTATTATGGTAATAATAAAGATTTTTAAAAAAGCATTTCTTCACCTGGAAATCTCATGGGATCTTTATTGGTATTAATGCAAAGCCCTCATACAAGCAGCATTTGCCATTTTTGGAGATAAATGGCACTGGGTGAAGAAAGAGATTGTTAAATCATAAATCAACGCAGGTTTTTTTCCTTCTAAGAATGAATGTATAGATTGCATCAACACCTCCCTTTTACCAGTCTTGGAGGTGCCATATTACTAGAAGATTCACACAGTATGGTCGTAATCCTTCCCAAGGTAAAATCTTGCTGATACTGGAAAATTCTAAAATCTTGCCATGGCAACAGCAATTTTAACTGTTTTTTGTTCGTTTTTTCTCGTTAGATGGAAGAAATGTCAGCCTTGTTTGCTCATTTATTTCCTTGAAGTCTACAACAGAATACATGGGGAAATAACAAAGGCAAAGCATTAAGGGAGGAGTAGTAATTCCAACAGCTTTGTGAAGGAGAAAGCATAGTTGTAAAACTAGGACGAACTCTACAGATAATTCCAAGACATAGGCAAACATGAGTGGTGGTGTCACTGAATTAAGTGAAAACAGGATATTATGTATTTAAATTCTAGTTGATACAAATGACATCTGTGGGAATAGAGGCTGCCAAAGATTTTCAAGGTTTGCATCAAGGCCCCCCAAGACCATAACTCTTGTGGATGGCCAGGCAAACTAGTCCAATGAGATCAGTCAGGGGAGGTGCCAATTAACTAATTTCTAATTATTTGCTTACAACTTTTCATTTTTTAAAGAAAACAAATCCCAAAGTGGTTCACAATGAAAACAAATATTACAATCTTCTATCTAAAGGAATAAAATAATAAAAGCAATCAAATCCATCAAACACCATACATTAAAAATCAGGGCTAACCAGTGAGAGTTATCAATCTGAGCATTCCTTGCCCAAGGAAGCCCTATGAATTTCAAGGGGCTGCCATGAGTCAACAGGCAACTGTACATGCACAGAGGCCATTTCCGCACTAGCCTGTTACAGTGCTCTTATTTCACCTTCAACATCCTAAGGAATCCTGGGGTTTGCAGTTCAGCCAGCCAGCCCCTCCCTAAACTGCAAACCCCAGGATTCCATAGGATGTTGAAAGTGGAATAAGAGCACTATAACAGGCTAGTGCGGAAATGGTCAGAGATTCAGGAATATGGTTGGGTAAAAACAGGAGTGTTCAGTTACTAGCAGAAATACCCAGCCCTGGGAGCCTGCCTGGTTTGAATGGGGAACCCATGCCATATAGTGGGAGCTACAACAGAAAAGGCCTTTCTCCTGAAGTGCTTCCATTCAGAGACTCAAGTCCTGCACCCAAAGCAGGGAAGGGGGATGATGGTTTTGTGCCTTGCTTATTCTGGCAGCAACATTTTCTGACAGAGGATCTACCAAACGGTAGTGAACTTGTAGCACCTAGTAGGCAATTTGTTCATAATGTCCTGGCAAGTGCAAGGAGATGTTTGTATACATCCACATAGGACTGCAAATTTGTGGAAGGAAATGAGGAATTGGTAATTCCGTGTCATTTGGAAGGATATCTCCAGCAACTAAGATACCAAATGGTTGCATGTTCACTGTAGTAACTTTGCCAAAAACTGGGAACCTTGTTTTAAAAGGTAACTATTTACTGTTATAGATACAACTTCTCAAAGTAACTCTTTATCTGTTCATTTCTCATTGCTGTTGTTTAAAAGGCATCTGAATGCTACAAGCCACTGTATTATAGTAAAAGCACACTCTTCTCACTCCCGCCTTGTTGTTATTTCAACATCCACAACAGAGGAAGCCCACTCTTTGAACCACTTGTATTCCCCCTTCACATGTTGCTCTCTATCTCTGTAAAAGTTACTAAAATTACAGTTATGCCACAAAAGGCATGATGAAAACCAGGACATGGGTCACCAAGCAACTTGAGAATATTCTCAAAACTGCAAAAGTTATTAATGAGAAAGAACAGACAGGCAGGAGATGTTGCAGCACTTTGCTTTTGCCTGAGTCTACAGGGAAGGACAAGATTTTGCCCCTCCTTTCCCCACTGCTGAGCTAATTGAGTACAAACTACTTTTCCACTTTGAACTCTTATTTGCAGCAATGGAAGTAAAGCTAAGCACAGAGGGGGAAAGTGGGAAGAAGAAAAACTGGGGCATTTTAAAATCAGCTGAAAAGGTGGGATGGCAGAGGATTATCAGGGCTGTCCCTGAAAAATTAAGATAGTTGGAGGTTAAGTAATTATGAGTCGCCAGTTGTTTGCAACTAATGTTTTCCAAGTTCTGTGAGCCATCATCACATGATATATGGTTACCAGTGGTAGCCAGTGGTTAACTAAAATGGCTTTCCTGTAGAGAATTAACTTGCACAGTCCTGACAGCTTTTCCCATACCTGCAGTAAGGAGTGGGTCTAGTCTTGTGGAGAGAACTCACTGCAGTTTATGTTGCACCTGGTGAACTCTCAAGTGCTAGGGAGGATGAGCCCATACATTTTCAAATTGGAACAAAATAATAGCAAGGGATAAAGCAAGGGTGGGCAACTGTGGTAGATCTAGGGGGAGCAGTTTTCTTCTTTTGGGACCTTCTAGGGCATCCTGGACTGCTAAAAATGCCAA
The DNA here is from genome assembly GCA_948474755.1 of Ctenosaura bakeri. Lineage (NCBI taxonomy): Eukaryota > Metazoa > Chordata > Lepidosauria > Squamata > Iguanidae > Ctenosaura > Ctenosaura bakeri. The sequence goes on along the minus strand of CAOLHI010000450.1, from coordinate 287,059 downwards.
GCAAACAAACAAAAACCCAGATATTTCCCATGGTGGGTTCTGAAGTTAAATAATGTAGAGGGAGAGGTCAACCTATTCCAAAGAGGAAATGTTGTTCCTGGAATTTCCAGGAGAAGCAATTTAGTTTATTTTTGACAGAAAAAGAATGGCCTAGGAAAGCTGGAATTGTCAAAGCCCCCCTAAAACAGCCTTGAGAAGTTGCATGGAGTCCCAGGCCATTTCTGCACTAGCCTGTTATAGTGCTATTATTGCACTTTCAACATCCTGTGGAATCCTGGGGTTTGCAGTAGGCCCCTCCCTAAACTGCAAACCCCAGGATTCCACAGGATGTTGAAAGTAGAATAATAGCACTATAACAGGCTAGTGCGGAAATGGCTCCAGTGTACTTTACCCACCAGGATTTACTTTACCCACTCTGGTATAAGATTTGGCATGGGAGCAGGGAAGGGACATGAGATATCTCTCACAGGGATCCATGGGCAGCAGCCATCGCACACTGGTATTGTTATGGAGAACAGTAACCAGGAAAGAAGGCAGCAGGAGAGATGAGAGGTTTGTAGTGAATAAGTTGTGTCCTTAAACATTCAGGAGTGTGAGCATGCAACATACATGTCACAGCACAATGGTGACATGGACACTAGCCAAGAGGTGCCCATCATGTGACTGTAATCATCTTTCACCCACCAAAAGGGAATCCCATTTTGGGAGAAAAGCAGGATATACATTCAATCAATAAAAATGTTGTGGTTGTGCTTGCCAAAGCAGGAATCTGAGATGATAGCAGTTTGAATAACCAATTGGAGTGTAGATAAACAGTGATTCCCTAAAAATGGAAGCAGTGCCATCCCAATGACTCACTGGTGACTACCCATTCCCTGCGACCCAGTAAATCATTACTCTCAGGCAGAAAATAGGAGTTTCCTGTGTGTCAACTCTGTGTGTGTGTGCTTGTGTTGTTTTGGTTTGCTTTTTTGCTCTAGGATGTTTGGATGCTTTCACAAGAGGGTACCTGTCAGAAAGAATCTGGGCTTCATCCTGACACTATCTCTGCACTGAGGCTCAGACAGACTTCCCTCAGGGAGGCAGCCTGTGTGGAGCCAGTCCAAAGAGAAGGCACCCTGTTCCCTGTTCTCTGTCTCCTCTCTAGCCCCTGTGGCTCAAGTCAGGGCCTGTCCGTTGTAGTCATGCAGCTTCACAAGCTTCTAGTACTGTACGTACAAGGCTGACTCATGTGGTGGGTTTCCACCTTATCTCTCCCATCGTCCATTTGACATCTTGCAAAATGTGGGGCCTCAGATTCCACATGCCAAGTTTATGCGCAAGATACAATCTATTCATGGAAGTTGGGGACAGAGCTTGCAAAAGTTACTTTTTTGGATGATAACCTTCTGAATCAGGCAACCAATATAACCAATCACTGACCATTCTGGAAGAGGTAGCCCAAAGAAAGAGAAACTTTGTCAGGTCCTAGTCTGGCACTAGCACTTGCTGCTTGATTCTTGGTGTTGTTGTTGTGTGTCTTCAAGTCATTTCCAACTTCAGGTGACCCTAAGGCAAATCTATCATAAGATTTTCTTGGCAGGGGAATTTGCTTTTCCCTTCCTCTGTGACTGAGAGAATATGACTTGACTAAGGTCACTTAGTGGATTTTCATGACCATGTGGGGCTCTGAACTCTGGGCTCTGGAGTCATAGTCAAACCACTACAGCACACTGGTTCTCTGAATCTCATTCCTCTCTCCCGATATGGATACTTATCATATTTGGCTTCCATTTGTCTAACTGGGGTTGTGGAGCCTGATTTTCATCTTTAGAATAGGAATAACCCTGAGCAACAGTACAGGGCTGTTGTCAAGACTGCATCAACAAAGGCTGCAAAGAAAAACATACATGAAGGATGTCTCTGAGATGATGAACAGCAGTAGCAATAGCTGACTTACTCCCTGGCAACACCATTATGCATTGCAGGGATGGGAAAGGGAGGAGATTGGCAGCAGCAACTCGACAATCTAGTCCAGTCCTAGCCTGGAAACAGAGAATTCTCTAGGAAGTTAATTCAAGAGGTTGGGCACCTTCTGCCCTGCGTTTAAACTTCCATAGTACAACATCAAACATGTCATGGAAGACCAAGCCCCCACAGGCCTGACAGAGAAGCAAGAAAAAAGAAAAAAGAAGGGGGGGGAGGAGAGACTGGGCTGGAGGCAGCAGATCCTAATCTTTATTAAATAAGTACAAAGCCAGTGCCGGCTAATGAGAAAAACAAACTGATGAAAGATCCAGCAGGCTCCTCTGAAGGACACAAAGAAATTCACTCCTGATGAGATTTTTTACTAAAGATACTCAAGGATGCTTGTTTGAGGGCCAAAGTTTCACAAATCCCAACTTTGACGGTTGGGCCATAGCCATTTGGACAGACTTAATACGTTGCTTGTCAGCTTAGTCGTGACCAGGAGATCTGGATGGAGTTCCTTTGTTCTGAGCATGAGTTCCAGAATTACTGAGAATGCCTAATGTTTTGCACTTACCAATTATATGATAACCGTCTTCTTTCCTAAACAATGTATCTGGAGTGGGTGTGTGTGGATTTACAGTATCATATAAGGCTAAGCTCAGAAAACTTAACCATTCTGAACAATGGTAGCTGGTGTCTCCCAGGTCAGTGAGTGCTGGGTTTGTTGTGGACTTTAGCCTGAACTGTAAAGGGTCTATCAAGGCTTTGAACACAAATATGTTCAGCACCTCAATGAGCTCCTAAGGTTCAAATTAAAACCTGAAAGGGATTCACCATCACACTGACTTGAGAGCCACAAGCTGTCAATGATTCTGAATTAAAATCCATGCAAAATCATGTGTTTGCAGGATGGTGCTAACAATGAAGAATGACATTGGTACTGATACCCATGCTATCTTTTAGAGCATCAACTCTCACAAAGTGGCTCACCTATGAAATATGTAATTCTAAATCATTAAAACAACAATTAAGTTGTTATTCAACATATCAGCATCCAAATAATATTCAAAACGAGCAGATATGTATTTGCTCAGACAAAACTCTTTAAAACTAGTTAAACACAGGTGGAGGTAAAAATGTCTTTCAGCCTCTCCTAAAATTTAGCAATGAAGAAGTTGTGCAGATGATTTACCAAAGACCCAGAACTACTACAGAAAAGTCTCTGACCCTGGTACCCCTGAGCTTGTCAGTCTTCAGAAATGGACTAGACTGCAAGACCTCAAATGCTGACCTCAAGGTGTAGTCAGATTAATGTGGATGCAGGCAGCCCTTCAGTTAGCTTGGGCCCTTTTCGCACGGCATTTGCCATGCGAAAGGGCCTCTGGAGCATCGTGCAATTATGAGGAGCCGTCCACATGACATCCTCACAATTGTGCGATACTGCCGGGGCTGGCAAGCACTGATCGTGCATTATTTCATTTTCAGCTTCTAGCTGAAAATGGTGAGCAATCGTGCATTGCTTCAGAGCCCCGCATACACTTACTGTGCGTGCAGAGCCTCCGGAGCCGCAGTACTCGCGCTTCCTGCTCCAGCGCAGCCTGGGAAAATCCCAGGCTGTGCTGCGGAAGGAAGAGGAGGAGCTCTCACGCTGTCTGCTTGCTAGCAGGCAGCGGCTGTGGAACTGAAACAGCGGAGATGCAAGAGCCTCTCACAAGAGGATGCTTGCACGATCCCCGCACCCCAGCGCCACAAAAAGGTAACGTGCGAAAAGGGCCTTGGTCCCATGCTTTCAGGATTACTATCAGCTCCTCCAATTTGCAACTAGGCAGCCAATGTAACTGACATAGAGTACTTGCAATGTGGACTGAATGCCTCTCTACTGCAAGGAATCTAATCAGGGTTGCTAGATTGAAAACTAGAGAGGGCTTGTGTACCTTTAATAGTTATATACAAGAAGGAAGTGTTGCTCATCATGCAACCAGGCAGCCAGCAACAGCTGCTGAAATTCCCTTTTCTACACAAACATTAAAGGTAAAGGAGCCCTCTCCAGTTACCTGGCAACTTTAGTTCTAGTGGATGCATTCTCCACCAACTGAAGTTTGTGAACAACCTTTAACAGGAGTCCCATATTGAGCACATTACAGTAGTATAGCCTTAATAGAAACAAAATGTGCAACATGGCCTTCTTGGGTTTAAGATGATGTTTGGGATGCTTTTTACCAAAGCTGGTAAGAACTACAGTCATCCCTCCACATTCGCTAGGGTTAGGGGCACAGGACCTACGTGAATATGGAAAAACCGTGAATAACTCTAGGCCCTCCCAAACCATATTTAACACACAAAAAGACACCATGGATTCCTCTGAGGAATCAGGGTTCCTTCACAAGGCAGAAGTGGGTGGGTGGTGGGGCTTACTGCCACTCCACTGCTGCCCCACACCATTTTTAATAAGGACTTAACAAGTCTCATTCCCAGTTTCTCAGTCTCACGAGGCTTGCAGTCCCTATTAAAAATGGCATCGGGAGGCAGCAGAGCTGACAGCAAATAATCCGTGAATAATCAAATCTGCAAAAGTGAATCCCACAAATGTGGAGGGCTGACTGTACTTCTAGCCACCTACACCCAGCTTCTGTGTGTATTCTTGCCTTCTAGTCACCTGTCAATTTATGATGACCCCCTCAATTTCACAGGGTTTTCTGAGGCAAGGAATATTTAGAGGTAACTTTGGCAGTCTTTCTCTGAAATATAGCTATTCATAGGCAGTTTCCCATCCAAGTACTAATCAGGGCTGACTGTGCTTAGCTTTTAACACCAGACAAGACCTGGTGCCTTTAGGGTATTTAGGCCATAGGTAGCTCCAAATCTAGCAGCATTATCATACTGTATGTTTGACATATGGGGGGCAACCCTATCTGGGACCAGTTCAGCCCCCCCCAGACCCCTCCAGATTTCCTAACTCACAATGCTCCTTACTCACAGTCTACTTTTTGGATTAACTTTGAGCTTGGTTCAGATCATGGGCTACAGTCCTGCTGGCCAGTGTAACTAACCCAGCATAGGTGGTGGCAGAAGTATAACTAGTAGTGAAACTTGTTGTTATTATTGTTATTGTGAGTTCAAGTCAACTCTAACTTATGGCAACCCTAGCCTAGGGTTTTCTGGGCAAGATTTATTCAGAGGAGGTTTGACATTGCCTTTTTTTCCTGAGGCTGAGAGAGTGTGACTTGCTCAGGGCCACACAATGGGTTTCCATGGCTGAACTGGGATTAGCACCCTGATCTCCTCCTCCAACATTCAAACCACTACACCACAGTGGCACAGCAGTGTTGATAAAGTGGCCAAAGGCACTGAGATGGAAGAGAGGGGGAACAACTGTGAAAGTTGTCTCTGTTGCTTAAGAGTGGTCAAAACAGCTTATTATGGAAACAGCAGATGGCTTTCTCTTCTTCCTCTAATCCAAAGAGTTCCCTCTGTTTGTAGATGAGATTCTTACTAATAGGACACTGGACATTATTCACACAATTTGTTTCATTGCCTTGTGTTCACATTTCTGAGGGACCAGGAAGAATTTTTGGCAGGCTAACCTGCTCTGTGATATGGGTTGAGAATGTGAAGCCCACCAGATAACACTGGACTGCATTTCCTGGTAGCACTTCTCAATATAGCCACTAGTGGTGTGATGAGAGTTGAAATTCAATAACATCTGGAATGCTCCATCTTTCACAGCCCTGCTCTAGCAGAAGCAGAGGATATAGAGAGACACTAGAGAAACACTAAGATGTGAATATGGTGGGGTGGCAGCAAAGCTTACAATCAGTGTCCTGTTCAAGATGATGTTCTGCCATCACCCTAACTACTCGAAACTGTTGTAGGTGCTGGCTATCCATTGCCAGGCAACAGAGTGCAGAAATGGCAAGAAGCTGTTCAGCAGACAAACTGAAACAGCTTAGCTTTTCAGCTGAGCTTGCCTGTTGTTACCGCAGTTTCTAGCCCGGACTTGAAGGATATTAGATATCACTTTGATATCAATAATTTGGCCTTCTTTACCTCTTCCTCTCGACGTGCTGCGAGGTCCCCCGGACAAGCTCGCAGACAGGCATGACCGCTAATCGCTGTAATATTCCAAACAATACAGGCAGACCAGAAATAGCCATCCTGCCACTTCAGGAGACCTCAAAGGCAAGTACTCTATTATGTATGCACACTACTTACAAAGAACTCCCTGCCCCGAGCAGACAGCTTGATTAGAAGAATCCTCATCTGTCAAGCACTTTGCGTTTGCATACTGTCTACTCCATTGTCAATTCCAACTTAACTCAATCATGCTAAATTCTGACCTTTCGGAGGCTTTGTCTCCAGCCCGAAACTCATTGTTTTCCCCAAGTACGGACTAGCCTGTGGCCACATTTTCCCCTAAAAAAACCCCTGATTTTGAGAGCTTCCTTGGATCACTCCCAACTTCCATCCCGTCTTGCTGCGGCTTTGCTTGGCAAGCCTTCCCCTCAGTCCCACGTACTGAGAACTCCATACCTCCGAACTTCTGCTGCAGACTACCTGGGCTTCAGGACAGGTGTAGTATTACCCAAACCAACAACTCCTCTAAAAATCCCACTCCAACCTTTATTTCTATAGTTATCTGAGTGAGTGTGCTGCATACACTGTTTGATTGTATTTTAATAAAAACCACAATTATTATTTCAATTCTGTTTGCTCCTTGACTCGGCCTGACCCCGTAGACATTGGGTAAAAGATCTCACTCCATTGTCCTGCCTCTCGTATTGCTAGCTTGTGCTCTTTGCTAATTTCCTCAACTAGTATAATTTGGAGCACATTTAGGTATCCCTCCTGGGACCCCCAGAAAACAGGGTAACACTGTTCAGGGTGGAGTGGAAGAATAATCAAGAGTCAGTTCAGGAGTACAGGAATCCAGTGTGCAGCAGGGTCAGGCAGTCTGAGGGTCAGAGAATCCAGGCAGACAGCAAGCAGGAAATCCATACCACACAAAAGCAAGGGCTGGCAAACATACAAGTCATTTCTGGCATCGGGCCACAGCCTTCTGCCTTCCTTAAAAAGGCTGGAGCTGGCTGGCTCTCATCCCAGCATGACTAGCTCTCAGTGCACTTGTGTCTGCTTGTCCTCCTTTGAGGCTGCTATTCACCTAGAGAAGCTGACTCCCGGCCCATGACAGAAACCCACATCTTCACTGTTTTAACTATTAGATTTATTTCACTACAAAGGTTAAGTGTGTGCTTAATTCATCCTTCCCAACCTGGTGCTCTTCACATACATTTGAGTACAATTCTCATCATCCCCAGCTAGCAAGATGGGCACTAGGTTAGAGGAAGGCTGGCTTAGCTTTCTTCCATTTGTTATTCATGTTTTGCACACACACACACACACACACACACACACACACAAAAAGCCATCTTATTTTGAAATTGCCAGATCAACACTGACCACATGATCTTGTGCAATATTTAATTATGGAGAAATCCCACTAGGGTTGACTCCATGGTAAGTTATGTTGAGAATTGCAGGCCTAAAAATTAATGGTATTAAGGTTGGATTACTGTTTTGTGGTCTTCAGTGGTTCTGATGTGGATTTTCTAATCCCTGTTAGATCATTGTAGCAGCATATTCCCTCTTTGTTTTTGTACTTGGCAGTCCGATACGAAAATCAAAGGTGACGTATAAAGCTATATTAATATTTGTTTCCCCTAACAGAACTAAAAACCACATCAGACAAATGGTTCAGTGCAAACTCACAATTTGGATGTACCTAGAAAAAGCACTTGTGATGAAGGGTTCTTGGCTTCTGCTGAAGTTTATGCACAGGGGATAGTTTAGCAGTTTGCTGTTGATACTTCATGCAAAACAAGACTCTTCCTGTGCCCCACCCCAGCTGAACTGGGCTTTCACATGTGGCTTTGACCCAAGCAAGCTCTCTATCTATGGAACAGAAAGTCTGAAGTGGTTAGAGAATGCAAGTGTTATAATGGATAGCTCCTCCAATAAGGATGAGGAACCTGCTACCTTCCAGATGTTGTTGGACTTCAGCTCCCATCATCCCTGACTATTGATCATGATGCCAGGGGCTGATGTGAGCTGGAGTCCAACAACATCTGGAGTGCCGTCTGTTCCTTCAATTATACACAACAGAAATCCAGCTGCCTCAGAACTTCTTATCTTTTTGCCTCTCAGTCTTCATGGAAAAAGCTGAGAGCTACATTTTGCCCCTCCCCCCACAAAAGCCCAGTTAAGATAGCTGGTTTGCTCAGGGTTACCCAAAAATGTAGTGGTTTGCCCAAGGCTATCCACTGAATGACACAGGTGAGAAGGAATCCAAATCTGAGCTTCCCACATGCAAGCCTATCACAATAACCAATGCATGACCCAAGACCTCAGCCTACTTGCCTTAAAAGTGAGTAATACAATCTCAAAAATTTCAAACTTTCTGCTCTCTAATGCTTCATTATGCGAGATGAGGACAGCCTTTGGATGAAATGCAATAAATAACAGAGAGGTCTTCTTGGCAAATATTCTGCCATTCTAGATTTTGTTTCTTTCAATTCCCCAAGTGGAAGTATCTTACAAAAAAGTCTGGCGAGTTTTTCCAACATCAGATAGGCCCTTTGGTGTTTTTTTTTTAAAAAAATGGCTTCCTTCCACAGACGCATTCTCTCACTTGAGGCATGCTATAACCATGCTTGGCACCTTCAAGGCCCTTGCAGCTGGTGACTTCTGTGTCTGTCAGGCAGTGAATCTACTCTGAGATTTAGTCTGAAGTTTAAAGGCATTATCCAAGGTGCCAAACTACATTCCCCAAATAGGCTCAACATCTTTAAAGTTCAGATGAAAGTCCAGAGTGGATTTTCTGCCCCACTGGCATGGAAGACACTGGGTACCACTGCATCAATGCCCTCACTGTTTCTATGACTCATGTAAGGAAAGTGAAAGCAACATTGCATTCACAGATGTGTGCTTTCAGTTGTTGTTGGGCTGCATTTCCCATCCAACTCAGCGAACCTGAGTGATGCCAGAGAGCCCCTTTGGGGAGATCAGTGCCAATGAGAAGCTTCCATAGGAAGGTGAGAGCAAGGTGGAGGAGTTTGCTTCTAAAAATGATCTAAGTCTGCAATTCTGTCCATGACAATTTGGAAGGGCTTCTGCCCTGAACTCAGTAAAACTTACTGCATCAGAATAGACATGTACCATAGACAACCAGAGTTGCAATTCCATACTCACTTTCTTGAGAATAAATCCCATTGGGCTCAGCAGCATTTACTTCTAACTACAGGATGTATAAATGCCCTGTAAGAGTATAATCATATGCATGTCAAAAGTAAATTGAGCAGAAGGTCTGGGGAAACCCTCAGATTTGCAAAAGCATCTTCTCCCCCCTGAAAAAAAATGTTTGAGGGAAAGAACTAAGAGATGGAATCCCAAACATTGGTAGTTGGTAGTTTTAATGTGAGTGATGCAGGGAATCTACCCTGATATTTGGTGTGAATATTTAAGGGGCTGTCCAAAGTGCTGCACAATTTCCTAGGTTCAGGACCCTGGATAGCTCCTTTAAAGTTCAGGCTACAACCTGCAGCAAATTCACACCATTGACTCCAAATGTGACGAAGTCAGACAAGCATGATCAGTGGCCGCAGAATTCTGACTGGTTGTGGAGGTGATGGAAAGCTGAGCAGAGGGGACTCGAACGGAACAGCTGGAACTGGGACCCCTTTGCGCTGCAACATTTTGTTGCAGGTCACACTAGTTCTTACATATTTTACAAATTGTTTAAAACACATCAATAATTCCACATTCTTTTTGTCCATCACATTTGATAAATCTTCCTTTGAGTCATGATAAAGCAAAACAGTATTAAAACTTCAGCCCTATACCGTAACCTCCAATTGTCTCAATTTGGCAGGGACAGTCCCAATTAACCAACTGACACCCCACTTTTTCAGATGCTTTTACAATGTCCCAGTTTCTCTCTCCTCCTCCTTTGTCCTCTCCTTCCCTTTTCTCTTCAGTTTCCTTCAATTGCTGGAAATGGAGTTCAAAGTACAAAAAGTAGTTTGCACTCAATGAACTCAGCAGGGCAAAGAGAGAGGGATAGAAGGTTGCCCTTCTCAGTAAGCTCAGGCAAAAGCAAACTGCTGCAGTGTCTCCTAGCTTGTCTGTTCTTCCTCATGAATAACTTTTGCCATCTTGACCACGTTCTGACGTTGCCTGGCCACAGGCATTCCGGTTTTCATCCGTGAAATGTTAAAGGGTATGCTATACCCTGCAGGATTTACTTCCATATTAGGGTTGTACTACGTCCGTTGATTTCAATACCTAAAAATCAGTGTTGGCACTCCTATTTTAAAAAGAACATCTGGTTTAACATTAGTACTAAATCTGATGGTATAGATAATTAATTCTTCACTGGTGGGAATCTTGTTTTGTTTCCAGGAGTGTGATAATGCACAAGTGGGCTGCTACAACTCTGATAAATAAGTAGAATTGCTTTTTCCAGAAAGTTGTGCTTTGATAACCATCCCATGAAAGCACAGCCCTTTGCTCCAGAGTTTCAAAGTTTTGTAGGATCCTTGTTGTTGTTGTTGTTGTGTATCTTCAAGTCATTGCAACTTGTGGCGACCCTAAGGTGACCCTATCAGGGTTTTCTGGGGCTGAAAGTATGTGAGGCACCCATGGTCACCAATGGATTTCCATGGCTGGGCAGGGAATCAAACTCTGGTCTCCATGGTCATAGTCCAATGCTCAAGCCACTACCCCATGCTGGCTCTCTTGTAGCACTGTATATTTTTTTTTATTTTTCCAAACAGATCTAACAAGCAACCTGGTTTCCCCACTTTTTGATACTCTGATAGAGCCAAGCTGGCATATCCCTTTATTTGAGAGGAGAGAAAGGGCTTTGGAACAGCTCTCGTGGCTGATGGCATAATCTCATCCTCCCTTTTTATCTACTGTTCATTGTATAAGGATAACCTTTGGGGTCTGGAAGAATGAAGGGTTCCCATCCAGAGTTTACCACATGGTTTCGAAGGGCAACTGAGTTATTTGATTAGAGCCTGCCGAAGGGCCGCAGCAATACCTCTTCTGGCTCCATCATCGCTGACCATGAAACCGCAGCCACTGCTGCTTTAATGTACTGTGGCTGAACTTATCACCAGCGGGTCAAAGGGGATGCAATTTACTTGGGCTTTGATGCATTTGATACAGCCAAGGGAGGGGGGAAGACAGTGGAAGGGGAAGATCGGAGGTGGCAGGGACAGGACTTTGCCTGTTTACACTAGAACTGGATTAGTGTGAAGTTGACAAAGCCTGCTTTCAAGCGGAGAGACTGCAGGGGGATCTAAATCACGAGAGGGTGCTGGTCAGAGCAGGAGGGATTCTGTTTGCTTAGATTGGGACTGACTCTGGAGGAGTCAGGCTGGGTGTCTGTCGGCAGGAGCCCTTTCATCTCCATTTCTCTGAATTGTTTGCCTTCCCTGGAGGGGATTTGCAGGAGAAGGGGGTTGGAGACGACTGTTCCCAAAGCTGTGTCAAGATGTGTGTGAAACAAGAACCACCTCCACCTAGGATGCAATGTTTTCATGTGCTAGGTGTTGAGGAACTTTGTCAAAGTAGCTCTTTCACTTGGAAAACTTGCTGTTGCTTGACATTTTTCTGTGATTTCTCCTAATAGAGGGATTGTTCTTGTGGCCCAACATGACTCCATGGGCATCCCTCACTCCAAGAATCTCAGAGCTATCAGCAAACAGCTATGCCCTGGTTTGCACATCATCAACTTCCCTCCAGGCTTGAAGAAAATGCAGTAAGATGCAATTGTAGGGTGTAGGGTCTGGGGCAGCTCAAGGCCCTTTCACACTACACAGCTATAGCACTATGATTCCACTTTGACGGCCATGGCTGCATCCTATGAAATCCTGGAATTTGTGTGACATTAGAGCTCTCTGGCAGAGAATTAAAATATCTCTCCCTAAGCTGCAAACCCCAGAATGTCATAGGATGTGGAAGTTAAGATAAGAAGTTAAAGTGGAATCATAATGCTTTAACTATGTAGTGTGAAAGAGCTCCTGGATTCAAAGCTCACATAGTACATGCATAGTTTCTAGTTTGGTGAAGTATTTAGAACTCTCTGCTAGAAAAGTCTAGTGCTGTAGGTCAAAGAAGTCGTTGGCCATTTCCACACTAGCCTGTTATAGTGCTATTATTCCACTTTTGACATCCAATGGAATCCTGGGGTTTGCTAAACTGCAAACCCCAGGATTCCATAGGATGTTGAGAGTGGAATAACAGCACTATAACAGGCTAGTGTGGAAAATGCCTACTAGGTCAGCAGAGAATTCGAATTCTCAAGTATCCATAGATGGTTCCATGTCAGTGAAAGTGGTTTCAAACTAGTATAACTATGCAGTATACATTTTAAGAGAGGGATGCATGAAGCCTAAGGTTAACTGAAGCTCTCAATAAGCTTCCCTTCTCCCAATCTGACATTATGATTTTAGCATATGTATGCATTTAATGGTTGCAGCTTCAAGTACTGGTTTACTTCCATGAAATTGGCAACAGTCTACAATGTGAATGGAACTTTACACCAGTGGTGGACAACTTGTGGCCCTTCAGATGCTTTTGGACTGCAGCTCTCTGCATCTCTCACCGCCAAGCTACACTGGCTAGGTCTGAGGGAGGTTGCATTCTAACAACATCCAAAGGGCCATAAATTGCCCACTCCTGATCTGCACTAACTTTCTCAGGTCCTTTGCACGTTAAGGTCTCTCTCCCTCCATACTGGACTAAGCCATCAGTTAAAATCTACAACAACATCCCCCAATGGTGATCTGTAGATGTGTTTGATGGACTACAACTCTCATCATACCTAACCAGCATGGCTACTGACTGTCCTGGCCAAGGGTGAAGGGAGTGGTAGTTCCCACCAAGCAGTGATCTACAAGAAGGGGTTTAAGAGAGTTTGCACCTTTGTGGGACAGGCCTCCCTCTGCTGTATCTATAGAGATCCACTTTAGTTTGACCCTTTTAAAAGATTGTTTTGGTAAGGTTCTAAGGCATTTTTGGTTAAACCACTGTTGAAATGAGAAGATGCAGCTATGCATGTGTGTTTCTATTTAATGGCCAGAATTTTGTTGATTTCTTACACATCATGAGCATGTTCTCCTATAGAAGCAGTTGGACATTTTTATTGAATGGAAAATACCTGCATTCAGTTCACAGTTGTGGAAATGGAGTTGCACATGTGCGCTATTGTGCATGCGGGTGCACATTTGGTCCTGCATTTGAGTGCCCATTCAAGTATGTGTATAGTTGTACAACTTTGTCATCCCACCCGACAGTTGTGCAGCAAAAGCAATGCACAGTTTACACTACTCTATCCTTGTGTACAATCAAAGCCAGAAAAATATATTTCACCACCGTAAGCTAGGTATGAATAATATTTTTGTTTATGGTTTACTGTTTTAACTTATATCCTTTTGAAAAATGTGGAAGAGACAAATTTACCACAAAAAAAAAATTAATTACTAAACATAGAGCAGAAAATTTGAATTCACTTTTTTTTTAAAAAATCCAAATATATTTTTTTTTCAACAAGGGATGTTTTTACATGGTTGTATTTTAATGGAGGTTGCTTATTTATTCAGCCAGTTGCTAGTGCTATGCCATCAAGCCACCAAGCATTCATAAAAGTTACTTTTAAAAAATTATAACTTCAAGACTTGCCCAGTCTGCATGACCGGGTGCCATGTTGGCTGGGGGTGATAATTGTCATGGTCCAAAAAGGTAACTTTCCTAACCTCTGCTGAGATATTGGGAGATATACAGTAGGTGCATGTTTAAACCAGTCCAAATTAAGTAAGAAACTTGTAGGAGCTGTAAAGGCATGACTGTCTCAGGCTGTGATGTCACAACAGTGGGACAACAACAAACAGGTAAGAGTTCCCTGGCACTTTCTACTCCTGAGACGGGAATGTGTATCCTGCCAACTTTGTGCAATTCCTGTCAGTCTTAGCCAGTATGGTCAATGGTTGGGGATGATAGGAATTTCAGTTCAACAATATCTGACCAAATATTATCCATCCTTTCTCTATTCTACTCTTCTTCTCAGTATTAACTCTGAGACGTGTAAGAATAAGATTCTACATATACACCTCAGTTAATGGACCAGATGTGTTCCTAAGCATTACATCTTTAACAGACAATTTGGTACCAGAGGCACAAACACCATGGAAGGTCTTGGGATAGCTTCCTACATCACACAAAAAAAAGAGTAGCTCAACATGTTTCAGCAAACTTTTTATTCAAAACTAGCAATATGGGATATGTGAAATGAAGCAATCAGGGGAGGCAAGCTTCATTTTGGAGACCTCTTCAAAGCCTCTTCCCAAATGCATCCAAGGACAACATTTTCTTTCACCAGCCTCCATTTTCCTTATGATTTCCATTTTGGTGGCCAAACTTACAGATCTATGCTTTCAATATATTTAAAAGGGTAGCTATTAGGTTTATCTGCTCCCTTTTTTTCTTTCTGTTTTGCCATTCACATATGCTCAGTAAGGGATCCTGGAGGCAGCTGCCGTCTCCTTTGCCTGTTGTGGGCAACCACACCCAGCTATAATAGGATTGCCTAGACTAGAATGAGTTCTTTCCTAGCTCGAACTTTGTTGCATTGTTTACTCCAGACATGTTGCTGCAATCGAATGCCAAAGGTCTGCCTTTCTCTGGCCTTACTTCACTGTCATTCCAATGCCAATGCTGCTTCAAATGCTTCCAGACAGCCAGAAGATGGAGAGGAAAGAGCAGAGCTGGATGGGCACAAAAAGCCTTTGTAAAAAAAAAAAAAAAGCTTCACTGTCAGAGGCTTTGTGAGCTGAGGTATGCCTGTATTGACTCTTATTAAAATATCAAAATCCTGCTTATTCCTTGTTAATAATGGTTGGAGCAGAAGTGAATGGGGCACCCTTACCTGTTCCGGAATAGAGCAGAACAGGGGGGGGAACCTTGTAAGAGTGGGAGAAAAAGAGTTTCTCCTTGGAGTTTCCAAGGAATGCCCTGGGATGAAAAGAATGTTCCCTGGTTCTTCAAAACGAAGCAGAGAACTACAAATACAATTACGGCCAGATTCAGCATCATTTGTCTCATCTGAATCTGCTCTGTGAGAGGTCTGGGCCTGATGGAAATTCTAGTCCAGCATCAGGTTTCTCTGCTCCATATCCTGAAATGGAGGAATATGCACTGTGAAAACTAAGATAGAAAGAATGTGCGTAATGACTATATATAATAAATACAACATACAATAATATAAATAATATAGAACTTATCAAGTTTGAATGATTAATACATGAAAGAATTGATGGGGGAAGATTGTGTTGAAATAACTTCAGATTTTCCAGAGTGGTCATATCATTATTAATTATCTTTCCTTATTTACCTGTTATTCTTGGAGTTCATGTCTTTGTACTTGGACCTGTTCCAATTGGACTTTGCATAAATTCCTTATTGGGAAAATTGCATACACTTCTATTCATTGTTCATCACTTTTTTCATTACTTGGGAAAATAGCTGTATTTGATTTTTAATTTGTTTTTCACACCATGAATATGTATTGACTGTTAATAGGACATTCCGTCTGGCAATATTAGGCATTCCACCCAGTCCACAGATGTCATACTTTCAATTTCAAGACTACTTTTTCAGGTAGGAGACCTTCCTGCATTTTGGTTGTTTTGTTGTTCCCCGTTCCCTGTCCATGTCTAATGACAGTTGGGTTGGACTGGCCTCAGCAGGTTGGAGGCACATCAGATTTTTCTTGAATCTATGTTGTAAGTCTGTTCCATAAGACTCTTATAATACTCCTGCAGGATCTGCTTTCAGCTCACTGAATACTTTCTTTGAACAGAAGACTTCATAGATCATGATAGGCTGATCAGCGCATAGAGGTACTGGCAGAATTTAGAAATCTTATTGCATATCCCTGAATCCTCCAACCAACATGGACAGTAGCCATGCCAGCTGGTAGCGGTAGTCCCCAAAAGTCATTTCCCCCCCAAGCTCTGGGCAGTGGAATGGGAAAGAGGAGCCTAATGACCATGCGTCTTATGAATCCTAGCACCCTGCTGATAGACCCAAAGTTTTTCCATTTTCATCCTGTGCCTACAGTGAGAGGAAAAGTGTATTCAGCAGATAAGTCAGGAGGAGGCTCAGCTAGCATAGCCAGAGGTTAGGGCCATTTCCATAGTAGACTGTTATAGTGCTATTATTCCACTTTCAACATCCTATGGAATCCTGGGGTTTGCAAAACAAACTGGTTCTTCAAAACAAAGCAGAGAACTGCAAGTACAATTACAGTCAGATTCAGCATCATTTGTCCCATCTGAATCTGCAAACCCCAGGATTCCATAGGATATTGAAAATGGAATAATCTTTGCTGGGACGGATATCAGTGATGAAAATGAATGTTCTACCAAAAATGAACTATTTTTTTCAAAATGTGCCTATTATTACAAGCATTAAACCTTTTGTTCAATGGAAAAGAGATATAATTAAGTTCATATGGCAGGGGAGGAAACCAAGAATTAAATGGAGAATTATGATGGACACAACAGTAAGAGGTGGTCTAGGTTTGCCGGACTTACAAACATATTATAAGGCTGCGGCATTCACATGGATAAAAGACAGAATTCACGGCTGCCCAAAATTTAAAAGAAAACTATTACAAACTATTTCATAGATGGTACATGACACCAGAAAAATTAAAGACAATTTATAAGACAGGTACAGGCCAATGTTAGAAATGTCAAGAGAACTCTGGTACACTATTTCATATGTGGTGGTCATGTCCTAGAGCACAAAAATACTGGAAAGAAATACATAAGAAAATAAGTTCAATTTTGAAGATTCAATTCGGGATGACACCTGAATTTTACTTGTTAAATATGATACATACATTAGATGGAACGCCAGCTAAGAGACATTGGAGAATTATATTGTACATGGTGACGATGGCCCGTATTGAATATGCACGACTTTGGAAAAATGAAACTACACCCACAATGGAACAGTGGTGGACAGCTTTTATGGAAAGCAGAAATGCGGACATACTTACACAAAGATTGAAAGGGAAATCAGATGAGGATATTAACAAAGAGTGGAAGATTGTTACAGATTTGGGTTGAGAGTTGACAGAGGGTAATACATTTTTCATGATAACAATTATTATACAGTTAACAGTTAATGAAATATCATGTAATAAGTAAAGTAGAGATAAATAGCAGGAACTAATAAATCATAGATTATTAACATCTTATTGCGATGAGTGGTATAATAAATAGAGGGAATTTTAACTATTGTAATCCAGAAAGGAAAGGAAGAAGGAATAACATTACATGTGAACATCGCAGAAATTATTGTTTGTTTTCTTTGTTGAAATGTGAATAAAATTATATAAAAAAAAAAGAAAATGGAATAATAACACTATAATAGTCTAGTGCGGAAATGGCCTAGAATAACTGATACTGGAGTACTGGATAGTGGAGTGTTAGCAGCCCGGAGGAAGTAGAACTGGACCTGAAGCAGGAGTAAAGTCACCAGGCGTTAACAGTCTCCACAGAAAATAAATTTCACCGTTAATTTCTCTGCCATCTCCTCAGCAGGCTTTTCTGTTTATGCCGTTTGTTTCACATAGATGTCACTCCTGTCTTAGACGAGGGCTCCTTGGAGTGAGCCAGTTAAATAGGCCTAGTGCATTATAGTAATGGAGTAACTGTATAAAAACAATGAAATCCAATCTCTTTAAACTGATTTGATGTCTGCCCGAACCACAACATTTCCTGCTAATGGCTTCCTTCATTTTGTAACTATGATCTCCACCTGATCAGATTACAGCTGTTTTTAATTACAAAGCTAATAGAATTTGTAGGCAGTGTCAGGCAGACAGCGCATGCCCCCTTGCGAGCAGAGTGGCCAGGGTGGATGGGTGGGTGGGTGGGTAGGAGGGAGGGAGGAGGGGGTGTCGGGGTTCTTGATGACCGTATTAAAACATACACAGCCCATCAGCACCAACTGTCAAAACACTGAAAGGAAGGGCTTAAACAGATGATAATATTTGCAGCCACTCTGCTGACATGTTGGCACTCTGGGTCATCTGTGGGAAAACAAACTGTACTCTTCTTGATGTATATGCCTTTCTCACAACCTGAGTACTGAGCTGTAAATATATTTGCATGCATATTAGAGATATATCACATTTACCTCCTTCATTGCAACAGAGGCAGCTCAGCCTCTGTAACTCATTCATGGTATTTAGGGATCTGGATTCTTTGACCACAGAAAGCACCACTTGGGCCTTGAAGCCAGAGCTTGGGGAAGTTACTTTTTTGGGACTACAGAGTTCCCAGTAATAGACAAGGTACTAGGCTCTGATTACTGAGCATTGTTTCTATCTCTAGCCCATTTTGTCCTGCCTGCGGGTTTCCCATCACTGTCAGATGGCCCACTGTAGGAAACAGGATGTTCCTTGATGGGAATTTGATGCACCTCTGGTCAAACCCTACAGTGCTGTCATGATTTTGGCTTTGGGTGTATCCTTTGATCCTCCCAGTATAAAAACTAAAATATTAATAATAAAACAATTGTCAAGGATGATTGCTAAAATTATAGTAATTGTGACAAATCGCCTGACTTCTGAGTTGCTCAGCAAAGACTCCATTGAGATTAAATTTGATCAATCAGTCAAAGGCAGAGGCCCTATATCACATGAGTTCCACCTGTCTACCAGTTCCTAGATATGCAAGTGTTGAAAAGGCAGACAGATGCTCGCTCTCCCATTTAGTGGTTAGGGAAGGGTATACAGTTTAGGGCAGCATCCAGCTTCAGCTTTGTAGTTGGGAACAAACAGCAACTGTTTTTCTCTTCCAGTTGGAAATTCAGGAGGGAAATAGCTGCTTCCCCACCCCCGTATAGCCCAGGAGGCCCTCTCCCTCTCCCAGCCATTCCATGGCTGAGAGAATGTGCACTCAACCTTTGCAGCAAGCTTCCAGAGCAGGGGGGGTGACCTTGTAAAAGGAGCTACTGTATAGCTCATTACACAATGAATGTGAAAGGACATGCACACTCATAAAGTACACATATGTTACCAATGGGATTCCAGCCATCAACTTCAATAATTAGCTGGTAAGATATTTGGAGAGCCAGCATAGTACAGTGGTCTGAGTGATTGGCTAGGAGACCAGAATCCCTGGTTTGTGTGGAAACTCACTGGGTGACCTTGGGCAAGTCATGTTTTCTCAGCCTCTCAGGAAAGTAATGGCAGCCCCTCCCCCCAAGTAAATCTTGCCAAGAAAACCCCATTAGGGTCACCATAAATCAGATATAACTTGAAGGCATAGAACAGCAACAGTTGATATATTGACCAATAGCAAAAGTTCAATTTTACAGCAAAAATTAAAATCGTACAAAGAAATGAGATATAGACATATAATATAAAATGAAATGAAATGAGGAACAGAATAAAATGAAGATAAAAGTTACCACTGTAAACAATAGTATAAAAGACTTGAGAAAATATAAAGATAAAAAGATGCAAATGGCAGATAAGCCTCTCTGGGAAGGGTATTCCACAAGTGGTGTGATATAGTAATGTATGGAGAGCTGAGTTTTGAAAAAATGGTGTTAAGAGTGCTTTCCCGGATGTAGGTACTGGCAGGTGATCAACCCTGTGTACCAATAGTCCTACAAGCCATACCTGCTGGCATGGGAAAAGGGACAAGACTCCACTCTAGTTGCTGCTAGTCCATACGAAATGGTTCAAGCCAAACCTGCTATGGCAGGACATAGTCATCACTAAATGAACCACTATTTTCACAATGAGAGACATCTTTGTTTCAGAGGCCCACTACCAACATTCATGACAGAGTGATGACATTTTTTAGTTGTCTTGGTCAACAGTGACTCCAGCAAAGTATATGTGACCTTTCAAGGACATGTTCTTACGGCAACTGGGTGTGCTCCTTATTTGAGGTGGAAAGGATATATGAGGGATCCCTGAAATAGAAGTCTCCTTTTCTTCTGAGGCAACTCTTGCTCAAATCAGGAAGCCCAACTTGAAGACCACATATGATTGGTGTACAGTGTAGGGTGTCCATGTACTTAACTTTAAGAGGGAAGTCTTCTTTTTTGAACATGCCTTTTGTCTAAAGGGTTGTCCAACCCAAATCTGGTTTAAGAGTAAATAACCGTTAGAAAGGAGAGTGAAATTGCCTGCTCACAAAGGACCATTTAGATGGCTGATGGAGCAGGCACAGAAGTTACATATTCACAGCTTTCCCCACTAAGATGAGATATACTGCATTTCTGTTAAATATCTAGTAATCATATGTAAATTTCCTTCTACTGATTATGTCTCAGTTTGCACCTATATACACAAATTGGCACATGAAGTTTATATGTAATTCTGTATCTTTGTTCTCTTTTTTGGATGATGTTTAGGTGACCATCCTAATACAATGGTCCCTCTCAGGCAGCTCACACTGAACCATCTTCATATAATTTATGCAGGAACAACAACAAAAATTATGCGTCCAAATCCCAGGATGGAAAATGTGTAGACGTACCATCAATAACTGTAAAGCTGTATACAAGTTACACTTACACACAAATATACACAGACTCCTCTTCATCATGTCTATGGACATAGTGCAGCCTCTGTGGTTCATGTATATGGAGTTGGGCAAACAATGCCCCCCAGGCTATTCTTGCAGCCCTCAGTTTGGTGATAACTGGTGGCTCCCATGTTCAGTGGGGCTGTGAAACCACTCCAGATTTGATTCCAGGTTTTAAAAGAGCTCTTCAAGGTGCTGAACCCTATCCCCCCAAATAGGTTCAGCATCTTAGGAGCTCCTTTACAACTAACCAAAACCTGGAATGGATCCACTGTTCCACTGACATGGGAGCAACCAGCTGCCACTGCCTCAACCTGTCCATACTCTCTGAACCATACCACCATGGGAGTGGACGAGGCAATCTGATAAAAAAAGGAGTGAATTATCTCTCCTGCAAGTCTCCAGGAAAAGTAATTCACTTCTTAAATAGACCAAAGGGGGCCACTGCACTGTTAATATTTTAAAAATTCAAAGTCAGGAGCAGATTTCCAGCTACTTCTAATTTTTACAATTTTTGTCAGTCCCTGTGGCTCTTGGTTGATGCACAGGCAGAAAACTGGCCCCTAGACCCATTTTTCCATCCTTGCATTCAGGCTACCTGCATTTGGCTTGTGTAAACACAGAACAGAACCATTTAGATCTTAAAGTTAACTGTTTTATGTAAACACAAGGTCTTAGAGAATGGATAACTGGATAACAGAGGCAGTATCGCTAAACATTTTAGGCCCTGGAAGCAGAAAATTCACCCTCCTCCCTCAGTACTATTGAAATATAATAAACATGACAGTGCAATTCTGTATTTGGCTATTCAGAAGAAAGCCTAAGTGAGTTCCTGATGAGTGTGTATAGGACTGTGGTCTAAATATAATTGAAAATTTGCAGCTCATGAATAGGGCTCCATCCTTTTCCTCCTTCTGTAGATCAAATCACTTTGCAAAATGAATAGGTCAACTGTGGGGCAGAAGTATATTTGGGAGATGCAACATGCTGTCCAGTGCAATATGACCATCCAGACTTTTATATTTTTCAGCTCAGTGTTACACACCAAAGGAAAGGACAGAAGAGAAATACAGGAACATTACACCATTTGTAACAATGATTATTTTTTGATCTGAACATTTTTACTTGCTGAAGAAGGGAAGTCAGGTGTTCTCCTCAGAGTTTATGGTTAATATAAATGTTTCTCTTTACATCAGTGCGCATGTGACTGCAAAAGCTAAGTAACATGTTGGCTTTGTAAATCATTTAGGGTCCATCCCATGGCAACATTAATAATTTATTTGTGGACTTAATTATTCATCACAACAGGAGTCTCCTTCTTTAATTTCTTTGTATCATTATCTTCTTGGTTTCTTCTTTCACAACATACGCATTATCATTCTACAGTTTTATTCATCCTGCTTTACATCCTCAATACATTATTGGAGGAAGGGTTAACTGGCAGGAAATGAAATGCATCCAGAGAGACAGTCAAACACTGTGGAGAATCAGGTGTCTGGACAAACAGCAGGATTATTAATCTGAGGCTACATGGAAGACACACAGTGAAGGATAACTAGGCATTGAGAAGACAGTTGGGTTAATGAGGATACAAACATCCTTGTGCTTTCATTGTTTAGTTTTACTTATATGTGTTACTGTGATCCAGGCCTACCCGGAGATAGCACTCGATATCACTCTGATATCAAACCATTCGGCTTTCCTATGCCACCCCACTCCACATGTTTGCGAGGCCTCCGGACAAGCATGTAAATAGGCGCGACCGATAATTGCTGGACATTCCATCCTCCACCCAGGCAGGCCAGACAGAGCCAGTTCGTCGCTTCAGGGACCTCTCTGGCAAACACCTCATTGCATATGCGCAATACTAACAAAGGCTCCCGGCCCCGAGCAGGCAACCTGACAAAGCTGTACTAAGCGCTCCGCATTTGCATACTGGCTACACTATTGTTAATTTGGCTCTAAGTCAATCATGTCTTAGTCTGACCTTTCCAAAGCTTTGTCCCACTCCTAAATCGCATTGTTCTCACCGAGTAAGGTATGGCCTCCAGTCACAATTCACCCTATAAAAACTCCTGGTTCCGAGACCCTCCTCAGATCGCTCCTGAGTTCCAGACCGCCTTGCTGCCCCTTTGCCTGGCGAGCCTTCCCCTCAGTTCTGGTAACTGAGCCTGCTCAACCTCAGATCACTCGGACCACTCTGCTGCACCGAGTTTCTTCATTGCACTCCAACTTCGCTCTCAAGGTCCAGGACTACGAGACAGGTGTCGTATCACCCATTTCCCTCTAAAAACCCCTATTTCAAGTCAATCTCTGATTCTCTAGTTAGCTGTGTGACTGTGGTGTCTTTAATGTTTGTCTGTACTTAATAAACACCATTTTTATTACTTTAAACTGTCTGGCTGCTTGACTGACCTGACCCCGTAGACACTGGGTTGCAAGATCCTGCTAAGTTACCCTGCCTCTCGCTAGCTGTAGTGAGTGCTCCAGCTAATTTCCCCCAAAGTTGTGTCCTTGTTTGGTTATTCAGGTGTCCCTCCCGGGACCCCCAGAGATCAGGGTAACATATGCTGCTTTTCACGGTGAAATCAACATGGAAACATGATCATCATCTCATTTTATAGTTACATTATTTATGCATCTCACTGGAGAAATCATGTCCCCTATTATACAAAACAGGAATGATTGCTTCTTTACACTTCTGTTAGTTGAGGAAAAAAACTGCTCTCTTCCTCTGCCAGAGGCGGGAGGGGTTAAGCATGATCTGACCCTTGTTGATGCCCACTTCCCAGTAAGTGGAGGACCTTGCTAACATCCATGTTCCTCTGGCCCTCCTCCTCCTCCTTCTTGCTCTAACCGCCTGTTTGCTTTCCCACTTCAAGCACAAGTGACAGGAGCAAGGAGAAGGAAGGGCCACTTTGAACATTTCCACACGACACTCTTATAGCGCAACACTCTTATAGTTCCCCTCCTGGAACTGCAAACCCCAGGATTCCATAGGAGGTTGAAAGTGGAATCATCGCGCTATAAGAGTGTCGTGCGGAAATGGCCTCTGTTTGCCCTGGGGATTGTTATGGAAATGCCCAAGAGGCAAGCCCTGTTCAGGGAACGAGGCAAAGCCCAATATCATTCAGAGAGTTCTACATACAAGAAGAACTTCCTCCAAGACTTGCTTGCAATTCAGCACACCAAAGCCAACATCTTGCTAGTGACATAAGCAGGTATAAATGCACTACACATGTGGAATGATATTAATCTCTCTTTCTCTCTCTCTCTCTTTTTTTTTTTCTGACGATGCACAACACTTGTATCTAGCCATTGGTGGTATAAGTTGAGTTGTGCATGTGAGACTGTTGTGCATTAAAGGACATAAAGTAGCATGGTAATGCACATAGCTTCTATGCTTTCCCTTTGCACATTGTGCATTGCAGTTCCACACTGGTTTGTCAACCAACACGTTGATCACTGATCCATATACATTGCTCTGTGTTGGTATTCAGTACTGGGGTTGTGTAAGTGTAACTCCAGTGGCAGATATTTACACTACACTGAACCGTATAGGATCTCAGCCTGAAGAGGTAAAATGAAGTAGGTGTGGCTGGTGTTCGGGGCAGGAAGAGCCAGCAAGCATGGCTCCACAATCTCCTCAGCTGTCTGCACTAGTCTGTGAAGACAGAACAGAACCACAGTAAATGAATGTTACAGTGGTAAACATGGCAAGGTGTTAGCTTACTGAGGACATTTTGTCTAAGATCCATTCCCCAACTATGAAGCAAATGCTGCCATCCCCTTCTAGGAAGAACTAGACCTCTCCTGACCATGCTGACGATAAGGGTTTTTTTGATCTTGCCGTTTTTCAACTCTTAAAATGTAGTTTTCCTATATAACATATTATATCCATATGGGACAAAAGATTCTATAATGACAACAGCTAGGCCCACTAAACAATTAAAATATATGTAGCTAATTAGTCCCCTGGTTTTAGTCAGCAGTTATTTAAATTATAAGATGTGACTGGATCAAATTTTGAATAGATCTTCATATTTCTACAGCCTCAGTTAGAAGTCCCTTTTTTTTCATCCAACAGGTTGTAATGTAATAATCAAAACCTATCATTTTTATTTCATTTGAACAGTGGTGCTGGAGAAGAGTTCTACAGATACAGTAGACTACTAAAAAGATAAATAAGTGGTCCTAGAGCAAATTAGGTCTGATCTCTCCCTAGAAGCTAAGATGACTAAAATGAGATGGTTGTCCTTTGGATATATCATGAGAAGACATGACTCACTTGAAAAGACAATACAGTGGGCTCTCTATATTTGCTAGGGTTCAGTTCCAGGATACCTCATGGATACCAAAATCCATGGATGCTCAAGTCCCATTATCGTCAATGGATGTGATGCAAGTGTATCCATGGCAGCACATCACTGCAATTTTAGACATAGGAAAGCAACACTTTGCGTAGCCTCAAATTTGCACATGCAAGGGTCGTGCATGAGGGCCCACTGTAATGCTTATTAAGATAGAAGGCAGTAGGAAAAGAGGAAGACCACATTACGGATGGATAGACTCAGTCAAGGAAGCCACGGCCCTGTGTCTGCAAGGCCTGAGCAGGGCTATTGAGGACAGGGTGATGCAGGCCCTTTCCGCATGGCATTTGCCATGCAAAAGGGCGCCTGGAGCATCGTGCAATTGTGAGGAGAGATCTACACGACGCTCTCACAATCGTGCAACACTCCAGAGGCCGGTAGGCACCAATCGTGCACCTTTTCAGTTTTGGTTGGAAGCCGAAAATGGTACATGACCGTGCATTGCTCACGGGCCCTGCGCACACTTACCTGGCGTGCAGAGCCTCTAGAGCCACGCTAGTTGTGCTTCCTGCCCCAGCACAGCCTGGGAAACTCCCAGGCTGTGCTGCAGAAGGAAGAGGTGGGGCTCTTGCATGAGCAGGCAACTTGTGCGGAGCTGAAGCAGCAGGGACACGAGAGCCTCTCACCGGAGGCTGCTTGCGCGATCCCCGCGCCCCAGCACCGGAAAAAGGTAAGGTACGGAAAGGGCCTTAGAGGTCTCCCATACACAGAGTCACCATGACTGATGTTGTCAACGTCAAGTTGACTTCAAGTTGACTTTTATTTGTATTTTCTCTCAGCTTGGAACATTCCTTTTTTTTTTCAATAAAATAGTATATCATGATTATTTAAAAGTTGGCATTCAATTAAAGTTGATTACATCTTCATAGAATGAAAAATAAGGAAAAGAAAAGCAACTATGATGCAGTTTTTTAAAAAATAAATCATGTGTTGGTCACTCTTACAATATACTCTGAGACCACGACAGTATTAAGACTTGAGCCCTGTCTTCAGGGATACAGTCAGCTACCAAGGTCAGGGTGCTCCCCGATTCCTCAATTTTTTTTCCTTCTTTTGAACTCTTAAACCCTATGTTTGACATACATTTTTACAGTAACTCAAGACCTTGCAAGTGGCTAATGCCGTGATGTTTTCGCAGGGACATTACTATGCACTGCAAAATGTCAGGTATCAAAAAACAATAATATGTTTCTCAGAGGCGAAACTTCACACCAGCTGTCAGAGCAGGCAAAGTGGGGCGAGTTTGACCAAAAACACATGAAACGCAGAACTGGTATTTGGTTTAAAGGACAGAGATGAAGCAGGCACAGAGCCAAACTTGACCTTACTTGCCTTCTTTGCCACTTAATCTCCTGTTAAGCCAATGTATTTCATGTTCATGTTATTCTTCCAACGCTGAAAGGAACTTCTTCTAAAGTAAACATATGAAATTAAGACTGGGAGCCATGAACTCACACACATCTTTGCTGTTATAGTCTGATCAGCTTGGGCATACAATAACAAAGCAACGCGCATGCCAAACAGGGGTATAGGAGGGCCAGGTTTTGCAGGGCCAAAGTGCTGGGACTTTTTGGCCAGCATTTGGTTATTACTTGTGCATACATAAGCACAGCTTACATGTGTATAAGTTTCTTTTAGGATGGGGCACAGAGGGCTATTCACTTGCCTTTGTGTTCTGTCTCCAAACCTCTCATCACCCAGCAACTGTCAAGCCCCAGGAGGGGCCCCTGCTGCTATTGTTTAAGGTGGAGAGGGAAGGAGATAGGAGGCAATTCAGACCATTAAGATCTAGCTGTTCTCAGCTCCCAGGGGAAGGAAAAGGGGAGTGTACTCCATTTGAAAACATACCCTTATTTCTTCCCCCTGAGTGAACTAAAACCAGCTGGTTCTCCATGATCTGAATCAATTCCTGAAATATTTAACTGGGTGTATGTATGTACACACACACACACACACACACACACACACTTCAGTACATTTATTATCAATGATACACTATTAGTTGTAACTGGAAAACTGATCTAGTAAAAAAAATCTAGCTTTTGTTTTGAAATCTTTCATTCCAACTTCTATTTCGCTGGCTCCCAGTGGGTGTGGTTGCAGAAGGATACTGATCATCATGGCATCATAACACAAGGTATGGTTGGCCTTTGCAATTGCAATAGCAACAGAACTGATGTTTTGTTATCATTCTTAGTTTGCTCCAGAAGGGAGCCATGCAGGTCTGGGAAGGAAAATGAATTCACTTGTTATGTAGAGATGGTACCTAGAATGGTCATCCAAAGACATTTGCTGTGTGAGGGAGAACAGCAAATGGTGCCTCTAACCCACCTAAGTCAAGGTGCACCATGCCTAATCCTTGAACCAGTCATATTGGCACTTGAGGCAGAAAATCTGGCAAGCTTCTCTCTCACTCCCTCACAGTGAAAATATGACAGCTGGAATCCTTTTGGTTACATGCACACATATAACTCAGGATTATGTGTGCCTATATCTTGTTCTGGATTTTGCACAAGGAGTAATTCACTAGCTCCTTGAACAACATCTAAAATCATTCTACCCCAACAGCTGTCAAGCCCGGTGGGCCACTGCCATGGTGGAGGGAGGGAGAGAAGAAACCAAGCAATGGGGACTGTGGCTTGTTCCAGCTGCAGGTTTCAACCAGAACAAGGGGGGGAAAACATGGGCCATTTCCACACGAGACTATTATAGCTATATGATTCCAGGTAGCCCCTCCCGAAACTGCAAACCCCAGGATTCCATAGGATGTTGAAAGTGGAATCATAGCGCTATAACAGTCTCGTGCAGAAATGGCCCAGTTCATTCTTCCAGATGGGAGTTTCCTTTCTCTAGTTGGATGGCTGCAGCCAGAATGGACCACATTTCCTGCTGCTTGGCTGCCTCCTTCCCCATCCCCTGGCCATTAAACAGCCATGCCAATGCCCCCCTGGGGTTGACAACTGTCAGGGGAAGGGCATAGAACAGTGCGTGCCTGCTGAAGGATCTCAGCCAATAACAAAGTGAATAACTAAAGTCTCCTGCACACTACAAAAGTATAGTACTATTATTCCACTTCAATTGCCATGTTCCATCCCATGGAATCCTGGGATTTGCAGTTTAGAAGGGAGTATTAAGAATTCTCTGCCCAAGCACTCTAGTGCCTCACCAAACTACACATCCCAGAATTCAGTAGGATGCAGCTATGGCAGTTCAAGTGGCTTCAAAGTGCTGTAATTGTAGTGTGAAAATGGATGAAAAAGTTTATGCCTTTTCAGTCACAACATCAAAAAAATCATGTGCCAGCTGGTTGCTCCAACAATGGCTAGGCCCAACTGCCTGATTCACAAGGGTCAGAAATTAACCCAAGAAGAAGTAACAGCAGCAGCAAGAAAACCCTTTATCCTTGTACAGCCATGGCCTGTGTGTCACAAGAGAGGCTACATAGGTGCTGCTTTGGCCTGGGAGCTCCAGATCAGCAAGGAAACGTGAAGGTCAGGTAAATGGAAACAATCCTTCAGTGCTTTGTCTCTCCCATGGCTAAGCTCAGGACTTTTGGTCTCCACTGAGCTGTCAATCTGGCACCTTTCAGAAATGCTAAATACCCATTAAAGGGAAACACAAAGAAAAATCCTCTTTGGAGGAATGACATAACAATAAGGAGGGAGGGTTTTGGAGACACAGAGTCTTCTCCTCCTCATTGAGGTATATACCTCAGTGGCTTGAACTGCAGCATTCCCAAAGTCCCCAGTGGGATAATAAGCAGAGCAGCAGCACCAACACCACCTATTCAGGGGGCCTCCAACCCTGCCCAGGTAACAACATAATGAGCCTTTTTGGAAGAGCTCACATCCCTGCCAAAGGGGTGGAAATGGGGGGATGCTTTTGTTTGCAGTAATGAACCTGTAATTATGCTGCATTTCTTGGTTTTAGCCACATTTTTGTGGCTGTGCTGCTCTCTTTGTATTGACAGATTTATGGCTGGGATATTCTCTTGCACTGACTGCTGTATGACACTCAGCAGAGACTGTCTGCCTCCAGTTTCTTCTCCTTTCTGAGCAGGGATAAGGAAGAGGAAGTGTGTGGCACTTCAATTCTCACTTCAGAGAGAAGGCCCAGCCCCACCCCACCCCACCCCATCTGACATTTTGTCCTTAAAAAAAATAAATAAAAGGAACTACAGGTGAAGAGAAAGGAGGAAAATGAATAGGCTAGGCTAGATTAGAATGCAGTAGAGTAGAACAGAAAGAAAAAAGTTTGGTAAAGTTACTTTGAGGACTTGATTGAACATTAGAAAAAAACTGATGGTGAGAGCAAAGGAACCGATTCCGTACAGAGGTGGTGGGGTCTCCTTTTCTGGGTGTCTTCAAAAAGAAGTTGGACAGCTAACTGCTGGGAATGTTCTAGCTGAAGATCCTGCACTGAACAGGGGGTTGGACCTGATGGACCATAGACCATTTCCGCACTACAGTGTTAAAGTGCTGCTATTCCACTATCAACCTCCTATGGAATTCTGGGGTTTGTAGTTTAGGGAAGGGCACTTTGAATTCTCAGCCAAAGAGCTCTTTGGTCTCAGTAAACTACAAACCCCAGAATTCCACAGGGCGTTGAAAGTGGAATAGCAGCACTTTAACACTGTAGTGCGGAAATGGCCCAACTCTGTGAGTACAGGGGCCTTTCCACACTAAACTGTTATAGTGCTATTATTCCACTTTCAACCTTTTGTGGAATTCTGGGGTTTGTAGTTTATTGAGCCAAAGAGCTCTTTGTCTGAGAATTCTAAATGCCCCCTGCAAACTCCAGGATTCCATAGGAGGTTGAAAGTGGAATAATAGCACTATAACAGTATAGTGCAGAAAGACCCTGTGTTTCTATGACTCCAACCCCTTTAAAAACATTAAATAACTAAAAATCAATTAAAAACAGCCCAAATTCTCTTTTTAAAAAGTGTGAGCATCTGATACTACATTACTGATGGAGCTAAGCAGATGATGACCTCTTTCTTCCCCTGGAAGATGGAAGGATGGAAGACTGGAAGATATAGACATGAGTCTCATTGGCTACTCCCAACAACAGTAGATACATTGAATCAATTGTTTGGATGGTGAGTGAACACACTGATAAATCAGTGCCACTGGTTCCATGGTTTTACTCTAGCTGGGACTAAGAAAAGGATTCAAACCATAAACGCCAGCTGCCTAGGAGACATTTCTTATATTGAAGGGTAGGTTATATGTTCAAAAAGTCATTTTTAAAAACTTTTTAAAAGAGCGATAAAGCCAAATAAATAAATAAATAAATAGGCATTTTGTGGTTCTCACCCCCCCCAAAAAAAAGCTCAATAACACCACACTTTCAAATGCACGGATTAAACTGGGTAGGTGACAAGGTAACTTTGTTACCAGGCTAATCTGCTGCCTTAACAGAGACAGGGGATTTACATGCCCGTGTACAAAATTGCTGCGCAGTCACTTTTTAAAAGATGGAAATAGTAGAACTGGGGAGGGGTGAGGTGTTGAGAGAGATGGGGCAGCGTTGAGCGATTAGCAGTCATTTATGAAACAGATTTGGCTGGATAGTTTTTTTAGATAATATGCAAAGACATGTGTCACCAAAGCAGCCATCCTTAAACACTGCGGCTTTGTGGATAGGTTTGAGCTGGATGTTAACAAATGACTGTTTCAGGCATTATGGGTGACATTGCTTTATGTTTAGATTTGGGGGAAGGCTGTCAAAAAGCAATTAAAGCTGCAAGGCATCGTTTGGGGGCTGAGTTTGAAATTGTCCTTTGTGGATTTACTTCTTTAGAACTTTGGGGCATTTGAAAAGACCGTCAAATACTCTGAAGACTTTTTTTTTTTTTTAAGAAAAAGAAACTTTCTCAACACTCTTTCAGTCACAGTTTGCCAGTCTATGGCACTCTCCCTCTCTCCTTTTCCTAGCAGGGAAGGTAGCTACTAGACAGCTAGTATGGCATAGAGTCTGAGCATTGGACTATGATCCTGGAAACCAGGGTTCAATTCCCTGCTCAGCCACGGAAACCCACTGGATGACCTTGGGCTCATCACATATTCTCAGCCCTCACAAAACTCCATGAAAGGTTCACCTTAGGGTTACCATGACTTGAAGGCACATAACAACAACAACAATTTTTACATCATCACCCCAGAAAGAATGGGCAGACAAAGGAATCACTAAAATAGTAGATAAAGGAGGTGAGGAATTTGCATAAAATTGAATGCACAGACTTATATGTACATGTATAATGTTATAAACCATTGTTGGCACATCTGTCTGACCATTACACACAAAACATAAATGTTCAGCCTAATGCAGCAAGGCATTTATCACACACATTTTTTAACACATATACACATGGAGTCAGGCAAGAGCGCACACATACAATTTGTTCAGCCTAGGCCAAGCTTTACCATCTCTCAGTAAATACAATAAACCTTAAGTGCGTGGGAGATGTTTACCTAGACTTCCTGAAGTTTGTGTTAGCATCATACTTTCGGAAGCAGCTGCTGCCATGTGTCTACTTCTTGACTGGCAAGAAGGCATGAAAATCAGACAGCAATAGGCCGCTGGTTTGTCCTTTTGTTGATGCATTGGAGCACAATGGCTGAGGATTCTGAATGCCACCCTCGCTGCTGCAAATCCCAGGATTCAGTGGGATGGGTCCACAGCAGTTAAAATGGAATCTTAGTGATATCATGGTATAGTGTGAATGGGGCCCAGGATGATCAGGTAATACCTGGAGGCACCATGAACACATAAGAAGAGCCCACCTGGATCAGACTAAAGACCTTTCTTGCCCAGCATTCTGTTCCTACAGCAACCAATCTATGGGAAGCCCAAAGCAGGGTATCAGTGTAACAGCATTCTTGTGCTTGCACACCTGAGAAGTTTGGAACTCATCTTGATCCTCTGATACTGGCCAGTAACCAGTGAAGGGCACCAGGTTGGGGAAGGCTTTTGCGTGCCTACAGCTGTGTCAGTTCTGCATTTTCAAACCATATGTAACACTCTAGAGTTGATCTCTGCCCCACTCCCCACTTTGCCACCCACAAAAGAAGATAGGTTCAAAAACAAATAAGGTTAAGAGCCCTGAAACAATCCACAAGGAAACAGTGGGCCATAGAGTCATAGAATCATCTAGTTGGAAGAGACCAAAAGGGCCATCCAGTCCAACCCCCCGCTGTGCAGGAACACCCATCAAAGCATTCCCAACAGATGGCCATCCAGCCTCTGCTTGAAAACCTCCAAAGAAGGAGACTCCACCACACTCCGAGGCAGCATATTCCACTGCTGGACAGCTCTGGCCATCAGGAAGTTCTTCCTGAGGTTCAGGTGGAATCTCCTTTCCTGCAAAGAGACATGGATGGGTTGTGTAACCTGTTCTTGTTCGAGATCCTTAATCCTAATGACTTTTTCAAGTGCATTGTGATATCCATGTTGAGATGGGACAGCCGGAACAACCCAAAATTATTATGATACTTGATCTCATTGCACAAGAAATGTACATAATAAAACATTTGTTTTTGTTTTTTTAATGAAGCATTTCAAATCAAACTTAACACTAACTGCTCCAGCACATTAGTACTATAACCATTTCTAGCAGCCTTCAGATAACTCGGTCGATGTGGGACACACTGTAAAGCAATCATGTGGCCTTATACCTAAGCACATGCCAATCTCTGATGGATCCACTTTAGCTGCCAAGGTACCAAGGACATTTTGATGCCTGTGATGTAGTAGTGGTTTGAGTGTTGGACTGAGACTCCAGGAGACCAGTGTTTGAATCCCCACTCAATCACAAAGACCCACTGGGTGACCTTGGGCAAGTCACACTCTTTTGGCTTCAGATAATAGCAATGGTAAACGTTTTCTGAATAAACTTTACAAACAAAACTCTATGGATGATAAGGTTGCCATAACTCAAAGTCAACTTGAACAGCTTGAACAACTTGAACAACTTCAACATAACAGTGAGAGAGAATAAGAGGGCATTCATGCCAACTGGAATGGCAGTTTAATCTTTCTTACTTAATGGGGGGGGTCAGATTACCTATAGACCTACAGTGACCCCATGAAAGGATTTTCTTAAACAAGGAATAATCAGAGGTCCTTCCTCTGAAATATGGCCTACTTCACCTGGTATTCATTGGTGGTCTCCCATCCAAGTATTAAACAGGGGTGACCCTGCTTAGCTTCTAAGATCAGACAGGATCTGGTACATTTAGGATACCTGGACCTAGACAACACAATGTTGTTGTGTGCTGTCAAGTCGTTTCTGACATGTGGTACCCCTAGCATAGAGTTTTCATGGCAAGATTTATTCAGAGGGGCTTTGTCTTTGCCTTTCTCTGAGGCTGAAGGAGTTTGACTTGTCCAAGGTCACTTATTTATTTACAGTGGGCCCTTGATATCCACTGGGGTTTGTCCAGAGCCCCCTGGGACACCAAAATTCATGGATGTTCAAGTCCTACTGTGTACAATGGTATAGTGACATAGCGTCTCTTATATAAAATGGAACAAAGTTTGCTTTTTGGATTTTATTATTACATTATATTATATTATATTATATTATATTATATTATATTATATTATATTATATTTTTATTATTTTTTTGGAATATTTTCAAGCTGTGGTTGTTTGAATTCATGGATACAGAATCTGACTGTACTTAGAGGAAGGCAATGGCAAATCTCATCTGAATAGATCTTGCCAAGAAAACCCTAGGATAGGGTTGTCATAAGCAGGAGCTGACTTGAAGGTACATGACAATAAAAGCTTTTGTATTCCAATCCACTTAACAGACTGTCCCAGCTGTCTCTGTGAAACTACATTATTTTATTAATTGATCTGGTTTTAGGTTCTGCCTGGAGATTTTATGATGTTTGAACTGAGTATGCCACACAGATGGAGGTGTGGGTGTCTGTTACAAAATAGGTGGGGTAGTTTTAAAACAAGTACATTACATATTGAGAAAGAACAGAACTGAAAATAATTCAGAGTTTTGGCAGGGTCATATTTGAAACTTTAACTAAGCCTTTATTCTAGAGGCCTTCAGCAGATTGAATATGCTGTCAAAAAAAAAAATCTAAAAAACAATTTAAACCAGTAAGCTCTGTCATAGGGGTGTGAGAGGTGTTTGTTTAAACCCAGGGTTCTCTTTTTGAAAAAGCATTTTTCTCAGTGATGTGATAATTGCTTTTGAATAGCCCTGTCTCTCACTCCCTCTGCCCCCAGCAGGGCTACTTTTAAAAGAGTCTCCACTCTAATGAGATGTTGGAATAGTCTTTTAAAAAATAACAACAGTGGATCTCTCAAGACAAACAACAAAGAAGACCAATTACCAACAAAATGTGTTGAAGGGTCCCAGAGCCCAAGGCAGGAGAATGAGGGCCATTGAAAGGTCAAAATGATTTAGGGTATCAGGAAAGAGGGATGGGGAGACAAATAGGCTAGCTATTGTTCTAGATAGAAAACCCATCTAGCTTGATTGGATAACTCTTTGGGTCCTCAAGAACGAAGGGCCCACAATCATCATCATCATCATCATCATCTTTATTTATACCCTGCTTTTTTCTCAGGTTGGGATCAAAGTGGTTTACAATTTTAAAACTTAGTTAAAACTCCTAGAATACAAAAATTAAAACATAATTGAATAATTGAAAGAATTAAAACAATGTTAAAATACATAATTAATAATTCAAATATTCTTCAGGAACCCAATATTCAGCACTTGTTAGACAGCCCACATATAATCATACATTGAATGCCTGAACAAACAAATAAGGTTTGGGGACAAAAATGCAATAACATCCAAGATCTACAAAAAAGAAGAGGTTTGCCACTGCCTTCTTCCAAAGCTGAGAGAATGTGACTTATCAAAGTCATCCAATGGGAGTTTCCAAGACTGAGCAGGATTTCAATCTCTGGTTTCCCAGAGTCCAATATTCAAACCACTGCACCACACTGGTTCACAAAAGTAGTGCTTAAACTCAGCCTAAAAGGTGCTGCTAGATCCCTTCTCCATCCCTAGGCCTGCTTTCCTTCTTATGCTAAAATCATAAGTTATCCTGTTGAACCTAAAAGTTACTCCAGCCTCAGGGCTTTCTGTGGATTTGCTGGGACACACCTACACAGAGATTACTCTCTAGGATGGCTGGGTGACCTGTTTCAGATAGCCAAATTGCTTGTGTACAAGCACAATGGGGGGAGGTGTAGACCAGCTGTGTAATTAAGCCATTTTGGGTACCGTTGTGGTAAAAGACGGGTTATTAATTAAATGAATTAATAAATGGTGAGACACTAGAACTAGAATACTCTAGTAGAGAATGATAAACTCATATCTCAGGATTCCATAGGGTGTTGTCATGGCTCTTCAAGTGAAATCATAGCGTTATAATTGGGTGGTGTGAAAGGGTCTGGAGTCTGACCTCCAGACATCCCACTGATATTTCATGTTAGCTTGTGCTCTACTAGGAACCCTAAATCCTTTTCACATGTACTTCTTTCAGGCCAGGTGTCATACATGCTATGTTTATGCTTTTAATTTTTCCCG
This sequence comes from Ctenosaura bakeri, assembly GCA_948474755.1. Lineage (NCBI taxonomy): Eukaryota > Metazoa > Chordata > Lepidosauria > Squamata > Iguanidae > Ctenosaura > Ctenosaura bakeri. The sequence goes on along the minus strand of CAOLHI010000450.1, from coordinate 251,491 downwards.
CCTTGATGACTTCACGTTTATCCCTATTGGAAATCATATTGTAAGATTTGGCCCAGCTGTCCAATCTCCCAAAGTCATTTGATTTATGTTCCTATCTTCTGGGATATTCACTATACCTGCTTCTTTCATGTCATCTGCAAATTTTATAACCATGCCTTCTATTTCATAATCTAAGTCATTTATAAAGATGCAAGCAAATGCAAACAAGGGTGGCGGTATATTCTGTTTTTGCATCCAAAAGGAGAAAGGGCAAGTGTGGAAGAGAATAACTGTAGAATACCTTATGACTGTCTGTCTTGGATTTTTGACTCAGTTTTTCAATGGTATTGAAGAGAAATGAGTGATGTCAATCAAAATAATGCAAACCTTTCCAGACAATTAATGGTGGTTTTGGTTGGTCATTTCCACACTAGGCTGTTATAATGCTACTATTCCACTTTCAGCATCCTATGGAATCCTGGGGTTTGCAGTTTAGGGAGGGGCCTCTGAGGCCCCTCCCTAAACTGCAAACCCCGGGATTCCATAGGATGTTGAAAGTGGAAAATAGCACTGTAATAGCCTAGTCCAGAAACGGCCTAAGTGGCACAGACTGACTGTTTAATGATCTGTTCTAGAACCTTTTCTGCTCTCAGTGTCAAACTGATTGGCTGGTAGTTGCCCAGGTCCTCTTTTTAGCCCCTTTTTGATTATGGGTACACCTTTTGGCCTCTTCCAATCTGCCAGCTGTTCTGCCTCCCAGAATTCTCAAAAATTATTGACAGTGGCCCTGAAATTACATCTGCGAGCCTCTTTAGTGCATTGGATGCTGTTTATCCAGCCTTGGACATTTGAATTCATTTAGAGAGTAGCTAAGTATTCCTTTACTACCTCTATCTCTTCTGGCCTGTAGTTGTCATGACTGTACAAATTATTCTATATTCAACAGTAAAAGCAGTGTTTTCCTTTTTGGGGGAGAAAACTAAGGCAAAGAAAGTATTAAACAGCTCAACCTTCTCTTTGTCTCCATTTAACATTTCACCATATTTTCCATGCAAAGATTCTACAGTTTCCTTGTTCTTCCTCTTGCTCTGAATATAGCGGGGGGGGGGCTTTTCATTCTTTTTTAACCTCCCTAGTGAGCCTCAGCTCATTCTGAGCTTTAGCTTTTCTGACTTTTCTCCAACAAGTATTGACTATTTGTTTGTATTCCTCTTTGGTGACTTCCCCCTTCTTCCTTTTATTATACACATCTCTTCGAAATCTCGGGTAATCTGAAAGTTCTTTGTACATCCATCTAGGTTCCTTTAGACACCTCTTCCACTTTAACTCGTCTTTGTTTGCAACTGTGCCTTCAATATCTCACCTTCAAGAAATTCCTGTGTACCATAAAGCCCTTTCATTTTGAGCATTTCTGACCTTAGGATCTTATCCACTATTTCCCTAAATTTTCTAAAATCAGCTTTCTTGAAATCCAGAGTGTATATCTGACCCCATCTGGCTTCCCCTTTCCCGTATATAACAAATCCTAAGAGGACACGTTCACTCCTGCCCAATGATCCCACTGTTTCTACCCTACTGACTAGTTCATCTCCATTGGTTAGAATCAAATCTAAGACACCTGATCCTTTATTGTTTGGTGGAAATGTGAAAGTGTACTGAAATTTTGGTGGTTAGTTTTTACAGAAATAAAGGAAATAACTAATCAAAATATATAAATCCTAAGTTAGCTTTGCTATGAATATTTGATAAGGAGCAAAGCAAGGGGCCAATAACAGAATTAATTTCTATTTTATTAATTAAAGATAGATAAGAACGGGAAAATAAAGCAAGATACTTACTTAGAGTAATGGTATAAAGAGGTATGGGATATAGCTATTAATGATAAACTGACGTGCACTATTAAAGTAAAGAAGGAGGAATTAAAAAGAGAAATTTTTATAGATATTTGGGGGAAATTTATTGATTATGTCTTAATAAATGGGAAAGGAAGAAAACCTAATGAACAATCATTACAATTTTGGAAGGAGAATGGAGCTTCTTGAAGGGAATGAAAGTGGTTATATCTCCAATGGTCCCAGTGGTGGCAAGCACTTATGATTTAATTGTAGAATAGACTAAGTTCAAGAATATATAGTATAAAGCGGTTTGTTAGTGTATACTTATTATGTATTTGGTATTGTGTTATTGTTTTGTAGTGTCATGTATTGTTATGTTGTTTAATTAAGTAATAAAAATTATTTTAAAAAATTGTTTCCTTCACTTTTTGTACAATGAAATTGGCTACAAAGCTAGTGAGGAATTTCTTGGATCTTACAGTCTTGGCAGAGTATTACTTATAACAAATGCCAAGGTGGTTGATGCCTCTCACTACTACTGTATCTCCTCTTTTTGAACATTGGTCATTTGTTTCAGGAAGGTATCATCCAAACCTTTAGTTTGGCTGGAGGACCTATAGTATACATCCACAATGTGATCAGTATTGTGTCCCTCCCTCCCCTTTAATTTTGACCCCAAAGCTCTCCATCTGTTTCCCATGCACTTAAGTCACGGATCACCTCACATCTTCAACATATAATGATATTCTATCCCTGTTTGATCTATTTCTTTGGAATAAGTCATACCCTTCCATTACTACATTCTAATTGTGAGACCCATCCCATCAGATTTCTGTTACGCCTGTTAAATCATATTTGCCTTCCTGTGTTAAGAATTCAAGTTCACCTTGTTTATTTCCCATGCTCTTTGTATTCATGCAGAGAGATCTAAGACCTTGACCATTCTCCCCAGCTAATTCCTTGTTGTTGTTGTTGTTTTGCTGCCCTGAGATCTGGCTGCTGCCTTCAAGAACACACTGCTCCAGAAACAGAATACAGCAATTAAGTACACAGAAATATTCCCATCCTTACATAAGCACAGGTGGATGTCAAAGGTGAGGTGTCATTACTAGGCTTTTTAAATATACATACATAGAGAGAAAGAGAGAGAGAGATGTCCAATTATAAATATTACCCACTAGTTGGAGAAGATGGAACTCTGTGCAGTTTTGCAAAAACGTTTGCCCGCTATTATTCCATGCACAGATGACTTCATAACCCTTTCAATACTCGAACCCATTGTAGATGGCCATCAACTGCACATGGACATATAATTGGGTATCTGTCTGCCTTCATTAAAAGTTTATGCATAAATAGCTTGTCACTGGTGAGTTATTATCTGTGGGTTTATTTTTTAAAATTGATTTGGTTTCACTTGTATTTCTTTGTTATTACTTTTCCTAAATCTGACTCTAGTCAGTAAAAACGGTAGGGAGTATCTTGACAGTCAGATGTAACAACTGAACTAGAATTCATCCAAAGGTCAAAATCTGTCTCCTCTGATTTAAATAAGACTTTTTATTACCTTAGACGATAAACAGCTCATCAGTACAAGAATTTCTATGTATTTGGCAACTGTTGTTTTGTTAATAGCCACTGTTAAAGTAAATAGCACTGTCTGTACTTTCAGTATTCCAGTTTCCTCTGATCTCACTGTTCTCAATGTTGCTTCTACCACCACCATCATCCAATCATCCCTGGACATTAAGGATAGCATTTCCAACATCTGGTAAAGAAGTGCTTTGGTTCTTTTCAGTCTATAAGGTGCCACAAGAGCCTTTTTGTTTTTACTTTAACATGCCTTTCTTGTTGGACATTTACATGTATTTAAGCTCCCTTCTGTGGTATTTTAATGTAAGGGATTGTACTCAACCTAGGGGTGGACAAAATGTAGCCATACAGCCACATGCAGCCCCTGCAAGGCTGTTTCTGTTGCCCTTGATTCTCCCAAACTCTCTATATTGTTCTCTTTTTTTGACCATTAAAAAGATGAATTGGCTTCTGCCAGAATCATCCAGAAACAGCAATTTCCCTTCTAAACAGATTGTATAGCTCTTGACTGTTCATTTTGAAAACTCCATTTTTAACTCCAGAACTAGACTTCTAGCCAGTCCTGTTTTATACTTTATAAATTGGGGGGAGGAGTCACTTTTGGCAGTCCATGCAATCCCTGGAGGGCCCCAGAGGTGCTCCTGAACCAACTACAGTATCCCATCCCTGAATTAACTCCTCTTGCCAGTGGAACCAGCATGGCATAGTGGTCTGAGAGCCCGAGATTCCAGGAGAGCAGGGTTTGAATATCTGGTCAGCCATGAAAACCCACTGGGTAACTTCGGGGAAGTTACAGTCTTGGAGGAAGTCGATGGCAAACTTCATCTTAAATCTTGCCAAGACAACCCTAGGAAGGGTCACTTATCCTCAAGCTGGAGTCATCTTGAAGACACATAACAACAATGACAACCAATGGAACAGCTTCCAAACTTGGAAGAGGAAGATGAGGGAATTCCTTCCCTGCTGCAGCCCCTTAAGTGCCCCCAAAATCTGAGCCACAGAGTTGGGGGTCTTCTGCAGGTGAGATTGGAAAGTTCAGATGGTTCCAGTAGAAAGAAGAGAACTGAGAAATCCTATAGAACACAGACAGTTGTTCACAGCACAGACTCCCAGGAAGACCCCAACTTCATACAAATGCAACAAAAGAAACAGAGCGAAGTGTAACTAAAATGCCCACAGAAGGATTTCAGCCTGCTAGGATACATCAAAGACTTATATATTTAAGCTTTTGTCTGAACAAATGCTTTCATCAATTGGCTACCTAATGAAGACAGATTAAAGCTACAATAGAACAAAAGTATTTTGAATAGCTAATATATGCAGTTTCCTGTTTGCAATCCATAGCCATAGATCAGTGGCTCTTAAACTTTGGTGCATCGAGGAATACTAGCACATCCCATTTGCCCACTGTGGGTCCACTGCATGGGAGGATGCCTGAAGGCTTCAGAGGTGTTTGTTTTTTTAAATCAAGACATCTGGCTTCTGTGATAGCAATAAAAATATATGCAGAATATGAATGGATGGATAGACAGATAAACAGAGCACTTAGAAGTTTCCCCTTAGCTGTGTGTGTGCATTCCTGAAAATACAAATTATCTTTGTGTTTATATATGAAGCTAAAAAGTGGGGTGCCTCTGACAGCATGTAGTAGAATCCTCAACAAAACTCCAGGTCATTTCTCTTTCCTCTATTACTTCCCTTGTGATCTACAAGCAGAACGGTAGGCATATCCTCTACCGTTGCACAGTTGAAAACTGAGAAGTGTGGGCAAGATGTCAAGAGTTATTAGTGAGGAAGAATATACCAGATAGGAGGGGCTGCAACCATTTGCTTTTGCCTGAGCCTCTTGGGAAGGGGAAGATTCTGCCCCCTACTCTCTTCTGCTGAGCTGATTGAATTCAACTAAATTGAATGCAAACTATTTTTGCCCATTAAACTCAGTTTGTGGCAACTAAAGTAAGCTGAGAACAAAGGAGGAACTGGGCGGAGGAGAGAGGAACCAGGATATTTTAAAAGCAGCTGAAAAGGTGGGACAACAGAGGATTGAACAAGACAGTTCCTGCCAAATCAGGGCAGTTGGAGAGTATAGTGGTGAGTGCTTACAGTGTGCAGCATAGTTCACTGGTGCTTACTGGATCACAAAGTTAAGGTTATTAACTTTGGTTATTACAAGCTTGTTATTATCAACACAATGGTTAGGTTACACTACAGGAATTCAATACTGAACATGTGCATTTAACAAGAAAAGGGAGACCCTGAATCCACTTAGATCAGAGGCAGGCAACTAATAGGGGGCCAGTGGCTGCTTTGGACCTCCATAGGACCCTGGAGGGCCACCTCCCCCCATTATCAGCCCCTGCACTCACCCCACAACCACATTGAATTTGATAGGAGGGTTGAATTTTAACCCAATGTAGCTAATAGTGCCCCAGAGCTTACTGGCTATTTCCCCATATTTTTTGGCACTTTCAGTCCCCTCACATTTCCAGGGTCTCTATAGAGCTTTTTTACAAACCTATTGGGCTTACTGCTCTGGCCAGTTCTTGATTTGAAGGGCAGCTTGCACAGAGCACAGGGAGGCCTCTACAGATAAGGTTGACACATTATCTGGCTGTTCTGGTTTTACCTGGATTCTAGGCATGCCACCTGGCATCCATTTGGACCATTAGTTGGCCATATTCCAAACTTGCATGTGAGGAAAAAAAATCAAAACCACAATTCTCCACTCTCTGTAGAAGCTGAGAGATGGGGCAAAACATACAGTCACTATTCTGTCCAGATGTTTTTTTAAAAAAAATAAGCCTGCCACTGCCTTTCACTGAATGTAGTCAATGAATGGTGTCTCATGCTTCTGAATGACATTTTCATAAATGAGTAATTGTAGACCTGACCCACCTTCTCAAAATTCCAGTTCTCAGAGTCCTGGGCCAATTCTACCATTCTAACTTCCCCTAAAATCTAACTTTTAGGGGAAAATCAAGCTGCAACGTTCCCAGATCACACAGAAAGCAATGAGCCACTGGAATGAATGAGAAGGCAGTAACAAAGCAGATGTTGGCCTTCATATCGATTATCTAACAAAATGAGATGTTCTAGTAGTAGCACTGCACTGAATGCTACTTCCCTCATGAGTTTGTATATACATGAAGAGCTAATGTATATAAAGAACATGGAGCATTCAGAAAATTCTGCATAAATGCCAGGTTAGATATCACTGTTACGATCGGTCTCTTTAATACATTAATGGATGTAGAAAAGTAACTGTTGCTTGTCACGGGACTCCTGGAGCTGTTGTCCTAAACAGATTTTCTAAGCTCTGATTCTGAAGCAGAGTCAAAGCATCTAATGCCACAATACAATTATAAGCATTGAAGGTGCCATGCAGTCTGTTGTTTTTGCTGACTTGCTGTTGCATGAATTGACATAGCAATGCAATGTATTTTTATTGGAATTCAAGAGGAAAAAAGTTTCAGTTAATGAAAGTCAGCTAAGGTTCACTCACTGCCTTTATTGCCACCTCCTTTCTACCTCAACGGCTCCCTTTGCTACCATCTCCCCTCACCTTGCTTTGTCTTCCCCTCTCCCTCAGCATTTTCACCTGCATGGCTGCTGACCTGCTTTGTGCAGCCACTGCTACAAGGCAAGAGCATGAGGTTAGGCAAGTGGCCAGGGGAAGGAAGAAAGGTGCAGATGCAAGTGGCCGGGGGAGGTACAGGTGCAGATGCAAAGGAGAAGAAACTTGGCGCAGGGGTGAGGTGAGAGAGGTGGAAGGTGCAGTGGTGGATGCGAAGAAGGGAAAGGGCAACAGCAAGAAGAGAGGAAAGAGAGGGTGAAAATGCAAGTAGTAAGGGAAGGAGGCATGGTAGAGGGGAAACGTGAGGGAAGAGACATTAGGATGAGAGGTGCAATGGCAAGGGGCATGGAGCAAGCTGCAACACAAAACCTGCCAACAGAAATCTACCATGTGCAGGGGCATCTTCCCAGCATTTACCAAGTCCTTTCTTCTCCACTTTTCAGTCTTTCCTCCTTGTGAACCTGTTCCACTGCATGAGTGCCTTTAAAACACTGCTGTTGCTTCCTCTTTGGCAAGTCTAAGATCTTTCTCCAGTATTTACTGTGTAATATTTATATCTCCCATTCTTTCACAGAAGCCAAGTCTTCAGCCATGGCTGTCTCTCCCCTTGTGACGTGGGTGAGGCTGAGTGTGAGTAATTAATCCAAGGACACGGAGCACATTTCACATTTGATTGGGGATTTGAACCTCAGTCTTCCTGGTCCTAAGTCCACAACCCTGATCACTGATCATGATCACTTCCAGGACAACTTGTTACATTCTGATCAAGCCCTATAGAGACTGCTGAATTTCCTACCTCTGGAGGACATCTTCCCTCCCTTTAATTCAGAAAGCTTGCTTGTTTTCTCTTTTCTCTTTCCAGCCAGTCAAAAAAAGATCATACCATTCCAAATTATTTGAGTCTGAATGCATCCTCACAGGAAGCTTGCCAATTATCTTCAACAAAAGGAAAAGGCAGGGGGCTGTTTTAGCTGGAGTTTTCAGGACACTTTTTTCCACTCATGGCTGACATGGGAGAAAAAACTTTGGTGAACAGAGAAAAGCTGGAGAGGAGGAGGAGGAGAGAGGAGAGAAGATGTTTCTGCTGCTGCCACAGGAGCCCCTGCCTTCTCTTCTTGCTGGCAAATAAAGAGGACAGATTCTCCTTTTTCAGTCTATTCTGACTACACAATAGGAGAAGAGGATCAGCGCCAAAATTACAAGTGTGAGCCCTTAATGCATCAGGTTGAACAATGGCCTTTGGAAGCATCTGCCTTGTCAAGAGAAGCAGTACAGCTAGTTCTGGGCCATTCAGTGCTGAGAAAAAAAGACACCCCCCCAAAAAAAGAAAACAAACCCAAATAACAACAACAGAAAAGAAACTCATTGTCCCAGTGAAATAGTTCCCAGAATGAAAAAGGAAAAAAAAAAACCTCCTCTTTTCTTTGGCTTCCTAATGGGAGGCAAAATAACAAACCAGGCTGACAATTAAACAAACAGGCCACTAACTGAGCAGAGCTCAAGTGTAACAGATGTTGTTACAGTTAGTCCAGGGTTGTGTTGATTGGAGGTGAGGAGTGTATGTGTGTGTATGTGTGAAAGAGGGAGAGAAAGAGAGATTGCACTCTGGATGCAGCTGCAAAGGCACTGCATGTTTCTCCTTTTCCTTACTTCAGATGTCTCTGCAATTCCTTTTCTGCCTTCCCCGTGACCCTCAATGTGCAGATGTAGTTTTACCATTTTTTAAAAAAAGGATCAAAAATAGATTTCAGTTTCATGAAGTAAAAAAGGGGAGATTTCAAGGAGATGCTACTGCCTGATCAGATATTTAGGCACCACCCCCAGACACACTCTGAAGTATCTTTCCTTGTTCATTCCTCCATTTCTGCACTAGCCTGTTATAGCGCGATGATTCCACTTTCAACATCCGGCTGGCCTTTCCCGAAACTGCAAACCCCAGGATTCCAGAGGATGTTGAAAGTGGAATCATCGCGCTATAACAGGCTAGTGCCCAGTGTAGCATTTCTAATCTTGTGCTATCTACAGGTGAGGACAGCTGACTGGAACATTCTGGGAGTTATAAGATTCCCCCCCCCCCGAGCTCTGGTATGGAGAGGCCTAAAGGATTCCCTTGCTTCCAGCAGTGACGTAGCCTCCAATATTGCACAGCTGAATAATGGGTCATGTGTGGCCAAGTAATATCAGTCTGTGATCAAGATGGGGAGAGCTATTTACTAGGAAAAACACACAAGCTAAGAACAATTTGATTTTGCCTGAGACTACGGGAACGACAAGATTCTTCACCCTCCTCTCCCTCCTGTTGAATTAATTGAATGCAAACTACTTAGAATCATTGAACCATAGAGTTGGAAGAGACCACAGGGACCATCGAGTCCAACTCCCATCAAAGCATTCCCAACAGATGGTCATCCAGCCTCTGCTTAAAAACATCCAAAGAAGGAGACTCTACCACACTCCGAGGCAGCATATTCCACTGCCGGACAGCTCTGACCATCAGGAAGTTCTTCCTTGAGGTTCAAGTGGAATCTCCTTTCCTGCAGCTTGAATCCATTGCTCCTTGTTCTAGTCTCTGGAGCAGCAGAAAACAAGCCTGCTCCCTCCTCAACATGACATCGCTTCAAATATTTAAACATGGCTATCATGTCCCTTCTTAACCTTCTCTTCTGCAGACTAAACATACCCAGCTCCCTAAGCCGTTCCTCATAGGTCATGGCTTCCAGACCCTTCACCATTTTGGTCACCCCCCTCTGGACACACTGCAGCTTGTCAATATCCTTCTTGAATTGAGGTGCCCAGAACTGGAAACAGTATTCCAAATGAGGCGTAACCAATGCAGAATAGAGTGGTACCATTACCTCCCTCGATCTAGACACCATACTCCTATTGATGCAACCAAGAATCGCATTGGCTTTCTTGGCTGCCTCATCACACTGCTGACTCATGTTCAGCTTATGATCTACCAAGACTCCTAGATCCCTTTCACACGTATTGCTATCCAGCCACGCTTCCCCCATCCTATATTTGTGGGTTCCATTTTTTCTGCCTAACTATAGGACCTTACATTTCTCTTTGTTGAAATTCATTTTGTTAGCTTTGGCCCAGCTCTCCAATCTGTCAAGGTCGTTTTGAAATTTGATCCTGTTCTCTGGGGTATTAGCAATCCCTCCCAATTTGGTGTCATCTACAAATTTGATCAGCATGCCCTCCACTCCTTCATCCAAGTCATTGATGAAGATGTTGAACAGTACTGGGCCCAGGACAGAACCCTGTGGCACCCCGCTAGTCACTTCTCTCCAGGATGAAAAGCAGCCATTCGTGATCACCCTTTGAGTTCGGTCAGTCAACCAATTACAAATCCACCTAACAGCAGCCCTGTCCAGCCCACATTTTACTAGCTTCTTTGCAAGAATGTCATGGGGAACTTTGTCAAAGGCCTTACTGAAGTCAAGATATGCTACATCTACAGCATTCCCTTCATCTATCAAGCGTGTAACCCTATCATAAAAAGAGATAAGATTAGTCTGGCATTAGTTATTTCTGAGAAATCCATGTTGACTTTTAGGCCATTTTCGCACTAGCCTGTTATAGCATTATGATTCCACTTTCAACATCCTATGGAATCCTGGGGTTTGCAGTTTTGGGAGAGGCCAGCTGGCCCCTCTCTAAACTGCAAACCCCAGGATTCCAGAGGATGTTGAAAGTGGAATCATAGCACTATAACAGTCTAGTGCGGACATGGCTTACAACAGTGTACTGAGAAAATGGCTTTTGTTTCAAACAGCAGGAACATACAGTTTGGATCCTCTGAGGTTGATCTTAATAGCTGAGCAGAGTCACACAGTGGTTGGCACTGTTTTTGTTGCCACTGCTCCAAGCCACGCAAGGGTTTTTTGGCCAAGACCATTACTTTGAATCAAATTGTGTCCTCAACATGTTTGTTATAGGATGAGTTTTCAGGGAAGACAGCACATGAATATTCCACTCAGGCCAACATCTCCTTTGACTGTTCTCAGAGTGAACAGAATTAACTGGTTAGTTGGCCTCAGAACAAAAGCTGTTGTTAATTACTTTTGAAGAATAGTCTCCAAGGCGCCAAAAACTAGTGGAATGCTGCACTTTGGGGTATTATACAACATTCTGGACCATGCTTTAAATACCCTAAAGGCACCAGACTCCATCTAATCTTGGGAGCCAAGTAGGGCCAGCCCTAGTTAGTACTTGGATAGGAGACTACCAACCAATACCAGGGGCTGCAGGCTATATTTCAGAGGAAAGAACTGGCAAAACCACCCCTGAGTATTCTCTTGGCCTAAGAAAACACAATGAAATACATGGGATCATTGTAAGTCAAGAGGCAACTTGAAGGCACATATATACATATCACACTCTGGAATTCCCTGCCAAAGGAAGCTGGGCTTGCTCCTTCTCCTTTATCCTCTGTCATCCTTCTGCCAACAAACAAAGGAATAGGTAAATTTTTGGCATGCAAAGCTGCTCAGCTGTTGAAGCAGGTCTAACCAGTCAGATGCTGGCTGTGTCTTTTTTAGGTTTTTAATTGTGTATGTTTGTGTATACATTAGGTTTCAATGAAGACTGTATCATTCCTGCCCCTCTCCTCCTCTTTATACCATCCTAACTAATTCTGACAGACCATTCTGAAGGCTCTGGGTTAAGATTTTGTATCCTGGAAAGCTATCACTTAGCTATAAAGGAAGAGCATGTCTGAGGAACCCGGGATATCAAAGATGATTGGGAGTGGAATCCCCTACCATCACTCCCTTGGCAATGGTCATACTGCAAAAATGTTTGGCCTAATGGGTCAGAATTTCCTGAGGCTAGGAGTACTCAACCACTCTGGCTGTGCCTTGTGTGTGGATTTTGGATGTGCTCTATGCGGTGAAGGGGCTAGTAGCCTCTGTTAATCCCTTGTGCTTGAAGCACATTTGGCCAAAGAGACACCAAACACTGCCAGGTTGAAGCCCGTGCAATATGAACACAAGCTGAAGGTGGCATTTCAGTGCCTGACTGAAGAGACAGTCAGAGCTTAGAAATGCTCTCAGGCTTCCCTGGAGCTGAAATGGAGGCCAGCTGGATGCTGGCCTGAACTGAACACAGCCAAGTTTTCTGTGTATCCAGCTTGACAGGGTGGCTGTGCCAGGGCTGCTGTTAAAAGCATATGTCATAGCTGGGACCTAAGCTAAGATGTTACTATCCTGGCTCCAGTCCCCTTCCCTGTGGTTGGAGCCTTTCTCTCAAAAGCAGTGCTGGAGATATATGATGATGTTAACTGAGTTTGACAACATCCTCTTTTATAAAGGAGCTACCCCTGACCGCTCAGCAGTTTCTAAAGCACATTTATGGCCAATGTTTAGATATAAAATGGAACAGGGTAGGCATCTTTCTGTTACATAGTTCCTGTGCCTTTAAAGGCTCTGGAGCAGGCATCAGTTCAACTGGTACAACTTTTCTGAACCTGAAGGTGTAAGCAATAGCAGGAAAGCAGCACTTGTAACATTTTTGCCTTCCATAAAGCTGTTAAAAACACTGAATTCTTTCCAAAAAACAAAAGCAGTGGGTGATGATCCTTTTCAAGGTAGAGTTTATCAGAGTGGCATAAACTCTCTCTCTAATATAGAGCGCCAATGTTGTGCATCAGGTAATGTGATGAGGTATTGGAGGAGAATAAGAGACCATATATAATAGGACAAAAGAGTTATTTCTGCAGTCAGGATGTTTCATGAAATGTATTCCAAGAAAACAGCTGCCATGTTTTGACAGAACGACTTGGAAGGTCCAAGAAATCAACGTGAAAGCATCAAGATCTGAAGATCTTTTTTCTTTGTTTTTATGTGTGCACCATTTCATCATCTGAACAGTCTCTGGATGTCTCTTGAGGGAAATTGCCCCAGTATTTTGTCTTTTCCTAAATGTCTTATATTCCTCTGTTTCTGAGTGATCTGTTCTGCAGTTATCTCTAGTGCACTTGCCATAGTTCTGCATTCTATATTATGCTGCTCATGTACACGCAGATATAAATCTGGAACCTAAGAACATAGGAATATAGGAAGCTATCTAGCCAATCTTGTCAGTTCTGACTGGTAGCAATGGCTCTCCAGGAGCTCTTTCCTAGCCCTCTCTAGAGATCCCTGCTATTTCTTGATGGTCTTTCATCCAACCAGATTCAACCCTATTTAGCTTCTGCAGTCAGATGAGAATGGATATATTCAGATGGTATGAGTTTTCCTTGCATAAACCCTATGAAATTAATGTGGTCACCATAAGTTGATGGGCAACTTGAAGGTACACACACACACACACAATCTATCTTAAGACTTAGTATTCCACACTCTTTCCTTTTTCATCTAGGCAATCCAAAACTCAGGGCTTCTCAAATAACATTGCTGTTTTCTCATTGCCTGGGTTACCACTATGGCCCTTTCCCCAACTTACCTGCGTCCGGCGCGGTCATGTGGGGATCACGCGAGCAGCTTCTTCCATGAGGTTCTCGCATCCCCACTGCTTCTGCTCTGCAGGAGCTGCCTCTTCCTTCCACAGCGCAGCTGGGTATTTTCCCAGGCTGTGCTGGGGGAGGAAGCGCAAGGGCCGCGACTCTGGAGGCTCCACATACAAGGTAAGTGCATGTGGGGCCCTGGAGCGATGTGCGATCACGCATCATTTTCAGCTAAAAGCCAAAAATGATATAGTGCATGACCAGCGCCTGCTGGCCCCAGCAGCGTCGCACGATTGCAAGGACGTCATCTGAAATGCTCCTCGCAATCACGTGACGCTCTGGAGGCCCTTTCGCATGACGAAATGCCATGCAAAAAGGGCCATGGTGAGAGAGAGGTCATTGCCTCAGGTGAAAGCTGTTGGAGATCAATAGAACCATCCTCACACACATTCCTCCTAGCAGAGCTTGGAAAAGTTACCTTCCCATCTCTTTTCCTGAGGCTACAGGCATTTCTTTCTGCGGAACAATAGGTTCATATGGGACAATATGATAAAGTCAGTCATTTAAGAAATTGTGGTAACCAACACTTTCAAACTATTACTGGAAGTAGATTGATTACCAATGAAGCTGTTATTACATATGAGGATCACCAGGTTAAGTTTTGTTCCAGGTTTCATCCTTCTGGACACCAGCTGGTGACCACAATCTTTTAGCTGCAGCATTTTATGTGATATCTTGATATTTTTGGAAGATGGGATCAGGCCAAACCTACAGGGAAGATGGATATAACACTCCACAAAGCTTCTGAGATAAGATCAGGATTTTTGCTATTTTGGTCCCAGTTTTATGCTTTTAAAAAATTCAATATTACTTATACCCATGATCATTTTAATGTCTTTCATTTGTTTTTTGTCATCAGTTTTCAGGGCCAGAACAGAGTACATACGTAGGGAAAAAATAAGATAATGAACATTGCTATAGTTATCCATTCACAAGAGAGACTGACACAAATCTTGAGATCTTGATTATGCTGATATAAAGAAAGGTCCAAAAGGGCAAAAAAGAAGCCTCTATTGAGGTCTTAGCAATAACTGAAGCAAGGTTGAAGGAAAGCAGTTATTCATGAAACAGAATTCTCCTCTTATGCAGACAAAAAATGTTACAGATACATTAGGAACAACCAATTCATTGCCTCTGTCCAGGAGTGCATAAATAGTTGCTTTCTGATTCTTGGAACAGTTTACTCTTTTAGTGTAGGTTTCCTGGCCTGGAATGATTTGACCTACTGCTGGATTTTCCTGGCAGGGTGAATATAATGCTGACTTGTAATAGAAAAGTGTGGTGTGTCAAATCATCGCATTCAAACAAATGTTATGGTAAAGTAAAATCTTCTGGTTTATTATTAGAAAAATGGCTCACATTTATTACAGCTTGGAACGCAGATAAACCAGAAAAAGTGTGAGATGATAAATATTATAAAATGATTATAAGATAATTCTATAATTAGTTCCAAATAGTAATAATGTGAGAGCCAGCGTGGTGTGGTGGTTTCAGTCTTGAACTACAACTGTGGAGACCAGGGCTGCTTCCGCACGAGACTGCTCTGGCACGATGATTCCACTTTCAACATCCTGTGGAATCCTGGGGTTTGCAGTTTAGGGAGGGGCCAGCTAGCCTCTACTGAAACTGCAAACTCCAGGATTCCACAGGATGTTGAAAATGGAATCATCGCGCTATAACAGACTAATGCGGAAGTGGCCCCAGGTTCGATTCCCCATTCAGCCACGGAAACCCACTGAGTGACCTTGGGCACATCACACACTCTCAGTCCCAGAAAACTGTGTGACAGAGTTGCCTTAAGATCGCCATAAGTGGGAAATGACTTGAAGGCACACAGCAACTATGTTATAGTATAGTTACAGTTCTGGAAATATACAGTATATTTCCCTTACATTGGAAACTATGGAAAGAAAATTCTAAAGAAGAGAGAATTAGATATGTACGTGCATGTAGCTGTATAACTGTGTGAAAAAAGGAGAGGGAATATAGAACTGAATTACTGAAATCTTTGTGCATTAAAAGGTAAAGTCACCTCCACTTACCAGCAATTCAGAAGTAACTTTCCTGCAAATGTCACAATACCCCCTGAGACCAATGGAGTCATAAAGTTGCTACTTCTCTAAAGAAACATTGCCCTAATGCTCTGTGGAGATCTGGCTGCCGCAAGGTTTAAAATGCTCTGCTTTTCTTAGTCAGCCTTTGACCAGCATTTTATTGTGTTTGTACACAATTACCATCCATGTTATTTAAAGCTCTTGCTAATTGCAAAACTGTAGCCAGGGTTTTAATAGAACCACGAAGCCTGGAGCGATTGCCATCACAATTATACCGCATAAACTCTCCTATTAAAAATGGCACTGCATTGGCAATTTATACAAAGCAAGCTTGGTCCCGTCAAACCAATCTGTGAAAATCTGTCTGACAACTGTTTACCCATCCTGGCATCTTACTAACACCCAATACAATTATGGGATAGTTACATGGGAGCCTGGATGAAAGTCACAGAGCTTCTGGAGTGCCATATTGCTTCCATTATGCTTCAGCTGTCTTTAACTTGTTTCTTGATTTGCTTGCATATGATACCATATGAAGACTGGAAAAGTCAAATGGTACACAATGGAAAATGTTATGAGTCAGGAAACAAAACTGGAAAATGCTTAACTATTCATTTTGCTTAACACACAAGAGTCTAATTGTATCTGTTCATGTCCTTAGGATATAATTTTGTTTCATTTTTTTAGTTGTAGAAACCACATCTAATGTCATCCCTCACCCCACCGCCAGCACTTTCAAAGCTACCTTTTCAATAAGGAATTATCACAGTTGCTCAAATACACAAATACATATACCATTTTTCCTGTTACTCATGACTTTATTTTTTCTTATTTCTTTTCCTTCTTTGAAAACAAACTAAAAAAAAAGTAAGAAAATGAATTCAAATGTCAAAAAGGCCCCAGACATGGCATTACCATGCTCCCACCACACTGATAAGAAAAGGTAATGCAAAAATGCTGACTAGCAGAAAGGAAAAGATCCTATTTCTACCAGTTTTGGATTAGACTACAAAGGGAATATTGCTGCCTTAAGTGCCCTTTTGTATCTTATTTTTTTAATTTTTTTTGGAGGAAAGGTGGTATAGAAATATAATAAAATAAACATGTCCACTCCCCCAAACAGACGAAAAAAGTAACATTGTAAGCAGCATCATTACTTGAAGTACTCAATGTTTTTCACAGTCATTAACCCTGAGAACCAGCAGAGTCAATAATCAGAGTAGCAGAGAAAGACTGACAAGACCTAGGTTACAATCACTGCCAATAAAGCTAAGGCCATTCACTATATTACTCAAACTAATTAGCCTTACAGGGTCGTTGTGCAGCTAAAAGAAATGGGAAAGAAGAATGATGGATGCTGCTGTGATGGTTGTAAGCTGGTAGGATAAAAATCTTAATGCATAAGCAACATGATGTTGTAAGATTATGTCATGACCAAGAAAGTTGTCATTCACTATCATAATACATTGGGATATACTCAGCATGGGAATACTGACAGGTTGAGTCAGCGATGCTGAAAACCCTTCCAAATACAAAAAGAAGCTGAAAGTCCCAAGTTTGTTTGTCTTGTTTTTCAGTACAAACCAATATTATTTTGAAGATCCACATGATGTTTTCTTTATTCCAAAGTATTTCCTAGGAACTCTGTGCATCATCAAGAACTTTTCACCCCCATTTCCAAGGTCAGTTTAAATTAACTCAGCATTTTCCAAAATGAAATGTATCTCTATCTGGCTGTTTGGCTATACCAGTGGTCCTTAACCCTGAAGTCCACAGTTACTGAACTGCAAATGAGAGAGTAATTTGGCAGTGCACATACACATGCCACCACATCCCTTTGCACCCACACACCCTGTTGCTGCATCCTTGACAAAAGGGACATGGTGGTAGGCAGCTGTGTGAGCCCAAACTAAGATTCTGGAGACCAAGGTTTGAATCCCCACTTCACCATGGAAACCTGCTAGGTGACCTCAGACAAGTCACATTCTCTCAACCTCAGAGAGAAGCAAAGGCAACAAATCTTGCCAAGAAAACCCCTATGTTACATTCACTTTAAGACTGCCATAAGTCAGTTTTCAAAGGGGAGAGACATGACAGCTAGAAAGAACCTCCTCCTGTCAGTGGCACTTTCTTGTTGTGTGCCTTCAAGTCACTTTGGAGTTATAACAACCCTAAGGTGAATTTATCACAGGGGATGGAGGGTTGGCTAGATTTGTTTAAAGAGAATTTGCCTTTGCCTTTCTCTGAGACTGAGAAAAACAAGTCACGTAGGGATGTGGGGGTGAAGGAGTGATTCACCCCGGGCGACAATGTTTTGGGGCTTCCTGGCCCGTAGCCACACCCCTGTGTACCCTGGCCACACCCTCATGTGCCCTGGCCATGCCTCCATGCACCGCAGCCATGCCCCCATGCACAGTGGCCACACCCCTCATGTTGTAGCCCGCCCCCCTCCCCCTCATTCCAAACTCCGCCACTGGAGAGAAATATTTAAATGTTTACCTCTTGAGTTAAGTCATGGGGATCCCCAGCAACAAATTATATTTACAGGGGGTCCCAATAAAGAAAAGTTTAAGAACTGCTGGTCTATAGTAAAGCAGCTAAAATGGTCATCACAAGTAAACACAGCTATTACATCCAAGACCCAGATTCAAAACAGATCAAAAGAGGGAAAGAGGAATGCTAGCAATAAAACAAAATGATCCTAATGTTTAACTAGTGTAATATTGCTAAAGCACTTTAGCACTTTGACAATAACTCCTGAATAATTCTCCAAATCTCAGTGGAAATGGGCAAAAATCAGATATGTTGCATGAGTCTAGATCTGATACAAGATCAGTGGCAGAAGGAAGAGGAATAATACAAAGGACAAGAGACAGTGGGAAACCTAGGATATTTCAAGGAGTTTGGATGCAAAGCTGGGAATATACAGGTAAAATGAGAACAAGAACTGGAAACTCTTGATACTTCCAGAGACTTTTTTCCTCTTTGGAGGAGCCATGAGATAATGATGTCACACAGAATGTATCAACACTACAAGGCTTTATCCTATGCAATACTGGAATTTGTACTTTGGAATTAGCTAGAAAATTCTGCTAGAAAGCTCTAGTACACCTCCGGAATTTTAACTTTGACACTAAATTCAGGACTAAAAAGAAAAAGAAACAGATTATATGTGTGGATCTGTATTTTCCCTACTCCCAGTTCTTTATCTTTAAACCAGACATACCACTTCAGACAGAAAACATTTTCAAACAGAGAACAGGTTGGTGTAAACTAGGACCCATGGGCACACTAACCAAGAAGCAAAAGAAAACTTTGAAACTGAGGGCAAAGGCTAATACAGGAGTAAAACTGAACATTTAGCTCCTTTAATTTGTGAGGGATAACTTCTTATTGATCCATTCTTTTTCACTTCCACTTCCACAGAATAGAGATCTTAGAGAATATACCAGATGCACATGCAAACCCTTTAAGGACAGAACAATTTCCCCTTTTCCAGCATTATTCTGTGTCACATTCAGCTTCCATTTGTCCACTAACTCTTAAGTGAAGGTCCCCTAGTCACTCAGAAATGCAGTGAAATGGTCACTTTGTACTGTAAATATACATTCAGGAAGCTCTTACTGGCTTGTTCTGAGGATGTAATTTGTTTTTCGTTGTTTTTTTTTACTGGCTACATTCTTTGCATTTTTGTGGAAATGCCAACAAAATTAAATAAAACGCCTTTTTAAAAAAAGAATAGTGTTTTATTTAAGAACAGTTTTGTAAATACAGCATTGCTATTGTTGACAAGAACTCTTCAGGAGAATAACCAGCATTATTGAGACTGAAAGAGGAGCATTTTCAGCTTCTGCTTCTAGGAAAGTAAACCAATCCGGGGATTTAAAATCTGTGCTGTTGCTATATATGTGGCTCGAGGGTCTAGAAGCTCAAAAGGGTTTTTTAAGGTAATGGAATGGGAAAATGCACAAACTCTTCTTGTTACTATAATTGTACACTGGATGACATTGGCTTTTCGGCAGGGTGTTGCCCACATGTACAGAAGTAACAGAGGGTTGCTGTGTGGTGAATCTTACAAGGAATGCTCCTCTGTTTAAATGCTCCAAAAGGCTATGCAGTCCAATTCCGTTTTAAAGCTAAAAAGTCTTGGTGGGGCCCTGAAGATGATCCAGAGTGTGGAATGATCAGAGTGGGAAAGGTTCCTTTTGAGAACAAAAAATCCCAATATCACCAGTAACCATGGAGGGTGGGGAGGGTTTGGGGAGTTGTTATTCCCCAGAGTAACATTTCTAAGGCCCTTTCCGCAGCCCACTCCTAACTCACGATGATGATGGGATTGTAACAGGACCATGATGAAGGTTCTGCGTGACATTGTCACGATACCATTGTGATCCCATAGCCACTCGTTGCAATCATGGAGTAAATCATTAACGAGTTTTTCCCATCAATGAACCATGATTGCACAGCCCTCCCATCACCCTCTCGTACTTACCTGCTGTGCAGAGGGTCAGGAACCAAAATGGCTGTGCTTCTTCTCCCAGCGCAGCCTGGGAAAATGCTGGACTGCTCTGTGGAAGGAAAAGGTGGAGCCATAGAACTTCCACCCTTCCATCAGGCAGCTGGTGCAGACGGGAGCACTTCTGTCATGCTCTTCTCCCAAAAGACCCAACCCCAGGATGCCCACAAGATAGCTTCAGCAAAAGGTAAGCTGCAGAAAGGGCCTAAATGAGTTTCCCCCCTATGGACAGATGTGTTATATTTCTATTGAAACAATGGTATTTCTGCCCAGATTGGCAGCCCTGCATACAAGTTGACATATACTCTTCTTCTGTACCAATTTGTCAGAGATAGTCCCACTTAATCCTCTGTCATCCCAGTTTTTCAACTGCTGTTAAAACGTCCCAGTTTCTCCTCCTTCTACTTTCCCTCTTTGTTCTCAGCTTACTTAAGTTGCTTTGCATTGAGTTCAAAGTACAAAAGTAGTTTGCATTCAATTAATTTCAGCAGCGGGGGGACAGGAGAAGAGAGAATGGAATCTTGTCCTTCCCAGTAGGCTCGGGCCAAAGCAAACAGCTACATCTTCTCCTAGTTTGTCTGTTTATGCTTATTAATAACTTCTGCGAGCTTGACTGGGTCCAAATGTTACTTGGCTACACTGTCCCAGTTTTCATCTCTGAAATGTTGGAAAGGATACATACCATTTTTCTACAAGCTAGTGCCTTTTCCACTCTTTTTGGTGATGTTTGGCTTGTTCATTTACAGTTTGTACCTGTGGAGGCTGTCTAGTCAGGGCACAGAGGGCAGGGTGAAAGCAAGGAGGAGCTACTATGCTCCAACTTCTCCACACATCAATTCTTCTCCACGAGAACTGTACAGAGTACTTATTAGGTCTCAACTTCATGACCATGAAAAATAACAGAGTGTGGGGAAATCACTTTTTGATTATAGTTCCCAGTACCCATTGGGGGAACTATAATCCAAACATTTATTTATCTATTTATTTTATTCTATTCATTTGTATCCTGCCTTTTCATCCAAATACTGGAACTTAAGGAGGCTTGCAAAATATTAAAACCTATACAGTTTAAAATATGTATGTAGAACAATGTTAGTAAATGCGTATATGTGTGTGTTACTTGAACAAAAATTGTACAACATATAAAATTAAAACCATTTGAAAACTGACTGAAAGACACAATATAGTAATCAATGAAACAGTATATAATTAAAAGTCCATCACAATCAATTCCTAAAGTCTATCAGAATAGGAAAGTTTTTTGCTTGCCGGCAGATGGAGAGCACGGAGGGCACCATCCTGGCCCCCTAGGCAGGGAGTTCGAAAGCTTGGAAGTGGCCAGTGAGAAGGCCCTCTCATGTGTTCCCATCATACCTCAGAAGGTGGAGGAACTGAGAAAGACCTTCCTCACAGAGCTTAGAGGACAGTCAGGCTCACAGAGGAAGACAGGGTCCTTCAAACAGCCTGGACCTCAGATGTATGGTAATGTTTCCAGATTCTTGAAAATAGTATCCCAAGGCTGTAGGAAAACCTACTATGAGCAGACTTGCAAGGGAGTGTTCTACATAGTATACCAAGATAATGTATATTTGAGGGAGGACAAATATCATGGATGGAGATGTCTCAGCGATCCTTATCACACAAACAGATGAGCAATAACATTGAGAGAGAATATCTTCTAATATTTTCAGAAATCCAGATCCTATTTCTATGGATTTAAAGCAAAAGCAAAGGGTTTATGCATTTTACCTTCCACTATGTAAAATGGAAGACCCATGGAATTACTCCTGGTTATTTTCTTCCAAATTAAATATATGATCACTGAACAGCCTTGCCCAGCAGAGGGTCTTTAGCTGACTTCACAACAATTGGCATCTTTGTGTCTGTGGGAAGGGCTTTGCTATCAATGTCATCTGGCAGTAAAGGAAAGCTTAGTAAAGCAGGGCATTGGACCATCAAAAGACTAATGCACAGCTTTGTCTCTTTTTCTTTCTGCCTCTTTTCCCTCTCCTCTAATGGGAGCTGTTTGACTTTGGGCAGTTTAGAGATTCCCACCGTGAATCCTCACTTACTCTTAACTCTTTGATGTGCATATCAACTTCAGCCAAAGCTCCTTTCTTCCTCCTCCTCTTCCTCTTCCTCTCCCCCTCCATCAGATTGATGCCCATGTTGAAGTGTAGGAACCAGAGGTTCTCACAAGTGACAAGTCAATAGGATTTGAAGGTGTTCAGATGTATAGTTTTAGACAGCATTTTGTTCACCTCTCCTTTACTTTTCCACATTGTGCTATGATTCAACTGAGGCCATTTCTGCACTACACTGTTATAGTGCTATTACTCTACTTTCAACATCCTATGGAATCCTGGGGTTTGGCCCCTCCCAAAACGGCAAACCCCAGGATTCCACAGGATGTTGAAAGTGGAATAATAGCACTGTAACAGTCTAGTGCAGAAATGGCCTATAACAGTGTAGTGCAGAAATGCCCATAGACTTGAAAATCGATTTAT
Organism: Ctenosaura bakeri; assembly: GCA_948474755.1. Lineage (NCBI taxonomy): Eukaryota > Metazoa > Chordata > Lepidosauria > Squamata > Iguanidae > Ctenosaura > Ctenosaura bakeri. The sequence continues at coordinate 228,925 of CAOLHI010000450.1, read as the reverse complement.
TTGCCATTGGCATGACATGTACAAGATACTCAACACTGTAAAGGTGCTTCACACTGTACTTTTATTGTGACACAAAGATAAACCTTAAAAATTGCAGTGTTTGGTATCTTGTGTAGCACAATTGAATGTGAAAAAGTCAGGGTGTGTGTGCCTATTTCTACAAGGTGCTGTCCTAGTTGTCTCAGAGATTATGCTGAAAAGACAGCATCACACTTGGACCCCAGAATAGGAGGGACATGGGAGCTCAAGACCCCCTCCAGGCTAGGCTCAGGAGCTCTGAGCCCCCTTCCCACCAAACTGATCAAACATATTAAATCTGTGTAATTGAGACTCCATTGGTGTTATCAGAAATGTACTAAATGATCAAGCACACACATAAAATAATAAAACAGCTGTTGTAGTTGAAACCTGCCAGTAGTAACAAAGGCTGCATGCAGTCTATCCTTTGCACACTTGCTTGGGAGTAAGCTATGCTGAATACATGGAAAGGACTTCTAAGTAGACATTGTGCTTGTAAGATATTCAATATTAATATTCAAGGATGACTTAATATTCAAGGATGACTGAATGACAATAAATGGGAGAAGTAATTTACCCTTCTCCTGACTTGCCTACACCCAATTCTCTGTTCCTCAAGCTTGGTAGGTATGCGTGTTTTTTCATTTCCTTTTGAGTGTATTATGAGTGTAATCCAATATCTCCTAACATACCTGGAAAGATTTTACTTTTAAAGTAGTGTAGAGGAGAAAGGGATGTGATTGGAAACCACACAGGCAGCTTTGCTTTCGCTTACTAGGATCTTCATGTGTTTTTCCCCTTTGCTTGATATAATTGCATATTTTTAAACTTAGTATTGTAATATTTTATTATTTTGCCATTGCTTTCATGATCGTCAGATTGTTTCCTGCTTCATTTGGGTGTTGTTATTGTTGTTCTTATAATGTAATGCATTCAGTGTTTTAATTGTTTTGTAAAAGAAATGTCCCTGCAACTAAGCAAAATTAGTAATAACCTGCCTGCCAGTGTTGAGCCCTCCCCACAAACACATATTAATAGTCCCAAGGTATTTGGAATCACAATTTTTAACCAAACATCACTAAAGGGCATTGTCTGCACTCTGCAAAAAAACAACAACAATACAGTCCCAACAAACCTGATGCCACCACCACCCCCAAAAAACAAGCAGACACTTAGAGGTACTTGGATCACTGTTAAATCTAAGGGACAAATCTATGGGACAAACCCAGCAAAATGTCCCCTTATATGTCCCCTTAAAACCAGGATCAGAATTTACTCCCACTAAAACCATTGTTAAGGCATGCACCTCAGTATTAGTGAAAAGGTGGGATATAAATGAAAGGATGATGACAACAATGACAATGATGATGGCAAGAGGACTCAGGTGTTTGTTGTCATTGTTGTCAGTCAACTTTGACTTTTGGTGATCCTGTGAATGAGAGGATTTCCAGTGCTCCAATCCCCCTCTGCCCTACTCAGATTTTAGAAACTCAGGACCATGGCTTCCTTGACTGAATCAGTTCACCTGCAGTGCCTGCCTTCTGACTTACAGCAACACTAAGGAAAACCTACAATGAGATATTTTTGGCAAGGTTTGTTTGGAGGAGGTTTACCTTTGCCTTCCTCTGAAGCTGAGAATGTATGACTTGCCCAAAATCTCCCAGTTGGTTTCCATGGCTGTGTGGGCATTCAAACTCCAGTCTCCACAGTTGTACTCAACTCTCAAACCATTACCGTTCTGGCCTGTAGTGCAGTCTTCTCCTTTTTCTTCTGTCTTCCACTTTATTAAGTGTTATAACCTTTTTGCAATGAGTCACTTCATCCCATGATACATCCAAAGTATGACAGCTTCTGTTTTCTCTAAGTCCCATTCATTTGCCTTTTTAGTAGTCCGGGTTATCCACAGAACTCTTCTCCAGCACCGTATTTCAAACGAGTTTTTTCTTCCTGTCAGCCTTCTTTACTGTCCAGATCAATGTGTTGTTGTTTTTGTTGTTGTTGTGCCTCCAAGTCATTTCTGACTTATTGCAACTGTAAGATGAATCTATCATGGGATTTTCTTGGCAAGATTTGTTCAAAGAGGATTTAATTCTGAGGCTGAGAGAGTGTGGCCATTTCTGCACTAGGCTGTTACAGCGCTATGATTCCATTTTCAACATCCCATGGAATCCTGGGGTTTGCAGTTTCCCTGCAAACCCCAGGATTCCATAGGATGTTGAAAGTGGAATCATAGCGCTGTAACAGCCTAGTGCGGAAGTGGCCTGTGACTTGCCGAAGGCCACGGAGAGCCCTTCTGAAAATGCAAGCTGTTGGTTCATTAATGATAACACATCATTAACAGTTCAGCCTCATGTTTGTCTATCCAGATAGACATCTTCATTCCATTTCAACTGAGTAGATTTACCCATAAGTAAAATAAGCAACCATCTATCCTTGATTTCTGTTTTGTTATTTCAAAGACCAAAACATGTATCATGATATCTTGAAAATGAAAAACTTACAAACTCCTGAAGCTGAAGTTTGCAAATGTTCTTGTGACAGGGTAGATTTCTGATACCAGTGTAAACGAAATGTTCTTGTTACTTCATTCTGTTTTGGGTTTTTTTTTCCTGCAGTATTTAAATAGATAATCATTTTCACTTTTACAGATGTTTCAAGAAGCATTAATCACAGCAACCCAATATGTATCTATTCAAAAGTAGGTATGTCTATACTTATACAAAGATAAGTGTGCACATATGCAGTATTTCAAAACCTCTGTCCCGTGCCATCTGAAAGTATGTATATGCCATCAGTTTGCCCTCTATGGTCTCAAGATAGTTTGCACAAACAACTTTATTTTTGTTGTAAGAAAATATGTTTTATTAGGCAGCTTTATGAGGCCTGACAAAATGCCTCATAAATAACCCAGCAGGAAATATGGGGTAAATAAAATCTTTACAACTTGACCATAAACCTGAGGAGTCTTTGGTTTCTTTACAAATGGAATGAGCTGGGTATTTCATTAAGGGAAAGGACATGCTCCCCAGTGCTCAGAGATGATGGATGCCATGCCTTCTTAACCTACAATTCAGTCAAACAGGTTTGGTGGCAGTGGAAAATCTAAAAGGGCTGTTTGGACTGCAAGGGCTCTGAACTGCAACTCTGTTCCATGGATCCAAGATCCTCAACATGCAGAGGCAAAAACTCTTCATGTGCCTGCTCAGGTCTGAAATCTCAAATGTTTCCAATGAAGGATGATGCAATTAAGTGATGGAATTTGCTTCCCCCTGATATAGTAATGACCACCAACTTGGGTAGATTTAAAACAGGGTTAGGCAAATTCATGGAGGATAGCAAAGATTATTTTCCATGGTCTAAATCCAGTTGTTTCTCCAGACTACAGCAGACCCTTTGAATCAAAAGAATTTACATAAAGATTGACTTAACAAATTCTCATTGATTCAGTGAGTCTACACTTGGAATCAATCTATCCTTGTTGTGTTCCTTCAAGCCATTTCCCACTTATGGAGACCTTAAAGTGAATTTATCTGAGGCCTGAGAGTATGTGATGCACCCAAAGTCACCCAGTGATTTTCATGGCCAAGCAGGGAATTGAACCCTGATCTCCAGAGTCTTAAGCCATTTCTGCACTAGACTGTTATAGCGCTATGATTCCACTTTCAACATCCTATGGAATCCTGGGGTTTGCAGTTTTGGGAGGGGCTGGCCGGCCAGCCCCTCCCAAAACTGCAAACCCCAGGATTCCATAGGATGTTGAAAGTGGAATCATAGCGCTATAACAGTCTAGTGCAGAAATGGCCATAGTTCAACATTCAACTCACTACACCACACTGACTACCCTAGTTGGGACTAATAACTGGATTTAAGCTAAGATGGGAAACTTGTAGTCATCCAGAGTGTGTTGGACCACAACTCCTAGCAAACTACTAACCAGCATAGCCAATGGTAGAAAACACTGGAGCTGCAGTACAACAACATTTGGAGGGCTTGAGCTTACCCACCCTTGATTCTTGCCTCTGGTATGCCTCTCAATACTGGTTGCTGAAGAACGCAGGCCAGAGGGTCGCACTGCCCTCTTGTCATGCTTCTGGGCTTTTTAATCCCATAAGCATCTGGGAACTGATTGTGCAGAGTGTCTCTTATGTTTATGTTCTTAGGAGATATGGTAGAGCACTGCTTCACATGCTTTCCAATGCAGGGAGGGCAGCAATCATTTGCTCACCTTAACACACCAGGGACCAGTACCATATTTGTGCCCTTTGTGTACAATTCTTTCTTTCTTTCCTGCAATTTCACTGTGAACCAGAAGCCAATTGCTCACAGGCTGGGATCAGCACACAGACCACAAGTTTGAACAGTATTGGTATAAAGAGCATTTTCTACATGTGAACATAGCAGCAGATTACACACATACTTGTATGCTATTACATGATGCACATAGAACATACAAATACATATATATACAGTTATATTCTATTGCTGAACTGCATAGCCCTTGCAAGAACTGCACTGGCTTCTAATTTGCTTCCAAGTTCAATTCAGGGGGGTGGTTTTGACCAGAGGGCTGGTTTTGACCCAAAACTGTAAACCCCAGGATTCCATAGGATGTTGAAAGTGGAATCATAGTGCTGTAACAGCCTAGTGCAGAAATGACCTGTGACTTGACCAAGGCCATGGAAAGCCCTTCTGAAAATGCAAGCCATTTGGTTCATTAATGACAACACATCATTAACAGTTCAGCCTCATGTTTGTCTATCCAGATAGACATCTTCGTTCCATTTCAACTGAGTAGATTTACCCATAAGTAAAATGACTTTGGGGCAAAGAAATCTGAAAGACCACCTCTCCTCATACGAACATGTCAGATATTTGAGCTCTTCAAAGGAGGCCCTGTTGTGTATCCCAACACCTTGTGGAGTTAGGTTGGGGGTTCACGTAACAGGGCTTTCTTCATAGCAGCACCTTGACTGTGGAACTACCTACCAAGGAAATTAGGCTGGCTCCATCCCTTTTAAATTTCCGGCAGGCAGCCCATATACCTTTTAATATTTGAAATTGCTCATTTTTAAATGTTTAAAATGCATTTTAGGTTGTTCTTAGATTGTTTTTAGGAGCTTTTTAAAGAGGATTTTCATGTAATTTAAACATCTTTTTATCTTTGCCTTATTTTAATTGTTTTTATTTGTTCATCACATCAGGAGCCCTTCCAGACTGGGTGAAACAGAAAAACTGTAAATTCATGCATGCATACATACATACCTTTAATTACTTACCAAGATTTTTAAAAAATCTTTAACATCTTTCACAATTCTCAAAGTACTCCACAAAACCATTCACAAAAATAAGAAGACAATCTGTAAAATAGAGAATGGATTTCAGTTTTTCAAAAAATAAAAAAAGACAAAATTTTAAATTTGTTTATAATGTTTATATCTTGCATTTCCTCCAAAGTAGCTGAGGGTGGCTTTTATGGTTCTCCTCCCATATATCATCATGATATTTCTGTGAGGAAACTTAGAGGAAGAGAGCTATAGGCCCAAGGTCAGTTGTGAGAGAATTGCAGTGAGAATAAATCATGCACGTACCATACCTCCAGCTCTGTGGGGAAGGCTCTGAGCTCAGTTTTCATATGGCCATGAGAGTATGCCACTAGCTCTATATGGTCCACAAGTCATTGTGATTCTTGCAGTACAAAATGTTACCATTTACCATCCTGTCCCTTAAAGGAGCACAGGTTTTGGCTCCTAATTTGGAAATACATCATTGAGAAAAACAGCCCTTTCCCAAAAGCTGCATTCCTTCTTTCCTCCAAGCTTTACAGCTCAGCCATCCTTTTAAGAGCAGGCATCCTCCACCACATTGTGGATTCCATGAGACCTCCCGCTCTCCCTTGGTGAAAGTGAGTGACAGCCCGTTAAAGATGCAGAATGGGGGAGCGGGCGGGGAGAGTAGCTTCTTGGCTGTAGGTACGCTGCTTCAGTGAAAGCCCCATATGTTGCCGAGTTAGCTATTCTCAATCCCCTGGTATTATCTCTTGTGATCCTGTCACCAACTCCCCTGACGCCAAGGCTGAATAAAATATCATTTCCTCTCAATTTAGCTTTTGTCTTTTGCATTTTAAAAAAGGCTGGAAAGGTCCCCCTGGATTCAACCTTTCAGGTCAGTGCAGTACGTGGGAAACCCCTTCCCAGGCATTTCACTCTAGATAATGTCATGCGTGATTCATGAGATTATTCAAAGCACTGCCTTCCGTTTGTCCTGCTCCTGCTCGGAGCTTTGAGGGCTCTTGGCTTGGGTCTTTTCCGTGTCTTCCCAGCACAGCATCTTGCTGATGGACTCACAAATTTGGATCTTGAGGTGTCATTCTTGTTGTGTGCCTTCAAGTTGTTTCTGACTTATTGCAACTCTAAGGCACCCTACCATGGAGTTTTCTTGGCAAGATTTGTTCACAGGGCATTTGTCTTTGCCTTCAGTTGAGGCTGAGGGAGTGTGACTTGCCCATGGTCACCCAGTTGGGTTTGCATTGCTGAGAAGGGATTCAAACCCTGGTGTCTTCAAAACATCACACCCTCCTGACTCTTGTTGGTTCTCCCACAGCTGCTCCCAAAGAAAGGCAATGATCCAATAAGACAAGAAGTATCAGTGGGCTCCTGTGAAGATGCTCATAGAAAGTAAGCAAGGGGGATGCTTCAAGAGTTTGCCTTGACTGATTCTCATTTGGGTGATGACAGAGTAAATGGGCTCCTGGAACAAGTTGGACCAGAGAGGAAATAACTTCTATATCTCCCCTAAGGATACAAAAGACCAGAGAAGAAACGTTGTGGGCTCCAGATCCCAGAATGCTCCTAGTCAGCATGACTACTGACCATGCTAGTTGAGGGCATTCTGGAAGTTGTAGGAGTAATACTCTACACAAGAATAATGTAAATTTTTAATACAGAAGGCAATCATGCTTTAACAGACATCACTGAAACCTAATGCAATAAGATTCATGACTGAAATATAGAGAATTTATGCAGAAGGAATGGGCAGACTGGGAAGGGAGAGATATTCCATGTAGAAGATATATGTATGTGCAAGGAAATCCATCGATTTCAAGATGATTGTTTGAGACGCCATTTTGCTAAAATTGAAGAAAGAGAAATTATAGTAATATAAACATTGGAATCTGTTGCAGACCACCTGTCCAGGAAAAGGCTTGAAGGATGTGTTCTTAACTCAGATTACCAGATTTTCAAAGAGGAGGGAAATAGTAGAAATGAGAGACTGCAATTACCAAGGTGTCTTTTGGCAGTCAAACTCTGGCAAGAATGGAAGTTCTAAAAAACTCCTGACTTTCCTTGTTGACAATTTGTGTTGAATATCCTACAGGATTAGACAGTATAAAACAGAGATAACATTAAGTGGTTTTGATGTAAAATGATTCATGAATAAATAAGCTTAATGTATAAACAAATAAGATATGTCTACAGAGTTTGATGGCACTCTATTTTAACAAAGACTTTTCAGTTATCAACTTGAAGAGGAATCCTGAATGCATATTTTCCCATTGTTAAACATTAGACATTTGTATATTTTCATGAACACAAAGATTTCTACTCCAAAAGTATTTAAGATACACAGTATTTCAAAATTCAGTACACATAGGAAGCCAACATGCATTGTGAGTGAATAGCAGGAGTTATTTTTTTGGACTACAGCTTCCAGGATCACCCAGCTGGTGCTCATGTTGCCTTAGGAATTCTGGGAGTTGTGGTCCAAAAGGTGATTTCTCCAAGCTCTTGAATATGTACTATTGTCAGTGCTATGGACAGGGAAGTTTGGCCAAGATGCCTTCAGAGTGTTCCTCATCAACTTTTCTCTACTTTCACGTTCACATGTCCTCTTCCTCTCAACCCATACTGTGCTACAGTCCATGAAGAAAGGAGAGGCCACAGCAAGTGAAGGCATATCCTAAATTTTTCCATTCTTGTCTTTGCTTGCATACTTGGAGAAAGCATGGAACAGACAGTGATAGTGAGGTGGAAGACTAGGAAAGTGATGTGGCACCACAGTCTCCCCTGTAAGGGTGTAGGTCTTGGCAAATGCTGACCATGCCAGGGATTGACACCAACACTGATCATTGCTACTGTAGTATAATGCATAAATCAGAAATGCATAGAGTTATTCTGGCTGGGGCAAGACTGGTGGTTGGGATCCTGGAGTAGCTCCAAAAGCAACCCCCACATGTACATGTGCAAGCAACCCTGTCAGAGGACTGGCTTTGTCATGTGATGGATCAGATTTGGTGATGGTGCCAAGGACCCAGAGTGGTATAGTGCTTTTGAGTGTTGAACTATGACTCTCGAGACCAGGATTCAGATCCCCACTCAGCCATGGAAACCCACTGGGTGATCTTGGGCTAGTCATAATCTCTCAGTCTTAGATGAAGGCAAAGGCAAACCCACTGTGAAGAAGTCTTACTAAGAAAATTCCATTATAGGGTCTCTTTAGGGTTACCATAGGCTGAAAATGACTTGAAGGTATAAAACAACAAGCCATATCTCTGCCTGGGATCAACGGTAGACCCTTCAGGCTCAAACAAGGGAAAAGCACAGGACATCCCTCATACTTGTCCCCTATCTGGTACAACTAAGGGCACAGCTTCAGTGCCAGCAATCCTTCTGTACCACAGACCTCTTATTTCATCCAGTGCCGAGAACCAGGGCCTGGCTGGGTGGTAAATGCTATCAGTCCTTGGAGAGGGAAGGCATTTATGTCTTGTCAGAATCATTGCATAAGAAGATTGTGGATTTATATATGTGCCTTTGTGCAGCACCAGATGCAGCATGAGGTCCCCAGCTGCTGAAGGCCCTGGAACATTCATTCCAATTACATCGTTGATAATTCCACCCATGTGCTCAGGTATGAGTCAGGAAATCGCCTGGGCCATGAATGCATTAGTTAGTGGTTCTCCATCTTCAGTTTTTCAGACATCCAGACTTCAGTTCACTGAAACCCTTGCTACCATGGTCAATGGCAAAGGATTCTGGGAGATGAAGTCCAAAACATCCAGAGGGCCAAAGGCTGAGAATATTGCACCGGGGAATACAAACGATACAATTTCACTTAGCTCCCCATTTGCAATATGAGTAATAATCCTGGGTTGTTTTAACATGAGCTACTGTTATAATTACTGAGAATCATGTGAAGTATATTAAACATACTCAAGAGCATAATAAATGCTAAGTGTTATTTCTGTTCTGCTGCTTCTGTTAAACTGCTGTGATCGGTAGATGTATCTTAATGATAGCATGCCCTGAGGGCGTACATTGGCTGCTATTGGTTTTTGGAGACATTGGATGTTAGCAACTATTTCTAGATTTGCCTTTTAATACCTCAGAGTGACACTCTCCCCAAACCATTCTTGGGATGAAATTAAGGAATTCAATGGATTCAAAAGCAGAATATAAGTTTCTCCATATCTCAGAAAGTCTTCCACAGAGGGAGGGGAAAATAGAGAAGAAAAAGATGAAAAAGAAGGTGCTGGGGTGAAAGACAACAAATCTTCAAGAGAAAAGGAAGAACAAAAGGATCTCTGCCCAGAAATGTTCCCACCCTTCATTGTCACTTTGTGGAGTAACATGATCCCACCTATAAATGGAGACAGACGTACTGGCACCTGATTCCCATGACAATAGCCACCCCTGCTCTTGGTTAAGGCTCCTGGGCCAGACGCACTGAGACTGGCCTACAGCATGGGTTCAAGGGAAGCTGGAATTATTCAGATTACACTCATACCAGCAAAAGACTGCAGAAGCAGAAAGAAAGAAAGAAAGAAAGAAAGAAAGAAAGAAAGAAAGAAAGAAAGAAAGAAAGAAAGAAAAGACTGTTCTGCCAGTAATGAATGGTAAAGGATTTTGAGTTTTTACAAACAAGAATTTTGTGGAGGGACGGGTGGCAGTGAAATCATAATTTAACAGATCCAGAAACAAAGAACTTCATTAATGTGAAAGCATACACGCAAAGTAATCTTATCATGAATTTTAACCAGATGCCTTAATAATAGAGTTTGGAGAAGTTACATTTTAGGGCAGTTTCCAGAATCCCCAGCCACCATGGCCACTGTCCATGGTGACTGTGGGATTCTGGGTATTATATTTTTTCAAAAAAAGATAATTTCCTGCATGGCTCAGCAGTCACTTAAAAGCAATTCCTTTTAGAGGCCTCCACCTGCCTAAGATTTTTAGATCCCCATCCTTCCTTGTGATCATGAATGAGGGGTGGCATTAGAGACTCAGGCCATTTCTGCACTAGCCTGTTATGGCGCAATGATTCCACTTTCAACATCCTCTGGAATCCTGGGATTTGCAGTTTCGGGAGGGGATGGCTGGCCCCTCCCGAAACTGCAAACCCCAGGATTCCAGAGGATGTTGAAAGTGGAATCATCGTGCTATAACAGGCTAGTGCAGAAATGGCCTCAGTATTGGGCAAATAGTTCTCAAAATGAAGACAATACTCTCCCAGCAGGCCTTTCAGACAGGTCTCATTTGTGATGTCTCATCTGCAAGCTGAAGAGCTGTTAATGGAGCGACATAAATCTCAGTTTAGCTGGTTTGTCTATGACAAGGTGCTTGAATCAAAGGGATTTGGATCAAATGGCATCTCTGCAATGTCCAGCTTTGGCCCTCCTACTCTTTATAACTTGGATTAATAGAGGTCATAACTTGTATATTTGGGAAGCAGCATAATTGTAGGGGTGGGGCAATTAGTTTTACACTCCAGATGTGTAGTTCTGAGAGTCCTTTCCCAAGCGAGATTTCTCCTGCAACTCAGGTATAACTGGAGTCTCCTACATTTCGATCAACTGACTCACTGAGAATAAGCAATAAGTACTTAGAAAACTCTTTTCTGCCTCACCAAGCTGAACTGTGTTTACAGTGAACTAGGGTGTCATGTACTGCAGTCATACTCGGGCCATTTCCGCCAGCCGGCCCTCCCAAAACTGCAAACCCCAGGATTCCATAGGATGTTGCAAGTAGAATCATAGAGCTATAACAGCCTAGTGTGGAAATGGCCTCAGTGGGGTAGTCTGTGGAGCAGTGCCAGTCCTTGGTGAGTTTCCAGGCAAGAAAGAAACAATTGTAGCTAATGGGCACAAATTTGGTAGCACTCCCTGGCATATTGGGGGAAAAACGGTCAGTCTGTCCCATCAGATTGTTTGGAAAACACTGATGAAAATGAACCTGAAAAACTACTTTCAAGTTTGTCTATTTATGTCAGATTATTTCTACAGAGTGCTCTTCCATTCATGTACCCTCTGAAACATTTTTGGAGCCTACCTGTTAGCAAAGCATGAAATGTTGCTTTTAATAGAAATGAATATAAGGAAATGCTGAAGCCTTCCCTAACTGAGCAGTGATATGATGATGCTTTAAGTGTCAGAGCATGATCCTACCACTACTGCTATGGATAGCTTCAGCATATCAGTGCACTCATTCATCATCAGAGTAACTTTCAAAACTCTTGTCTTCAGAGTCAAGATTGCTGGGAAATGTATTGTCAGAAGATTCTGCCTAGTAAATTATATTTTGAAGCTTTTCTTTACCACATTTAAATCACCACACTTCTCATATAGTTGTCGTTAGTCATTATTATCATTTTTTTCCAAAAAATAATGTCACAAACATGAACTGGGAGGGACTAAATTCCATACAAGGGGAGGAAGAGCAGGAAAGAGTGGGGAGGGTTTTTTAAAATTATAAGTTACTTTTGATAAGCCACCCATCCTACCACCCTCCTGCCATGTGCTCTTATTATATAACTGATGAAAGGTATCACATGAGGGTGAATATGGATTTTTATCTTGAAAGCTGTCCCAAGACATTTTGCTGCTTGGACAAAAGACAAGATGACGCCCTGGCCCATTCAACATGCAGAAGGCAAGGAAAATGACCGCTGAATCTTATATCAGTTCCTGGATTGGACAAGGCAGTAGGCTGACTCAGAGGGTAAAACTGAGGCTGCACAGCACAGACAGCTCTGTCTATCCCCCAACACTCTGCCACTGCTTTGTGCTTCCTAACATCAGTTGCATGAAGTAGTTGCCTCACTCTTTCTAAAGATGGGGCCGTCCCTTCTGCACCTTAGAAAATCCTAACTATATGCTTCCTTCACTGACATATTTATAAATGTGTACGTATATGCATCTGTTTAAATGGACAAGCAGAGAGCAAGCACAGTCTAATGGTTTGAGTGTTGGACTACAGCCCTGGTTGGTCATGGAAAACCACTGGGTGACCTTGGGTGACTCACACAATCTCATCCCCAGAAAACCCTGTGACAGGGTTGCCATAAGTCTGAAATGAACTGAAGGCACACAGCAACAAATGGGTAAGCAGGATTTGTGTGTCTGTGTATCCCACATCTTTTGGACTTTCCAGATGTCTCCCTCCTTCCTACAAAAAAAGTTTTAAAATTCAAATTCACTCCAAGTTATGCTAAATTTTAAAGTACTCCTTGAACAGAACCAGTGCTAATGGAGCAGTATCCTCTTCTCTATCAAAGGATGGGCAAAAGGTGTCCATGTTGTGATGAGTATAACTGAGTTGCAGTGGCTGTTCTGTTTACTTTTGTAGTAATGAAACTGTGTGAATATTTGCTCCAGCACTGGAAATGGGAAGCACATGACTCCAACGACTGAGAAAAAATGGAAAGAGAGAGACAGAAGAAAAACAGCCGATAAGATGATTCAGAGGTTGGGAAAGTTATTTCTGAACTATGGCTTCCAGGATCCTCCAGCCTGCTTGGCCAGTGGTGATTCTTGGAGTTGTAGATCCTAAAAAAATTACCTTTCCTGAGCTCTGGGAGATGACAAGCAATGGCTATGGGAAAGCTTTGCTGATGTTTGCCAAGGGACTGTTGTTTCCCATTTCCCAAATAAAGAATTTTTACAGATTTCTAGTGGAATAGCATAGCTGAGATTTCAAAGCAACTGAACAAATAAAGAACATTTTAAAACTTTTTGAAAATTCTTTGAAAGCCACAGGGCTCAACACCATTGCTTATTACCTAGATGTCAGAAAATCACTAGTTAATAACTGCCCATGATACTCATTCAGACTGTAATTGCCCCACTGAAAGGCAACTTGCCATTTTCTAAAGGCAAGATATTACTATTTTAAGTGTGATTCCCCAAGACAACTGTTTTATTGGGAAAGAGATTTTGATCCACTACAGGGAGCAGTGCATCCTTCAGTGCATCTCTTAATAATTTTTTAAAAATTGTTTTCTTTTTATGGGTTCTTAAACCAATGTACTGTTTAGGCTATTCCTCAAAAAAGATTGCTTCATTTATGTCAGATTATTTTTTCCCCCCTTCCTTTGGGGGTCTGACAACCTCTTTCTTCTGGGGCCCTTTTCACACAGCATTTTCCATGCAAAAGGGCGCCTGAGCATCGCGCAATTGTGAGGAGCGATCCACACAACGCCCTCACAATTGCGCAACGCTCCAGGGGCTCGCAGGCACCAATTGCGCACCTTTTCTTTTTTGGCTAGAAGCTGAAAATGGTGCACGATCGCACATTGCTCCCGGGCCCCACGCACACTTACCTGGTGTGTGGAGCCTCTGGAGCTGCGCCAGTCGCACTTCCTGCCCCAGCGCACCCTGGGAACCTCCCAGGCTGCGCTGCGGAAGGAAGAGATGGGGCTCTCACGCAAGCAGACAGCTCATGCAGAGCTGAAGCAGCAGGGACACGAGAGCCTCTTGCCAGAGGCTGCTCACACGATCCCTGCACCTCAGTGCTGGAAAAAGGTAAAGTACAGAAAGGGCCCAAGAATCCCCAAGCAGCACAATCCCTGACTATGCTGGTAAGCAGATTTTAGGAGTTCTCACCCCCCACAAAATGTACCTTTTCCAAGCCCTATCCCCAGCAGCACAAGGACATACAAACATACATCTTAGCCTGGCCAGACTCTGTACTTATGGAGTGGATTTTCCATTTTTCAGAATGTACATGCTGATTTAAATTCAACTGCTAGGGCCAATCAGAGTAAACCCAATGAATCAATAGCTGAAGGGTAAATCAAAGCTTACAGAAAGTATATTGATGGGTCTTTTCTAACTGGGGCCAGCAATTGGATTTAGGTCAGAATGTTTGCATAACATTTAACAGCAATGCTCACCACTAAAGTAAACATGAATATACTTTTGGGCAGATGGGATATGAAGTACAGAGAGTGAGCATAGCCAACAATGACATGGTGCCCAAACAGATACACATCTACATTAACTGCAGACACGTGCAGATCACTAGTCTGAAGAAACCCTTAACTCTGCCCTTAGAGTTAGTGCAAGCAGCTCATCCCTCACAGAGAAGCATTTTACCAGTACAGCAAGGGAACTTCTATACATGTCAAAGTTTAGTAGAATGGGAATTTAGGCAAGTGTTGTTAGGCATGTGAAGCTGTTGTTGTTGCTGTTGTTGTTGCTGCGTGCCTTCAAATCATTTCCGACTTACGGTGACCATAAGGTAAACCTATCACAGGGTTTTCTTGGGCTGAGTGTGTGACATGCCCGATATTACCCAATGAAAATCCATCCAGTATAAATATAAGTATAAATGATATACTATATATAAATGATATACAGAGATTCAAATAATGTCTCATGATGCTAGTGTTTATTATTGATACTGGATATATAATAGATAATGTATATCTTATAAATAATAGATACAGAGATATGATGAGAAATGAAATACGTAATAATTATTATGTGATGTTTTAAGTATTGGATAACAAGTAATATGTACTTTATAAACATCTTCTATTTCAATTTTTAAAAATCCATCCATCCATCCGTCCGGCCTTCATTTTTTCCTTCTTCTTCTGCTTGGTTCTGATTTTTCTGTTTGCTCCAGATCCACATATCATGGGACCTATTGATTCCCATGCACCCCTCATGTATCTTTCTGAACTAGCCTTAAATTTGCTGAACGTCTAATGGGGAAAGCTCCTATATGGCTGTATAAATATTTCTTCTTCTGTATTCTCCAGCAGTATTTAGAGATAGCCTTTTTATTACTCTAGGATTAGAAAGCTAGAGTATTAAAGTTATAAATGAGGTTGCATGCATGAAAATTTTTGCAAAAGCAAAGCATCTTTGTGAAAAACTAATTGGAAGGGGCACAGGGGCCATTTGTTCTGCTAAATATCTGATTGGAATGAGGGGTAGCTTTTCAAACTGTATTCCAAGCACCAATGTGTTCCCCACATGGTCCTCTGGATTAGGGCAGAAAAATATTTTATGAGAGACAAACACTGCAGGGTTTTGCCTAAGGCCATTTCCACACTAGCCTGTTATAGCGCTATGATTCCAATAGTGCTATAACAGGCTAGTGTGGAAATGGCCTGAGTATGGCTCTGGTTTAAAAAACAAAACAAAGAGAGACAATTACCCTTTGCAGGTTTTATCAGTATCCTCTGTCACAAACCACTAGATTTTTAAGAATGCCTTTGCAATTAACTAGGAGAAGAGTTAGCACGGTGTAGTGGTCTGAGTGTTAGACTGTGTTTTTAGGAGACCAAGATTCAGTTCCCTGCTCAGCCATGGAAACTCACTGCATGACCTTGGGCAAGTCACATTCTCTCATCCTTAGGAAAATCTGTCTATCTGGCTGTCTGGCTGTCTACCAGTCTGTCGATTTATATCTTGTCTTTCTCCCAATATGGGACTGAAAGTAACTTAGCCAGTCTTCCAGCCTTAGAAATGGCAAACCTCATCAAAATAAACTTGTCAATAGGGTTGCCGTAAATTGGACTTAATAACAAACAAACAAATTGGAAGAGATGCAAAGAAACTGGGAAGTGTTGCACATTCTCACTATCAGGGTTCCTTTGGCCTCCTATCTTTATTTCTTTTCTTTTAAGAAGATCAGGGGAGTAGCAGAAGCCCTGCAGATATAGAAAGTAATTGAATGGGCACCATTGAGGAGAAATAGTCTGTTGCTTTGTTCTCATTGTTCTGAGAACAAAAGCTAAAAAGGCCTCACCTGAGGTAAACTGAAAAGAAGCATCTCACAAATGTGTATTTTCGGTGGAATGCTCTTGTCAGAGATACTGTGTGTCTGTGTTATTGTGGTTGTTGTTGTTACCTGGTCAGCTTGTGTCTGTGAACCATCCAAATTTGATCTATTAATTCTTTCCTCATCCTGCCTTCCTTGCTGGTCTATCATACAAAAGCAAACAGTCTCATTCTGGACTGAAAAGGTGGGGGAGAGACTAAATTTGCCATCTTTTGTTTCTCCTTCACTTAATTATTTCACTCAGTTCTGGGCATTCAGCCTACCTGAAATATGAATGGAGAAAAATGAGAGAGTCGGGACCTGAAGTCAGCTTTGAGAGCTGAAACGTTGGAATCTCCTAAACGTAGCTGTACTTAGATATCACGGAAGAGAAAGAGAATGAAATTTATGAATGGATATGCACCACCGCATTTCAAATGATGCTGCACATTTAAACTAAGGCATCTGGCAGCAGAGGCTGCACCAAATTTCTAGTGCCTGGTGCCTTCCAAATGTGTTGGATCGCAAGGTCTATCATCCCCAACCAGAATGGCCAATATAAATTTGGCTGCCTAGGAATCTACAACCAGAGATCCAGAGTGACCGTTCTGTACTTTATCTGATCTAGTTGTCCTGTTGTGATCCCAGCAGCACATTTGCAGGGAAGGGAGCACGACGGGAATGCCCCCCCTGCACCTGACCGACTCCCTGCAGAAGGGAGCACAAGGGACATGCACCTGCCTTTCACAGCACAGCCGAGCTCTTTCCCATGCTGTCCTCCCTCGCACTTCCTGTCCTTACGCATGGATGGAAAGGAAGGGAGTCTCGCTCAATTGGGGGTCATTGACTGAGTTTCTCCATCAATGATATAGCCCATGATCATGCCAGCTAGTGATGCAAGGAGGATGGGACTGCAATGACATCATGCAGAAGCATAGTCGCGGTCCCGCTTCTCTTGCGTCCCCATGCCAGGATGCCATCACCGTGCAGAAAGGACCTGAGTTTTAAAAGATAAATTTAACACAGAAAATGTTATACAAAAGTAAATCCCACTGCTTTCAATGGAATGTACTCCTCAGTTAGAATGTGTAAGAGGGCTGGCAAAGCTGATGAACAACCTTCCCTTACCTTTCACCATGAATCATTATGGTTGGAGCTCATGGGCGTTTGAGTCCAACAACATCTGGAAGGCCACAGCTTCCCCAACCATGGTGTATAAAATTGTTCTGTAAATGTTAACAGAGAATGACTATATAGGGATGGAACTGTATGGGAATAAAGCATATGTTTTTGATCATTGCATGATCTTATAAACTTAAAAGTATATGTAAATCACTTTTCTGTCCACAAGGGCCTCCAGAGTGATGGACAATAAATTCACAAAAGGAAAACAGAAGTAAAACATTCAGCAAATTGTTATTTTTTTAAAAAAATGAGCCCAAAGACAAACTAATACAGTTCTAATTTGTTGTTGTGTGCCTTCAAGTAGTTCTGAGTTATAGAGAGCCTAAAGTAAACCTATCATGGGGTTTTATTGGCAAGATTTGTTCAGGAGAGGTTTGCTTTTGCCTTCTTCTGAGGCTGGGAGAGTCTGACTTGCCCAAAATCACCCAGAGGGTTTCCATGGCTAATTATGAGCTCGTAAGGATTCTGAACTCTGGATTCAGAATTCATAGTCCAACGCTCAAGCAGCTACCCCACACTGGCCCCACAGTTCTAACTGCTTGTTGAAAACCCAGGGCCTCTCCACACTACATTATTGTAGTGCTATTATTCCACTTTCAATATCCTATGGAATCCTGGGATTTGCAGTTTAAGGAAAGGCATTTAGAATTCTCAGCCAGAAAAAGGCCCTCACTAATGTTAAAGGCAACCTAACTTTCCTTGGGACACAGTTTCACAATGAAGGTAGTGCTTCTATCAAATAAATAAATAAATAAATAAATAGCCCTGTCTTGTTTACCAACCAGCCTAATCTTTCAGGATGGTGGGACAAACAAGCAAAGCTTAGAAACATTTATATTTTTCTTGCACTACAACTCCCAGAGCTGATCTGTGATGTTCTCACATTATAGTATGGCTCATATGGGAGGAGGCAGTCTTTCAAATGTACTGGCCCAAGCTGCTATGATAATAGTTCTACCCTTTGTGGCGGTGATACCATGAGACATCCAGTGTAGTGTAGTGGTTTGAATGTTAGACTAGGACTGTGGGAAGCCAGGGTTCAAATCCTCGCTCAGCCTTGCTCAACAACCAAGTCTCTCTCTCAGCCTAAGAGGAATGCAATGATAAACCTCTTCTGAATAAATCTTACCAAGAAAACCCCAAGATAGGGCCACCATAACTTCGAGTTGGCCTGAAAGCACTTAATAGCAACTGGTGCCACGGTCAGATTTTTTCCTACTTTGCTTCAGTTCCACTGCTAAAGACTTTTCTTTCCCAGCAGACTTTGGGTTATTATTATTTCTAATTTGTATTATTTAATCATAGCTCTTCTTGGCTATTAATTTGGTTCAGTTCTTCTGGAATATCCATCTAATCAGCTCCTCTCAGCAACTGAAAGAAATATAGTACAAAGAGATCTTCACTTTACAAAACTGCAAACTCTGACCTGGCTGACCTGTGTCATATTTACAGAGATATTTACACCATTAATACCCACTCAACCAAAAATACACAAGGGCCTGGATCCTATTGAAAGTGCTAACCAGAGCAGACTCGTTGAATGAAAGGAATTTACATTAACTGTTAACACAGGAGTCAACAATGGATTCAGTGTAGCTGGGGCTACCAGTAGGTTTCGGGCCATTATGATCAAATGAATATGTTATTTTCTTTTTCTGTCTCCAGTCTTTTTCTTTCTTCTTCTTCCCCATAGGCTAGAAGGTAACATGGAACCTTTCCACCCTACACTTGTAGTGTTATTATTCCACTTTCAACATCCTGTGGAGTTCTGGAGTTTGTAGTTTAGTGAGGCCAAAAAGCTCTCTGGATGAGAATTCTAAATGCTCCTCCTTAAACTGCAAAGCATGGGATTCCATAGGATGTTGAAAGTGGAATAGTAGCACTATAACAGTGTAGTGCAGATATGGCCTATGTCTGTGCAGACTGCAGTTCAGACTGCAGTTCAGGTGCTCACCGTAAATGAGAACTTCAAGTTCTCACTGGTTGCCTTTCTTAGGCTTCTTTCCCTTTAAACCAGATTTGCACTGGGCAGTTTTCCACACACAGAATGTCTTTTGAACAGAGAACCACCCTGTGTAAAGTATGGCACATGGCCACCCTGAGCTAAGAGGAAGGGGTTCACCCTTTCAAGGTTGTAATGGACTTGCAGAAGACCTAAATCTGTCTCTTCATGAAAGCTGTACAAAGACTTTCAGAAGCAAGAAAGGAAGCTGAAAGGCAAAACAAAACAAAAACAGCCCCAACCTCAGTCCTCGGCCCCTGGCTTTCTGGCAGCTGGCTCAAACGTCAAAACACAGGCAGGTTGTGCTTTGTTTGCTTTCCACAAAACGCAGGTGAAAACAACAGCTTCAGAAACAAAACTGCAGGTACCTATTGCAGAGAGACCAATGATGGCATCGCAGCAATACATCAGATACAGCTAACAGGTGGGCCTTGCCATCTTGGCAGTCATATTGTGACAAGGGCAGCTGCACTGCCTTGGCAGTTACATGCTTCTTGTTCAAAACCCCAGATCTGCTGGTGATAACTAATTCTATTATTCCTCTGCCAGGGAATCAAGACAAGCATGCTACCCTAATGCCAGAGTTTGCAAAAATTACTTTGGGGGGGGGATTCTTCAAGTTCAACACCCCCCGAAAAACTTTTCCAAACCTTAGTCTAGGAAAGTGTGTATGTACTTTCAGAGGTTAGACAGTAATGAACTCAAGGCCTGTCCCTTCTCCCAGTTTCAGTGAGATGATATATAGTCACCTAAGGACAAAGGGGAGAAATAAAACAGAGCAAAAATCTAACATCCCCTCATCACCCTGTAGAATTCTTATATGAGGATGCCCAC
Organism: Ctenosaura bakeri; assembly: GCA_948474755.1. NCBI lineage: Eukaryota > Metazoa > Chordata > Lepidosauria > Squamata > Iguanidae > Ctenosaura > Ctenosaura bakeri. The sequence goes on along the minus strand of CAOLHI010000450.1, from coordinate 208,840 downwards.
CTTGGAAGATAAGGTTTGCCAGTCAGCAATACTTAAAAAAACAAAACCACATTATTATATTAAAACTTGCTCTTTTATAAAAAAAAAATCAAAGAAGAACATGAATAGGTGTTATTCCATAACAGCTTCAGACACAAAAGCAAGAATGATTTAGCAAACTGATTAGATAAACATGTGGTGACAACCCAACCCAGAGTGATGACACTTAAGCCATTTCTGCACTACACCGTTATAGTGCTATTATTCCACTTTCAACATCCTCTGGAATTCTGGGGTTTGGAGTTTACTGAGGCCAAAGAGCTCTCTGGCTGAGAATTCTAAAGGCTCCCTCCCTAAACTGCAAAGCCCAGGATTCCATAGAATGTTGGAAGTAGAATAATAGCACTATAACAGTCTAGTGCAGAAATGGTCTTAGTTAACTTCATCCAAGGGTTCAGCAACAGAACAACTTAAGGCCTTTCCAGAGCTTGGGGGAAAATCTTGGAAAAACTACCTTGGAAGACTACAACTCTGAGACTGTGGGAACTGTGGTCCAGTAAATTTTCCAAACTCTGGTTGTGGCCCATATCATTCTGAACACTTGGTGGGGGGGCGGGGGGCAGAATAGGCAAAACTGCTTAATTAGTTTGCACACCACACCTGCGTGGTAGGTAGTGCCAAATGGTTGGTCAGCCCTGGGAAACCCCTTTCTCTGCCCTATGGTGCAGCTGATGAGCATCCATTCCAGGTGCAGTTAGACAGCTCAGTACTGCATAGGTTCATAGGAGAAGGTGGCTTCGAAGTCGAGTGATTCTATCACTGAGCTGCTGCATTTTCCATCTGCCCATCCAGACAGATTTTTTAATCTTGTGAGCAGTACGATGCGAGCAGGTGATGAGGATCAAAATATATCCAATTGTCTTCAGGTAGAAGGAGAAAGAAAATAAAGCAAGCAGTCCAAATGTTTCTGTTGTTTAGGAGACTAGAATCTGCAATATAGGAAATTACCACAACTGCATTCATGAAGCTGTTGTTACTGTGCTTCTCCTTGTATCTAAAGAAGTCTCGTCTTCTGCATACCCTCCGACTGTCCCAATTTGGCAGGAGCAGTCCTGATGTTGCTCTGTTGTCCCACTTTTTCAGCTGTTTTTAAAATGTCCCATTTTCAATCTTCTCCCAAGTTTCCCCTTTGTCTACACTTACTTCAGTTCCTACAAACCAAATTCAAAGCAGTTTGTTCTCAGTTGACAAAAAAGTGGAGAGGGTGGGCGAAATCTTGTCCATCTCAATAAGCTCAAGGAAAAGCAAACCCCTGCAGCCTCTCCTAGCTTGTGTGTTGTTCCCTACAAATAACTTTTGCCATTATGACCACGCTCTGATGTTGTTTGACCACATGTGTCCTGGTGTTTATCTGTGAAATGCTGGAGAATATGCTTCTACTTTAAGACTTATCCTAATTTTCAGCATGAACCTCTGGAGTGAATACATCCTGACACAGAACAGCAAAAAGGAGAAGATGCTATACATTGGCCTAACAATTCAGTGGCCTGTCTTGGTTTTTAAATAAATAAATAACCTGCCACCCTTGCATCCTGGAACATTCAAGCAAAGCTACTGCTATTGTTTTGATTTTTATTACCTCTATAGGAAGCAATAAGCTCTTTGTCTTATCAAAACTATCTTGTATTTGTTTTTTCTCCTTCACCTTGATGGTTCTCAATAAAGAGGCATCCAATTTTTTAATATTTTTTTTAAATAGATCAATCTGAGCCCATCTTCACTTTTCAAAAGTTGCACCTGAATTGTAAGAGAGAAAAACAATGAAGTACAAGCAATCCTAAGTGTTCATTGCACTAAATCTCAAACCCTTTCTCCTTGCCTGGCAGAGCTCCAGGCAGTTCCTAAAGGCACTGGACCTTGGGTCTTGGCCTCCATCAGATGAACTATTTCCTGACAGAGGTTACTCACTTCCTGTTTTCCATGTGTAGGCAATCCATGCCTGTGAAGAGGCTTTGATTTTTGGTTTTGCTGTAAATTTCAACTAGTTTCAGTGTGAACAATGGGAAGGGGGGAAGTAAGAGGCATATTAAGCTTATGTAATAAGGCTTCCATTCTCATTCATGATGACTGTCTAGAGACCACTGTAGACTGTCTCAGGAAGCTCAGCCTTTAAGGGAAGGACAGGAAACTTCTGGCTCTCCAGGTGTTGTTAGGCTGCAACTCACATCAGCCCCCTTGCTGGCTAGGGCAGATGGAAACTGCAGTCCAGCAACATCCATCCTTGATTTAAAGTAAAATAGTAGTGCTGTCACAAGCAGCTTGGTCTATGAGGTCATCTGCTTGCAGGAATCACTTCTGCTGCAGAAAGACAAGGAGCCCTGGCTAAAGACGCAGGCTTATTTTTAAATACTAAGCTGTTGTTAAAGAACATGCTTAAGGCTGTTGCCTTGGTTTTCCTGGGCCATTTACATATGTACTTTTCCCAGCACAGAGATGCTGTATCTGCCCGATTTATGTTAATGATGCACCTGTTCAAAGTACGGGAGCTTTATGGAAGGAAAAGATGGCAATACTACATGTACTCCGTGAGCTGACAAATCATTTTATTCTCATAGTTTTAAGTTATTTACGCAAACATAAGAGTTTGAACTCATTCAGCAGAACAAGCTCTTTTTGTTTCACATAATTCATGTTCGGAGCTTGTAAACTTTAGTATTAATTCTAACATGTTAATGTTAGATCAAAATGTAACTCACTGACTTTAACTGGTTTATCAAAATTGACTTGTTCCATTAATTAATAATAACAATAATAATAACAACAACAACAACAACAATAATAGTAAGGTGTTTTTGCTGTGTATTTTCTATTATTTTTTCTATACTCCTTTCTTTTACACAATGCATATTGTGAGTTTTTTCCTTTCTTTGTTACTTTTGTGTGTGTGTGTGTATTTATCCTTATATAATTTTTTCTATACTTGTATAAAAATAAAATGAAAAAATATATAATTAGTAAGATGTTAGTAATATATTACCTTTAAATTTCTTAAAAATTAAAATTACTAGGAAAAGCTGATATGACCAAATTATCCCCAAACACTGATGAACTGAAGTAACACAAACTATTAATCCATATTCAGCCTGTTAAAATCATTGTTTTTATAATGGTTAAAATAATAACTTTTAAAATTGTTCCTTAAAAATAACTTAAAATTTTACAGAGGGGCCTTTAGAATTCTCAGCCAGAGAGCTCTTGGGCCTTGTTGGCTGCTATGGAAATGAGGCCTAGCAGCAAGGAGGAGGGCAGTATAGTCCCTCAGGAAACCAACCTGTGTATATTAATAACTCTGAATATAGATTGGATTGGGGAATATGGGGGAAAGTTACAGGTACTGGCCAAGACAGTTTGAGGAATTAGAGACACAGGATCTCAAATCTTTCTAACAAGTACTACCTATAAGAAAATAAAATCTTCAGCAACGGCAGGTATATAAGCTAGTCAGAAATATGGGGCATCAAGGAAGATATTAAAAGTGCAAAGTTTTGTCTTCCACATTCTGACAAACAAATAGAAACCATATCTGAGTCTTGCCAACTGCTCTTACAAAGCAGCTGATGAGAGAGAAAGTCAGCAGTGCCCACATATGGGAAAGGTCTACAGAAGCTTCATGTCCACAGTCCATCCCCTGATTCTCTGAAATGGGGAAGAGCAGAGAAACACTGACTCTGAGTGTAACACTAGACTGTACTTTACTTGCATGACCTTGCTCCCCACATTCCTCTCCTCCTGTGGTGAAGCAATAAGGAGGAAGTCAGAATCCTTTGCCTGCATTTTCAACATTTACACTGTCGATCATATTTATTATAGTTTATTTGAATAGGCCATGTATGCAAACTATAGCTTTAAATTGACTGGTTTGAATAAATGATGGTAAAAAATTTACTCTAGCTGGCCTTGGTTTGGACATGACAACAAACTGTGATTAGTAGGAAATGTATCCAGTATTCTCTTTGAAGGTTAACTGTGGGAGGAGAGGGATAACAGGTACAGGCTTACTGTTTGTTTGCTGAGGAAGGGCTAAAGCAGAAATGGAGAAAGTATGACATCAAGGCCATTTCCGCACTAGACTGTTATAGCGCTATTATTCTGCTTTCAACATCCTGTGGAATCCTGGGGTTTGTTGTTTACTGAGGCCAAAGACCTCTCTCCCTAAACTGCAAACCCCAGGATTTCATAAGATGTTGAAAGTGGAATAATAGCATTTTAAGAGTCTAGTGCAGAAATGGCCCAAGTTTCACACAGATGAAAAAGAAGACCAAAAGAACAGGAGGAGGAGGGGGAACAGGAGAGATGCTGAAATGGACAGAGCAGTGGAAGGCTCTGGAAAGCCCTCTCCAGCTGGTCATATCAAACCCTTATAAGAGCCACTGCAGGCAGGGGGAGTGAAGGGAACTTCAGAGAGTGAAAGTGAGAGAAAAGTATACCCTCCAGCATTTTTCCCGAAACACCAGGACAAGTGTGGCCAAGCAATATCAGAATATGATCAAGATGGCAAAAGCTATTAATGAATAAAAACACATGAGCTAGGAGAGGCTGCAGCAGTTTGCTTTTCTTGAGCCTTTTGGGAAAGGCAAGATTCTATCCCCTGTCCTCTCCCTCTGAAGACAGTAAACTGTTTTTACTCTTTGAACTCTGTTTGCAGCAGTTAAAATAAGATAAGGACAAAGGGGGAAAGAGGGAGGAAGACAGAGAAACTGGGATGTTTTAAAAGCAGGACAGAGGATTAATCAGGACTTCTCTTGCCAAGCATGGAGAGTTTGAGGGCATGGGAAATGGGTGGCCCACCCACCTTTGGCTTTGGCTTTGTTTGCCATTTTCATGTGCTCCCCAACTTCCAGATTACTTCCAAGGGGATGAGAAATTTTGACAGGAAAAAGAGATTCCCCTTCTCTGTACTAAACTATCAATGTAATACGCATCTAAACCCAGCTGCTGTGTGCCCAACATTTTTCCTTCTCTGACAGTACAGAACAATTTTAAAGTTTTGTTATTACTGTTGGCTTATCAGTAGTAAGGCCTGCATTTTTTAGAGTATATACGATCCAATAACATGATAATATTCAACAATGGTAGAATGTGTAAGTTGGTCATATATTTGGGCCTGCCTGAGTAGGCTTGGGTTGCTCTGAGGATGAAACAAGATAAAAATAAGGAGGCAAGAAAATGTTCCCTGTTGCCAAGATTTGCCTGCTGAGATATTCCTATTTTTTCAAGTTGGAGTAACAGTGTAGAGCAGAACGATGAGCCACTCTGTGTCCATTCATAATCTAACTTTACATTTAAACTCCCTACTGGATCTTAGGAAAGGCCTCAGTCTTTGGGCCCCAGCACTCTCCTCTCTTATATGGGGGCCAAAATATGGGCTTATCTTAAAAAGATGGTTGTGTGGGCCATTGAGATAATACCAAGAATTTCACACATTCAAAAAGGCATTGCTTGTCTGTCTATCTGTCTGTCTGTCCGTCCATCCATGGAGCTGTCTATCCATCTATCTAATACAGAGGTGGGAATCATGCTGACCTCTGGATAATGTTGAACTGTGACTCTCAGCAGCCCTATCCAGCATAGCCAATGTTAAAGAATTCTGAGAGTTCAACAACATTTAGATGGCTACACAATCCCCTCACCTGATGTATTATGTCACCAATCTCATCCATCTATCTATCTATTGCTATAATGGTACTAGACCCAGAGTATATTTCTGGACTACAACTCCCAGAATCTCTCATCCAGCATGGCTACATAGTCACTGCCCATGCTGGCTAGGAGGCTCTGGGAGTCCAAAAAGGTCATTTTTTACAATCCCCAATTTGTTCTATAGATTTCTTTTTAATACTCCCCCCCCAGCACCACTATTCTGGAAAGACATATCCTACATTCAATAAATAAACAAATATTGACTCCTTCACTGTTGTTCTTCCCACCAGCAGTTGTTTTTTTTATTTAGGCAGACTTTTGGTCTGTGTGTTGTTCTGCTGTTGAAGGCAGTTTAAAAAGCAGTATATATTTTTTATTCCAATGTTATTTGAATTTGTTTGTTTGTTTGTTTCTCTGCCTAAAATGCCTTTTTGGTGGAATATCAGGGTTAATCAATTAACCATTCTAAATATTCAGTTCCTGTACAAATGGAATACATTTGTAGTTCTGGCATCTTTCTTTTCAAAGCAGGTACAGTTAGCTACATATCCCCATAATATCAGAGTGCCTGGATTTAGAATCCAGGGAAATCGAGTTTAGAAATGGATTAAGAGCAGCAGAACTGTTGTTGAGGTAAGGTCCAAACTGATCCAACCTTGTTTCCACTTCAAATGTACCAGAATGATGGTAATTTAATACCACTCAAGAAATTATTGCCGCTCACAGGGTCCAGATGGCTTGGGCATTGAGGATAATGAAGCATTTCACTTCCAGATTTCACATCCTAATCCATTCTAGGTTAGAAATAAAGCCATAAATGTGGCTTGATGATTCATTCTTGAGTCTTAGCCCTGTTCACATGAGGGAGTTCCCTCAAGGCAACCTCTTCTTATCCAATCAGTATTCAAGGAATTACACAACAGCCTTGCCATTTACGCTGGCTAGAGGGCAATTCTTTGCAATGAGGCCACACAGCCATCCACCTTCCTTTCTGAATCAGAGGGCTAATACTTCCTGCATTCTGCATATTTGGTTTGTTTGTTTAGTATTTAATTTAGAGAAACCTAGGAATATAGCCAGGAACTTCCCTATGCCTTGGTTTGCTTATATATTTAAAGAAATATGGAAGTAAGAAAACTACCCCAAACTAATTATGAGGATCATTGGCATACCCAGTTACCAAGGAAAGTACTCTGATACTTGTTGTGTCGAGGCACATATATACATGCATACACACACACACATATGTATGGGCCAGTTCAGATCTGACGGCAACTTTCAAGCAAGCAGAGGTAGATGGAGGAGGATACAGCTTGGAAGCAGTTGTATGGAGATGTCAGAGCTTGAGGAAGTTATTTAGGGCTAGTGACTCTAAAAAGTTGTATCCAAAAGCTATAATTTCCAAGCGCTGCCACTTGGCCTTTTTGAGAATTTGTGCCATTACAAGAGATTCTCTTCACAGGCAGCCAAAATTTGCATGATAGTGGCATAATTTTCTAGTCTAGTGCAATTGTGGATATTATACAACTATATGAGCAATTCCCATGCAGATGGGTAGGGCCAGTTCTCACAATATGGCCTTTGTGCAAGAAATTCTGAGCCACAAACTAGATCAAACCCCCTTGCACATCCAAGGTGCTTGGAGACTGCTGTATGTTGATGCCACTATCTATGAACAATAAAGCTTGGACTAGAACCCTCAATGAATATGATGCTGTGCTGAGGCCATTCCTAACCTAGCAGTAGTAAGATGATGCTCTGGGACTCCAGCATCCTCCTCCTCCAAGACTCAGTTATTCATGACCTCAAGTTTGTCATGATATTCCTTCTTCTAGAGATAAAGGTCTACAGTTACATTTATCTCTTTGCATTAGTGAAGTCTGCCTGAATAACATAATGTGTTGTAGAGTCCTTTCACACCATATAATTATAGTGCTATTACTCCACTTACTCCATGCTTCCATCCTATGGAATACTAGGATTTGTAGCTAAGTAAGCCGCTAAAGCTCTCTGGCTGAGAATTCTAAATATTGTGTGCCTTCAACTTGTTTCTGGGTTAAAGCAACATTAAGGCGAACCAATTACAGGGTTTTCTTGGCAAGATTTGTTCGAAAGGGATCTACCTTTGCCTTCTTCTGAGGCTGAGAGCGTATAAGTTGTCCAAGGTCACACAGTAGATTTCTATGGCCAAGCAGAGAATTTGAACTCTGCTTTCCAGAATGCTGGCACTCAGTTCTAAATGCCCATCCCTAAAGTACGGCTCCTAGGATTCTATAGAAGGTTAAAGCAGAACCACTATGCTGTAATTGTACAGTGTAGACACTAGTTAAGACAGTGACACACAGTTCAGTCCTTCTTGGAATTCCTTTCAAAGGGCAAGAAATGAGATCCCATTTTTGATACATGAACACATTCATGACATTCACAGTCACTACACACACATACATGCACGTATGAATTACACTTTGATGGTTTCACAACTCTGTTTGTCTGAATGCATACAAGGGGAAGTGGAGTTAAATTGTTTCTCTCTCCAAAGTTACCCCTTGAGGTCAACAGTAATTGCCCGTCCACCCACTTCCACCACCACCCCCCAGCAATACTTAGAGGAGAGGCAAAGAACTGAATATCTACATTCCAGTCTCATTTTCTGGGTCAGGGTCACTGTTCGCAGGAAGTCGGTCTACACTACTGGCTATCCTGTGACTATTATTGTTAAAAAATATATATCTTCAAATTAACAAAATCGGACACCTTCCACCAGTGTAAAATTCATTTAAGCAGAGAAAGTGAGGGGAACAAAATGAGGTATTTGTCCTTTATTTATATACACTCTGTACTGTGTAAAGATGTGGAGGCAGGGTTGGTTGCCGTTCCTTGCAGTCTTTTGTCTAGTTTTCTAGCCATAAGTGGCACATTTTTGGCAAGAATGTAAATAACAAAATTCTCATGTGGCCATCTACAGGTCACCCAAATAACTTGAGAAGTTTGCATGAATTATACTATGTTTACAATCAAAGAATAAGCTATGTTAACTCTTTCTTAACAGTGGCATTTAGGGAGGGAAAATGAGAAAGACTGATGTTAGAAAACACCACCATTTTAAAAGACATTATTTAAAAAAAAAATAAAGTCCTAATCAAGAACCTCAGCCTCCCCATCTTAAAAGATCGACCATTTTCATTTACTCTTAATCTACATATTTTTCTCTGTATTTTGACATCAAACGCTGCCTGTAAACTAATCTTCTAGGTGTTTGATGTGGCCTTAGAGACATGACAATTAAGCACAGCTTAAAACATTAATCCCAACAACAGGATCCAAAGACAAGGAATGTCAGGACTCTCCACCAGCAAGGAAAAGCCCTCTCAGTGTTTAATTGCAGAGAAAATGAGTTGAAATAGATTTAAAACTGCAAGACTCTAAACAGCCTGGGTTCCAAAAACATTGTTAGAGGAAGAATTTCTTCCATATAAAGCAGCTCCTAGCCACCATGCATTCAAGATTAAAGCTGTCAGGTCAACTAATTCAAGTGCCTTGCGCTGTTGGCATAGAAGCTGTGTTCTCCTGTGAAAAGAGCATATTTAGCAGTCAGGCTGAACCAAATACTTCAGTTGCCTCAAGCAAAGGGCAAGATAGCCTCTCCTCCTACTCCATGGACAAAAGTCAACTCAGCTACTGGCAACTGAATCTCTCTTCAGAGTAGGCAATAGGCAGCAGCCCCTTATCATATCTGAAAGCAGCAGGCTATTTTAGGGGGCAAGGAGGCAGGCCAGAGGGCCCACACCACTGTCCTCCTACTTCTCCTCACCCTCAGCATCTGCTGCTTGTGGTAGTCACCTTATACTACCCAATAGTAGGACTGGCCCTGTTGGTGGTCCACAAGCCCTGTGGAACTGCCTCCTAAAGAGATGAGCTCTGCTTTCTCTGTTGCAGTTTTGAGGTGAAGAGTGAAAACTTCTCTCTTCCTTCCTCTGTGCTGTTTATGAGTTCTGCATTTACTTTCCTTATCTCTGTGTTGATGCTATCAGTTTTATCAAACATTTGGTGAAGCGTTTGGTGTCTGATTAAATTTAGTGTTGTGTTAGATGCTTTTATTGCTGGGATTGCTCATTTGGCACATGGAAAAGCAAGATGTAAATTTAAACAAATAACCTAGATTTTTTCACAAATAAACATCTTCCCTTATTTCACTTTTATGATGAAGTTTGAGTTGGTATTCCTCCCAGCAGCTGCTTTTCCAGATGCTAAACAAATACCTTCAGACAAACTGTATTTGGGTTACAGAATGACAGCTTGGTTTTTCGCAGGTGTTACAGCTACGGAGACAAATTTGTTTTGTATTGTGAAGTGCATACAAAGTCTTCTGACAAGGTTGTGGGACATTTTATATGCTCATCAATTTGGTTGACCATGTCTCTGTTTTAACAAAGGGCAATTCTCTGTTTGAAAGGGTGTCAGAGGACAGTACTTGGAGGCAGTTTTTGGATGAACAACTGCCCAATCCCATGGATGACTCATGGTCTGAGTGGGATGGGATGACTCATGGTCTGAGTGGGATGGCCGGCCCTTCCCGAAACTGCAAACCCCAGGATTCCATAGGATGTTGAAAGTGGAATCATAGCGCTATAACTGTCTAGTGCAGAAATTCTGACACACACACATTCAAACCATGAACCACCAGTGAATGAAGAACCATCAGAAGGAAGAAGCGACCACCTTGGTTGTCTAGCTGCTGGGATTGCCAGGTGAAAAAAGGAAGAGGGCTCCTGTCTCATTAATGGCTGGACAGAAGAGGAAATTTCAGCAGGGGATGCTCACATCACCAGCAACACTTACTGAAATTACCTCTTCTTCATAACAACTAAAAATACAGGAGCCCTCTCACTTGTTTCACCTGTTAACCTGCTCACCAACAGCATACTAAGCAGGCAAGCACACCTGTCACCTGGGCAAAGCCTTCTCCACTAAAGTAGAGCTCTGTGTAAATCACAGAAATTACTGTATATATAATTTATGTAAGTACTTGCATCTCCAGCATTTATGTAGATGCATTTGTACGAATATACATAAATTACCACATTCAAACTTTATGGAGACCTGTATCCTCTTTTGTCTTCTTTTTGTAATGAAGTGTGAAGGGCCACCTTAACCAGTCATTATCTAAACAAGTTTTTACCAGGATTTGCTGTGAAGTGATTCCCACAGAGCAACAAATCAGACTTATTCACATTCCTGTATGTAGCATGTGGTAGTGGTTATTAAGTAACGAAGACTTTCTCCAGAGTTACTTAGGCCATTTCCACGCTACATTGTATAGCGCTATCATTCCACTTTCAACATCCTATGGAATCCTGGAGTTTGCAGTTTAGGGAGGGGTCTTTAGAATTCTCAGCCAGAGAGCTCTTTGGACTCAGAAAACTACAAACCCCAGAATTCCACAGGATGTTGAAAGTGGAACAATTGTACTATAACAGTGTAGGGTGGAAATGGCATTGTTCCACAGTTGAGCGCTAGCAAATGAATCAGGTTCTGGTATTTCTGCCATGGAGAATGAGGCCTGGCTTAAATGTAGCCCTGATTACCACAGTAGATTACATTTGTCTTAGCCATTAGACCAAAGGCTTTCAAATGCTGTGCAGAGTGAAGCCAGTCATTGATTTTCCTGCAACTAGTTCTCCAGAAGGATTAGAGAAATTAATAAAAGATTGTAAGGGGCCTACATAACAGTCTTTATCCCTAACATAGCAAATTACTTAGTCAAAAATTAATGTTTTCCATCCCTCTTGAACTTTTAGCCACAACCAAGAGGTCAGCTGACTCCTCCTAGGGAATCAGATTTGGCGCAGGAGGAACTCCCAACTCCAAACTGTTTCCTATGGCAGAAGATGCAAAAGGAATGGCTTGTTCTGACCAAATCTACCTAAACCATTCCTGTATTTTGGAAATAATCTTGGATTTTTTTTTCCTAGCTGTTAAGAAAGCTGCCTTCACAATGAATATCATTCTGCCTTCTGCCACAGCAATGTGACCTTCACTTATTTCAGGGAAATATGTGACCTTCTAGATGTTGTTGGTCTTCAAGGCCCAGCATTCCTTGCAATTTACTATATTAGCTAGGGTTGCTGGGATTTGCAGTGCAACATCTGCGGGGCACATAATTCCCAGCTGCGTTTTATGTCCATCATATCTTGTTTGTCATCAACAGCTGTAAAAAGCAGTCAGCTTCATCAGGTACAGAACAATTTTTTTCCATATACCTGAATACTGTTTTGGATCTCTTCCTTACTATATTGCAGGGCTGCAGCATGTTGAGTCAACGAATCATTTTGATTAACAAAAAAGGGCAATATTTGTTTCACAATGTTTAAATTTACTTTTTTACATACGTACACACAGAGAGGCACATAAAAACTTCAGAGGCTATAACAGATTTGTGAATCTTGTTAATTTTTAAGATGTCTCATGGCAATGCTTGTCATAATCATTTTAAAAAAGGCATTCCTTGCTTGTGAGAGAGGATAGGGAGTACTTCTTCTATGATCATGTTGACTCTAAACATGCATCAAAAACATGGTTCCAACCCCCCTTTTCAAATAATTAAGGTTTTCACATGCAAATTTCTACAGATTTAATCAGAGAATTGACTAAAACAAAGGTGAAAAGTGTCCTTCCCCACCCAGTCCTGTAGGGCTTCTCCATTCTTCTTCTTCTTGTCTCCAGTCAGTGATTGGAGACAAAAGATAAGAGGCTATTTGCAAGTCTGGGAAAATGTTGCATGGAATGGAGTTCTGGTTTGCAGCTACTGAGCAGGCATGCTTGAGTTATTCTCTGCATGCCTGGAAACTCTTGCCCTGGGGCTTACTCTTGAGTAATCATGCATACAATTGGTTCATGGTTTGTATGCTGGGTGGAGAAATGTCCAAATAGGTAAGAATTACATCTGACCCCTGCCACTTTGCTTTGGCCCCACCCTACCTATGCCCCTGAGCTCCACACTGACCTGGTATGTAATTCCTGAGACCCTTTCCAATTTGGAATTTGCCCTCTGAGGCTGAAAAATGGTGCCATACCTCGCAGTACTAAAGCATAAGAGTCAGCTTGACTAAGAGTTTTTGAATGATCTGATAATCCCAAAAGGTCCTTTGAATAACAGTTATAGTTCAGGTCAACCTGACCCTGTCTGTGTAATGCTATGGGTCTGGATTCAGCATCAGCTGAATAGGAGAAACTTCTGGTCCAGCTAGGATATCCCAGTGGGGATTGTAGGAAGTGCTGATCCTCAATAGATCCTCTATAGTTCTCCATTCAGTCCTACGTTCTTGCCATTCTGCTCCAGAGAGTTAGGGGATCATCCAGAAATGATGGAGAAATGCCACTGAAAGCTGCAAAAGAAGTAAGAACTAGTGACACCCCCAGCATTGGCATTCTGGGTGGAATTACAGTCAATAAAAGTTCCCACTGTTAAAAAAAGACACTGGATCCAACCTATTATAACCAACAGGAGAATTATATAGATGTAGCTTCCTTAGTATGCTCTGTCTCTATACACTTGCTTTCTTTTCTCTTAGAATTTTCTCTAGCAACTCCCCAGTAACATCTATTTTATCGTTTCCACCCTGATCACACTAGATCTCATCTCAGGTAAAGCAGATTTGTTCCTGGTTAATACTGGGGTGGAAAACAAGCAGGGAATCCCAGGGATTTCCAGATAAAGTTGTGGATGAGTCCTGCCTGAAGCCCTGGAAAGCCACAGCCAGTCAGACTTGATGGTACTAGAGACTATCAAGACCAATTGTCTGACTCTGGTATAAGAGCTTCTTATCTTCCTATCCCTTTATTTGTTTGCAGCATTTCTATAACATCTTTTAATCGGAGATGTCAAGGTGCTTTAGCAAAAAAGTAAAACAGCAGGTAGCACAACAATAAATACCCAAAAAATACCCAGGAAAATAAAAACACAAAAGTCAGAGAACTGAGACCAGGCTCATTCATTCTTAAAGGAGATGCATTGGAATCAGTGGGGCTTAAGTAAGTTGTTACTCATTTGTCCTGTTGATTTTGGTGGGCTTGCTGTAAGTCTGGGAACCACTAGTATAGTGGTCTGTGTGTTGGACTTGGATTCTGGGACATCAGGAGCCTTTCCGCACTACACTGTTGTAGCGCTAGTATTCCACTTTCAACATCCTATGGAATCCTGGGGTTTGCAGTTACAGGAGGGGCCAGCTAGCCCCTCCCATCACTGCAAAGACCAGGATTCCATAGGATGTTGAAAGTGGAATAATAGCGCTATAACAGTGTAGTGTGGAAAGGCTCTGGTTCAAAATCCAGCTCAGGCATGGAAACCCAGTGAGTGACCTTGGACAAGTCACATTCCCTCAACCTTAGAGAAAGGCAACAGCAAACCTCTTCTGAATAAACCTTGCCAAGAAAACCCCAGAACTGGAGTTGCCTTGAAGACACATAAGAAAACCTCTGAGCCTAAGCCAAAATCTAACCCAGGGAATTTTAACATGCTATTTCAACTGTCACCTTTTTCACCTATTTCAGTGTTTTAAACTCTAAGCTCTTCAGAAGAGCCTCTTCTCTCAGTCACTTGGGAATTTGAGACAGGGCCTTCTCCACAGTTGCTCCTAGGCTCTGCGAATTCTCTTCCTATGGAGGCTAAACTGGTTCCCTTCTGCTGTCCTTTCACCATTAGGTGAAGGCCTTTCTATTCCAGCAGGAAATTGGGAACTCATTGTCTTATATAATGGGTCTTCCATTTTAGTGCTGTACCGTTTTAATCTATGCTTTCAAATCAATGTTTTATACAGTTTTAATTTTGTAGACAGCATAGTATAATTGTAATTTATTTATTTTTTTGCTATGCTTGTATCTATGCGTGGTTGTACTTGTAAAATCACATGTTGTTGGCTGAGTTGGAAACACTGGTCACATTAGTATATCACATAAAATTATGGTTTATGTTAGACATGGTTTCTTAATGTTGACACAAATTGTCCTGCACATTATCAAATATAACCCATATGCGTTTTTGCTTTGGCCCAGTGGGTGGGGAAATCCTAAGGAAAGGTCTGTACTTAACTAGTTCAGTTCAGAAAAAGTGAGAGGACTATGATTGCCATAGGTAAGAATCAAGTTCTTGCCACTTTGAACTGGGACTTAAAGGTTACATCCATTTACTATTGAGCAGCGTATGTGGAAGATTTCTACAAGCAAGTCCTATATTAGCACTTCATTTGATGCATGGAACTCTAGGGTATTAAAGATCTGTTGAATTTAGTATAGAATACATTGTGTTGTTATTAATCAAAACATTGATTCAGATCTCTAAATTGTTTACATCATTGTGATTGTGTTTGCACACTCATTTGTAACTGGCTCTTAGAACCCAAGAAAGTGGTACACAAATAACAAAATCTATAACACAATTTATTTTATTTTTGGTCTGTTTCTCTTCCATTCTTTTTATCAGTTCCTGTATTAAGGTGCACAGCAGAGGAAACAAACTAGTCACAGACCATAGCTCACAGTTCAACCTAGTCAGAGACATTAAACAAACAACAAACCATGTTTTTGTGATTTCCAGCGGACATACATACCATGGTTTTATTTGCTGGAGTGGATTCAAATAAAAGAAACTAGAACTTAATTTACCACACCATGACTTACCATCAAGTGCAAACTTGGCCACTATGTGCAGAATTCTAAATTTGATATGTAAACCCACGACAGCCAGAACTTGTGAATATAAACTACAGTACTATGTTTTTACGAAGGAAGCTCAAGTTGCTTGCTCTGTAATACACATGTATTTGTAATAAGCCAGAATGTGCATTTGATTTTAAAATGTCCATCCTCTGTGTTCGACCCTGAATTAAGACCAAAAATACCTTTTGACTTTATAAATGAAAACAATCTTAAATTGAAATGGTCCAGACAACTGCTGTGGCCTAATAAAAGAGCCATCAACAGATAGCCTTCAGGTTAAACATGTCTTCCAGGGCACTCTTTTAAAAAACCTTCACTCAGATCAACCTGTCCTCTTTGGATACTTTACTGCTTATCCTCAACTTATTGGGTACAGAGAAGAATCATACTCCCTAATGTACTAGGTTTTCTTATACATGGGGAAATGCTTGGTTATTATTCTATCTTGCAACTTAGCATTATTCCATGTAAATTCTCTCATCAGTTTGAAGCCCTGAAAGTGTTCTTTGAAATCATTTTTAGCCCAAGAATTTATTCTAACACCAATCATTTTCTAAAATTCCATTGGTCTTTGAAACATCCTACGTATTTCAGGATTGTCTCATCGTAGGGTTTTCAAGGTAAAGGCATTCAGGAGTGGTTTACCATTGCCTTCTGTTGTGAGGCATTAACTCCTTCAGAGTTAGCTATGGCACCATTGCTATTGTCTCTAGAGATCTTCCACCAGTGTCACCTTCCCAACACACACATACTACCGCTGTTGCCCAGTAGCTCTTTGGTACACTTAGGCTGGCTCCTCAGCAAAAGCCTGTCTGACTTAGGACACCCTACTAGCAGCAATCCTACCATCAACATAGCCCCTTACCTCACTGGAGCATGCAAGCTCTGTAGAAAAGTAGTACCAAGGTGAGTGACTAAACTGAGGCTGTTCCACTTTGGACAGATGTATCATGAGACAATGTGACTCACTGAAAAACATAATAATATTCAGCAAAATGGAAGGCAGTAGAAAAGAGGAAGACCATTATACAGGTGGATTGATTCAATCCTGGAAGCCACAGCCCTGAGCAGAATAGCGGATGACTGGGGCTCCTGTAGGTTTCTCATTCGTAGGGCCGCCATAAGTCTAAGTTAACTTAGCAGCAAGTAACAACAATGTACATCAGGAAGATGTGCCAATAAAAACAATTATTAATCGCTTCTTAGATGTCCAATTTTTTTTTAGCGTATGAACACTAACAAAACTGTAGTCTACCTAAATTCCACTTACAAGTGTATTTATTCAACATTTTGCACATACACCTAAAAATACATTTTGTACGTAGAACATATTCATGTTCTTCAGGTCCTTGTATCAGAGTCTCTTCCACTAGGGCTTGGAGACTGGCTCCAGCTTCCAACCACATGTCCACACACAGAGACTGGTTCACATTTGACCCTGTGTGTTGAAGGAGCCCTCACACCCTGACAGTATTGCTTAGGTGAGGAACAGCTTCTTCATTCTAACATTGGGGCCTGGATCTAATGAGCTGAACAGTGTCCTGGATATTTGGTGCCACCTCCTTCAAATTGTACTGCCCTAGCCTCCTCAGTCTCTTCATAAATTTGGATTGAGTATCTACTTATAGCAGATGTGGCAATAGAGTGAATGAGTGTGGTGAACAATGTTGGGTGGCTTCAGGATTCCAGTGGATGCAGTCTTCTGCTTCTAAAGAGCCATTTGCAGTGTAGCCATGACTCCTGGTGCTTCCTGGTCAGTGCTATCCACAACCAACCAACCAACCAAGATATGCTACCTGATGCAGACCAGCAAATGGTACTCCACCTCTCAAAATTACAATAATTATTGCTGTTAATCACTGCCAGGTCAGCCTCAACTTATAGTGACCCTGTGCATAAGAGCCCTCAAAGTCTGAACTGGTCAGGTCTTGCTAGCTTAGGGACATGGCTTCTTTGATTGCATCAAGCAGCTTGTGTTGTGATTTTCCTCTTTTCCTACTGCCTTTCACTGTGTTTAAACCATACCCAAAGACGAACCCAAGTTATTGCAGCATCCAACCCAAGCTTGACCTATGTGACTCCACACATCCATAATCTAACGATTATTATACAGTGCAGTGCCCCCATGAAGCAATAGTCCTAGATTGCATAAAAGGAAGGAAAAACTGTTTTCACAAAAAGGGTTGTTTTTATTATTCTTAGCAGTATTCACCTTGAAGGAATATGAGGGAAGCATACACTTTTATACAGACAATATATAAACATGTTGTACATAATTAACAATAACTTAGTTCACTAATCCAAAAATTAAGCAATTTTTTAAAAAAACAACAACAGAAAATACTGCCAAATCTTTATGCTGATACAAGTACAAAATAATTTAAATCCTGACTGCGGTTCTCCTACGCTGCAGTGACTGACAATATATTGCACTTTGTCATCTGTGGATCCTGTCCAGCGAGCACTGGTGATATGCAGCCTCTATCCATCCAAACAGGGTTTTGCAGGGCTCACCCCACTCAGACAAATAGTCTGTACATCAGCAATAGCGCTGGAGGGGGGTCTCCCCAACATCATAATTCCCTCTTTCTCTCACCCAGTCTCTCCCAACCCTAAAGGAATTTGACTTAATTAGAAATATATCATGGTACCATATTTTTAAAAGGTCACCCTTCCCTCTCACACACAAACCTAAATAAAGGAGTAAATAGTTTTGTCTTGGTCAATTGAAAATATTTTCATTCACTCGTTCTGGATTTTCTTTTATTTTGGTATCTGATTATTTTTACTTCTTCACAAAGTGCAGCTATATATGCCTTCACCAACCTTCCCTAAACTAGTGTCCTGTAGATGTACTGGAATACAGTCTTCTTAATCCCACAGCCAGTACAGGTGGGATCTGGAAGCTAAGGTCCACTACATCTGGAGGACACCAGGATGGAGAAGACTGGCCAACACAGACCAGAAAAGGGAGGAAAGCAATGTTGTTTTGGATGCTTGGTCCTTCATTCTTTATCAGATAGCTGAATTACATATTTAGGGACGGAAAAACAAAACCAACGTACACCTTTGTCTTTGTTTTAAGCAGACTTTTGCAATTAAGATACAATTGGCTTGATTAAAAAAAATAAAGAAAAAACAATTAAAAAAAGCTTGTCACAGAGTTAAGCTTATGCGGTTTACATTACCAAACCCCTCTGCTCACAGGGGCTTTTTTTTCTTCATCAGAAATATAGCTAAATATGTACATCATATGTTATACTGGACCTTGTGATCATGAAAGTCATCAGATCATAACAATCAAGAGAATACACTTCACACTGGCAAGAGCTTTAATTTTTTTTTCAGCTTTTTAAAAAAACGTACAGTATGGTTTCAGAATGGGAGACAATTTTTTTTTTTCTCAACACTTGTGATTTCCCTTAAAAACAGAAAATGTGTTATAGGAAACAGTCAGAGTACCCCTGTTCTCCCCTTCAGCAGGCCACCAGCCCTTGCTTAGCTGCTGCTCCTATATGTGAACCCCTAGAAGGATACAACCGCCACCACCCTTCTGTCTTGTAAATACCTTCATCCCTTCCCAAGTAGAAAACTCGCCACTGACAGATGGCAAACCCCAGCTCTGCTTTGACACATTACAACAAATACTAAACATTTCAGTGATCCTGGGCAACATCTGCTAAATGAAACTGGCAAAACTTGAACAAATTATCCTTCCAGCTTAAACGGCCATTATTTCTCCTGCTTTAAAGCTGCTTGTTAGACCCCAGAACACACTCTGCTAGAGCAAGGATGGACCACTTCTTTCACCTTCGAAGGCCAAACTGCATTTCAGAGAGGGATTTGGGGGGGAGAGGGAGGGGGCATTCCACTAGTGGGTGTAGCCAAAGGCAAAAGGCTAGCCCCTACCTAATGCCAACAAATTTTAGCTTAAAACTTTTACCACCAGTAACTTCAGGAGTTTCACCCTTTTAGAATGGGGCGGGGAACTATACCAAAGCTAGGAGACCACAGAGGGGGGCTATTACATGGAAAGAAGGAAAGTGATTAGGGGGAATACCAGAGAGCCAGTCTAGAACCACGAGGGGGGGCAGATTTGACAATCAGAGCCCAAGATTCCTCACTCCTCTACTGAAAGAAAGGCTATATTTGCTAAACAAATGCTTTGCAGCCTCTAGGTCTCAAAAGGTTCAGAACTTGGCACCTCCTGTTAAACAGTTACCAGGAAGGAAAGGAAAGATGGGAAACCAGCCACTGCCACCTCCAACATTCAGGATGGGCAGCATGGAACAATCGCCCGAATCTGTGCAAGACTGGTCTCAGGATACAATCCTATAGATGTTTACCTGGGAGTAAGCCCCACTGCATTCTATGGGACCTACTTCTGCATAAGCATGCACAGAAAAGATGGCACCAGGAATTGCCTTTGTGTCAGCCAAACAGTTGGCACAAGAACCACCAAACTGACTGGAGGAGTGTATAAGGATTAAATCTTCATGAAAACAGTTGCTGGTTCTGAGGTTTCCAAGGCAGGCTGGCAGTGGAGATTCAGCACATATACTACAGGAGGCTGCATGTCAGTGTGCCTATTAGATGCACGGGGGCAGGGGAGACACAGAGGTAAGCATAGAGAGAAGTGGAAGGAAACTCTGCAGTGATGTGCAGAACCACAGGGTACAGAACACAGAGGATGAGCAAAATAAGGCAGTGGAGCACCTGCAGTGGCATGAAACTTGGCAGAAGGAAGAGGGATCTCTAACATAGTGTGCCTCCAGAAGTGTTGTAGCACAGCTCCCATCATGGTTACGGGTGGAAACCTTGCCCCGGCACACCTGGAGGGTTCCAAATTGGATATACCTGTCTTAAAGCACTGCTATCAGTTATGGGAGGCTGCATGGCACATCTCGCTAATGAAAAAGACAGAGGCCAAGGGTAAGTCAGGCAATGTTGCTTAGGAATACACCTGGAACACATGCTAGCACCCTCTAGGTTAGCCTTCAGCCAATGCAAGACTGTTTTCCTAAGGAAAAGCTTTGAGCCATTTGTCCAGTGTTACTTGTCTTCTTGCAGGATGCCATGCTTTTGACCAAAGAACTTCACATTGAGGAAAAGAATGCAGAAATTATGTCTGAAACAATCCACACCTTGAGCTATTGCAACCTACTGTAGAGCTAAAGGCTTCCCTCTGACACACACATATCCCCCTGCCTAGTAGATTTGTTAAAGTCTAACAGCAATGAAAAAAAAATCAAAGGTGTGGCAATTAAGCAGGATAAAAACAACATTTTTTTTAAAAAAAATCTGTTTTCTACTAGGGTGAATGTTTCTTTAAAAAAAATGAAATGAAATAAAATAAAATAAAAAGATCCACAAATTCATGCAAGAGTTTTGAAGCTCTTTCTAGAACACAAGAGCAAAATAAATAATGATTTTTTTCCTTTTTTACTGTGTCTGATTTCTTTTCTTAAAAAGTAGATTTTTTTTATAAAGTTGTCCCTTTTTTTCCTCCCCCAAGAACACGAGTCTGTGATAGAAATCCAGCATGGGAGGCTACCACCGAGCTTCCTCTGTTTCAGGAGGTGACTAATCTCTTTACAATATTCACAGTAATGAACAAAGCGAAAGGAAAGTTGGCTCCAGCTTCTTCTACTGCTTCAGCCATCTTTACTTTCTGCTGGGACTAGAGCAGGCATCAAATCAAACAGGTGAGTTCCTCTTTCTCCTTTTACCTGAGGGGGGAAAGTGCATAACAGGCACCATTAAAAGCATTTCTGCAGAAGACCCATCATTACCAAGTTTTAGTCTAGCACTAGGAGTTGAACCACACTGGAATGAGATTCCCCTTTTTCCTTCCTTCCTTCCCTCTATGTCTCGCTTCTGGGCAGAATCAATCCTTGCTGTCACCTTTTAGGCAAAGAGCCCAGTGTTTGCAGTCTGGTTAGGCTCTCCCAATTCTATCCCATAGCGGTGACCATGCTGGATGGATGCGGATGTCCAAATGAGATGCTGGAAGATGGATGGATGGGGGTAGGCGTCGGGAGGATGTGTCCAGAGTGGCTGAAAGGGGGCAAGTGGCCCATCGGTGTCATGTGACTGGCAAGGGCAGCAGCGCTGAAAGGAGACGACTTCTCCTGCATGCACTTGGAAAGTTCCTCAAAACATTCTGATCCTTTCTTGCTCTTCTTGGACTTGTTAGACATTTTCCTATTCCTGGTCTGAATTCCTTCCTTCTTCATGGTCAGAGGCCTGTTCACCTGCAAGAAATGAGAACAAAAAAAGCTCATGCAAGCAAAATGACCTTCTTGTGCAAAAATTTAAACACGCACTCATGGACATATATTTAAACAGACACTGGATGTTTCCCAAACAGAAACCATTTTCAAGCCAAACTGCCCTACCTCCTTCTCTGCCCCTGCAGATTTTGTTTATAAATTTGAGTTGTTTAATGAAACGATGCTGAAAACCCATCAGACATTAAAAGCAAATTGGACAGATTCTGGAAGCTTCCCCGCTCCTTTTTATGCCCTTAATCCTTAACCTTCATTCATTTCCAGATATATATACATATACGTAAAAAACATTACACACACACACACACAGAGTGCACACAACTCTAAATTCACTTCTAAAGCTGGATAAAACTCTTTATCTTGCACTACTTATATGTTCAAATATATCAAAGTTTCTTCCTTGGAACAGATCTGGATTTTTTACAGTCTTTTCCTTTCCTTAAAGCACTAAACTTTTATAAGGACACCCCACTGGGATTAACCTTTATATGAATCCATTTGAAACATCCCCTGAATTTTTTGGAGAAACAGGGCACCCAAAATGCTTTCGTTATAATCCAAGAGCTGTTACTCTATTTTGCCTAAATTACCCACGCTTTAGAAGCCAAGCTAATTCATTCTAATGTCATTGAACTCGGCATCATTATGCCAGCAAAGAATGGCTATGACTTCCCAGGGGAGCCTTAAAGAGCTTTTTTTAAAGAAAAAAGACTCTCTGCAATGAATGCAGGGGCTAGCAGACGCCATGCAGTTAAGGCATCAATCCCAGCTAAGCAAGCAAAAGGAAAACTCAAAGCAAGCAAATACTCACATTGTGCAATTTATAGTAAAGTCCGCAGGCATTACAAACTGGATCTCCATTTGCATTACGTCGCCATAAGGTGGTGGTGGTTGTCTGGCAATTGGCACAACAAGTTCCTGCTCTCCTAGCTGCTGACTAATTAAAGAAAAAAATATGTGTGTAGATATATATGAACAAAGAAGCTGCTCCTTCACCATATAGTATAACCCTAATGTTAAAAAGCAACATTATATATTAAACTAATAAGACCTGCCCCTCCAACTTCCATTCCATTCCCCCACCCACAGTTTTGCTGGGACTTATGTGTCTGCTTTAAAAAATATTAACTTGAATATAACGCTAACAGATGGAATACACCCAAGAACTGGCCTGTGGCTCTATTCTGGTATTTAGGCTTGTTTGGTAAATAATATATGATGTCTTCTGTCTCTCTCTCAACTTGGGCAGAGGTCCTGCCTGCTGAGACGATGCGTAGAGTTCTGTCCAAACAATGCAACATCCCCTCTTTCACCTCCCGAAGGATTTTTCTTTCTCTTGCACAATTCCCCCCAACACAGCCATTTAGTGACCAGTGGAGAGTTTGGGTGTGTGTATGTGTGAGAGAAACAGAGAGGGAGAGGGAGAGACGCCTCTGCCCATGTCTCTACAGGAGACCCAGAAAGGTAAAGGCACCTTCAGAAGCTGACAGTGGTCCTCCAGAGGCAGAGAATGAAGTTGTTGTTGCTGCTGTTGTTCTTGTGTACCTGACTACAGAACACAGCCAGTCACTCCTCAGCTGCCCCCTGCTCTCCAATGGCCATTAAATGGCTATGTTTGGGGAGGGGGGGTGCAAGATACAGGGATGAGATCATTGAATGAAGGAGGTATTAAATTCCTCTCTCCACAATGACCAAAAAGGCATCTGCTGACACTACACAGACATATGTTGCTAACAGGATGCTCATCGTGATCAGCTTCACAGGACTGCTGTGAAGACAACGTGAAGAAGATTAGAGCCATGCATCTCTGAGCTTACTGAAGGGAAGGTGGGACAGAAGCTATAACTGACATTCAACATACAATGCAGGAGTGGGAACTGTGTGGCCCTCTAGGTGCTGTTGAACTGCAGTTTTCAATAGCACTAGTCAGCATAGCCCAGTGGTGAGGAAAGTTGAAAGCCGCAGCTCATCAGCAACTGGAGGGCTGCATTTTTCCCACTCATGATATAAAGTAATCGATAGGGGTTACTCTTTTCATAAAAAGAATGAGCAGGGAATGAGCACTCCCCCACTCTATCCACATACACTTTAAATAGTTTTCTTCAAGTCTAGTTTGCTTTCATTACTAGAGCCAAGCTGAGAGCAAACTGAAAAGAAATTCAAACTGGGAGAATGGTTATTTTCATGCTTCACCCCACTGCATTCCTTTTTATTTAAGGAGTACCCCCAAAACACACACACCCCAAACACTTTTGCATTCTATGTGAATACAGTAAACAGACGAGGATGTCAGCCTTGTAATATCCATTTGGGCCCTTACTCTTGATATCAAGGCACAGAGCTTTATGGTAGAGTGACCTGTGCACTGCCTCCAACTTGTCCTTTTTTATTGTCATTTTTATAGCACAATCCACTTCAGCTGTATCAAAAATACCAGAGTTGCTACCAAACACTTTTTTAATGGATACAGTCTGTCTCTACCTATCCCTCTTGAAGCACGATGTCACTGCAGCCCTGTGTAAATGCCAATTATCCAGGATTCTGATCAGCCAGGTCATTTGAATAAATGAGTTTGTACTGTTCTCTTATTCATGTGTTAAATGCATCAAGAGTGCATTTAGTTCTACCCAGGAGAACAACAATTTCTTTCACTATAATTTAGCACTTAACAGGTTTTGTGGATTTAAGCAACTCATTGTTTTACTTAACACTCTGCCCCCAAAATCCTGCTTACTGTAATGCCACAATGTGTCATGCTGCACAGGAACAGCACTCAATATAAAACTTAGAAGTTGATGCTACAATGTGTCTTTTGGTTTAGAAGATGGACAGCTGTAATATTTATCATGGCTTTCACTAAATTTTTATTAATTCAACATTAATTTTATTAATTTTTAAGAATTCAAAACTTTGCACTTTAAAGGAAGCTAGCCCTCATGACTTGCTAAGCCTTCTGCATGCAGCACTCCAGCGTCTCCCAAGTACCCTAAAAGTTCTATCAGTCTATGAGTATGAGTACTAAAGTTCTGCACAGCTTGGTTATCTATGACTAAAACTCAGAGGCAAAACTCCTGTGGATTCTAATAGTTTAGCCCTAAGGGATGTGGGGGGGGCATTTCTTGAACTCCTTAACTGAAATCGAGGAAGGTTTACATTTAGGAGAAAAAAACATTTTCCCCTAGATCAATACTAGGTTGAGTGTCCCATAACCCTGAAAACAACAGGGTCATTGCAGAAATTGTTAGAAGTAAGCGAAAACAAACCCTCTCTTTTAGGGGGAAAAAGACTTCATAAAAAGGGCTTCAAGAAATATTTTTAGCATGGTCCATTTGGTGCAGTTGGATGAATTTGATAGATTTGTATCATTGGTCTCATCCCTACACCTCCAATATGTATCAAACAGCCTAACTTACTGGCTGGATAACAGGAGCTGTACTCTTAACACTTGGCAGAAACCAGGTTGGGGAAGGCGAGCGTAAAACAATCTGATTCTCAGAAAGTCCCATTAATATTATGCTACCAAAGCAAACAGGATGTGCACCATTACAGCAATTTAAGGCTCACCCTGCAGCACTGATCTAATTTCTACAGGCTCAACACCTTGCCAGCTTTCTCAAGCCTCCAAAATATGGCACATTAAAAAGCCATCATTGACCTCACTTTTTTACCACTATGGAAGGATATAGGATAGACCTGTATTCTGTATCTTTTGGATGAGAGAAACAGGGGAAAGGTTTAAATATTCTAAAGGCACCAGATCCTGTCTCATCTTAGAAGCCTCGGTTAGAACTTGGATGGGAGACTGCAAACAAATGCCAGATGCTGAAGGCTTAATTCAGAGAACGGAAATGGCGAAACCATCTCTTGAGTATTCCCTTGCCTTAGCAAACCCTAAGAAATTCATGGTGTTGCCATAAGTCAACAGGTAACTTGAAGGCACATACACACAAACCTAAGCAGAAGCTTGTTTTATTCTATCTGACCTCAGATTGAAGACAGTGCAAGGTTAAGTTCACCCAAAACACAAGTACATTTTGTAAAGAGAAGGATCAATGTCCCAATCAACTTGATTATACACAGTGATTCTCCAAGTGTTTGCTATATTTCAGTGGCTCTATTTGACAATTTTCACAATTTCATTTTGCATCTTGCAATCTCTTTCTTTAAGCATCAGATCTCAAGAAAATTTATACCAAGAGACCTATTCATTAATTTTTGCTGTCTCTAATACTGCTTGACTACAGTGTGACTAGCCATACCAAGATCCAACCTAATATGAAACTAAATAAATAAGAAATCAGTGAGTCCAACTCATAAGCACTTTCTAGTAAACAAAATACTTCCTAAATATTCAATTTTAACTGGCAGAGGATCTACCTGTGGCAAAGAAAAGCCGCAACTTTAGCAAAGAAAAATGTAGGAACTACTGGAGGAATAGGTATACCTGACCACAACCCTACTTTACATTCTCTCGAAGCAGCCCAGCTTAAATTAACTGGAGCTGTATACAGGAGCATGGTAGCAAAACCAGGGTACTGCTTGAATTTTTTGACACTCAGCATCTTCAACTCATACTGAAGAGCATACTATTCTGTTAATGGGACCTATTTTCAGAAGTTTCCTTATAGGAAGCTTCTTTGTAACAGCTCAGGCTCTTCGTCCATGTGCCCTAGTTTCTTCTGAAATGGTATAGCTCTTTGAAATCTCAGGCCACAGTCCTTCACAGCATATGATGCATAGATGAGGTGTCTGGCATTGAACCTATGACCTTGTGTGCCACAATTCATATGCTCTACCACCAAGGCTACAGCCCCCCAGCCCAACACATCTGAATTCTTGGAGTTTGATCCACTGAATGACAAATAGAGCAAAACTCCAACTTCCTGGGCTGCCAATTCTCACAGAGTAGTAATGGCTGGGATGCCTAAGCTCCTCACCAACCTGATTAGCTTCAATGGCAGAGGCACTGAGGCTGCCTAGATATAGCAATAGCACTCCCTTCCCTCAGTGGGCCAACAAGGACAAATCACTGCTGCTAAGACACTGCTGACTAATTATATGGAAGGCACAGAAACGGCCTCCAACCCAGGGCTTAAAAAGAACATTGGGACTAACATAGATTCTCCTAGCCAGTATGGCCACGGGCCACCGTGGCCTTAAGCTGCTATTGGCAGAAGATCTCCAAGAAATGCCTTCTCCCTGAGAGTACTCACCCTACTACGCTGGATGTATAGGTGACTGATAGGTGGATGACTCTATCACCTTAAATCCCTAACCGCCCAGCTCCTGCAGCAGCCTTCAATGCAGCAGAGCAGCCTGTAGATCTCTATCATTGGATCAGGATGATTACTTATCTTTTTCCAGGCTAGGGTTTTCTGACACAGCTGATAAACACTTTCTTATCAACTTTAAATTATTGTTTTTTTAAAAAAAATCCTGCTCCTCAGCAATGAAAAAAAGAGCTTCAGAGCAGTTTATGTATAAATGAAAACACTATTTTATTTGGATTTCCAAATGTTGTTAAGTTTTGGAGTTCCTACCAGATTTTTTTTTTTAAAAACCCGCTGTGTTTTAAAAAAACATTACTGCTAGACAAGAATAAGGATTTGTCAACCTTTATGGATTATAACAATTTCAGTTCTGAAATTTAGATGACCCTCCTGTTTGCATTTCCTGATTTAATAATTTTTTTTAAAAAACAAAAACACACTCTAGAAACTTCATCTCAACCCCACCCTACCCCCAGTGAGTCCAGAACTCAGAGGCTCCCATCAAGCATTTGAAAGCAGAGAGCTATGTTTGCATATTTGAGATAGTTTATTGATACTAGACTCTGCTGCTTAACTCTAACGGCCTGTCCCCATTTAGTCTGGCATGGAGTTCAGCCTGTGTGAGAGACGATAATGTTACACTGTTGTCTTAACATTTTTCTAGACGTGTCAGTCACTTCAGAAGGAAAGCAAGCCATTAAGAAGCTTGCCCTGTTGAAATTCTGAGTCACAGCCGAAATCCTCTGTATCCTGCCCCAACATTAGATCATTTCTGTCTCCCAATCTTTGCTCTGGCAAAAATACCTCCCCCCCCCAACAGCAAGATGTTTAAACACCTCAGCCCCCTTATCAAAATCATGCTGGTCCAAGAAAGAAACAATATTATTCATAGTTCTTTTCTAACAAGAGAAGGGAGCATATTTGCAATTTCAAAACAGACTGCCTGACTGGCATGGCTTGCCCATAGAAACTCTTTAAAGCTTTTAGAGTCAGGAAACAGATACACAAAGTTTCCTTATCTTTGGAGTACAGATATCCGGATAGGAAACTACTACCAGGAGCTTAGAACTTTAAAAAAAAAATCACTCAAATGAAAATACAAAGTATAGGTGACTCCATGGAAAAATAATCAGCTCTTTAAAAGGGCAATTAGAGGATTGCCCAAGAACTGGACTAATGTTAGTTTTGCCATGGAATCTATGACAGCAAAATTGCTTTATCAAAATAACTGAGCAAATAGCAATGGCACTGACTCAACTGACTTCTTATACATATGTGTACATATGTATTTATATTATGCTTTCCACTTCAGTTCTTTTTTTATTACTATTCTTTTGGGGATCGGAAGATCTACACAAGTAACACTTTCAATTCCAAAGTATTTTCAAAACAGTCCAAGTGGTCAAATACATAAATCTCCCTTTTAGATAAAATGGAGTGAATTAATCCACAGGAACAAATGGGCACAGAGAGACCTGGTCACATAAATTTCACACAGATAGGTATTTTGGAGAAATTACATGCAGTAAGTACGTGAGCTGGGATGGCACACAGACTACAACCATTCCTTTCCATCTCTCCCCCAATGCAACACATATGGCCTTCTATTTGCATGAGGTACGGACCTACCATACAGGATTTTTGCACAGGTCATAATAAAATAATGGATTTCACAAAGTCCTATTCATATACTTTCTGTATTTGTGTATACACACACCACTTACCTACATACTAAATTGCTATTGTTCTATATCTTGGCACATACACTGCTCTGGGTGGAGCTTGTGAAATCTGTCCCCAGGCTACACTGTGACCTCTAAGTGACATAGATCTTAGGTGCAGCACAACATCTCAATTCCACACAGGCTCTGAAACACAGAGATGGGTCAAGCTGCCCTCTCTCCTTCATTATGTCTGTGGGTGGTCCCATTAAATCATTTAGCCCCGATCCTGGAAAAAGAAAAAACACCTACCAGCCTCCGTTTAGGTTTAATGAGAGGTCGGTTTTGACCATTCATTTTGTGGTAGAGCCCGCAGGCGTTACACAGGTAATGCCCAGTACCGTCTCTTCTCCAGAGAGGGGTGGCAGTAGCTCCACAGTTGACACACTCTCTGCCTTCTAAATGGAAACACGAAGAAACCGGATTTCTTTCTTTAAAAACAAATTCACAAAAGCTTTTTGCATTGTCCTTTTAGGCAGAGTTCAGAAATCAATACAGCACATCATTCAGTTTATTTTTTAAAGAAAAAATTGGGGGAAGGGAAG
This sequence comes from Ctenosaura bakeri, assembly GCA_948474755.1. Lineage (NCBI taxonomy): Eukaryota > Metazoa > Chordata > Lepidosauria > Squamata > Iguanidae > Ctenosaura > Ctenosaura bakeri. The sequence goes on along the minus strand of CAOLHI010000450.1, from coordinate 179,621 downwards.
ACATCAGTAACAAACATCTACAGTGCATGCAATAGGTCTAAATTCTCTGCAAGACCAACAGTGCCACACAGATTTGAAGCAGCTGCTTCTTATACAACAATCAGAAAATAATCTGCAATACAATTGATAGTGCTTGGGCCAGAAATGTAGCAGAACATATTCTGCTCCATTTCTCCCAAATCCATTGCAGCTCTATGGCCATGCTTTATTTTATGCTGTACTTCCCTCCTCCTGCCCCCAACATCTCCTGAAAAATAGGAATAGCAAGAACTCCATAGATTACGTTGCCAGTTGAGAACTGATAGCCAGATACTATGTCAACTTCCCTACCTACAGCCCCAAACTCTTTTTCCTGTGAATGCTAAACCATTCTTAAAATAAAGTAAAGCATTTGAAAGAGGACAGGGATCTCAAATAAGTGAACAAGGGTTTTGAAGTCTGGAGAGGAAAATTGTTTTTGAAAGTCTACCAGAAAACACTAAATAATTCACATTTACAGTGTACTTTACATATATTTCACACATGGTTTACAATTCATATGAACATTCTAATTAATGGTGTATTCTCTCTGCTACTGGCTTGTTCACATTACCCATAGTTATACTGACTAAATATTTGTTAGGCTGGCTCTAAAGACTATGATATATAGCTCCTTCTTTCTTTTCTTTTTTTTTTAAAGGAAGGTGGGTGGGTGGATGGCAGCAGGAGGATATTTACTAAAAGTTCATTAGTTTGAGCGAAAGTCTGGTTAACAGAGGAAATTCTTCTAGCATAGTTTATGCAAATCATACAGTATTTAATGCAGAGGAAACACACTTTGGCCAGTAACTCAAGCAGGCCATGCTGAGTTCAGCTGCGTGTATGTCTCCTTTAATCTATGGAGTGGGTGGTTTTTAAACAGTACAGGCTGGAGTGAAAAATGAGGGAACTCTGTGAAGCTGAGTTCCTAGCTTTTGTCCCTCCTCGGGCAGGAAGCTGCAGGAGTCGCCTTGTCGTGAGCCTTAGTTTTCCTACAAAAACATAAAATGGTCACGAACTTTGCCCAGTTCCATCTACAGGACAGGGGCTCCATTACAAAATGTAGCAAAACTCAGATCTAATAAAAAGCTTTATACTGTGGGAAAGGAGGGCAGGGGGTGGGGAGGGGAGAGAAAGACCTAATTTTCAAAGGTAATTGTTTATCCACTCTGGAGCCTTTTAAAAAAGTAGTGCAAGGGCTTTGTTTTAGTTTTACAAAAACATACTTTGTTTCCTTGTGCTCAGCACAACAGCAGTATTTCAGCTACCGAACAAAGTGTGAAATTTCGTTCTCCCTCCCTCTCTCTCTCTTTCTAAAGAAACTGATTTGAGTTGAAGATCATGAGATAATAAAAATGTGATATTTTCATTGCAATGCTATGCTCATAAAGGGGATCATATTTCTGAATTGCTAGCCACTTTAAAAAGAGATGTGTGTATATCTGTAATATCCTGTTTTATTTTTCTTTATAGACACATTAAATTCCACACAGAGAGATATACACATATACACACAAATATGCATTATATACCAGCTTCTGGGAAAGGTTTTTAAAACTTGAAACATTAATGCCGTAAAATTACATTAAAATAGCACAATACAGTATATTGTGTTCATGAGATTATGATATCTGAAAAATTAATGCATTGAAAAGGAAGTGAAGTAAAAAGAGCTTCTCTCGCTTTAAGATTTTATATGTAAGGACAGATAGGCAAATACTAAAAGACTCTTATTTAACAAGCAGGGACCAGCATAAGTGAAGATAAGTGGTGCTTACTTCCCTCCCTCCAGTTTTATTGAATTAATTTGAATTAGTATTTACAAGGTACCTTAGTAGTTGGCGCTTGGTATGTAAACTATATTTGAACTTTTGCTCCATGTACAATGCGAAGGAAATTAAGGCCCTCTGGAAGTTTTAAGAAAAAGCCCTTGTAAATTTCAGCCCTAAACAGTTAAACTGCACTGCTTAATAAAGATGAACTTCAGTGCAAGTTAACAAAAGCAACTCAGCTGAAATCCCCCAAAAGGAGGCAAGCGAAAACAGGATCTTGCCAGGCATTTCCAGCGAATACAGCTGGCCTAGGCCTTTATGTGGCTGCGTTAAGAGATTTTCCAATATAAACCCTTATTTGCATAATTCAGATCTGCCAGGTTTTTTTGTATTTTTTTTAGGGGATTACTGCATCCCTTGGGCCCAGCGGTGACCAAACACTGCAGAGACCAGTGGCTAGAACTTGAAGAGAGAGTCAGTTTGTGAACAACCAATTAGCAATAACAAACTAAACTTTTGAAAGCTGGAGATGGCCCTGCTGTTCCAGGCTGCTCCTCCATCTCATAAAGTGCACAAGTAAGTTCAATTCGATACACATTCTCTCTGAAACTCAGCCATGTGAATCCATTCAGGTCTGAGGATGGCATTTTTTAAAAAAATGTCCTATGACACTCAAGATCACTTAATCCAGATTATTTATCTATGCCTTAATACATTTAAGGACACTTTACACACCAGATCAGGGAGTTTAAAGAGGGTGTTTTTTTAAAATAATCATTTCAGTTTTCGGTGTATGTTCCTACATGGAACAGTGATTCTAATCTGGTTTGATTATTGCAATTAGAAAATTAAAGGGCTGGTAAATTTAGTTTGAATTAGTCAATTGGATTATGAAAAGAAATCTAAATTTCCTGCATTCATTTAACTTTTTGGGGGAAAAATAAACTAATTAATGCATTGTATACTTTTTGACATTTGTAATTTCCTTTTTATAAACTGAAATAGATGACACAAAACGACCCAATACCTTTGTCACCATTATATTATTATGATTATTATTACAGACTTGCAAAGATTCTGTTGGCACAGTGACATACCAGAGTTATTTCATTAACAACTAAATGGCATAAATCCCAAGCAGGGCATTTCAGAATGGAAATGTAAGGCAACACACTCCTCAAGATTCCTCCTAATCCCTTGGCATCCTCATCTACAATGCACTGATTAAAATTAATTTTACTACATTTATAACCTGCCCTCCCAGGAAATATGTGCAAGGAGGCTGGCGCTGTATAAGCAAGCGAAAAGCTTCCCACCTCAGCTGAACCCTAACAAATGGCCTGGAAGGGCGCACAGCCTCCTACGTCTCTCACACACAGGTAGCCAGCCATTATCCCACCCGGTCACCCTGCCCGGCTCCCTCTCCCACCCGTGCCCTCCCCTCTGGTGAGCCCGCTTTCCTACACACAGCCTGGGGGAGCTGCGGGGGCCTTGGCGCGGGGGGGGTCGGGCGGGGCGGCGAAGGCGGCGGCGCGGGCTTACCTGAGCAGGACCGGGCTTTGCTCCTCTGCTTGGGGGTGAAGCTGGAGGCGGGCCCGCCGAGGAAGCTGCCCGGGTGGAAGAGGCTGCCGCCGTAGTCGTGGGCGGCGGGCACGTAGGACGGGTAGGTGGGGATGGGGTGGTGCGTGGAGGGCTGCGCGCCCATGGAGGCGGCCAGGCTGCTGCGGAGCGGGCTGGCGCTCTCCATCTTCATGCCGTCGGCCAGCGACACCTGGTACTTGAGGGGCTCCTTGTCGTCCTGCCGGCTGCCGCCCCCGCCGGCCGAGGCGGGCGAGGCGGCGCTGCTGCTGGCGTTGGGGTCCGGCGAGACCTCCTTGGGCGGGGTGGGCGGGAAGCCGAAGAGGTGCGAGCCCGCGTGCGAGGCCGGCGTGAGCGACGAGGCCGAGGCCGAGCTGGACGCGGAGCCCCCGCCGCCCCCGCCGCCGCCCGGGTACACCGAGAGGGCGCCGGGCGGCGCGCCGGCCGCCGACGGGTGCAGCGGGCCCTTGGTGAAAGGGTTCACCGTCCACGGGTTGTGGTGGTGGGCCGCCGCCGCCGCCGCCGAGAGCGCCGCTTTGCCGCTGTCGAGCCAGGGCAGGCCGGGGCTGTGGAGCAAGTGGGGCCGGCACATTTGGCTCCCGGTCAGGCGCGCTGTGGGGACACGAAGGAAGAGGCGCCCGTCAGAGGAGGCGGAATGGGGGCAGAGGGCAGCCCTTGCCTGAGCCGTGCGCCCCCAACACACACACACACACACTCCTGTTCCTCGCCTGCTTCGCTGGGCCTGGTGGGCAAGAGGACGCACCCGTGGGCCTACCCGTCCCTAGTCGTTCACGCAGACCCGGGGCGCCTTGGAAACCTCTCTACGCTGAGGGTCAAAATGGCTGGTCCAAGCCACCATGAGCGAGCACTTCAAGGCCCCAGAAAATGCGCCCTTTTCAGCCGGGGGGGGGCAACCAGGCCGCCATAAAGGAGTTTGAGCGCCGGCTGAGATTCAGTACCCTCTGACCCTAAGCCAAAATGAAAAAGCTGCAGGATCCATAGCAATTAAAAAAAAAGTTCCATGCTGCCTGTTCTGGAAATCAGGGAAGACTGGAGACGCAAACCCGCACAGGCCTACTCCCACCTTTTGGAGCAGAGCGGGCTCTCCGGTAAGGGGGCCACTATAACTGCCCCGCTCTTGATCCAAGGCAAAGGAAGCAGCGCCTAGCAGACCCTCCCCAGCGCACCTCTGTTCCTGCCTTTAACCAGCAAAGCCACGTCGGACGTGGAAGAAGCCAAGCACCGCCAAGAGTAAGGCCCCATGAGATAGAAGGGCAAGGCCCTGGGATTTTCCTCTTCTTGGCGTGCTTTCCAAACGCGTTCAGATGACACAAAACACGCATCTCTCCGGTAGAGGAGTCCTATTACGTCCAAGAGGTTTAAACAGTGGAGAGAGAGAGGTTTGGGGCCGGTTTTCCAAACCCTTCGATAAGGAGAGACATCTTTGTAAAGTTTTCTTAAACAAAAATGTGGGCTCTCTGTCCCCCACCGCCCCTCTTTCAGATACACACATACGCACACTGACCTAGAAGTTTAAAAGTGCTTCAAGTGGGGTTGGGTTTCATATCCGGGAAGTGGCCTCGTTTTGTGCCGGCAGAACCTGGCTGCAGCAGCAACCCTCCCCCTCCATGCACGACGCCGCCTTTCACCCTTCGGATTCCCGCTTCTCCCGCCGCCCCCGCCCCGATCCCCTGGATGTCAAGCCCTTTCTGGGGCAAAACCCACCCCGGCTGCCCTCCTCCCCGCTTGCTCCGGGGCCAGGACCCCACTACGGCCCTTCCCCACCGCGATCTCCAGAAGCCCGAGGCTGAAACGGAAATCAAGAAGCGGGGAGACGACGGAGGAGGCGGAATTACCGTGCGCTTGGCTGTAGGAGACTCTGGCTCTGGCGTGGGCCGGGTTGGCATAGTAGGGGTTGCCCTGGGAGTCCAGGTGGTTGAAGAAGACATCCACTTCGTCCGGAGGTAGGAGCTGCGCCGGTTCCATATAGTTATGCGCCAGTCCCGGGTGATGGGTCTCCGGGTGCTGCCCGTTGAGGACGGCGTGGTGAGCCATCCAGCGCGGCTGGTCCGTGGCTACCTCCATGGCTGTGGGCTTCTCCCCCACTGCGCCCCTCCGCCAACCCCGAACCGGGCTTGGGTTGCCTTTAAATGGTCGCGATCTCCGCAGCCGGGAGAGAAGTTGGCCTCGGAAGAGAAACAAAAAGGAACTGGGTCCCTCTTTTGAAACAGGGAAGTTGTGGGGAGAGGCTCCAGCCCCCTCGGCGCGCACACACCTGGATCACCACCTGTAAGAAGGAAGGAACGGTTAGTACGCCTTTTGAAGAAGACGGCGCTCCAAGGAACACGCGGTGGAAGCCGGCGGCTAACAAGTCTGGAAAAATGGTTCTCAGAAAGCTGGGGAGGAGGAAGCCAAGAGGACCCCTCTTTTGCCCATGGCACACCGGCCCCCACCCTTCAGTATTCCCTTTTCCACTAGTCCCCCCCGTTTGTTTTCTCTGTACAAAATTAGATTAAGTACCAACTTTTCTACAAATGCCAACGACTTGTCTCTAACGATAAGAAAAGGGGGAAGGAAAATAGTCGGCTGATCTAATTTTGTTTATAAAGGGAGTTCAAATTAAGATGATTTTTTAAAAAAAAGAAACTCTAAAGCTTTGTAAAAAAAAAACACAGCCATTCGAAAGCATTTTCTCCTGCAGAACAAACCCAAGCCGCCTTTCCCTTTCCTCCACCCCTCCACGTTCAATCTAACAAACATACTTACAGAGAGCTCTTCCCAGCAGACTGAATCAAACTCCAAATGTTTGAAAAGTTTCTTTATGGGGTTGTAAACCGGGGCGGGGGGTGGGGGTGACGGATGATTGTTTGGAAGAGGGAGATGCAGAGAAGGGAGAGGGAGGAGGACTGGATGGAGGCTCTTACTCAGATGGCAAACTCCACTTATTCTGGCCTTTTTTGTAACATCCCCAAAGCATCCTATGTCAGCTCTGGCGCCAGCTGGACTCAGTTCAGTAGACATGAACTAGGGGCTACGCACGGGCTAAGAACCTCCGCCCAGCCAATCAGCGGCCCGGCGCCCAGCCTCGCGTTGCCATTGGCCCCGGGAAATCGCCATTCCCCTCATTTACTCCAAACAGCGAGAAAGCGCCGAACCCGCCAAAGGGAACCGGAGGCTCGCTCGCGCTCTCTCGCCCCTCCCGCGCCAACACGCACCCCTCCCCGGCCACGCCGCCGCCGCCTTTTGTCTTTTAAACTTTCGTTCCCCACACGTAACTTCTTAGCTCCACACATACACAGGCGTCAAGGTTTCTCGTTTTTAATCCGATTCCTTGTTGGCTATCGGGGGTCGCGCCTGCTTCTTGGGGGAAACGGCCTCCTTCGTTAAATGGAAAAATTGCTCTCCCTCTATGAAGAGCTGAGAGTCTGCGGATGGAGAGGGCAACCCTAAACAGCTTTGGGAAGAGCGGGGGGGGCACGGATTGCACACCTTGGCAAGGCGGACGCACCGCTTGTGAGGGGCCAAAAAAAAGAAAAAGAAAAAACCCTTGCAACTGAAAGAGCTTTTTAAAATAGGAGGGAGAGTGGCTGGAATTTATTTTTCTCCTTCAGACCGAGTCTTAAGGAGTAAGTAATGAATCAGGGGTGCTCCCCGAGCCCGATTTTAGCAGCCCAGAAGCAAAGCTTGGCAAACACCTCTAAGGAAGTTAAAAATGGGCGCTAATGCTAGAGTATGTCAGTCAAAACGGACAGATTTTGTTTCCAATTCTACGTGTTTGTTTGCCTTCCTCCCCATTTCTGTTCTTAAAAAATTGAAAGTGGGCGCTAATGCGGAGATGTGTCAATCAAAACCGAGGGATTGGTAGTTTTGTTTCTAATTTTACGCGTCAGTTTGCCTTCCTCCCCATTTCTGTTCCTGCCACCTCCTCAAGAATCCATAGACTTCACAGTATTTAGGCAGAAAGCAGTTTTACTTCTTGGAAGCAAACGTATTCCAAACTGTAACCGATTCGGTGGGTTTTTTAAAAAAAAATGAACCAAGGCAGGTTATTAACAATAACAAAAGTAATGCACCACATTCTTTTAAAAACAAGAAACATATCTTTGAATTCACAACTTGGAACATTGGAAACTTTAGTTCAACATAGAAAATGGGTTGAGGCCAAGGGCTTAAAAAAAAAAATCCCCGAACAAGTCGTCTTGGAAATAACTACGGAGAAAATTAAATGAAAAAGGCATATCAATCTAGAACTATGAAGTGTCCTAAAAGTGTTTGAAATGGACAAATATAAATTTTGGGTCTAGGCTGAAGGAGCCAGCGTTGGTCTTCCCAGGGACTTCTCTGTGTGGGCGGAAAACATCACTCGAAGCTGTGGTGATCTTGGTTGCGATCGATAGGACCAGTGGGGGGAGGTGCAATATTGGAAGCCCAAGGAAATCGGAAGAAAACCCCAGACAGGACGGTATCTACTTTTCATTCCTTACGCATAAAAGAGATCGACCAGACCCAGCCCGCAGCCGTATTTCTAGATCTTGACGCATTGCTCGCTTTGTATATAGGAAAGCCACAATTCAGTTGTTTGTTTTTTAAAGAAGAAATAAAGACAAAAGGAAAGAAATCTGGGTTTGAGGGAAAACTCTGCCTGTCCTTCGAAGCTGTTAAGGCTTTCTGTTTGAAAGGGCTGCGGCGCCCGCCCGCTGACTAGCTTTTTGCCGCTTGCTCAGCAGTTCTCTCTCCCCCAGAAAAAGAAAATTTCTCCAATCACCCGGAGGAATTTTTTTTAATTCCATTTTTTAAAAAACAAAAAATACAAATCCCATAATCTGAGAGACATGCTCTTTGGCAACTATATCCTTCCATCTCCCGTTCCTCCTTGCCTCATTTCTAGTAATGCCCCTGTATTTTATCTTATTTTCCACCCAGGATCGGCGGGCACCCATCTCCCTTTTTTCACCCTAGAGGTTCTACGCTTCTGAGTTATTAATATTCCCGGCCACCAGCCCGGCTGGAGATTGGGATCCCAGTACTGTTCCAGCTTTGGCGCCTTGTTTTCTCCCCTGCTCCGGATCAGAGCTTCTAAATCCTTCTTTGAAATCCCGCGCACGGACGAGCCTCGTAAAAACATCTCGCCCGGTCTCCCCACCGACGGCTGTTGTTTCAAATCTGGCTTCTTCTCCAGAAATCACCGGGCTGGATTGAATTGTAGAGGGTGAGCAGAAGTGTGTGCGGAGGGGAAATTATTTGCTACCCGTGAAACGAGCAACGGGCGCCCGCCGTCCGTCCTTCTTACCACCACCACCACCACCCTCGCCAAACTCTCGGCATTATTTACTGGCGATCGGATTCCACCTTCTCGCCTCCTGGCCGCAAAGGGAGCCGTGAATTCTCCCCCTGACCGCCCGCCGTCCCACCTCCACGCCGCTTTGAGTGATCTGCTTGTCTCTAGTTTCTAAACTGTTAATGCCAGTGGACAGTTAGATTTAAAGATATTCTTCCGGATTTATCTCTTCCACGCAGAATACTAGTAATTCCGACAAGCCCTTTTCAGTTGTAAAAGTTTTGATCTCTCAAAGTGATCTGATCAGACCGGAGGTTATTTTGAGTCCTTCAGTTTACGCAGGGCATATATTATTTTACTTGTGTGTATACCTACGTGTTTTCAAATCGCCTGTCGACTTACGTTGACCCCACGAATTTCATAGGGTTTTCTTAGGTAAAAAATACTCAGAGATGGTTTTGCCGGCTCCTTCTTCTGAAACACAGCCTACAGCACCTGGCATTCGTTGGCAGTCTCCCATCCCAGTACTAACCTGGGCTGACCCTGCTTAGCTTACAAGACGAAACGGAATCTGGCGCCTTTGGGGTATTTAGGCTCTTAATTTTACTTGCATAGCAATGGTTTTCCTCCCACCTTTCAATTATGCTTTCGAAAAGAGAGATCTCCCTTGATTTGGAACTGGGTCCTCAGCTTGCTTTAATTTGGTAGACAGACGGTGCTATATTTGTTGAGGTGACAACCACACAGACACACGGACTCATTGGCGTGGGTTCAGTTTGAGGCAGGTTTTAAAGAGAGAGGAACAAACTAAGCGGACAGGACCGCGACACGAACCCCTCCCAGTGGCCAAACCAGAAGGAGAAGCAACAGCTTAAACCTGGCCCTACCAACACCCTACCCAGTTTTATTCTGTTGCTGGAAGTAGGAAAAGAGCCAGACTGGTGTAGTGCTCTGAGTGTTGGACTCGGACTTTGGGGGACCAGGGTTCGAATCCAGCTCAACTACGGAAACCCACTGGGCGACCTTTAGCAAGAACCACTTTCTCAGCCTCAGAGTAAGGCAAGGGCAATCTCCCTCTGAAGAACACTCGCCAAGAAAATCCTAGGATAAAGTTCCTCTAACTCAGAATCAGTTTAAAAGCACAGCACAACAAAGTGGGAAAAGAAGCTTATAATTCCAAGTATCTCCTCAGGGCTATGGGGTAGAGGGGTTACATTAGGGCATATCGTAAGTGGATCTGCGCACCCTAAAAGTTGGCTTTTGGTTTTCCATCCATGCATCCCGGACTTTACCCCTGCGCAGAAAGGAATCCTGTCAAGGAGTTTACTCAGATGTAAACCTCCCTGTGTTCAAGAGCGGAGGTTTCCCAACATGTATAGGGCTGCGGCCTTAATCCGTATACTTTTTAGCCCATGAGTCGTCTGCTTTTTAATTTTACAGTGACACTCTGTGATTTCTGGCCCCTCCTTTGAAACCTCGCCCCTTCGTAGCGGGATCGCATTGGCACTGAAAAAGATTGCAGATGGGAGGACAGGTACCTCTGAAACTCAAGTCTCTCTCTGTCTCTCCCTCCCTCCCTCTTTTTCTCTCTCCCCTCAACACACATGGGGGGTGGAATGGGGGAGAGAAATCATATGCTTCCCCTGCCTCGACATATCCCAGGCAGGGTGAGGATCGCTCGCATACGTCCAGGGCGAAACCGATGTGGAGGGCTGGCAAGGAGAGGGTAAATCCGGTGGCAGAGTGAGCAAAGCCTGGCGAACCAACGCGGGCCAGACGGTTTGTGCCTATAAACCAGATCATATTTAAAGCTTCCCCACCGTCCTCGCTAACCACAGTTCCCAGGGCAACCTCTTTCTAGCTGCCAGCCTTACTGCTTTTTTCCCTTGCCACCACGAGGGCTGACTTTCATGAGGTTTTTTTCCCTCCTCTGGTAGGTTAAGTTTTTAAGTCGCTCGTCTTTGTCCCTCCTCCCTTTTCTTTACCAAAGCACTCCCAATAACTCCAGTGCCTTTGGAGGGATGCTTACAGGCCTCACTTGATCCTCAGCCGCCCGTTTCTTCCCTCCCTTTTATTCAATAATACTACTCATGCTAATAATAACAGTAATAATAATGGCAGAAAGCGATCGTAATTTAGCCCTACTCGGGCGCTCTTTTCTTTCCCATTTGAGAGCAGAAAAGCTGTAAAGTGACGTGTGCCTCAATTGAGGACCAGAAGCGTCATTTTCCGTATAATTTTAACACCCGGTTAATGAGAAACTCGCCTCGCTCTGCTCTCTATAAAGTCAAGCCGCTTTCATCTTCGGCTCTTTAATAAGGTGCGCGCACGCCCTCACGCGCACTCACGCACAGAAAATTTACCACGTCGCCTGCAAATGACCGTCCCATCGATTTTTTTTCCAGTCTCCTAGAATGATTTTTTTCCCTTTCTTAAAAAAAAAAATCACTCCCCCGTCCCTAAGGAAAACAAGCAGTGTTTATTCCTCCTAGGCACCAAAATCAGATTTATTGTACTTTCTCTCCCATTTAAGGCCCTTGTTTACTGATGGCTTCTTTCAAGTGGCACACCACCTTTTGATCTGATACACAGAAGATACTGTGCTTCTTCACAGTGGCAGATAAGATATGATGTCATGCTAACTTAAGCGGAAATAAGCCCCACTGTATTCAGTGGGATTTATTCCCAGGTAAATGCCTGCATAGCAATGCAGACTTCAAAATTCAAACATTAAAAAAAAAAGGGTTCAAAACCCCAAGGATATAGGAAAGATAGGGAGGAGTACGTTGTCCTCCAGTAAGAATTCTGCCCCCACCCATGAATTTTTTCTTCATTCCACAAATTTCTAACACTGCAGTAACTTAAAACTTCAGTTGAATATTTAGAAATACAGTTGAGGCATTCAAAGAAAAGGGGCAGGCAGTGTTACCGAGAGAATGTGAACAAAACAAGTAGGAGAGTTCCGGGTGTGACTTATTTTCGGTGCCTCTTTCTCTGCAATGCTAGAAGTTTGGGGGATGAAGGAGAATTTCATTGGAGAGCAGAAGTCTTATTTGGGGGCCAATGTCTTCATCCCCCCTCCGCTTATTGTTATTGTCGTGTGCGTTTGTTTCGGACTGATAGCGAACCTACCACGGGATTTTCTGGGGCTGAGAGTGTGGGAGGTACCCAAAGTCACTCAGTGGGTTTCCAGGGCCGAGCGGGGAATCGAACCCTAGTCTCCAGGGTCCTCCTCCAACGCTCAAGACCACTAGGCCACACGCCTGCAAAAATCTCAAATATGAACCAATTTCGTCAACTGCAATTTAGTCACGCCTTCCCAAACGCCGTTTTTTAAGTACACACACACACACAAATTCATTACTATTTTAAAACCATTTACTAAAATACCTGTTGATCGATATAATTCAAAAGGCTGCATAAACAAAACTTCCCGGTCGGACTAAAGCTACAAGTTGACAAAGGCGAGGCAGGCTTATTTCAAACGCCGGGGCGATCTTTCTTTCTTCCGCCACCCTGAGTGGCTCATTGGGCACTCGCCAGTTTGTCAAAGAAATAAAAGCCTCCTCTCCCCAGTCGACTTTTGAGAGATAAGGTAGCCTGCCGGCCCCACTCCCTCCCAAATGACTTCTTATTTTCCTGCCAAGAGTTAGAGGAGAAGAAAAAAATAACCCAAGGAGACAAATGGCCCTGTACTAAGATTTCGGGGGCTTGGCAGAGCCTCCAAGGGCTAATATCGCTCCCCTTTCCTCTGTTGCCCTCTGTTTAGCCACAAGGGCATCCAGCCCCGAAAGCCACCGGACCTTTCAGCTATCCTGTTTTAAGAGTGGGCGACAAGCGAGCTCAGTGGGCATCTGAAGCCTTTTTATTGGTGGCGGAGTCAATTCAATTTAGAAAGCCCCACCTCTACGGCCCTGTTGGGCCATCAGATAGCAGAAGAACTAAAGAGCTAGGAGGTTTTAAAAGTGTGCATGCGTGGATGTGTACTGAGAGGCAGCGTGGCTTAATGGTTTGAGGGTTGGACTGCGACCCTAGAGATCAGGGTTCGATATCCCGCTCCGCCGTGGAAACTCACTGCCCCACCTTGGGCGCATCACACACACTCAGCCCCCAGAAAACCCCGCGACAGGGTCGCCGTAAGTCAGAAACGACTTAAAGGCGCACAACAACAACCTGTTTGTGTGTAGGGTGCCTATTAAGTTACACTAAGGCAGTGGGTGTCCGGTCCCTTTCCCCATTTCCCATAAATCTCCTTGCTGTCCCTATTTTAAAGCACTTCTTAAATTCCTTCAAACTGACTCCGACTTATGGTGTCTTAGGGTTTTCTTGGCAAGATTAATTCGGGGGAGGTTTGCCATGGCCTTCTTCTGGGGCTGAGAGAATGTGACTTCCTCAAGGTCACCCGGTGATTTTCTATGGCTTAGCCGGGATTTGAACGCTGCTCTCCCAGAGTCCTAGTCCAACAGGCTCGCCACTACAACAGGCTTGAATCTCCATTTTAAAGATGGCTTCAAAACACTATCCGGATTTTAGGGCCTTTCTGCACTACACTGTTATAGTGGTATTATTCCACTTTCAACATCCTGTGGAATTCTGGGGTCTGTAGTTTACTGAGGCCCAAGAGCTCTCTGAATTCTAAAGGCCCTTCCCTAAACTGCAAACTCCAGGATTCCATAGGATGTTGAAAGTGGAATAACAGCACTATAACAGTCTCGTGCGGAAATGGCCTTATTTCAGTTTTGAACCCTCCCATAGTGTGGAGGTATTGACACCATCACCCGCAGGTAAAGAAGAGGAAAGAAACTGCCTTCCCTCTGGTTCCAAAGGTGAACCCCGGCGCTAGTGGAGTCTGGCGGGAGTCGGGGAAGGGAGGAAATGCTCCACAAGTGGTTCTGCGATTGACCCAGAAGTTATTATGCTCCACACGTTTATTGGGCTTCCCCTCCCCTTCTATTGGCACTTCCCGGGCTCCAGGAGACGACCGGGCGAGCTGGAGGAGCTGTGATCCCTCTGCATTTGGGGTAAGCAGGGGAGAGACGGCTTGCGAATGTGTATCAAAGTTCCTTACTAAGCACCCATGTTTTAAGGTGCAGGAGGGGTGGGTGCATGAAATGTAGGGGGCAAGGAAGAAGGCTTCCAAACATTTAAGGTCATTGGACTTGCGGGAGTTGGGGAAACAACTGCAAGCTTTCGAATTATACATCATTCTTTTCTTCCTTCCTTCTGCTTCCAGAGGAAGACAAGTGGTCTATACAACTAGCAAGCTTATTGCCATTATTTCCGCGCTACACTGTTATAGTGCTATTATTCCCCTTTCAACATCACATGGTATACCCTGGGATTTGCAGTTTAGGGAGGGGCCTTTGGAATTCTCAGCCAGAGAGCTCTTGGGCTTCGGTAAACTACAAAGCCCAGAATTCCACAGGAGGTTGAAAGTGGAATCATAGCACTGTAACAATGTCGTGCAGAAATGGCCTCAGGCTCCTGGGGCAAAAGAAGTCTCCTTGGTCCTTATCAGTCGGTCTTCAGCGCTGCAGAAACGCTTCAAGGGGCTCTTTGAATAGTAACAGTGTTTGCCACCTATTTATGGTGACCATCCAGTGGTGCAGGCCTACCTAGGTGATCTCACACACACACACACACACACACACACACATAGAGTATAAGGGCAATTAGGAGCTGTCTTCTTGTATGTGGGAGAGAGAGAGAGAGAGAAAGAGAGAGAGAGAGGTGCTATTCCTAGAACACTGAAGATGTATTTTTTTTTCTTCCTTCCAGTGCGACCTTGGGGGGAGCGTGATCAAGTTACATCGTCCTTGTTTGCGGGTAAATGACGGGTGTAAATGGCAGACCTAGAGAACGAATACCTGGTGGGTGGGTGAAAGAGAGAGAGAGAGACAGAGGCCATTTCCGCACTAGCCTGTTCTAGCGTGATGATTCCACTTTCAACATCCTCTGGAATCCTGGGGTTTGCAGTTTCGGGAGGGGCCGGCCGGCCCCTCCCGAAACTGCAAACCCCAGGATTCCAGAGGATGTTGAAAGTGGAATCATCACGCTAGAACAGGCTAGTGCGGAGAGATCAGCTGGTGCCCTTTAAGAATTGGGGGAGAGACCAACAACTCGCCCTTGGCCTCTGCTTAAGGCCCAGCCTATAGGCAGCACAAACGACACGATTGCCGGGATGTCGCGTGTTTCGCGGGGCTCCGCGGCTCTCTCGCCCGCTTCTTTCCCGCCCCTGCGATTGTGGCGGGGGCAGGGGAGGGGGAGGAGGCGAGCCCACTTTTTCGGAAAGGGGAGGGAGAGCGGGGAATGGACAACCCGTAATTGGGCCAAGGAGGCTGCCTTCTCCCCAGCCGGGCGGCCCCAGTCACCGAGACGCCGGGCCTCTGACGTCACCCGCCGCGGCCAAATTCGCCAGGAAATGAACTTTTTAATAATAACTCCCCCCCCACCTCGACTTCTGTGCGCTCCTCCATGACCACCCGCAGCCGCCGCCGCCGCCCCTCTTCCTTTTCTGCGCCTGAGGCGGCCCTGGGCTCTGGGGGGAGCTCTCGAGACGCCCCGCGGCTCCTTCCCCGAGAGGCTCCTCTCCACCTCCGCCCCCAGGCAGCCCGCCGGCCGCCTCCGCCCCCGCCGCCCCCCTCACGACGCCTGCGCCGGCCCGCTGCCTCCCTGTCACCTCCCCCCCCAGACAAAACAATCCCAGATTCGAAAATAAGGCGGGCGGGAAGGCGCGCGGAGCGAGAGCGTGCCCTGGCCACCTCGACGCATCCCCAGCTTCGCAGCCAGGCTGTGCTGGGGCTCCTGCCCCCCCCCAACTGGTGGGAAGGAGGGACTTCCACGATCCGGCCGGGGACGCGCAGGCTAGAATGCGGAGCTCTCGAAAGAGGCGCTCCTTTGCCCGGTCCTTCCCTCCCTCCAGCCCCCCACTTCGCCTTGGCTTTTCCGAGGCTTTGCCGGATGCCTTCCCAAGTTCCTCCGCTTCCTTTCCACTTTGTCTCTCCGAGGAGGAGGAGGCGAGAAAGAGGGGAGCATCGTCCCCCCTCCCTGGTCGAAGGAGGAGGAAAGATCCGGGAAAAGGGGAAGAAGAGGGAGAAGACCCCTCCGGCTGGGGCCTGGGCCCGCTTCCCGGCCTTCGGGCGGCCTCCTGGGTGGGATGGTGAAGATGGTCTGGGAAGGCGGTGGGTCTGCCAGTACTCCCGCCACACACACACACACACACACAACCGCGCGCCCGATGCAGAGGGAGGAGGCAGACGCAAAGGCTCGGGTCTCGCAGGCGCCTCTCTCGTCCTTCAGGGTCAATGGATGCCTGAGGACAGGAGACGAGGGGCGGCAGCAGCACCACACCGTCCCGGCCGGCCAGCCCTCTGTGTGTGTGTGTGTGTGTGAGCGCACACGTATGCTGTGATCAGGCCTCTCGGGATACTTCCTGCGACCCCAACCTTTTATTTGTGTTTTTAAGAAAGCTGCCACGTCTAATCCAGACCGCTTGCAATCACACAGGCGCAGGGGAAAAAAAGCTTTTTAAAGCAATGAGGCCGGGTGAGTGTGTGGTCTGAAAACAAGGCACAGCAAGCGGGCAAAGGGGCTTGTGACACGTCCGTGGCAACGTCTATCCAGATAAAATACAGATGGGGGGAGGGAAAATGGGGGGAGCCGTTTTCGAAAGAGAGAGACAGAGGACATTTCCGCACTAGCCTGTTATAGCGTGATGATTCCACTTTCAACCTCCTCTGGAATCCCTTGCACAAGCCGGGGACTGGATGTGAACTTGTCGCCTCGGAATGGTGGCGGGACGAGGACACGCGCCCCCCCCGAAGCCACCCAAGGTCAAGGGGGTTGTGGGCGCTGATGCCCCAAAGGCAGGCAGGGAAGAAAGGAGCCCCAGCCCAGCGAAAAGGGCTTCGGGGTCCAGGAGAACCGGAAGGAGAGAGAGGGGAAAAAAGACTATCCTTTTCAATTTCGACATTTTCTCGTGTGCCTTTCCTTTAGGAGTGAGGGGGAGGGTTGCTTTTACAAAGACGGGCATTTAACGCGTTAATATGTTGCCCAGAACCCACAACAAAAGATAGAAAGCAAGATCCGCTTATTACTCAGGATTCAAGTTGGGCACACTTTACATTTTAACGAGGAGGGTCTTCTCCAGCCTTCCCACTTTAGACAGCAGTATCGGCAATTTTATAAAAATTTAAAGGGGCCTTTTTAAAAATTAGGAGGAAAACTTTTTGCATTGGACAACACTCGAACGACAAAATATGAGATGATGGGGAGAGGAGAATTTAACTAGTGCTCCCGCCCCCTTTTCATGAATCCTGTAAGAAATAAATTTGATAACGATGTACCATGAATGAATGCTGTTATTTTCACTCTTGCTTATCTCCGCGCTAAGCCGAGGATGCTTTGGGGGGTGAGGTGGGGTGGGGTGGGGGAAGGTGTTTGTTTTAGACAGGTGATAAAATCGCAGTTAACGAGCTGATAATTCGTCCATGTTTGTTTTAAAAGACAAATTGTAAAGATTAATCAAGCGGCTTGATTTATGGCGAGAGAGAGAGAGACCCTAAGGCTGCCCAGGAAACTCCCCCGAAGCCCACGTGTCATGTTACCCAGCGGCCGGAGCCCTGGCAGGCAAGCCGGCCTCCAGCCACGTCCCTCCCGCGAGTGGGCCGCCCCCTCCCCCTCGCGACGTGGAACAGCGACCCACGCCGCGGGAAAGGGAGGCCAGTCCCTCAACCAGCCGACGCCAGTTGCACATCCAAAGGCGCACCGCGCAAAGAAACCATCGTCCCTCCCGCCCGGCTCAGTATTTCCATTGCTTCCTCTCCCACCCAGCGGCCAGATCCACGGGCCTCGCCTGCCCCAGTTCCTCCGGAGCAGCCCTCCCTGGGCCTCCTTACCACCATCCCACGGCCGCTCCCGCCGCCTCTTCGGATTTTTAGTCCTCGTTCGGGTCGCCGCCGCGTTTCTTCCCGAGCCTGCCATGGATTAGGACCACTTCAGGTTTCTCGGATGCCGAAGTTGTGCTCTTCCGTTTCGGATCAGAGCTCCAGATCCATCTTTGAACTCCCGCTGGTAGACGAGCCTCATTTTAAAAAACTGTCTCCAGGCCCTCCCCCCCCCGCCTTCTCTTCCCCGGCAGATATTTTTAGAAGCAGCCCTATTCTGCAGGAGTCACCCGGCGCTCGGATTGTGCCGAGGGAGAGGGCGCGTGTGTGCCTGAGAGGGAGAGAAGGTGCCTCTTCCCCGAACGCTTTTTCTCCGCAAAAGGAGGGAGGGACGCCTGCCGTCTGTCCCGTGCCATTATTTACTGGCGATCGGATGCCGCCTTCTTGCCTCCTCGTCGCAAGTGGAACCGTGAATTCTTCCTCTCAAAACGTCTCTTCTCCCCGCCATCCCCTCCGGTTCCTCTCCGAGGGATCTGCGGACCCCTTTCTGAACTTCTTGCTCCGAGGATCTCTGCGTTTTCCGCGCCTTTCTTCCTCCTGCTCCGGAGTAAGGGAGCCAAAAGGGAGAGCGCCGGGCTCCTGTGTCCTGAGCGTCTCCCTTCGCGCGTGGAGGATTGGGGGGCGCGTGTCGGCGGGGGTATTGTTTAATTAATTCCTTCGCCGGGACCCGACTAAGCCTGAGCAAGGACCGGGGCGCCGCAGCAGGAGCTTAACGCCTTTTTTCCCCGGACCTGAGCTTCAGGCCGCTTCACACGGCCGGTTAAACAACGATGCTGTCAATTTTGTTAAAAGACCTCTCTGGGGAGCGACTCCGCTCGAAGGGGCGGCGGCAGGCTGCGGCACCACCGGCCTCGGCCAGCCGGCTCCAAGCCCGCAATCTCGGCCTGAGCCAGAGAGCCGGCCTGCCTCGCTGCCGCCTGGCCCCCGACCCCCGATCCCCGGCCCAGGCGGGCGCTCGCGGAGGTGGCAGCGGGGCGAAGGCTTATTTACTGGTTAGGGGGTATTTGGGTCAAGGGGAGGCCGTGGCAGAGAAGGGGCTCGGTGGGAGGAGACTGCCTGAACGCTCCCTGGACTCTAACGGCTTTCATTGTGTACGGAGGAGATTAAAACACCGATGTTGTATGCGCGTCCATAACAGGGATGGGGGTATATATTGTCCCAATAACCGCGTGCCCCCTGCCTCGTATACAGAAAAGCGGAGTTAGAGACATTACAGTTTGAGGAAACGACTGCGGATTACAGAGGCAGACTGGTTTCTCTTTTCTTCTCTCTCTGGAGTTGTCAAAGTTCTGTTCCCCATATAATGCGAGAGCGGGACTTTGAAAAGGGGGGAAACCATTGCCTCCTAATGTGCATTTACCAATGCATTTGTGTGATGCACTGCAATACGCCAGAAAGGCATCTTTAGCAACCACTCCATTAGTTTTATTTTATACTATTTTTGATAGGCACGTGATGCCGTACGTTGAGATGACCCCGGCCTCCGCCTCCCCCATGTTTGCACTGGTAGTGCAGCCGCAGAAACACGCACACACACACACAAATATCTTAGCAACTGTTTAGCTGTGCCTTTTGAGCTGCCAAAGCACCTGCGATGAGGGTAGCGAACCATTCCTGGAACACACCAAACCAAGGCGAGTGACGCGCGCTCCATCTTTCTGTGCTCTCCCTCAAACAAGACCCCTCCTCCGGATTTGTCCCAGTTTAAGAGACTTTAGAAATAATTATGGAGCAGGAAGGTAAATCTATCCCTAAGCCATTCTTAAAGCGATCAAGTAGGTACCCAGAAAGTGTTGCCTGGGCTATTCTTTCTTCACATATCACTGTCTACCCGTATTCGTAGATCAGTAATCGCATGCATGCACGCACATC
The DNA here is from genome assembly GCA_948474755.1 of Ctenosaura bakeri. Classification (NCBI taxonomy): domain Eukaryota; kingdom Metazoa; phylum Chordata; class Lepidosauria; order Squamata; family Iguanidae; genus Ctenosaura; species Ctenosaura bakeri. The sequence goes on along the minus strand of CAOLHI010000450.1, from coordinate 160,158 downwards.
GGGGTGCGACTGTTCTGGCTTTTGCGCTTCGGCCCTCTCGGATTCTGTCTCCCCGCCACCCCGCCTGGGAAGTTGCGTGTGTGTGAAACAGGCCTCCAGTGACAGACCTGCAGCCGGCCACGCTTTCGAGATCCTGCCCGTCGTTTCTCCCAGCCCTCTTTCCCTCCTCCTGGAAAAAAGATGCCTTTGCATCACCTCGCCGAACAAAAACAACCGTCCACGCAACGAGCAGCAACGACCCCTCGGCCAGGCGCCTCGTTCCTTGCTCCCCCAGGAAAGGCCAAGGAGGCTCCGGACCCCCTTCAACGGGGGAAACTTTGCCGTTTCTCCTGGTGTGGAATCCCTCCCTCCCTCCCTCCCGAACACAGAGAGGCGCCCTTTTCTACGCCATTCTTTTGTCTCCGCGGTTCCGATCCGAAATGCAAACTTCAAAGGCCGCCTTCAGTTCTCTCGCCTGCTTCCCCCACATCGTCACCCAACAATCCCAAACTAGAGGAAAGCGGGACAGAAGGGGGGGGCGACGGAAGAGAGAGAGGGAGAGAGAGGAAGGGAGGGAGAGAGGCCAATTAATTAACCGCTCATGAAGAGTGGATTTATACCGGGTCAGCAAGCGCGACGGAGCGGGAGCTTGACTTCCCCACGGGTCGCCGAAGCAGAGGAGACTTCTTTCAAGAAAATGCATATTATATATTCCAGGAAAGGTACTCACACAGCGCCCGAGGGTGGTCTCCCCTGAAGCCCGATCCCGGCCGCTGCACACTATAGACAGCTCCTCAGTGCCAGCAGAGGGTGGAAGGAGAGGGGTGGGGAGAGAGGGGGGTCGCCGGGGAGGAGGAGCGGCCACGAGCAACGCGCCCGACTGGAGAGGGCGCGCGCGGGAGCCTGGGGAGGGGGCGTAGCGGGCTGAGCGGCGGCGGCTGTGCTCTGGCAGCCTCCCCCCGCGCAGTGTTCCAGCCAGCCAGCCCGCGGAGTCAGGTACAGAAATAGAATCACGTACAGCTGGCGTCAGAAACACAAACGCACACGCGCGCCCCCCTCCCTCCGCCCTCCCCCCCCCGCTGTTCTCTTGTCTTCCGGGTTGGCCGCGCAGCCCAGCCAGGCAACCGCCCCAGACCCGGCCGCGGCTGCTCCGGCTGCAGGGCGAGAGAGCGAGGCTTCCTGGGCCGTTTCCCCACTACACTGTTATACTGCTATCATTCCACTTTCAACCTCTCGTGGAATCCTGGGGTTTGCAGTTACAGGAGGGGCCGGAGCCTCCGGCCCCTCCCCTTACTGAAAACCCCAGGATTCCATAGGAGGTTGAAAGTGGAATGAGTGCACTATAACAGTGCAGTGCGGAAAGGGCTCCTGTCTTCCGGTGCAGGAAGGGAAGGGGACCGCGGGAGAGGGGGAGCCGGTGTGATGAATGGGGGCACTGAGCCCCACGCCCCTCTCCTCCTCGCACGGGCCAAAAGTTTCCCTCGGCGCAGGCCTCTCCCCGTGTCTGCTCGGGAGTAAAGCCCTCTGCGGTCTGTGGCCAGGGAGGGTCAGCCTCTGCACATTCATTCGGAAGCGAGCTTCGCGGTCGCTCGTGGGACCGCCCCCTCCCCGGTAGAAGCGCCCGATCCCCTCCTTCCTCCTCCCTTCTCTGAAAAAAGCCAGGCTTTTTCCTTTCAGCAGTCGGAGCCTTCTCTAGGCAGTTTCCGGGACTCTATGCGACTGTCGAATGGATGTGCCTTCGCTCAATCGCCTCTCGATCCGGGTCCAAATCCGTTCAGATCTGGCACGGGTTGCAAAGTGGGCTATATGGAATGTGGCGGGGGGGCGAGTTGGACACAGGGAAGTTCCGAGAGCCAACTCGGCCCGTCTGTGCCCCCCTCTTCTCCCCCCCCCGCTGCCTCTCTTCCCACTACGACCCTTCCTGACTTTGTGGAGGGGGGGCGGTGGGAGATGGGACGTGTACATTTGGCGCTCACTCGGGATGGCCGAGAAATGGGGCGCCTGGGGGCCGCTCGGGCAAAGGGGGAAGAGCCCCCGTTTCGTGCAGGGGGTCCCTCTAGCCAATGCCCCTCCCTTAGCCACGCATCCCAGCCTGGCTGACTTTTTCCTCTACGATCCCCAAGGGGACTACGTTTTCCTTTCCTGGGATGGAGGAGTGCCCGAGAGGGAACTTATTTTGCCCCTAAAATATGCCCTTTCTGCCCGGTATACCTTGGGATGGGTGCCAAGAGGGTTCGGAAGTGAACCTGTCTTTTGCCCCCGAACGACGTGGTTCTCTTGGGGAGGCAGAAAGAAGCCAAAAGCGAAGTCATCGCCTTCTCAGCAGTACCAGAGAAAGAAAGAAAGAAAGAAAGAAAGAAAGAAAGAAAGAAAGAAAGAAAGAAAGAAAGAAAGATCCCCCCCGCCCGAAACCTAGTGTCTCCTTCCCCACTTTCCCTCGCCCTGCATTTCGACTTTGAGCTTTCCCTCCTTCCGACCCCCCTCCTCGTTCGCCGAGCGCCGCCCTCCTACCTCTTCTCCCCTCTGCGACTCTCAGATCCTGACCTGCAGACGCACCTGACGGCTTGTAAAGACATTTTGTGAGCCTTCGACCTATCAGCCACTAAGGGCCACGCAGCCTTCGCCGTCGTCGTCCCCCCCTCAACACACACACACAACACACACACACCCTCGTCCTCCGCCCGCGCCTCCCCTCCGCCCCGGGCTCCTCAGCCTCGAGCTCGCTCCGCGCCCGCTTCGGAACCCAGGGCCATTTCCGCACTAGATTGTTATAGCGCTATTATCCCACTTTCAACGTCCTATGGATTCCTGGGGTTTGCAGTTTCGAGAGGGGGTAACTGCAAAACCCCAGGATTCCATAGGCGGTTGAAAGTGGAATAATAGCACTATAACAGTCTAGTGCGGAAATGGTCCAGGACTGCCTTGCCGTCGGGCTGGCCACTGTTTGTCACGATGACAAACGACCGCAAAACAAGGTAGGCGGGACGGGGCTGGCCTGCGGGCTGCTCTCCGGGCTGAAACACCGCAATGAAATGACCACCGAACAGGAAACCCTGCGATCTGGGGGGTTTGCTCTCCCGAATTTTTAATATGTTTCCTTCGAGCCAGGACCGCTTCGCCGTTTCCCTACACACCGTTCTTGTTCCTGTCCTCAAGAGAACCGTGCTCTATTTGAAACTCCAGATTACCGGGTGGGTTGGGGGGGGCAAAGAAGGATGACGAAGGAATAGGTTTTGAGATGCTAAACAGAATTGCCTTGACTCCCAGCAGGGATACAAAAGTACTTATTTATGTAGTTATCAATATAAATTAATGAAACTTTGGGAGGGTGAGAAATATTAGGGGATATCTTGTTTTTTTAATAATTACTCCTTATAATATGTAATTAGACCCAATGACAATTTTAGGTTATATTTTTTTAAAAATTCTCAGAGAAAGGATAAGGTGTTCAGACCCAAACGTGTCACGTCCGCACTACTTTCCCTGCCTAGTACAGTGTCCCAGTGAGACTGCCTTTGTGGGTAATCGGGCTCCTGTCTGCCCGCAGATTTTAGCTGTTTTTTCAGTGGAGATCTGAAAGGCGGCCTCCTGTGAGTTGAGCTGACTATGGAATGCCTGCAGACTGGAGAGGCTCAAGCATTTCTTGCAACGGAAACAAAAGGGAAAAGGCCAATTCTGCTCGGTTTGCGGTGTTTTCATTATTTGTGAGTCTTCCTGACATGCATTTCCCGAGTCGTTATTTGAGATGTTTTAGAACAGCGTTTATTGCGAACCTTTGCCTTGAAATTAGCTGCTTTTAAATAGCCCTTTGCCTTACATCGTCGACGCGTAATTTTGACTGTTCTTAAAAGAAAAGTTATTTAAAAAAAAACTTAAATACATACATGCAGCGACTGTTTGGATAACTAACGTGTGATGCCTTAACGTCTCCTATTCTTCTCATAGGAAATGGCTATTAAAGATCTCTTCGCGGTTGAGTTTAATCAAGATGCCCCTCTAGTTCTATTTACTTCCTGTCCTGAAGAATTAACTCGATTACCTGGCTTACATCCTGTCCTCCCCCCACCCCAAATGTTACTGAAATCACATCCAGGGGATCCATCCAGTTTTTTCCTCCCTTGGGTGGTGTTTTCACCCCATCTCTCCATCCCACAGCAGGAGAGGGGAAAAGCTAAGAGCAATGGGAGAAAGGACTTGGAATTTAAATTTTTATTATTATTATTATTATTATTATTATTATTATTATTATTATTATTATTATTATTTCCTAGAAGAAGACAGAGAGAGAAGGAAGAGAAGGGGGGAGGGAAAAGAGAGGCCCTGGCGATCGCCCTGAGTTGGAGACTTTTTAAAACATGCAAAGCTGTGCAAATCTTCTGCACGGGACTGGGACCGCGAAGCCTCCCCGGGCAGGCAGGTGCAGAAGCGGCCCAAACGGATTGCTCTTTGGAGCTGTGAGTAGGTCCCGGGGAGAAAGGAGGGGGAAACCCGCAAAAAACAAAACAAACAAAAAAAAATCCTCACATCTTTTCTTTCAGATCCACAAATCTCAGAACAAAGGGGACGTGTGTGTATGTGCGAAAACAGAGAGAGAGAGAGAGAGAGAATTGAGAAAAAAGGCACAGGGGCACGAGGAATTCTTTATTATCTTTCTTTCCTCCTTTCTCTCTCTCTGCTGAAAATCTGGGAGGCTGGATTGTGAAAATACATATATTTCTCCCCGTGTGTCTTCATATACGTTCACACACATGCTTATTTCCTAGAACTTGTCCGAACAATCTTGAAAAGGACCGTTCGTTTTGTCATCCCTTCTTCCTTGTTTTCTCCTTTTGCCCTGGGACACACACAATGTAATAAATTCTCCCCGACCAGAGACGTGGCATTGTCAAAGTATGGGCTGAACCTCGCTTTGCTTTGTTCCCAGGATCTTTCCTGTAAGAGTCTAGGGCCAGTGTGCGCGCGTGTGGGGGTGTCCCTAGTGTTTTTTCCCCGTTTAGAAGGGAAGGTGTGATTGTAGAGCAGTGTCCGCGTATGTGTAAATTTACGTGTGCATACGTGTGTGTGCGTATATATCTCTCCGTCTGTCTGTCTGGTCTGTCTCCGATTGGGAAAAATATTACATTTGTCTTATTTTATTTTACAAATACGCTCCCCTTCATATATGCCACTTTTCACCTTTCCTCCCATTATTTGAAGACGCTGCTCGTTAGAAACTCTGGGTCAAAGCCACTTTCATCTTTGTCTCTCTTTCTTTATACCGTTCCCACTGACAACATAAATTACCTGATGGCCACCCCGCGTCTCATTCTTAGTCTCCTTGGCTCACTGTCACCACCAGAAGAAAAATGTTTAGGAGATGAAAAATATTTCCTCCTCAAAAACGCTCACACCAAGTCTATTGCATATGGTTTCCTAATTAACTGTTACAATTTTTTTAAAAAAATATACATCATCTTTTATCGATCCCTGTTTTAAGATACACACACAAACGCGTGGATAGTCATATTTACAGAAGAGAGAATTTAACATTCTATGGAGGGAGAGAGATTGAGACTGGCGTTTCGCTCCCCCTTCGGTATTCGGTCCCAGCCTCGGCCCTGTCCTCCCGATCTGACAACTTGTCGGGTGGAGATGCTTTTAAGCCCCCCCCCACGAAGGGTCCTTTCCCTTTTTTCCGACTCCCAGAAGGCAGGGGAACGGACGGTCCTTGCCCACCGGGGCTCAGAGGGCTCTGGAGGCTGGCGGCGGCTTCCCAGCGCCCGCGCCCCCGGTTCTCCCTCGGACTGGACACCCGGAGTGCTCGTTTGCTAACTGGGGGCACCCGGAGCTCCAGGATCGGAGTCGATGGGGAGGGGAGCCTGCCCAGCCCTCGAGTCTCCCTCCCTTGGTGGCTTGCGGGAGAGAGACAGAGGGGGGCGAGTGGGAGAGGAACAAAGAGGCTGCCCGGGTCTCCCTTCTTGGAGGCGCCTCAGGTGGCACTCCGGGCAGGTGCGCTTTCGCTCCCGCTGCCCCCAGGCAAACTCCAAGCGGCCCCTGCCTCAAGACCCCCTCCCGTCCCAACGCCCCCTAGACGTCTCCCCTTCGGCTCCCCTCTCTCGCGTCGGTCTCCCCCCGCCGCCCTCCTCCCGCGCTCTTACCTTTCCTCCGCGCCCTGCGGGTCCCTTTTTCCCTCTGCTCCTTGAATTTCGAGGCGGGGGGAGCGATCGGGTCACCGTTGGCCTCCTTTCCCCCCCTTTCCCGTCTTTTTCCCCCTGCGCGGCTCAAGCGGGATTGCCTTCGGCGGAGGTCTGACCGTGGGGGTCTGGCGAGGAGGCGGTGGGGCCGCACATCTGGAGCCGCGGGGCGCGATTCCCCCCCTCGGGTCTCTGCCACACACTCTCTGCCCGGGCGGCGTCCGCGGCGGCGCGCTCCCTTCCGCGGATCGGAAGCCGGCGGAGCGGCAGATGAATGGGCCGGGAGGCGGGAGGCGAGCGAGGAAGAAGGGCTGCCAGGGGAGGGAGGGCCGGCGGGCGGGCGGGGGGTGGGTGGTAGGCAGGGGGAGTCTCCTTAAACCTGGCAGCGATGCCTCTCCCCCGTTCTCTCTCTCTCTCTCTCCCCTCCCCTTCTCCCGCAATGCAAAGATGGCACAGGCGAGCCCGCGTGCCCCCTCCCTCCCTCCCTCCCTCCCTCCTTCCGTGCGTGTGCGCGCGTGTGTGTATTTATGTACATAATCAGGCGGCTCGTCCGCTCGCCTTCATTTGCATCATTACAATATCTCTACAAGCACATCGCATTGTCTGCGGCTTGCACCTTTTGTTGCCTCCCCTGTCACGGGCGACGCGACTTGACTTTCATATTTTCCAAGGAACTGATATTATACCAGTCAGCCCCGCGCCAGGGAAAAAAAGGGGGGAGGAAGGAAGGCAGGCAGAAAGGAAAGAAAGTGGAGAAACACAAAAGATGCCCCAGGCTCCCAAGGAAGGGATGTGTGTAAAGAGGTCCGGGAGCGGGGGAGGGGGAAGAGTTCTCCCAAGTCTTGCAGCCCCCTCCCCTCTCCTTCCAGGCCCCCCTCTCTCGCGCGTTCTTCTTCTAATGATTTCAGTGGGTAGGGGAGAGAAGAGAGGGCAAGATCGCCACCACACCCCCTCCCACTTCCCCATCTTTAAAGGAGGGGGCGGGATGCGGAAGAAAGTCTCCCCAGAATCTCCTCATCGGTTTTATTACGTCCCTCTCTCCTCCCCAAGAGTTCTGGTCCTTAAGTTCTTTCTGCCGGCTTTCCTAGCCCAACGGAGCCCCTGGTGAAAGTCTGGGTTGGAAAAGGTAGATGCCTATTCTTTTCTTTTTCTTTCCTTCTTTCCTTTTCTTTTTTTAAAGCCAGCCATTGTTGCAAAAACGAAAGAAGGCGGTCGGAGAAGAATCTTGAAATTCATAAATTCTTGGTCCATTAGGCAAGTCAGCCGGAACTAATAGGTTAGTTGGAAAGAGGGTTGAAAGCCAAAGACGCCACCGTTTCGACTTCTAGGGGGAGCAAATCTTTCCTGTGCTGCACAGATTCAGGACATTAATAATAATAATAATAGTAGTAGTAGTAGTAGTAGTAGTAGTAATAATAATAATAATAATAATAATAATAATAATAATAATAATGCTAGCAGTAATGGCGCCACACGAACAACAACAACAATTCACTCCCACCACCATCACTAGCCCATATCTCATGTATTCTAAGAATATATTCTGCCCATTTTACAGCAGGGATACCAGCCAGACACTTTTCGATTTTTATCCTATTTTATTTTTAGAGCAGGAAGGATGACGATGAAAGACACAACCCTAGGAAGGTGGACAAATGAAAGGGACTTTAACCACAACGTTAATATCCACGGACGAATTTCAGGGGAAGTGAAGTACCCAAGAAATCCTCCAGAGCTTCTTAATCATCTTGACCCGCAAAGTAAGAGAAAGTCTCACTGACTCCATAGGCTATTCGCACTTAACCAACTCAGTAGTTTGCAACCCACGTCCCATTGATTTCAACAGGATTCCTGTCTGTCTATCAGTCTCTGGATGTCAGCCTCCTATCTTGAATCTGAAGTCCCTGTGAGTAAAATCCAGTGTATATGTGTACGTATATTCATAAAAAGGAATAGGGAAACTTCACAAACATGGTAAAAAGGGGAAAAAGACGGGGGAGGGGAAAGTTTCAATGGAAAAGAATTATCATCATAATAGTGTGCTGGTTTAAAAAAAAAACACCCGAGAGCAATAGCAGAGAGAGAGAGAGAGAGAGAAATCCTATTTTGCTGGCATTTTCTGTCTGTCTTTGTGATATGGTTCAGGAGGGGAAAGGGCCCCTTGATATGCTGCAGATAATTCTTATCAGTCCGAAGCAGCCCATTGCCAAAGTAACTGGTTTAATTACCCTCCTGTATCACTCTCTTCATTCTGGGAGATGAGATACATAACCAGATTTATTCAAGTATGTTTTAAATCCACCCCAGCCCACCCCCCAGCCCCCGATCTCCGTCCTCGGCCCCATCCCTGTCCCTTTTGCAATTCCAGGTACTGGAATCTGAGAAAAAATAAGAGCAAGGAATTCTCCCCGTTGAACAATCTGAAGCAAATGGAATTATTTGCTGGGCTTGGGCGGAGGGGGGAAGTACACGGAGGGGGAGAGGGTGGGTGGCTCGATTGAATGCGTGTTAATCCGTAGGGGGACTTGAACCCAGAGACGCTGGGGAAAGAGAGAGAAAGAGAGAGATGTGTTTGCTTCTGGGAGTAGTTAAGGCGTGTGAGGGCCGATTATTATTATTATTACTAGTAGTAGTAGTAGTAGTATGATTAATTACTAGCGCCTACCTTTACAATTTTCGACACTTTCTGGTGGGGTCGGAAATATGTGGATTATTTCCCATCCTTTCTCCTCCAAATTTCAGGGTCACCCAACTTTTCATTCCCTTCCCACCCGGCTTCTAATTTCTCCCATTATAGAATAATGTTTTACTCTCCCAGGATGCTCTGGTTAGATATCTTACCAAATATGTCATCTTAAAAGAAAAGAAGAAGAGGAGGAAGGAGAATTGAGTGGGGGGGAGGCAGAAAGAGAGAGAGAATAAAACCCGTCCCTTTCGTCCTCTCTTTCTTGCGGCGTAACAATCATATTCTACATATTGAAAAATATGATAGACAGTGACTGGCTAAGATTTTATTATTATTATTTTTAAAGGCAAACCAACCTTTTCAATCGTGATTTTATTTTTTAAAATAAGATATTGGGGAGGGTTAGGAGATGAATATATATATATATATTTCTCCAGAAGCCTGGAGAATATGGGCTCAGCAGCTCCCGAGGTTCTCTCCCTTATTATTACTATCCAGGAGTAATTTTTCATCTCTGCTAGCTAATCTTTGTTCCTTGTGAAGATAATGAATAGTCCAATCCTTATCTCCTGGGCTCCTGGAGGCTGCAGGAGAATGGGGTTGAACAGGGTTGAAAATTGGTTCCAAAGTGCTGCTGAATAAATGCTGTTCCTTATCTCTCGCTTCCAGATTATCGGGACCCTTTCAAAACTCGCACAACAAATACAGGCACCGCATCTAATGCATCATTTACCAGAGCAGATCCCCGCGCGTTTGATCGGCAGATAGGCAAAAGCCGGGCGGTGGGGGCGAGGGGCTGGGTGGGTGGGTGGGTGAGAAGGATGTGTGAAGTAGGAGGGGGGCGGCTCAAGAGAAGGAATAATAATATAATAAAATCAACAACAACAACAACAACAACAACGAAACAGCAGGAACAGAAACAATGATAGTAGTAATAATATACTTTTTTTCAGGGCGGACGCCTGGTTTCTGCTACTAGCAAGGGTGTGTTTGCGTGTTCTGCGCGTGGCGGCGCGTGCACACGTGCGGGTGGCATCGCTCTTGAAAGGCCCGCGCGCGCCTCTGCGTGGGGCTGGCAGGCTCAGCGGCTCTTCGGGGTTCTGGTTTCTCCCTCCGGAGGTGCCACCCTTCTCTCTCTCTCCCACCCGAGCCGACCCCGGTCTCCTTCCCACCCCGCCTAGGCGCAGAGCTCTGGATGGCGGGGAGCTGTCCCAGAGGGATCCGAGGGGGAACACAGCCGTGTTCGCAGGGGGGCAAAAGGAAAGGACCCTGGTGCGGGCGTGTGTGTGCCTGCACGTCTTTTAGGAGGTCGATTTGCGGGAAGAAATCTCGCCACGAAATATTGATCTGGACGCGCTCCTGGGTGTTCACAGACATCCAAGGAGTGATGGATAGTCGGAGGGAGGGCAAGAGGAGGAAGCGTTGACTCGGGGCCTTTCCGCACTACACTGTTATCGTGCTATCATTCCACTTCCAACATCCTATGGAATTCTGGGGTTTGCCAGAGGCCTCTCCCGCAACTGCAGACCCAAACTCCATAGGATGTTGAAAGTGGAATAATAACACGTTAACAGTGTAGTGCGGAGGTGGTCTCAGTCTGGTCAAGCGATGCGAGAAGGGAAGAAAGGAAGAAGAGTCCCCCCCACCGATTGGACGACCCAGGGGCCCTTTCCGCACGAGACTGTTACAGCGCGATTATTCCACGTTAAACATCCTATGGAATCCTGGGGCTTGCAGTTTAGGGAGTGGCCAGCCGACCCCTCCCTAAACTGCAAGCCCCAGGATTCCATAGGATGTTGAACGTGGAATAATCGCGTTGTAACGGTCGAGTGTGGAAAGTGCCCCGGTGTGAATAAATCGTTTTTCCAACTTTTCCAAAGAGCGGCCTGTCCCCTAAACCGAGCCATGACGCTGCGTGTGTGCAGAGATTGGAGTTCCTTGCCAAGATAGGAGAGGGGTCCCCTCAAAGTCGATCCGAGTCTCCTTCTTCCTCTTTCTTCCTGAGCGTCGCGTTGGAGAGAATTGGGGTAACGACGGTGGTCCTGAATCTGTCGTGGAGGCCGCAACCTCGGCGGGCTGGTCTCCCCGCTCTCCAAAGCCCCCTCCCGAGGAGCTGCCACCCTTTTCCAGGCGGTCAGAGGACACCCCAAATCCGCCCCCTTTCCCAGCTATTCTGTAAGCGTTCTTACAGATCCAAATCCGCCGCAGTTCCCCTTCCCCCGTCCACACAGGCGCCGGGGACCCAGTCCTGTGACAGGAGAGGGGGTGTCCAGGTGGGGGTCGAGCGGGGACAACCCTAAAAGTCCCTCACCCCGCCCACCCCAGCCTCGACGTGGGCGCCTTCCCTTCGCTCTCCTCCTTTCCTCTCCCCCTCGGCTCGGGCGTCGGCGTTGGCCCTGCTTCCCGCCATTCCAGCCCCTCAGGACGGACCGAGCCTCCCCTGCGGTTCCAGGCCTGGAAATTCCCAATTAATATGCCTTAACTAAGGAGACTCCAGATTTGCATGGAATCCCAACAGTGTAGAGAATGGCCCTCTTCTGGGTTTATTCGAACAGCCCCTTCCCGCAGTCCGTGTTGGCCGCCCTTTCTTCCCAGCTGGGGAAGCGAGAAGAGGCACCAGGACACCCGCCCTCGCGGCTGATTGGCGCCTTTTCCCTGACCATTTCCGCACTAGCCTGTTATGGCGCGATGATTCCACTTTCAACCTCCTCTGGAATCCTGGGGTTTGCAGTTTCGGGAGGTTGAAAGTGGAATCATAGCGCTATAACAGGCTAGTGCGGAAATGGCCCCCCTCGGTTCTGTACACGCTTCTCTCCCGCTCAGTTCACGTGAAGGCGCTGTGGAGCGACGCCGCGCGGCCCTGCCTAGTTTGGCCGTGTTTTGTTGGGTGCGTCATAGGCATCCATACATCTGGACAACAATCTGGGAAGGTTTCTTAGCCCTGGGAAGTCCACAGACTGTGCAAGAAGGGAGACTCATAATAGGTTTCAACTGATCAAACAGGGCTCCAGGGTGTGCTAGGCCGCTTCCACGGAATCTCCATTTCAGGAAAGGTGGGAAGACTGTGGAGGCCATTTTGACTCCTGGAGAGACATGGCGTGGCATGATCCCCCCTTCCCCCTCACAAACTTTAATCATCCAGATTGATCTGGAATCCTCCTTTTCAGATTTATTACTTTAATCTGGCAGTTACCAAAAGGAAGAAGATGCTAAACTATAACTTTGATAAAGAATCTCCATAACAGCTACCTCCCTCTTTCAGAACAAAGCTCGAAGAAAACCCAGGATACAGTCAGGGCTCTCCAAATATGTTACGAGTTCAGGGCTAGGCAAGAATGGACAGAAAATACACTCTAGACTCTTTCTTCCACACTCAAAAAAGTAAGAGGTGATCTCTTTAATTGTGTGTGTGTGTATGTGTGTATATATATATATATAGCTTTAGTTACAGGAAAAGGTTACTGCAAAACTGCAGTGTAAAAAAAAGAGAGGGAGGGAGAGAGGGAAAAAACCTAAGCACCTTTCCCCCCCTGTTAAAAGAGTTTTTGCAAATGTTCAACTTGTACTAATTTTTTACAGCTACATTCACAGTTGTTCCCTCTAAAAATGGACCTATGTTCGTTTATTAATAACCTAAACATTACGTATTAAAGACCTATGAGTGACACAGGATGACAAAAAGCTGTATTTTTCCAATATACACAAGCGCACATTTAATAACCTTCTATTGCATCTCAGCTAGGCCTTCTCCCTGATGGTTCCCATGGCAACAGAGATAAAAAAGCAGCCATTTTCCATATCTCTATGAAAGTCTATTATATTGCAGGATTAGTTCATCTTCTGCTAAGGTCAAACACAAAGTCATACAACCTGAAATATTTAGAATCCATGTACATTCATTTTTTGTAATGCCCTTTCATTTTCTACAAAAGAGTGGGCTCCCCTGAGGAGAGCCAGAAAATGCAAAGCAAAGCATTAAAAAAATCATGATTAGCAGCTGATGAAAAGTTCAATTTTTTAAAAAAAAACTATTGTTACATAGGTAGTGTGTTACCCATTTATCTCTATCAACAGCAATGATTTCTAGTGATATTGAACATGTAATTGGGTTCAGTCTGATTTGCAGGTGGGGAGTGCCACCTACCGGTCATTTTTGGAGAGATGGTGGCATATCCAAACTAGAAAGGATGGTTGCTGGGGGGTTTTCAATTTGTTTTAGTTCTGCTATGGAGCAATCAGGTTATAATGTAAAGCATGCTCATGGGTGCACACAATATTTATCCTGCCCCATGCAGGCTACAGAACTATATTTATCTATCTTTTGTTTAATCAAGATCTTACTGGCTTTTTATGGCTGCTATAAGACTAAAAATATCACTCGCTTGCCCAAGTTAGGTGGCAGTGCCTGATTTGCATATATGGCTCTCCTTTACTCAAGGACACAAAGGCTCGGTTGTAAAGATAGGTTAAAGCAGTGTTCCAGGTGATGGTCCCTGAACTGGTGCTGCTGCCAGTCCTTGGTGAGGTTCTAAGGAAAAAAGAAGCAATTATAGCCAGTGGACACAAAAATGGTGCCATATTGGGGAAAAATAAGTGCTAATCAACCACATCAGGTAGCCTGAGAAGCACTAGAGTATCTTTATAATTTCATAGGGCTCCATAGGAGGCAAGCTTTGGATTCTGTTCACTCCAGTAGAACGAGATACAGACATTTAAGAAAATAAGAAGAGACCTACTAGATCCAACTAAAGACCAGATCTAATCTAGAATTCTGCAAAGGAAGCAGCCATTTGCTCTCTGAACAGGATTGTGAATACAACTGCATGATAGCACTTGTGTTCTTCAGCAACCAGTAACCAGCAACCTTTGAAGCTAAAAGTAACAGAGCTGTGGTTGGTAGCCATTGATAATCCTATCTTCCATGGAGTTTTCTAATTGCTTTTAAAACCGTAAGCTACTGACCAGAGACCTAGCATGGTGCAGTAGTTTGAATGTTGGACTATGGCTCTTGAGACCAGGGTTCAAATCCCTACTTGGCCATGGAAACCCCCAAGTGACTTTGGGCAAGTCACACACTCTTAATCTCAGAGGAAGGCAATGGCAAACCCCTTCTGAACAAATCTTGCCAAGAAAACCACACGATAGGTTCAGCATAGGGTCACCAGAAGTTGGAAATGGCTTGAAGGCACACAACAACAAACTGTTGGCCATCACTGCACTTTGTGGTAGCAAATTCTTTTAGTAAGCATTCATTCATTCAGTATCTTTTCATTCCAAAGAAGTTGAGGAAGTCAATGTATTTCCCACTCAATGTATTATCCTGAGAATAACCCTGTGAGGTAGGTTAGGCTGAGAGGTAGTGACTGGCCCAAGGTCATCTAATGAGCTTCAAGGCTGAGGAGATTCACATATGGTCTTACTTCCACTCAAGGCTCTTATGTCAGTTCTGTACCAAAAACTACTCAGCTCTACCATCTTATGCTGCTTTGTCATCAGTATTGTCTACAAAAAATTGAATGGCTCCCATTTTGGTTTCTCCCATTTTAAATAAAGAAGACTTAATATCCAGGCCTTCATTTAGGAAGCATTTGGATTTTGAGATGGTGTTGCTGACATGGCTTCAACCTTTAACAGATTTTTCCAAATCAGAAACTCACAACCATGTCACATACAATTTTCTTTTTGACACCACTCACTGCTTACATCTTAGAATTTCCAAAATCCTTCCATCTATCCAGAAGAAGGCTCTTTGAAATGCAAATTTGCACAAGGGTGGTGTGCTTCACCTTCTGTAAATAAAACCAAGGAAGCATTTGCAGAACTCACACTTGAAGAAGAAATCCCATCTTACTCATCCCGAATATTCTGCCAGCCTGTTTCGTTTGAATACTTCTCAGTTGTACTATTATGAGACAGGAAAAGGAACATCTTTCTATTTATACCATTATTGCCCAGCTTAAAGTTTTTCTTCTCTAGTCACCATGGCACGTGCACTTCCATATTGTTCAAATGTTTTTAAAGTAAATGGGGAGGGGAGAAGAAAGATGAAAAGAGCCATCCAGTGGAAATTCCAGCAACACCCCAGTTTTCCCACTTCCTCCCACCCTAAATATGAAGGTGACCGAGGAAATGAAGCCCCCCCCCAAAAAAAATTACAGCGAAAGAACTCTCATATGCTAATTTATGTATACAGGTATACTTAAGTTAATGTTTCTGGGCATTACTGTTTTAACAGAAAATTTGGTACTAGAAGCAGAAATGACATGGAAAGAATAAGATTCTGCACAAAAAAGAAAATCAGTATGTTTCAGCAAACTCTTTATTCAAAAACGTTAACTTGGACATGTAAAATGTAATAACCAGGTCAAGTTATCAGTACACAAAAACATTTTGAACCATGTAGGGAATCACTTGAAAGTTTCTTGCAAAATGCATCTAGGATGCCATTTTCTTTTACCAACCTCTGCTTTTATGATTTCCACGTTGGTGGCCAAATGTATGTCTATACTTTTTTTAAAAAAAAAAACATGCTGGGAGTAGCTGGTGGAGCAGACTTACCGACTTTCCCATTTTCTCTCTGTTTTGCTGCTCTTGCATGCTTAGTAAGGGATTCTGGAGGCAGCTATTGTTTATCTTGCCCCTTGGATATAGGCACATGTTGCAACAGGAGAATTGGCCTAGAGCAGTGATTCTTAACCTAGGGTCTGGGGACCACAGGGGGTCCATGAAGCCCTGCTGGTGGACACCACCAGCAGCAACAGAGACATGGCAGCTAGTGTGGAGAGTTGGTGGGTACTGAAACTGCTCCCTCATTTGTAAACAAAGGAGCAGTTTGGGTGTGTGGGACATAGCAGGCATGTGCATGCACCCAAACTATGTCTCTGGAGACCAGGATTTGAATCCCCATTTGGCCATGGAAACCTATTGGGTGACCTCATGCAAGCCATATTCTTTCAGCCTCAGAGAAAGGGAAGAAAACCCCCATAATAGATTCGCCTTAGGGTCACCAGTTTTCAATGGGGAGAGACATGATATCTAGAAAGAACTTCCCCCTGTCAGCAACACTTTGTTGTTTGTGTGCCTTCAGGTCACTTCTGACTTGTGGCAAATCTAAAGTAAACCTATCACAAGCATTTTTTTCCAAGATTTGTTCAGAAAAAGTTTGCCTTTGCCTTCCTCTGAGGCTGACAGAATGTGACTTGCCCACGGTCAGCCAGTGTCTGAGGAAAGATTTGAATGCTAGTCTCTAGAAGCCTTTAATAAATAAATACTTGAAAATTTAAACAAATATTTAAATATTTAAATCTTGAGTTAAGCCTTCGGGGATCCTCACCAACAAATTATATTTGCAAGGGGTTCCCAGTAAAGAAAAGAGTAAGAACCACTGGCCCAGAGTACAATCCCTCTTTTTCAGCTTGAGCTTTGTTTATTCTATTATGTAGTGCAGACAAACTGCTGCAAGACAACACTCAACGTCTGCTTCTTCACCACTCCTTCACCACCCTCCCAATGCCAATGCTGTTAAGAAACATGCAGCTAAACAGTTGATAAGGAAAAGGGAGCTCTGTATTGGTGTAAATGGGAATTAGAGGTTAGAGGTTTCATTAACTAAGATATGCATGAATAGGTGCAAAGTCAGACATAATGGCTTTAATCCAGATAGAAATGGAATCTACCTCACCATAGGAGAGAAGACTGTGACCAGATTATTTGGCCTGTGTGCCTTCTCAATCCACTGTCCAGGTGCTCACTGATGATGGATGACTTCAAGATCTCTTTGCTCCCTTTTTCTGGTTCTTGATTGTTCAGCCTGTCTTGGAGTTGACATTACATCAAATTGAAAATGCATTCAGAAAGAGGACATACAGCTATGCTGCTAAATATAGGAAGCTTCCAGTAGTCTGTTTGACAGTGGCTTAGCTTTGCTACCTGAGATGCCAAAAACTTCATGCAAAGCATTGGTTCTGTTAATTCTCACCACACATTCCAATTACCAGGGCCAATGGGGGGATAGATTATTTTATTCCAGTACAGATTGGACTTGGTGTATAATGGGGTCAGGCAGGGAGAAATATGTAATAGGATAGGAACATGGGCTCTGCATACACAGTAGTATAAGCAGACCATATGCCCCAAAATACCTTTACTTGGAATTGGCATCTTTAGGAATATACATTCATGTGTGGCTAAAGATGTAAGTTCTTCTAGCCATGGAATGATGGACGATGAATATTTTTCTTCCCATCTTGGGAATATGACTCTTTTATCTACAGTAAAAACACATTGGAGCCAGCCATGTTAACCATCAATTAAGTTCCAAGCTGCAGAAATATAGTTTAAAAAGATCAAGTGTGTCTACATATATCAAAGGTTTTTCTGATACAAAATTAATATGTTGCAAAACATCCAGCCAAAAAGGAGTGACCTTGGGCCTGTGATCTTTGCAAAATAAGAAGAATGTGGGGAAAATGAAATTGATACATTTGTCCATCAAACCAGGGGGTTCGGAGTGCTTAGTTTTTAAAAATCTTCATTTGAATTCCATTCAGACATGTTTGTCGTACTGAACTGGGGTTTCTGATTCATTTTTTTCTGATAGACTCCTCATCTTTAACAGCTGTTTGGCAAGCAGACACAACATAGTGTTCTCCTTGCTGGGAATAGTTGGATTTATTAAATTTGGCAAAGGCAGATAGGTGAGATTCTTGCTTATTATTGATGAGAAGAATTTGGTGAGCAATATAAGTTCATTGGTTAGAATTTACGAAAACGCACACATTTCTTCATATATGGGGTGGAAAGTAGTTGTCATTTAAAAGAAAAGTGTGGGTGAAATTGATATTGGCTAGCCAATTAATATTGATTAGTCAAAGGCTGACCAATCATTTTGGCAAAATAAAATTGTTTATGACATATAATGGCATAAACAACTTACAGCCACAATATACCAAACATAAATATAGATAAAAATTATAAACAGGATATTTAAACAGCATCAGCTAAGTTTACATACCAGTAATAGAAATTGACAGATTTCTCCATCCTTAACAGCATTCATTTTTCTTTCAAGGCATCATGATTTGCCTAGATATCGCTGAAAGCCTCTGGAGGCATAGAGGAAGAAATATAGCTAAATAAAGTAATACAAAATGTAGTGGAATGAAATCTCAGGTATGCTGAGCAGGGACCAGGCTGGTTAAAGTTTTATCATGGATCTGACTCTAGGTTAATGCTGATCACCACTTTGGATCAACAAGAATTCCCAGAGGTTTACAGTTCCAACATCTTCGGAATCAGAATTTGGAAATTTTACAGTTTTGGACAACAGATCCAATGCTGACTGAGTGATTCTAGGAAATCCAGAGTCACCCACTTGGAAATCCACCAAAAGGCACACAGGAGAACTGGAAGGAATGGAATGAGAAGAAGAGAGAAAGAGAGAGCTTGAGGGGTGAAGAAGAGAAGGAGAAGGAGGTTGATTTGGGCTGGGAGGAGAAGGGAGGGAACCAAGCCAAGATTAGCAGCCTGGGGCCCATCCTTCCCCCACATTCATCTGCCACAGTCCTGGTGGCCACAGAGACAGAGAAAAGTGCACCATGGCACAGAGAGAAAGAGAGGGGGTGCATGTGCCACGATATCATTTTCCACATCTCTTGTCACAAAGGCTGATTCCTTTCTCTGTAAAAAAGAAAGAAAGAAAGAAAGAAATTGTACCTTTATCATATTCTTTTTAAAAAAGGCTTTGAAGTTTTTTAGCCCTCACAAAAGTGGCAGAAGCAAGCTCTCTAAAATGGAAAAAAACGTGGAGAGAAATTATTGAGGAGAAGGCATGTGGCACCTCCTTCTTTCTCTCCTACTCATCTTGGGCAAGGAGAAACAAGGGAGTAGAAATAGGAATGGAGAGAAGACAAGATGAAAGGGGTAGGAGAGAGAGAAACTAAAGTCCAGGTAAAAGAAGCACAGTGGATTCCCCCTCCTCCTTCATGCTGTGTGTGCCTGCATGTTTGTGTGTGACTTGTCTCTTGTCTTACTGCTGATGTATATGCCTTTTCCCACCGTTACTCAGTTTTTTTCACATGCCCCTAAATGTTCTTCTGAGTACCCCTGGGGTATGTGTACAACTGCAATAGGGCTGTTGCACAGGAAAATCACTGGCATATATTTTAAGGGGCATTGGCCTCATGGAGAAGCCAGGACTGGAATAGGACATGGATATAAGAACTGTCATCACAAAGACCACTCATAGCATGTTTTTGATGTGGGTTCCAAAACTGTAGTGGGGACTGCTGCCACTTGAGACAGTACTGCTGTCATTAAAATATGCATAAAGTAATGCAACTTTATAGAGGGGCAGTTATAGGTGTCTCAGTCTATGGCAGCAAAACCGACAAAGAGTCTTACGGCACCTTAAAGACTTACCAAAAGTAAAATGTGGGTTAGACAATGCTACTGTTAGGTGGATTTGTAACTGGTTGACTGACAGAATCCAAAGAGTGCTCACCAATGGTTCCTCTTCATCCTGAAGAGAAGTGACAAGTGGGGTGCCTCAGGGTTCGATCCTGGACCTGGCATTGGTCGACATCTTTATAAGCAACTTGGATGATGGAACAGAAAGAATGCTTATCAAATTCACAGATGACACCAAATTAAAAGAGGTAGCTTTTTTAAGGATCTGTCCTTAACAGATTGGAGAACTGACACAAAAATAAAATGATTTTCAACTGCGGCAAATATAAAGTACTACAATTGGACAGGGAAAATGTGATGCACAAATATAGGATGAGTGACACCAGACTTGATAGTAGTAGTTGTAGCTGTACTACTAGCAGTAGTAGTAATGCATCTGAAAAGGATCTAGAGGTCTTAATAGAACAGAAGCTAAACACTAGCCAACATGAGATGCAGTGGCCAAAAAGTCAATGCAATTCTAGGCATATCAACGGGGTGTAATGTCCAGATGGAGGGAAGTAACAGTACCATTCTGTTCTGCTTTGGTTAGACTTCACCTGCAATACAGTTCAAGACCCCACACCAAGATGGCAAAAGGTCTAGAAACCAAGTCCTATGAAGAATGGATGTGTTTAGCGTTGAGAAGAAAAGACTGAGAAGCAACATGACAGCCATCATTCAATTTTTGAAGGGATGCCATGTATAAGATAGAGCAATCATGTTTTCTGCTGCCCCAGAGACTAGGAAATGAATCAGTGGGTTCAAACTGCAAGAAAAAAGATTCCACCTAAACATTAGGAAGAACTTCTCAAAGATAAGAGTGGTTCAGCTTCAGAGGGCAGTGAAATCTCATTCTTTGGTGGTCTTTAAACAACAACAACAACAATTTTTTAGTTTCCCCAAGTCTTAAGATGGAGTACAACATAGATTAAAATACAACTAAAAACACATAAAATGACTTAAAGTGCACCAATTCAAAATTCATAGTTAAAAATTAATTGGATAGCCCTGCCAGAAGAGATAGGCCTTTGGTACTTTTGACAAAATTCAGACACCGTGTTTAGTCATTAGATCTCTTCTATCTAATAAAGGTTGGATGTCCACATCTCAGGAGTATAGACTTCTACACTGGCAGAGAGTCAGACTAAATGACCTTTGAGGTCCCTTCCAACTCTGTGAAATTCTGTGACTTCATGAAATGTATTTTCATTTGGCAATAGAGAGAAGAATTCTAAATGCTTTCCATGGTGACAAAGCTATTTGCTTTTTTCCCCTCCCCATCACTGGCTTATTCAGCAGCAATGCTGTCCAGTACCATGACTGAGAGAGATCCATAAATCATTTTAAGTTCTGTGTGTTCATGTTTCTTTTGCCATTTCATGCACTCCAGTACAAGCTACCTTGCTTTTGTCCTGAGGAATGCCAACCCTGCACTGTAGTGACACCATTACTCACTCACTACCGAGCTCAGGAGAATGGGCTTCACTAGCAACCAGCAGGAGCTAATGATTTAAATGATTACTCAAAGCGAATGAGCAGTAACTATTGACTTTTAACAAGGCAGTTTCATTGTTTGAGGCATTTTTCCCAGTCTCCCCGCAAGGTAGCTGTTCTGGTCTGACTACACAAGGGCTGTTAGGAAAAGTGACAAGAGAAAGCCATCAATAAGCATTTCTAGAAGCTATGAGCAAGGAGCCTGTTAATATAAAAAATGTTTCTGTTTGGACTAGCGTTCACACACTCAGCTTTCACCCAGTGAAAGGGGAACCTTTCTTCTGACATATGCCTCCAGCCTCAGGGCCAATATGAACTCCTTAAGAGGCACACCCTTCAGTTTCCCACTTATGCATCAAACAAATGCTACAAAGAGCAAAAAGTAACAGCTCCAAATTTTCTTTATCTATCTATCTATCTATCTATCTATCTATCTATCTATCTATCTATCTATCTATCTATCTATCTATCTGTCTTGTCTATCTGTTTATCTATCTATTTATTTGGCAGAGGGACATATTGAACAAGGTGTCCTCAGTGAGTCCATCTCTTCCTCACCACTGTCACTGTTACCCATTTGATAGGCCTCTCTCTCCATTGGGACACAACTATCCAGAGGAGGCCAGACGTTGTTCCCTTTCCTCGCTCATTACTCCAGACTCCGAGATGGCAGGCAAACAGCTGTAACTACAAGGATCAACAGTGCCACAGAGCAGCGGGACCCTTTGAAGGAGTATGAACCCTGACAGGTCCCCAAAATGCCTACTGCAATGCTAGATCTCAGGGCACACACAGCTGCGCCCAGTGGCTGTTCCTCAAGTGTGCAGTGTCTTCCTTGGGAGAATCTCCAAAAGTTCAAAAACCTTGGAAGGATACCCAAGCCCAGCCTTCACCACCACATTCCAATACTTCTTTTCCCCAAGCCCCGACTAGTTCCTTCTGTTTCACTTGATGCCGCTCCTGAAATCTCTGGCTTCTGGAAGTAGTACATTTGTTTTACAGACTGCAGCCAAAAATATTACCTCAGAAGCTGCATTGGATAGTTGTTCCCTGTCCTTTGAATGTCTTTTGGTTTCTCACTTCTGCACAAATTTAAGCAACTTCCAGAGGTAGTTCAATAAGATATCTACACTACACAGTTACAGTAGTTTGATAAAAACGTTAACTGTTATGGATCCGTCTTATTGAATCCTGGGATTTGTATTTTTCGTAAGGCACTTAGTTCAGGGAAGAGAACTGTAACTCTCTAGAATTCTATGTATGACACCAAACTACAAATCCTAGGATCCATACAGTTCCCAGAATCCAGCCAGCATCACAACTGCCATAGGAAAATAAAAATACAACTTTTCAAAGTTCTGTGTATGACTGCAAAAGTGCTGCTGGAGGAATAGAGCAAGTCATGTGGCACATGGCAGGTCACCATTCACTCAGCTTTATGGGTGACAAATTGTGCATAGTCAGAGAGTTTTCGCTGCCCTCTAGTGACTAGGAATACTCCCAAGTTGTGCACCTTTTCCCTTAGGGGAGTGCTGCGTTATCCTAGACAGCTGGTTTACCAGTCCTGGAACTACCACTCAGCTGTTCACCTAATTCCTGGATCTGAAAACCACCAATCCACAGAACCTCCATCTTATCAGCATTCAGTTTCAGTTAATTGACTCTCATCCAGCCCCTTACAGTATCCAAGCACTGGTCCAGCACCAGCTGATTCCAGCAACAAAGAGAACGTGAGCTAAGCGTCATCAGTAAACTGATAGCAACCAGTCCCAGACCTCATGCAGTGGCTTCATATAGATACTGAACAGATGGGAAATAAAATGGAGCCCTTTGGCATCTCACAATTTAGTAAGTGTCTCCTAGTGCCATACTCTGGAACCAGCCTCGTAGGTAGAATAACACAATAACAAGTGCCAGCTACTACAGTGCCACTGGTCAAGTAGGACGCAATAGCCAATGCTACCCAAAGCTGCTGAAAGATCCAGCAGAATCAATGAGGTAGTAACCCCCCATCTTTTACCTGGAGTAGGTTGTTGGTCATTGGTCAGCAAACCCATTTTGATACCACACCATGATCTGGCATTAGACTGAAATGGGTTTAGATTCTTTTCCAAGAACCCATTGGAGTTTATACCATGGTCTAGGACATCTGAAGTCACCAGCTGCTACACAGTCCAGCACAATGTCCAAAAAGAGGATATGATTAGCAGGGTGGTATCTTTCACATATTTTTGGATGGTTTAAAGAAGTTCTCTTCAGGAGAAGGCACACAACAGCCTCCTTTGAAGTGAGAAACACCTTCTGATGCAGCAGACATTTAGCTTTCTCTGGATCCATCCAGTCAATCTATTTTTACTGGAACTTCTAAGCCAAGATGGGCAAACTTGCATATGATGGGATGGACTGACTCAAAACATCTTGTACACATCATCAGGCCTCAGCTTCTGAATTTGATCCCAGGAAATTTGGCAGATGGAGAAGACAACAGGAAGAGAATATTTCATCAGGCACTGCAATAACTGTGCTGTTAAATCTGAACAAATCTGAGAAACTTTCTCCTCAAAGTGCCCAACAATTGATTACAGCAGGTAACCAAGTATTCCATTCTTAGTCACTCTGAAATTGATCCCAATAGGGTCTTCACCACTCAGAATAACTGCTGAGTGACATGTCAAAGTGTGGCAAAGCAAGCTTTCTTTTGCCAAGCTCACTTCTGCATAATTGGCATAAAGAAGTATCCTCACTAGATTTTGTTTGTACTCATTCCAAGACCTATACCAGTGTGTCCATGCTCAGTGGAAAAGTGGGGGAGTTGTAGCCTAGAAAAATAATTTCCATACACCCTGCTCATTTCAACTTTTTGAGTGAAAATTTCAATAGTTGTCCCAAAATTCCTAGTGAAACCCTCTGCAGATTGTTCAAGGATCTAGACTGGATAATTTAAAGATAGAGAATAATAAATTTGCACCCTCTACCAAGCAGGAAAATAACTGTAGGGCTGTGTTCTCCAGAATGGTGTATTCTCCAGAAATGTTGGCCAACAACTCCCATAATCTCTAGCCAGTGTGGGGTGGAGATTGGAGTTCAGTCCATCCAGAGGGCACTAAATTGGGAAAGATTATTGTTGAATGTCAGATACATTGTTCTTCTATTCATTTTTGTTAAAGTTTGCTGCAAAGCATATTCAGCATCTTTATAGGCAGACTTTAGGGGACAACGCTGAAGAAAACAAAGAGTAGAGAACTGGAAGTTTATTTGGCTATTGGAGATGCTGAAGAAGGAATTAGCGAGGTCTTCCTCTCTCTTTGCTTTCTGTGCCTTTTATTTTTTCTAGGCAAATTATGTTAGTCTCTGAATTTCTGAGACTAGGCATTTCCTGATGTTTCCTTTTCTTCAGGGGAAGGCAATTTTGCCTTGCTGCCCATTTTGTGGAATGTTTCCTTCCCCTTTACCCACCTTTCTTTTTCTGCAAGGAGGGATTTTCCGTGCCAACAATAACTTCCAGCTCCTAACATTGCCAGCTCCTTGTCCTTGTGGTACAAAGGCCCAAAGCACTATGTGTGTGTGTTTATGTGTGTGTATGCAATTTCCCCCATTCAGTAACAAATCAGTTCCTTGTGTGCATTGTTTGTGCGCATGGGCCAGTCTCAGGGCAGCTTCATCTAAAGAAGCTAACTGGGGTTTGCTGGTTCCTCTAATTCCATTTTTAAAGTAAAAAGATACTTTGGAGCAGGAGGTGGAAACAGGAAGAAAGGATTCCTTTTGAGAAAGGAATCCTTTTGACAAGAAATATTCCTATGACTGTCAAGATGTAACTGATTCTGCCTTCACCAAGTTTCCAAACACATTTTGCAAAAATTGATTCCCATGAACTACTCAGATTATTTCACACTAGCTCAGTAATCCTGAGCATCCCTTCCAAATGAGAGCAGTCTTACTTTATTGCAAGTGACGAACAGCTGTGTCTTACAGGACAGAACTCTGCCACCCTGGCCGGTGGGGCTCTTTCGCTTCCAGCTTCCCCACATCCCCGCCCTGACCTAACACACAATTCCCCTTCAGACTGAATTAAAGACAGTGAGTTATTTAAACAGCCAAGGTCAGAAATCTCTACAAAATACCACAAAACAAAATAAAGAAAAATGGCCTGTAATTTAGAAATCTAATAGACAAAACAGAGGAGATTCCAGAGGAGATTGATTTTTGGAACTGTTAGCCAAAAAGTTATCACAGCCGAGAAGAGTTACTTTCAGGACTACAACTCTTAGAATTCCAAGTCAGCATGGCCAGGTCCCAGAATTCCCTGTAGTCTGAAAACATAAATTCCCAAGCTGTGCATTTTGTCAACAGTACAGTTAGGTAATTAGAAACTCTGGACGCTTAGGGGATATGCAATATATTTTTGTTTGCTTGTTGTATGCCTTCAAGTTGTTTATAACTTATCCTAAGATGATCCTCTCCCAGGGTTTTCTTGGCAAGCTTTGTCTAGAGGGGATTTGCCATTGCTTTCCTCTGTGGCTGAGAGAGTGTGACTTGACAAAAGTGACTCTGTGGTTGACTTCTCTGGAAATATGCTAAACCAGCCCTCTGGTCCTTGGGGGCCCTTCTGCGCATTCTGCTGAATGATCCCTTGTGCCCCAGACTCATGGCCTAACACCACCACCAAATGTTAAACAGGTGAGGAGCCTCTGCCTCCCCCAAATGTCATTAAACTGAACTACCCGCCAGCTCCATTTGGAACAACAAACCTCAGCTCTCAAAAGTAGTATTTTTAAACAAGAGTTTGTGTCTCTAAAAGTATGCAAAGGTGAACAATCACCACTGAGTTGCAAGGGAGAAAGAAGTGCAAGTGACCTTGGCTTCCTGGCCCTCTCACTTTGCTGTGTGGTGGAGAAAGATATGACCAGGGCAGCCATTTGTGCCTCACCTGAAAACAGAATTGTACAGATTTGCGCATGCAGATAAGAGAATGGAAGAAGTTTGTTGTCTGCTGCTCCAGAGGGTAGAACTGCAACCAGTTGATTCACATGGCAAGAAAGGAGATTTTGACTAAACGTTAGGAGGGACTTCTTGGTGGTAAGAGCTGTCTGACTATGGAATAGACTACCTCAGGAAATGGTGGACTCTTCCTAGCTGGAGTTTTTAAAATGAAGGCTGGAGAGCCACCCCTCGGGGATGATTTCATGGTGGATATCTGAACTGATAGGGGACTGGACTAGAAGGAATTTAGGGCACCTTCCAGTTCTGTGGCTGGCATTCTGTTAGTCACACATGCGGGTGTAAATTGTGCTATGCACAGTGATTTTTTTTTTTTTACAATGTGCAGTGGTTGCATCCAGCTGACAGAGTTGTTGAGTTGTACATGTGGGGCTGTTGCATGTGCACTAGTGCATTAAAGTACATGGAGCAGCATGGGAAGGTGCATTGCCTCTATGCATTTCCTTTGTGCATTGCAGTTGAGCAGTGGGTTGTCAGCCATGTGCATTGACAATCGATCCACTTATGTTGTGCTGTTTTGGTATTCAGCATGACATAATCCTACTGGCACTTATTTCTGCTATACTGAAGCCATGTAGGATATCACCCTATGATTCTAAGAGCCATGTTGGTTCGTGTATGTCTAGTTCAACATTCTGTTCACACAAAGCAGCCCATCGGTGGCCCAGGGAAGTCTACCTGCAAGACATATGTTCAGCTGTAGCCTCCATCTCCTTTTTCCCAGCAACTGATGTACACAGGTATACTTCCTCTGATACCTGGGGTGATACAGTAACAGTAATGTCCAAACCCCTCTGAATAAATCTTGCCAAGAAAACGTCATCATAAGTTTGCATTAGGGTCACTGTAAGTTGGAAATGACTTGAAGAAACACAACAGCAAATGGTCCAAGCCTGCCTTAAAGCAACAATGAGAAGCTAATGTTTTAGGGTAAAGTAAGTCTTCTAGGTCAAAAATGTGAGATTTCCCAGCAGCTTTGAACCCATGACTGTTGCAGTAAGAAGTCTCTTCATTCAAAGTAGAGAGAGCAAGGTCAGCTAATGGCTTCCATGTCAATGAGGCAGTGAATACATCCTGGGTTTCAGGATGTATCCAAGGTACTGACCCCCATTTCCAAAAACAGGTCCAGCAGCTTGATAATTCTTTCAGAGTTTAGATGAAAACCTGGAGTGGATTCATTATCTCATTGATATGGAGCTACCAGCTGCCACAGAGAGAAAGAAGGAGACAAGCATGCTTTCCCCTTCATAAATGGCTTCATTAATCTGAAAAAAACATGCCCAGTTCATGGCCATTATGTAAGGTATCTATAGATTTGATGAGAGCTCTCCCCTCCTGCTGCCCCCAAACATACCTGCAACTAAGAATGGTGGTTTCAAAGAGACAGGGAAACAATTGGGAAAGCAGGTTTGGCTCAATAAATTCTATGAAGCCTGACTGACACTGATGCTCTCTGATAAGGCATCTTTGAGACAAGACAGGCCTATCAATTGAGTCTGGCCAGTCAGCCCGGTTTGTCATCTTGGGTAGGTTAAAGTAGTTGATGCAATAGAGTCAAAGCTACATCTAAAGGAATGCAGCCAGATCCTATGCATACTTCTTCCAAAGTATGTGATAAGTTCAGTAGGATTTACTTTTCCAGGTAATTATTTATAGGACTGCTATGTTGAAATAGCTAACTTTAAGAAAGTTAGTTCTTAGACTGAATAGCTAAAGGTTCTTGGTCTTTTCCTAGGTTTTGGAAAGGGATGTTTTCCTTGCAAATAAGATTTTGAGAGCCCACATAGTATAGTAGTTAGACTTGGGATTTAGAAATGGAGCAACTCATCTCAACTTGACCATGAAGCTAACTGAGTGACCTTGGGACATTCACAATCCTACAGTTTAATCTACCTCACAGTATTATTGTGAAGGAAAAATGGGAGGGATGTGTGAAAGAACCATGGAGCTCCTTGAAGCAAAAGCGAGATGTGAACATAATAAAATAAGTCAAAGGAATATACTTATGTTCTTTTTCTTTAAATTATTTCTTTTGTGTTGGTTTGGTTATTAGTTTAGTGTTACAAAACTAACCTTCTTCAGACTCATGTGCTTTCCACTTCTTCTTTGGTTCAGCCACGGAGAGTTCAGAAACAACAGTTTCCATTTTAGATTAATCACTGCTTATCTTGTTAGCAGTTAGTATTAACTATGATTAGTGAAAACTTCAAACTACGGTCAGCCCACCACATTTGCAGATTTCACTTTTGTGGATTCGACTATTCACGGATTATTTGCTGTCACCTCTGCTGCCTTCCTATGCCATTTTTAATAGGGACTGCAAGCCTCGTGAGACTGAGAAACTGCAAACGAGACCTGTAAGTCGCTATTAAAAAATGGTGTGGGGCAGCAATGGAGGTGACATTAAGTCCCCCACTTCTGCCTTGTGAAGGAACCCTGATGCCTCAAAAGAATCCACAGTGGGTTGAATATGGTGATCATAATTTTTTTTTTCTGTGTCAAATATGGTTTGGGAGGGCCTAGAGTTATTCACATTTTTTCCAATTTCAGGGGTCCTGTGCCCCTAATCCTAGCAAATGTGGAGGGATGACTGTAGTTCATGAAGTGGGTTTGTTTTGTATAAGCATCATTACGATTAACCTCAGCTTAGTGTTCAGGCAGCATGCTAAACTGTGGCCAATCCAGCAAAAACTTCCAACCCTCCTTCTTATGGTCGCATCAGAGGAGGAGACAGGAGGGGAGACGAGAGAAGAGTATGTAATGCCAAGGGAAAGGTAGGTTCATTTAGCAGTATCTCCAAACACAGCCCGGGTGTTCCAATAGCAAGTCCCTTACATGGTCAATGCTTTTGCTTTCCATACCTTTATTAGAAGTTTGTTTTACATGCCTCTTTACTTTGTTCAACATTTCAGCAAAAGCTTCCTTTCAGTAATGATAGACCATTTGCATCCCTGATGTAGGAAGCCCCCTTGCATGAGGTTAGAGACCACTGGGCCATATGATCTAGCACTGCTTTTATAGGTCCTTAGGCAGAAACTATTCCCATTACTTGCTACCTGAGACCTTTTTAGCAAGAGGTGATGGTGACTGAACTTGGCACCATCTGCATGCAACTCGCGTGCTCTGCCACTGAGCTTGAGGGTGCTTCCCGATGGGTTTTCTCTGAAATTGGATTGCATGGATGTCTAGGAGGTCCAGAGGTTCTTTTTCTTTTTCCCTCTTTCTCTCTTTTCTCTTTCCTCTTCTTTTCTTTCTAGAGATGGAAAAAAGACAGTAACTGCAGAAGGTCTTTCAGCTGTAAGCAGTAAGAGCCTTTTGTCTGGAAGGCACCCGTGGTCTCTGTGCAGGGGGTTTATTGCTGGGTGGGTGGTTAGCTGAGCTACTGTACCTTTCTTTTCAATAAACCTAGCTGGCTGTGTGCTCCCAAGGAGAAGGGAGACCTCACAGTTTCCAAAGTATTAAAGGCAAAATAAAAACCATCTGCAAGGTTTCCACAAAATTTCTGAATACTCAAGGGTGGTGGTAGAGTTGATTTTTTTTTTTAAAAAAAAGGAATTCATTTATCCTGCCTATCTATGGTTAAAATCAAACCTAAGGCAGCTTATAGATAAAATAAATTGTAGCAAAAAATTAGAAGTAATCCAAACAATAGAAACAATAAATATGATAATAAAATAAAGAATAAAAAAACCTGAGGAGCACGAAGAAGAGCAATATCACGAGGTAACATGGTCCAGATTGTGTTTGGCACAACAGTTGTATTTGGCACAGCATGCTGTTGATGTTGTCCTCTTTGACAATGAAACTGATTCATGAGCCCTCCTGTAAGAGTGCACAACCTCAGAATTATTTGTTGTTGTTGTTGTTTCTGTTGCTGTTATAAGTTTTAAAAAAACAAAAGGTTTACAAAATGGCAGGAGCAAGGAAGAGAATTTATATAATGACGGAAAGAGTCGATATGAATGATATTATTTTCCTAACTCCAATAGATTGCAATTTGAGTATTCAGACAATAACAGCTAACTGATATACCTATCCCCTGCCATTTGTACCTGAGTGGCAAGTGCAAGATTGCACAATTGGGGCAAAAATGGTACTGGTTTCTTCTTTCCGGGAGTCTCTGGAATTTCTCTGAAATTCAGTGGGTGGTGAGAATCAGTGGAACAATATTGCCCAACCATGGAGGTGAGGATTGGCAGCTTGATCTGACTGAAGAAGTTTTCTGTCAGGTCCACCTGTCCATCATAAAACCATCATCCTGGTGCCTCCTCCCTCTAGAGTGGTTCAGAGTGGCTTCTCCACACTCCCTCTTTATTAGTACAGATTGAGGACTGGATTAAGAGTTGTTAAATGTTCTTTGATAAGATTTGTCACAACTCTTGTCAGCTTGTATGGAATCAAATAATGTGAGGAATTGGACAATTCCCATTGTCCATGGGTAACAGGAATCCTTCTAAGCAGACATGGGGATGAGACATTCCTCAGTTTGTCGGGGGAGGTCCTGGCCTTAGTACCAGGTGGCGGGGGAACCATGCAGTGGCTTATGCCCATGGAGGATCTTGGTTTTTGTCACTTCTGGCTCCCTCCAGCACTCAAGCTGGCAGGATGGTGCATTGCTATCAGCTGACATTTGAGCCACCCAGTATTGATATCTGACTCCTTACCAAGCCAGCCTTCCTTCAGCTGTAATCAATAAATATTGTGCTCTCTTTTATTCTAAAATTAATGTGTAGCATATTCATTAGGGTATGCTGTTTGCCTCAGTGCTAAGGGCTGCAATGTGTATCCCCATATAGAAGCACAAGGTAGTGCAAGGATAGGAATTGTACACTTTGGGGCCACATGGCCTAGAAAGATCATTTTTAAAGGAATTCCCTCAAGCCCTGCATTTATGGGAGGACTTTTAAAAAACAACAACATAATGTGCTTCCAGAAGTCCTCAAGAATGTAATTCTTGCTGCACGTTCTTTTATAAGTTCCCAGACCAATTTTTTGGGGAGGCAGGACCAGGAGGTTTTCCTGGACATGAATGATGGATCCAGTTAGTGGAGCAAAATGGCTTCCATACCCTCCAGAGTTGCCTAGCCTGCGCTGGAAGGATGCTGCAGGGACTGTACACAACAAACAGGCAAATAAAGAAAGTGGTGGTGCTCTCAAGGGAGATCTGTGGTGAGGAGATCCAAATCCTTTCATGGAAGAATGAAAAGGAGGATCCCTTAACACAACAGGATTGCCTTACCACATTTAGAGGTGAAGCCCGTGCGGAAATGGCCTAAGAGTCTATAGTCTGTGGCTCATGGCAAAAGCTGCATACCTTCCACTGTCCCCATCTGGCAGGGACAGTTCTGATTAATCCCCTGCTGACCCATTTTTCCAGTAGCTTTTAAAATGTCCCCATTTTCTCTTCTCCTCCCACTTTCCCCCTTTCGTCCTCAGCTTACTTCAACCTATGCAAACTAAGTTCAAAGCATGAAAAAGTTTGCAGTCAATTAACTCAGCTGAGGGAGAAGAAGTAAGAGAGGGCAGAACCTTCCCAGCAGGCTTAGGAAAAAGCAAACCACAGCAGCCTCTCTTTGCTTGTGTGTTCTTCCTCCTTAATAACTTTTGCCATCTTGACCACGCTCTGATGTTGCTTGGCCACACCTGTCTTAGTTTTCATCTGTGAAACCTTGGAGGTTATGAAGCTGATTTTGCCATTTTAGAACTACAAACCTTCTAAATGTTAAGAGGGCTGATAGGAGAGGCTGGCTCCAGTTGTGAAGGGATGATTAGTTGGGTCCTCTCTAATACCTTTTGGAGTTCCATCTCCCATTTTAATTTTCCACAGTGCCCCCAAACTGATGCCACCAGAGCAGCCGTGTGTCATATTAAAATGACCAACAATGATTGTGGTTATTGCCATTGTTAGGGAGGGGCCCTGGCAGCTGCATTATGATAGCAGATGCTGACTCCCCTGGGCCTGGTGTTGGTGACAGTGAGACAAAACAGCCAACAGTTTTACACAGAAGGGCAAAAAACAAAGGAAGCACAAGCAGAGTGTTTGTGTGTATCAGCTATAAGGTACGCACAAAGACACACTCTCAGTTAAGACAAGGGGTACAGGAGCCACAGAACTCTGTTGTGTGTCCATACCATAAACAAATAGCCCATAAATCATTCCTCCACTAGCTTTAAAGTTAGCAGGGTGGGAAGCAAGCCCTTTGTAAAAAAGGTTGACTTGCCAACCTTTAATTGACAGAATCCATTAATAATGTTTTCCAGCCGCTTCTCGCTCAGCACTCAAACCTCCTTTTAAAAGTCCTGTCATTTTAAAAATTGACATGTGTTGACTTTGGCCCACGAGAGCCCGAGTGCTGGTTGTAGGTAGGAACTTTGGGTGTTTAGTCTGGCTTGCATTTTATTTTTCCCTTTCATCAAATTAGTTCAGCTGTACTTTTTAAAAAGAGAGAAAGAGAAGAAAAGGAAAACTGCTTTACAGTTTGAGGCTCAGGTTTAGAATTGCATGATTCCCCCTCCCCCTAAAACAACAAAAAAATAGCTTATAAATGTGGCATGATGTGCCCTAAATGTTAGAAAGGGGAACTGGGGGCTGAAAGAGAAAGAGGTATGCATGAAACAGACTGCATGTAAACAGCACTTCTTTGCAGAGAAATGGAGGAGACTCTTTTCCTAATGCATGGCCTTCACCGTTTGTCTTTTTTTATAAAAAATTGGAGGGGCAACAACCTAGCCAAACCAAAGAGCCTTTAAACCCTATTTATTTCCATAGGAAAGATTTAAGCTCATGCTTAATTCCTGCATTGAGCTCCATGGTTTTAAAAACAACTAATTTAGGCTCAATAGTATCCAATACCATTTGACACAATCTAGGTTCCTTTTCTTGTAAATCAGTTCCCTTTGCAGCAGTGAATGGACCTGGAGCCTAAGTTAATATATTTTATAGGAGTGAATTAAGGTAGATCAGATAAAAGCACACTTACTGAAAAGGGGTCTCCCTTTTATTTATTGAGATTATTAAAATGAACAAAATGAATCAAAGGATTTATAACAGACTTGGATTATGGTACTTATACTTAATATAAACATAATGCAAATAATTTTGACAGGATGGAGATAATGGTATTTTAAACTTCTTTTTCTGTGCTTTGGTTAACTTTTTTTTTAGGTTATTATAAACCAAATAGGGCAAACCAAAATTATTTATTAGGGTACAACGTTTCAAATAGTTTTGGGGAAGTATTAGCCACTGAATGTAACGTAACTGCTTCTGAGTAAGATGGTTCTAGCATTGTTAAGCTTCAGTCCTATGAACACTTATCTGTAAAATCCACAGAATAGCAGAGATTTTAGTCCTTACAACTGTCCAGGATTTCACTGGAGGGCCACGTTGGTTTCAGCAGAAGAAACTGAACCATGTGCTTAACTTAATCATGTGCCAAATTCAAACCAATAGAACTTAAGAGGGCTTACTTTTAGCTAGATTGTGTCCCTAGAGTTTATATATAATATGTGGCTTATAAATAGTTTTTAACAAACAAAGAAAAATAATCTCAGGCATATTTTTATTTAAAGCCAGGATGGGGGTTGTGTAACCCTACAGATACTACTCGATTGCAACTCCCATCAGACCTAGCCAGCCTAGCCAATTGTGAGGAAGACTGGGAGTTGTACTCCAGCATGATGTAGAGGGCTGCATGTTTTCCAGTTCTGATTTAAATTTTGGTATTTATGGATATTTACCTCAGAAATGGAGATGGGAGGAGGGCTAATTGAATGAGTGGAGGTTTTTCCTTCCTTGGGAACATTCAGGCCAGGGGAGAGAAATGTGTGGGTCACAGGCTGAAAACATGTGGAAAGCCAGGCTTCTACAGAGAACCTGTTGTTGTTGTTGTTGTTGTTGTTGCTGCTGCTGCTTGCCATCAAATCAGCTTTGACTTAACGGCAACCCTATGAATGACAGACTTCCATGTGCCTCAGTTACTTAGGCCTTGTAAACTCACGGCTGTGTCTTCCTTGTTTGAGTCAATTCATCTGTAATGTGGCCTTCCTTTTTTTCTTTTTTTCTTTTTTGCCTATTGCTTTCTACTTTTGTGAGCATTATTGCCTTTTGCATGACATCTCACTGCATGTCCAAAGTATGATAGCCCCAGTATAGTCATCTGGGTTTGTAGTTAGAGCTTAGGCTTAATTTTCTGTTTGTGTTTGTCTTTTTTAGTGGGCTACAGTAGTTGCAGAATTCCCCTCAAGTTGTATGAATTGGTCCTCTTATTGCCAGCTGCCTTCACTGTCCAGCTTTCACAATCATGCATAGAAATCAAAAACTGTTATAGCATGGACAATTCTGCCTATTTTATTTAATGTTACATCCTTACACTTGAGGATCTTATCTGTTTCCTTCACAGCTGCCTTTCCACGGATCACCAGAGCCCTCCTGAAAGGAATGGCCTAAAAAGGGATCCCCAGAAGCCTCCAGAAGATGTGACTGTCCATTATAATAGTGTTGAATGGAGACTATACCTATTTGGGGCTGTAAATATCATTCTGAACTTGGAAGAAAAGGGGCCAGCTGCAGCCCACAGAGGTCTATGCATAGATCTGGAAAACGGGGTTGGTAGGTCCTAATTACCCTAAAGGCACCAGATCCTACATGATCTTGGAAGCTAAGCATGGTGAACTCTCGTTAATGTTTGGATGGGAGACCACAAACAAATATCAGGTACCGTAGACTATATTTCACCAGAAGGAACTGGCTAAACCCGTCTGAGTATTCTTTGCCTAAGAAAAACCAATGAAATTCATGGGGGTTGCCATAAGTTGTCAGGCAGCTTGAAGGCGTGTACACATGCACACATGCATGCGTGTGCACACACACACTGAGTTTCCAGACCTGATACAGTTGCCCAGCCCTGGTTTTAGCAAATGACATTGGCCTGTATCCCATTGGTTATCTCAGCTAGAGCAAACCCATGTAAATTCCATGGATACAATAGGTCTACTTTAGTTGGGCCTACTGATAGACTCACACCATTATTAGCTTTATACTGATCCTTTGTATTTGCTCAACAGAACCTGCCTGCAATCCAACATCCTATCAGCGTAGCATAAATACTGCTTGTGGAGATTTACTATGCTAGTCCTATACAGCCTCCATGCAGAACAGTAACTCTATGCAACACATCAATGTGCATGTGTGCATTGCTGCTGTGTGCACAGCTTTGCTTCTGTTGCCATCCAAAATGGGAAATAATTTGCTCTGCATGCAGAGCACAACTTAACGCATGTGTATGCCACTAACAAGATGTTGGCTTCTGTGTGTTCTCTTTCCATGCATTGCTCAATTCTTGCTGTCATATGGCATAAATACTTAAATATTTAAATAAATATAAATACTCTTGGCCCCAGATAGGTTTGCCTTAGGATCACCATAAATCAGAAATGACTTGAGGGCACACAACAACAACAGAGAGTTAGACCTCCTTAGGTTGCTAGACTGTCTTTTGTCAGTTCATTTTTTATTGATCTTCTTTCTGACGTCAACTGATACTCCTAGGTTTGTTAATGTCACTTTTCTTGTTAGATTTCCCTTGATGCTCAGAGGAAAAAGCATCTTATTCCAAGGGCAGGGGCCAAATATGGCTCCCTGTCACTTCAGCCTATCTAGCTAGTTAAAACTAGACATCCATTACCTTTCTTAATGTATTTCTCCTAATACAGATTGGCTCTCTTACTTTAAACAAAAAAGCAGACTCAGTGTGGCTATATTCCAGAGAAAGCAAGTTCATTAATCAGTCTAATACCCATAGAAACAAGACTTAGTCCACACACACACACACACACACACACACATACACATACACAAAACTAAGCAGCAACCTCTTCGTGACACCCTCTTAATTTAGCAAACACTTGCCAAGGTATGGTTACCACATTATTTTGGAATCTCTAAGTTGCACCATTTGGGCTGCTTACCAGACTTGAAAGTTGTGTGGAGTTTGTTTGCATACACTGAGATTTGTATTATGCACCTACACTCCCTACTTTCCATGCACAGGAGAACTGCCAGTGTAGCTATGGCTTCTGAGAGGATACACGTTGCCATTTTAGAGCCAAATGGGCTGGCATTCCTGAAACTTCAGGAAGTTAATAACACGATCATGTCATCATGCTGCCACTTTCAAACTGAACCCTTCTCTCTTCTGCTCAGGGGAGATGAGAGATTCCGTCACAGAACACAGAGTTGGAAATAACAATGGAAAACCCCAGTGAGTGAACGACCTTGGAAAGGAGGGTAAAACCAGGCTGCCAGCAACATACCTTTCATCCTAGGAGAGCAGCACAGGATCACTGGCTTCTGCTTTAACCCGAAAGTTAGTATAGGATGTTACAGTTCAAGTGCCCAGAGGATCCACAATGTGTCAAAAAGAGAAAAGAAAGAGGGCACACAAGAAATCTGGAAAGTACTCCTGTTGTTAACACCTCTCATTCTTGGGTGTTTTGCAAATGGGGATTATGTCACACATATCTCAAATCCAGTCATTTTGGGGGTGCAATGTGGCAGTTCCTTGTGACTCCCACTTCAAGACTCAACATGTCTAGTCAAGCTCCTAAGGCTGGAATCCTGAGCATGCTCTCCTCACGTAAGTCTGTTGAATATGGTGGGAATTCCTTTTGAGCCACTCTGGATGAGATTGTGCCATGTGGCTGTAACCCTAGGTGTGCTTATTCCAGCATAAAGTCCTACTCAGTTCCATGGGACATACTTTTCAGTAGCTGACTTTTTCTTTTGATTGGCAATGGGGATTAGAAATGTAAAGTAATACTTTTTTTTTAATGACCATGCTGCTAAGACGAGATACACAAAGATGTGGAAGCATTCTTCTGAGTGCAACAGCATACCCATTCCTCCTTTAGGGACAGTCATGTTATTCTGTTGCAATATAACAGCTATAGTACCTGACAGACTATCAAACTGATCATAACATCAGCGTTCATGGACAGAGTGTCCTAGAAGGCAAATGGTCTCATAATTTTTTGGTCTATAAGATGCCATGAGAATCAGCGAGAGCAATTGTGTCTGAAGTTA
Source organism: Ctenosaura bakeri (assembly GCA_948474755.1). NCBI lineage: Eukaryota > Metazoa > Chordata > Lepidosauria > Squamata > Iguanidae > Ctenosaura > Ctenosaura bakeri. The sequence goes on along the minus strand of CAOLHI010000450.1, from coordinate 123,296 downwards.
GTTCCACTAACACAGTTGCCCAGAGGTGTCAAAAGGTGGAAGGAAGGAGGTAAAGAGGGAGGGTAGCAGCAGCACAGGGGAGCCAGAGGGATAGTACTGTACAGGATATCTTCTTATGTAATATTAGAAGTATTTATGTGAGCCTAACCCTATTCCACCCTTTGTAGTTTTTCCCATGTCATAACAGTGCCATTATAGGCAAACCATTTTAAAAGACTTTTCAAACCATCTCAGGTAATACTCAGTCCAATCTGAAACCTATCCTTGGAAGTACAACTAATGCTACAGTGATAGAAGTGTTCATGTTTTCTGTGTGCCTGTCATGGGCTCTCATTCAATGGGAGCTGTTGGGTAATGCCTGTGATTTCATCACTGATGATGAGACATGCAGAGTCCCATCTACATCCCAATGAAAGAAGCATAGACTTGTTATATTTTTCATAGCACTGTAGTAGGGCAAATCCCAGTAGTTATATCATACAGGAGTGAGACAAGCTGCACCAGCAGGTTTCCCACTTCTGATAGATTCCTCACTTTATAGCTGTGTGAGCAGCTGTAACTCTAAATGATCTGTTCATGTTCAGGCACCTGGTTATGCTCTTCCATACTTGTTTTTTGTTGTGTGCCTTCATCTTGTTTCTGACTTAGGCAGCCCTATAGGTGAACCTATTACAGGGTTTTCTGGGGCTGAGGTAATGTGATTTGCCCAAGGTTCACACAGTGGGTTTCCATGGCTGAGTGGGCAATTGAACCCTGGTCTTCAGAATCATAGTCCAACACTCACACCACTACACCATGCTGGCTCTCTTCTCTATGATGAGCTTTACTTTTAGTTTGAAGAGGAGGAGGAAAAGGAAGAGGATGGCAATATCTCACCTTTCCTGTGGTGAGCCCAAGGCAGCAAAAATTGCTTCACTTCCCCCTCTACAATCATGGCCTAAATTCCCTTGCTAACCAGATAGCCTGGACTCACGGAATCAATATGAATTTGGTAAGTCAATGGTTATGTAAGTTGCATTGGTTCATTGGGTCAATTGGGACTAACAACTACACTTAGACCATGTAAATATATCTTATCTTCCCATTGTGTATCCACATCTTCACATTTAATGCATATTAGAACCCTCTTTTGTCTTCTTTTTGGTCATGCATTTCCTCTTTTTGGGCAATTTGACTAATGGCAGGCACACACATTTAAATCTCAGATTTTTCTCTAGATAGCTTTGGCCTAGCAACATAGCCATCTGCATGAGATGATGATGATGATGATGGTGGTGATGATAATATTTATTTGTATTCTACCTTTTTCCCAGTCCAGAGCTCACTGCACCTTACACGTTAGAAGAGATACAGCTAAAAAAGCCTATTAGATTACAAGGAAGATAACAATTAAAAATATAAGCCAGCATTCTGCATTAGCTGCTCTATTATGTATACTAAACTAAGTATATGTAACTATATTTAAGTATACTTAAAATATAAAATAAAATAACCTCTCCTGATCCAATCCCCCAAAACTGAGGGAAATGTCACTCACCTGTGTTATGATAGGCAGCAGAATGGATCTCCTTCTCTCCATGCTACTGATGTCCAGTAAGGTGGGTTGGTGGGGGGCGAGTTATGATGGTGGCAACAGTATCACAATTGTTACCGTGAATATGGAAGATTTACCTTGATCTGTTCATCCCTAACAATTCCATATTGATGATCAGAACTAAGGCCATTTCTGCATTACACTGTTATAGTGCTATTTTTTTTTATATTATCTTATGTTTATTAATAGTCTTGGCTAATGTTGAGAGTACAAGAAACCAATTTTATAGTAATATTGTCTTATACAAAATTAGCCCTTTTGAGTATCCCAATACAAAATAGTAAAAGTGTTAATAATACACTCTTAAAATTGTGACTATGTTAACTTTTATGAAAGAAAAGTGTTTGGACTTCTCCGTAGACTGGCAAGTATCCTGAAGGAGGACTAAAGCTATTCTGATACCAACTATGTTTGTTAAAGTTGAAGAACACCTGAAAAAAACCAGTTGTTTCTACTTTTCTTCAATGCTAAATATTAGAATGCAGCTCTATAGTGCTATTATTCCCCTTTCAGTGTCTTGTGGAATTATGAGGTTTGTAGTTTACTGAGGCCAAAGAGCTCTCTGGCTGAGAATTCTTAAATGCCCCTCCTTAAACTACAAATCCCAGGATTCTATAGGATGTTGACAGTGGAACAATAGCACCATATCAGTGCAGGGCAGAAATGGCTCTAGTTACAATTGTGACACTATGACCATGATCGTAATTCTTCCCGTCTTACATACTTAACTGGGCATATGCTGCATGTGAGGAAGGCAGTCCGTTCTGCCAGCAATTGGAACATGGGTGAATCACATTTTCCTCAGATTTGGGAGTGGGACAAGTTGAGCCAGGAGAGGTTACTTAGGTTACTTAACTAAGGAGCTGATACGGAATTCTACCCATAATTAAACATATCAATAAAATTAAATTCTGGTAAAGGTGTAACCATGAAAAAGAATAATAATAATAAAACAAAAGACCGTTTCACCCATGAGGCGGACCTGAGCATGGGTGGAAGGATGAAACATTTTCTAACAGCTACTTTTGTAACATAGGTATAATCAAAGCAAAATATGTCAAAATACCAATCTAAATGCATTTAACTTCCTGACACTGTAAGACGCATATGCTTGTGCCCTAAGGCAAGTTTGGATGTTGTTGTTTTCCTGCAAAGGCCAGGGAAGCCTATTAGATTACAAGGCAGAACAGTGCAAGAATCTGCTCTCTTAGGGGACAAGGGGTTTTCCTAATCAGGACCACTTTAAATCTGCATCTAGATTATTAGTCTTGCCTCGTCTACTGCCTGTGAAAGAAGAAGAGAAAAGAGAACAGCAATTCCTGCAGGGCAGAGGGCACAGGCCAAGCCAGACAGAAAGGCCCGTGGGGTAATTGGAGCACTGTGTGAAGCATCAAACTAAAAAGTTTTCTTGGGCTCTCTCCATTATTTGCCATATTTAATGTTTGTGCTGTATCCTGAATAATCTATTTCATCCAAGATAACCAATATAACTTAAAAAACAAAACACAGGAACCAGGATTTGGCATTTTTAACACCTTTTAGAGGTTTACACTTTGCAGGCAGCTAAAATGGAAGTTTCATTGACTTTTCTCTTCTCAGAACTAAAGCCAACCTACCTTATTGGTGGGAGACTTGGCTTTCTGAGAGTTTTCTGGAATGTGCTGGAGCATATCCTCTCTCAGCATTTTACAGACAAAGACCAGGACACATGTGGCTGAGCAACATCCGAGTACCATCAAATAGCAAAATTGTTGATAAGGAGGAACACACAAGCTAGGAGAGGCTGCAGCACTTTACTTTTGCCTGAGCCTATAGGGAAAGGCATTCCACTACCACCCCCTGTCTTCCTCTCCCCTTTGTTTTGCACTCTGAACTCAGTTTGCAGCAGTTGAAGTAAGCTGAGAACAAGGTGGAAAGTGGAAGGAGGAGAGAGAAACTGGGATATTTTAAAAGCTGCTTGGAAAGTGAGATGATAGAGAATGAATCAGGACTGTCCCTGCCAAATTGGAACAGTTGGAGGGTATGTTAGAACCTTGTTTTTCCTGGTATAGGAAGAAATGTTCAGCCTCCTGCAACCCATGACTTCTCCTCTTCTGGCAGGACATGGCCCTGCTGCTCTTCCTCATAGGACAGGTAGTTTTGAAAGGGTCTGCAAAGAAAGGTCCAGTCCAGTCAGCTGACAGCAGCAAATGGAGAGGTCAGGAACAGCAGTTTGCTTAGCTGTCTGCTGCTGCTTCTAAGGAAAAGGAAGAACATATTCAGTCTTGCAATCATCCATCAACAGTTTATTCTGTACTGATACCCACCTTTGTCTTCTGTACACATGTGCCCATGCCACTAAGGTCAGGTTGGCAATGACTGTAGACTCATGGAAAAGTAACTTTGTTGGACGACAACTCTAAAAAGTCATCATGCATCTTAGCAGGTTCTTTTGAGACCTTTTTCCCCCAGCTGTGTTTAAAATTAAAATGAAGAACTTCCTTTTCCAAGGTATTCATTCTCCCATTTTCAGTTAAGAGTATAGCATTGTGTGACATGCATGGTAAACTAAAACCTGGATTAGAAATGGGGGAGAAATTTCTTTGGTTTGCACTTTAGTGTAAATCTGCCTAATTTCCCATTCTGAATTGATACATAAATTGAAATTGAAATATCCTTCAAAATGTCCACTGCTCTGATTTTTGGAATAGGATTCCATGCATGCGTACTATAATGTATACATTACAGAAATATACATACCAACGTATATGTGAAAATATTCAAATTTGCATTTTATTGGGAAAATTCCTTTAAAAATGTTAGCAAAAATTGCATTTTAAAGGAGAAATAGATATATAAAGTGTAATAAATTTTCATAGAAACTTTTTTAAAATTAGCAAAAGTTTAGGATGAACCTAATGTAGGACTTCGAAATATAAGAGAAACCAAAATCCACGAAGTTGTCTATTCTGAGTCTGAATGAACCTGTAAACTCTTGGATTTGATGTGAACCCAACTCTTCTGGAACTACTAGTGTTAAAACTTGCATTACTCAAGTCCTAGGGTACAATACAAGACTAGCTAACAAACAAGGGCCTAAAGCTGCCAGGTGAAACAAGGAACAAGTTTCCTGTCTCTTTAGTGGGTGTGTAGAAGAAGAAGTTTCAGCAGGTGTTACTTGTGCAAGGCATTATGAATTCCTTCTTCTACACAACCATCACCTGCAACCCTAAGCACAAGGCTTACTGTTCCCACTCAAGCACATTTCTTGAGAGTGAGGCTGATGAATTCCATTCCAAAGAAGAAAGCATTCTGGGAAGCATTAGACCACACTCAACATTCACAGGATGTGGCATGCTGGATAAATGAACATCCCAAATCACTAGGAAGCTATTTAAATATGTAAAGGATCTAAAGGCTAAATTTATACAGAGTGAAGCAGGTTTCTATAGATTTGGGTTTTGGAGGCCTATCTGTAAGAGTAAGTGGGGCAGGGGATGGAATTATGAGTGGGGTCAAGTATCAAGGAAAGGCTCCACAGATTGCAATAGGCAAGTCAAGTATAATGCTACTTAGTACTTTTTTTCCTCTTTACAGTTCCACACAAACCTGAGAGCTAGCACGGATTTAAGAAAAATGTAGGGAGGAGGGGAAAAAGGTGGGGGGAGTTCTCAGATTCCAGCTCTTAAAATTGAAGCATACAAGGCAAATAGCTGTAGCAGGAGATTGAACTGTGTGCTCTGTTACTGTGCTCTCGCATTTACCAGTTGCAAAGCATAAGCCAGTCCATGTCAATCGAGCAATGCATGAAGACCACAGGGCTGCTGCTGATGTTGCAATTCAAGAAAAGCAGAAAATCCGGCAATCAGGTAGGTCTAAAAAGTTGCTGGAGTCAATCTGACACTTAGGCTAGCGAACTCCTTAGAAGAGCTACTTCTGCTCTCTCATCCCTTTTGCAAAAGAATTCCCCACACCACCTTAAAATAAGGAGCTGAATAGCCATGGTGTGTACAGCCAAGTCTCCTCATCCTCACCCCAAGGAATATTTCGAAAGCAAAGCTTTATGCATTTTCTGCAAGATTTAATTGCAAGATTTAAGGAATGAGAGGAAAATTTGAGAACCAGTGTGGTGTTTTCAGTGTTGAACTAGGACTCTAGGAGACCTGGGTTTGAATCCACACTCAACAGTGGAAATTCATTTGATGACCTTGGGCAAGTCACACCCTCTCAGCCTTAGAAGAAGGCAATGGAAATAACTACTCTAAAGACCTCTTGACAAGAAAATCCCACAATAGGTTTGCCTTTGAGTTGCCATAAATTGGAGTTGACTTGAGGGCACATAACAGGACAAAACTGACTGTGGGGGCATCCATGACATTACCAACTCCAGCTCAGTTTTGTATCTTTTTTTAAATAAAAGACTAATATACATACATCTGACCATGATTGCAAGATATTGCATTGGATGAAATGAGCTACTTTTTTAAAGTACTGTACTTTTTACTTTTCCATTTCTCTGCTGTACCTGAAATCATTGCTTGCTTTTATTGTTCAAAAAATCTGAATGCTTCAGGCTGCTGTCCCATGGTGCAAAACCTACTATCCTCTGGTCTCCTGTTTTTACCTCATCACTGTCAAAAGAGCACAAGGCACAGCATGAGCCAGCACTTGAACTATGCAATATTCCTCCTCTACCAGTTAGTGAAGCCACACACAACTATATAAGTAACTCAGTTCCACCACAAAAGAAGGGATATTTTCCTTTGTTAAGTTACAGGTATAATGTAATGTAGCTGTACCTTTGTTACTATAAGAAGGGATTACTACTAAAATTATTGCAAAACTTGTAACTGCTTCTACGTTCTCCTGCAAACCTGATGACCACAATAACATCTGGCCTAATTTTTGGACTTCTGTGTTTCATCTCTTACATTTTTGTACCATCTAGGGTGATGAAAAGCTCTAGAGAACGTGAAAGCTTGTACAGTTTGGCAGCATTTTGGCTGATCCTTAAAAGTATTGCTATGGATTTTGTCTTTAGAAAGTTGCATTACTGCTTTAGAGCAATTCACAATAATTGCTGAATAATGTCAAGGAGGTATTCCAAAGATGGAATGATTGTGCCACTGTCCATATCACTTGGAAGAAAGGAAGAAGTTCAGTGTCTCAGTACAGATGAATCAGAACTGGTACTATTGCCTGTGAAATAGAATTTCCAGGATATCACAATAATCAATCTGTGCCTTGTCACCTATACAGACCAAAGGAATTGATGTTTTTTACTCTAGGGTCAAGAAGGCTATTGATGTTCTGTGTCTATGGTACATTTTGGAAGGATTAAATGGACGGATGAAGATAGTATGGTTCCTAACGTATGCTGTCATCCTCTTCTCTCCTATTTCTAGGAGTTCATCTTAAAACATCTTTGGAGGGGGCAGGAAACTATCTTTCCTACCACGTACATTGTAAATTGTCAGGTACATTAATAAAAAATAAAATAAAATGGTTTATTTAAACACTTTAAATTATGTGTAGAGATTTAAAAAGTACAGCACATCCTATCTCACACACACACACACACACACACCTCTTCTAGGAAATCCTCATTCCTTTTTATTCCCCTGGAGAAAATCCATCACACTTTACCGTCACTAGACACTAGAACTCAAGGAACCAAAATGATCACTTGTTTTAATTCCTGAATTACCTCCAGCCTCCATCCAGTTTTAACTTCAGAGTTGCTGTGCAGATACATGTTTTAGGTGTCTTTCTCCAGTCTGCCACTTCATTCGGGCTTCCCTTCTTGCTCTCTTCACCAAGCAGGATGATAAACCAGAGAGTGATGCTAGCCTATGTTTCCATCAGTGCAATAAAACATCAGATACATCAGGAAACATCTTGACAAAGAATCCAGACAAAGACCCCAGTGAAGACTTACTTGGCTGGTGGGATTTATAAAGCTTCCAGACATCTTTCTTCAAGGATGCAAACATGAAAAACAGAAGTGTTACAGGTCATTTCTATCAACCCTTGCGAGAACTCTCACATTTCTTAGACTGATCTGTTCTCTCTTCCAAGATCACTAAGGTTATAGTGAAATCAGCAATAGTAATCAAATATTATCATGCACCTTCACCCTGGACATCTCCCAGAGCATCTAATTATTACCTCTCCTGCCAGTCCACATGATAGCAGCTATACAAATGGGGAAACTGGCTTTCAAAAGATGCTACTTTTTAAAAAAAATTTTTTTTGCACTTGGATTTCCTCAGGGCTTCCTCCAAAGGCCCTGGGTATGTTGTCCCACTAATGCAGCATGGTAGCCTTGGTTGCAAAATATATCCGGCATGGCAGTTGGCAGCTGTGTTGTGCAATGTTCATTAACTTACGGAAACCACTGTGGGACTGGAGAGACGAGGGGAGATATGTTGAGGCCCATCTATCATTCCAGCTGTACTAGTCAGATGTCTAGATGTCATCTGACAGTATGGTCATAGACAATATCAGATTTGTGACCTCCAGAAAACTACCCTCTTTCATTTGTTCTCTTCTACAGGAGTGAGAAGCACAGGAGAAATGACGTAGATCTAGCATGAGCAGGAGATCTTTCATGAACTGCCCCCATCTGACCTTCATGGTTTGCCATTCATTTACTTTTTATTTTCTGCCTTTGATAGCTAGTATTACTGACATCTTCATTTTGCTCTGGTATTTAAAAATTCTTATGTCTAAATGGCCATATAAAATGATTTTGGATGGGGAAGAAGATTGATGGAGCCATGGAGAACGTGAGTTCTAGAGCGATTCAAATGTGGGAAACCTCAGGCTGTTGAATAAAAGCTTTAAATACAAGGGCTGTTGTGTTGTTCCAGATTTTGTTAAGCATGAGTTTTGCTTCCACTGGAGTGAAAGCCCCAGGGCATTCTTTTGGAGTCAGATTTTGTGAACAGAAAAAATCCATGAGTGATACTGTACCACAGACTATCTATTTTTGAGTTTCAGAAGACAAAAAAGACAATCTAACAGGAAATCTTATCTGATATCCATAACAGGATCAAATATTAATTAGTCCAGCAAGATTGTCAATATGATTCTATGGGAAGGTAACTGATAAATGGCACTGCTGTTCAAATTAAATGCCCTGTTGCTCCTATCCTACTCTGTGATTTTATGATACATAGGGCTGTCATCTGATTAAAATAATATTGGTCAATTCATTATATGAATTGTAATTGACTGGGCCACCAATGTGCATATGAGTAAAACAATTTGGTAGCTTATTTTTTAAATGACTACATGGGTCCTTATAATAAGTATTATATCCATACCATATATAAGAGAAGCAGAGATGCCTCTTACAAATGATAGTTGCTTGCAGTTTTCATAAGAGACTGTTTTTTTTTTTGTTTTGTTTTTTAAAAGGGCTGGATAGACTGAGAGAAGAGGCAGACTTCCCTCCCTATCCAAGTCAACCTCTCTGCATCCCAGAAAATGCTCATTGAAGGGTGGGGGAACCTGCTGAATATGGTAAACTAGGTGGGCAGGGGATCCCCCCAAATCAGTCAGAGGTGCCTTCAGAACGCAAAGCCCTTACACCTGACATTTGGACCCAAATACATTTTTAAATCACCTGCCTGTTGAAATGGCCAAGTAAAAGGTTTTTAATGGATTAATTTGGTTAATTAAAGTTTCAGTTTTTATTATTTTGGTCATGCCTATAACATATCCATGCCTGCTCACTGGGAAGAAGAAAAAAAGAGACAGAATTGACATTCATATATTTTAAAACTAGCTTTGACTGGCATCCTGTTAGTGGCACAAACATGCATAAGCTTCCCGTATGTATGCTTATGTCCTCTTTGGGGTGCTTTGGAAGTCATTATTCCCTATTCCCCTACACAGCACCCAAAGCTCCCCCCACCCTTGATTTACAATAGAATCTCTGAAAACCCCATCCCTGGCCATTCAGTGCCTCATGGTGAGAGGCAAGATCAGAGAAGAATCTGACTGTGTCCCCATAGCCAGATACAAAATGATTACAGCAGTGCTGAGACCTCCGGAGGACTCCAGCAGATGTCAGAGTGAATGTAATCATTTCACATCTGGTTACTGAGACATAGCCAAATGCGTCTCCAGATCTGCTTACTCTTTATGAGACATGGAATAGCCATGGTAGAGGTGGCTTCAAAGGCTGTATGGTAAGTACGGTAGTGGAGACATATGGCTTAGCCTAGTGACTCTAGTGCAGAACTACTAGGCTACCTAAGCCATGTGGCATTGTGGTCCTTAGTAGTCCTTCATCTTCTCCAGGGAACCCTGGGAATTGTGGTTCTGTTGTGTGGTAGCAGCAAGGGCCTGAGTCTCGAAGAAGCCATTCTCAGCTTCAGTTCAAGGTCCAACTGCCAGAATCCTAGTGGGGAATTCATGACAGTTATGGTGGTTTAGCACTGATATTAGCAGTACAATGTACTGGCAGTGCAAGAAGGTTGTAAATCCATCTCAGTTCCTGTCAGCAAGAGTAGCTGGTCTCCATTACCAAGTACAGCAGACTTTCCCCAACGTGGTGCCCTTTAGACATTGTGAACTCCAGTCAACCCCAGCTAGCATAACCAATGGTCAGAGATAACAGGAGACTAAAACACATGGAGAGCACCAAGTTAATGAAGGGGGATCTTTAGCGTTAGAATGTATGGAGCCTGGGTGGTACTGTACATAAATAAACAGCTACAAACAATCTCTCTGTGCGCAAATCTATGTATAAACCCTGGGAAGAAGGGGGGGGAAGAAATAACACAAAATTTCCCTTTTATGCTCCCCTGAGATTTCTAGATACAGGGTGAGATAGATATATTTAAATAAATAAATAGTTAAAGAAAATAAACCCACCACAATTTTATAATGTCTGGATAGAAACCTATGCATTTGGCTATATTGGGAAGGTAATGTACAGATTTGATCACACCATCTTGAAACAGCACAACACTTGAAAAAGTACAGAAAATGTATGAATAATCAAGGGGTTATAGCACCATTCTGTAAACGAAAGGTGAAATTAGACTTTTTTTTTCTGGTGATGGTGAGAGATTACAAAGAAGATTCATCCTAGAGGATAACTGCAGAGCTTATCACACAAGGCAGTGAAATCATTATTACAGCAAGATACTCACATATTTGGCTGTGACTTACCACATGGCATCATTCCTCTTCTGTTTTTCTCCAGGTTGGAGACCGTTTGGAAAGCATTTCTTTTACAAAGTAGGCCACTGATGGATTTTTTGCGTTTGTAAAAGAAACTCCTTCCAAATGGTCTCTCAGTGGGAGAACAACAGAAAAGGAACAACCATGTGACAAGTCCCAGCCAAAACTGCTATTATGTTGCTGTAATTGCAGTTTACCTGCCTCGTATGGTAAGCTTCTTAGTCATGAATATCAGGTAGTGTTTTCCATGTCAGTGGCATGGTAAATCTATTCCAGGTTTTAGACTGAATTTTAAATGAGCAATCCAAGATGCTGAACCTGTTAGGGTTCAGCAGGTTGGATAATGCCTTTAAAGTTTATGTTACATCTGGAGCAGATTCACTGCCCATGTGACATGGAAGCCACTAGCCTCCAGGGACAAAGGGCATAGACTAACAGGGGGATTTTCCTTTTTTTCATCACAACAGAACTTAGAGTCACTGTGTGGACAATGTCATTATACTGTTTAATCCCTAGCTGGGTACAGTTGGGGACTTTCCTGTTGCCTGTTGACAAAAAACAAGAAGGTTCTTGTCTAATTTTCCAAAGGAATATAGGAACCAAAATAGATGTGATGCTAATTACATTTTTTGGAGATGGTGCCGCACCCTAGTGGGGAGTAATGCCTGATCCAAAAAGCATGCGGTCTGAAAGAATGCATCTCTAATTTTCTAGGCTTTGTTTCAGTTGTATGATTCTGCAATGCTCCATCTGAGTGTTTTACCATAGAGGTGAATGACCATGTGTCCAGCTTATCCCCACCACGCCAGGCTTTCTTGGCATATGTTGCCATTAAAGCAGCCCCATTACTGAAAAAGTGCTAACACTTTTGAATTACAAGCTCAATGTCACGTCTCTTTGACTCTAAGGCCGTTTCCACACAGGACTGTTACAGTGCTATTATTCCACTTTCAACATCCTATGGAATCCTGGAGTTTGCAATTTAGATCTCTTTGAGGCCCCTCCCTAAGCGACAAACCATAGGATTTCATAGGATGTTGAAAGTGGAATAATAGCACTATAACAGTCTTGAGTGGAAATGGCCTAAGGCAGAGATGGACAACATTTTAATAGCAGGGGCAACAGGGGCTTCAGGAAAATCTGCAAAGGCTCACATGCTGAAAGGAGATGGGGCCAAAACCAGCCACAGGCACAACCAGAGTTAAAGGGCAGGCAAGCCCACTTCCTTTCTCTCCATCTGGCAGTTCTCTATCTCCTTCTCTTCCCCTCAGCATACCTCTCCAGGAGGTGGAAGGGACAGAAGTCTAAACTGATCATATCCATGAAGTTTTGGAAATTCAAGTGAGTGCTTTTAGACAGCTTTTCAAAAGAGTTAAGTAAGTCTAAGTCCCATCAGTTCACGTGTGGCTTTTAGCCAGAATAGTTAAATGTATCCCAGAGCAATCTGCCTCTGGGTACCAGATGCTGAGGACTTACAGCAAGGTAGGGCCAGGGCCTGGCTGGCTATGAATTAAAGTGTGGTGACTGGATCCCATGGAGCTCTGTTGCTGATTCTACTTACATACTTCCCATTAGTAATATGGACTCTAGTGCAGCCATCCCCAGCTGGGAGTTCACAGGGTGTTTTGGACTACAGGCCCCATTGGGATGACGGGAACTGTGGAGGCTGCTCTAATGATCAAAGTGCCAGGCTAAGTCTTGCAAGCAAAAGAAAATAGGTTTTGTGAAACAAAATGCCATATAAGGAAATGGCATCCCTCAGTAATTCAGTACAAGAATAGAACATTGTGCATAAGTTTTGGCTGTAATCCTATGTACACTAACCTGGGGGTAAGTCCTCTTGAATGCAGTGGAACTTGTTCTTGAATATATAGGCACGGGATGACTTTGCACATTAAGCTATAGTATACTTATATAGGGATAGTTTGTAATTGTACTGAATGATGGGTGAAAACATTCTAGTGTTTGGGTCCATGATCTGTGCTATCTTCCTAAAGGTTGCATTTTCCATTTGTCAGAGTCCAAGTTTTAAAATCCCAAGTTTCAATGCTGTGTGTTGGGACTACAGCTCCCATAACCCCTAGCAAAAACAATCATTGGCTGTGCTGGCTAAGGTTGATAGAGGTTGTAGTCCAACACATCTGGAGGGTGTCAGGTCAGGTGAAGCCACTGTAATCGACCATTCCAATTGCCTGTCTCCACTACAGGCAACCCTCACCTTACTGCAGTTTTCTTCATTGCCATTCATAATGAAGCAATGGCTTCTCTAGTTCCTCCAGTTTGCTTGAGTTACTTTCAACATATTTCACTCATGTCAGACCTTTTATCCAGTGAACTCTGCTGAAAAAATAATAGGTAATATCATTCCATTACTCCACTGCATCAACATCTGTTACACTTGTGAGAGTCAGACACCAAATCAGAAAAAAAAATTCAGTAATAGCAGTGGTACCATTAGAAGGGAGAAAATATTTTAAAATCTCTTTTGGTCACATAGATCTATTCACACTTGCATATCATACATACATATTTTAGGGCATTTATGTTGTCCCTGTAAAATTTCTTTTAAGAAAAAAGGCAGTTGGTGTTTAATTTTGTTCCCAAACCAGAAAGAAATTGCCCAGACTCTTCAATAAAGCTGCTTTCTGTCCCCTTATGGACAGTTTGTATTATTCACTTAATAAAGCCACTTTATCATTTACTCAAGAGAGCCAGCATGGTGTAGTGGTTAGAGCACTGGACTACAGCCCTGGAGACCAGGGTCTGATTCCCCACTCAGCTATGGAAACTCACTGGGTGACCCTGGGTGTGTCACACACTCTCAGCCTGAGAAAACGCTGTGGTGACAGGTTTGCTTTAGGGCTGCCATAAGTTGGAAACAACTTGAAGGCACACAGCAACAATTATTTACTCATTATTCATTTGTATTAATTCTAAATCCATTTACCCACGGTTAACATCCACATTTGACCATGACAGGAGGATGCAGACTTAGTACCATGCAAACAAGACCTAGCCTGTTGCCAAAGTGATATGCTAAAAGCTTGGCAAAGTTACTCTTTGGACTATAACTCCCACAATCTCCTAGGCGGCACAGCAGCAAACCATGGCTAGAGGATTTAGAGAGTTATAGTCCAAAAAGTAACTTTCCCATTCTCTGGCTGGAAGTTACAGTTGAATATTTCCTCCCCCAGAATCAAGTGTAGCGAGAAAGAGCATGATATAATGTTTTGGGCAACTTTCTCTAATCTGGTGCTTTCCAGATGTGAATCTAGTTCTTCACAATTTATGCTACTTTTTGTTATCTTTTATCACATTTTCTGAGTTTCTAGTGACTATATGAAATTCTTCCTTTTGCTCAGAATGGGACACCATATTCTTCTGTACCATAATAAATTAATTAAAAAAATAACAATAATTAACAGACAACCATGGCCAGTTTGTGACATACCTCAGCATATGACTGCAGCATGGCTATTGTTTTGGCTTCTCGTTCAAAAAGGGTAGGTAGTGGGGGGAGAAAAGACAGCTTTGGATGTTGTGTTCTGAAGCCGACCAAAAAAATGTCTTCAGCAGTTGTGGGGGGCAGCTGTTACAGCTTTATTGACTAATGTTGCTTTCAGACCCCAAAGTGGGTTTCAAATCATGTTTGCTGTAACTGCAACTCATGATCAGTATGAGAACTTGGTGTTACAAATTGAGGTGGCAACCATATCAAATACGTATAATGTAAGAAATTACCAAATTATTCCATCTCAAATTGCACAGGCTAGAGTCATGTGTCTTTTTGAACGTGGAGCCTTGTGTCTTGTTTGATTAATGCAAAAAAGTAGATCAGCTTTTTGAGGTCATTGTTATCTGCTTTGTTGTAGAAGCAATTTACTTTCAACAGATGATACAGTTGGGTGTATGATACAGGTGGTTTTGTCCAAAGAGATTCTATTGATGGGGCTCATATACCTGATACAGACAGAGGCACAGTTTGTGAAACTTGCTGTTGGACTGTCTGATCACGGTCGAACAAGTTCACCTGCCATTTAAAGTAAGATGAAGAATATCATTAAAAGTGCCACTTGCTGGCCAGAGAATAAAAAGTGCTGCCTTTTCACATGACTAGAAGTTGTCAGGGAAAATGTGGCCACTGTAATACATATGAAATACTGGACCATATGTGCAAAATCAGATGCTTTGTGTGACAAATTAGGAAGTGTTCATTATTGCAACTGTCGTTCACCCTCTGCCAGAAAAGGCTGGGCCTCGGGGAGCCAGAGTGAAGTAATAGAACTGTGTGTGCCACATGGTCTACCCTATGTGTTTCCTAAGTTAGTCGGCTTTGAGGTGGTAGAACATGCTCTCCCATTGCCAAAATCGGAGCAAGTCTCAAATGCCAATCCAATTAGCTGCTGCTTCTTTTTTTTTTTTTATGAGAAATTGCATATTTCACAATAATGCTAGTTCTAAAATGTTTGACTTGAAAGGGACAATTTTCTAAAGCGGAATATTCAAGTAAAGGGGAAAATTCAGAAAGCTCACAAAGAAAGGGAAAGTCACACACTGTCACTGCTTATAGCACCACCATAACACCAGTTCCACATCAGATGAAAAACTATCACTGTAACAAATCACACTAAAAGCTATGTGCTACAGTTGTAAGAGAGGCTCCAGCATTGTCAGAAACAAGCACTTTAAAAGTGGTCAACAGAAAAAAAAAGTTTGAATTTTAAAGAATAAACTTGTGAGTACTATATTTCAGAGAAAGGAACTGGCAAAACCATCTCTGAATATTCTTTGCCTAAGAAAATCCTATTGAATTAATGGGGTTGCCGTAAGTTGACAAGCGACTCAATGGTGCACGTGCACACGCACGCACACGCGCACACACGCACATGCATGCACACACGCACACACGCTATTGCCAGTGGACAAGCTAGCGAAGAAGGACCCAAAGGCAACACTTTTTTTGGTTAGGCTGAACATTTGTTTGGTTTGGGGAGCATTTTTCAAAGATTGCTCCTTGGCTTAAACTGAACTGAAACGGTAATCCAGCCACAGAAATAATAATAAGGCAATGCACCTGAACAGGTGGAGAGAATGACTTTTGACCTTTCTGTTGCACAGTAGAAGGGGTATAGTGACAGGGGAGGCAAATGAAGACATCGTCTCTCAAAATAATGTTCTGCATCCCCGAATGAAATTTTCTATCAGTCCTCATGTTCTAGCATTGCAGCTGAGCATTTAGAGATGTAGTTGAGGCGTTCAAAAAAAAATGATAGGATCCTGTAAAACTCCAGTACTTTGTAGATTTACTTAATCATTCAGAAACGTAGCCATGTTAGTCTGGATCAGTATGCTAAGGGATCTTGTAGCACCTTTGAGACTAACTGAGAGAAGGAAGGTGGGCAGTGTAAGCTTTCATAAATTAAGGACCATTCTGCCCTACACTTTATAGTGCTATTATTCCACTTTCGACCGCCTATGGAATCCTGGGGTTTCCCATTTAGGGAGGGGCCTTTAGAATTCTCAGCCAGAGAGCTCTTTGGCCTCAGTAAACTACAAACCCCAGAATTCCACAGGATGTTGAAAGTGGAATAATAGCACCACAACAGTGTAGTGCAGAAAGGCCCTGGCATCAGATAACAAGTCTACAAAAGGTTATGCTACCAACTTCTTTTTCTCAGTTAGTCTCAAAGATGCTACAAGATTCCTTTGCTTATTTAAACATTGCACATGCACAAGGAGACTTTTCCAGGCATGCACACTTCCAATGCTGCAAGCCTCACCTTTGGTGCATCTCCAACTATGTGTGAAAATTCATTTTGAATGTTAACATACGCTGACACCATACATCTGTCCAGTGCTTCATAAAAGAAAAGCAAATTTAGTAACCTGAGCTTTAGAAAGTAACTTATTTGGAGGAATTTCAAGCAGATAGTTTCTCTAAACAGAAAGCACAACCCATTTTATTTGATTAATAGTTCAATTCATTACTGTGGGAAGATTTGAAAAATTTGCATTTACTTCCTTGTTGTTAACTGCCATCAAGTCAATTTCAACTTATGGCAACCCTCTGAATGGGAGACCTCAAAGTCACCCTGTCATCAACTGCCCTGCTCAGCTCTTGCAGATTCAGGGATATATCTTCTTTGTTTGAGTCTATCTGTCTGTAATGCGGTCTTCCACTTTTCCTACTGCCTTCCAATTGACCAAGTATTGTTGTCTTTTCTAGCGAGTCATGTTTCTCATTATATGGCTAAAGTACGACAGCCTTATTTTAGTCATGTTGGCTTATAGGGAGAGTTCAGGCTTGGTTTGCTGTAGGACCCATTCATTTGTTTTTTTAGCAGAACATGGTATCTGTGGAACTCTTCTCCAGCACCACAGTTCAAGAGTTGGTTTTCTTCCTGCTTTCTTCGATGTCTAGCTTTCACAGCCATACACAGGTATTGGAAATATGATGGCATGGACAATCCTAACTTTAATATACAGTGATATATCTCTATACTTCAAGATCTTGTCTAGTTGCTTCATAGCTGCCCTTCCAAGTGCTAGTCTTCTTCTGACTTCTTAACTGCGGTCCCCGTTCTGATTAATGACTGAGCCAAAGTATGGAAAATCTTGAACTATTTCAATGTCTTGAGGTTATGTAAATCATCTGTGGTCATTGTAAACATGCCTTTGTACTTTCTGCCTTGACTTTCTTCAATAATTATTCCAAGTCTTTGCTATTTTCTGCTAGTAGTATGGTGTCATTTGTGTACGATAAATTGTTGGTATTCCTTCCTCGAATTTTCTTGCTAGTCATTGTTGTTTAGTTTACACAACTATTTTGTATGTTGAAAATACTGAATTTTGAATAGATTTGCTTTTTGGGAAGCTTTATAATGAAGTTTCCAATTAAAATGCATTAACTGGGGAGTTAAAATAAAAACATTTTTATTCACAGAAATCTTTTACAGTGACCAGTTCCCAGACCCTTCTGTCCCATTTTTTCTGCCCCCCCAGTAAAAATTGTTTCACTACATCCCTTATTTATTTATTTTTTGACAATGGAGGACACTAGATGATTGAACTCCAAACCAGAGGCAGAGTTTCCAGACTAATTGTTTCCAAACTTGGGTGACCAGATACTGCTGAATGTCATTTGTCAGAAGTCCCAGCCAGAAAAGTCCAGCATTTCAAGATCCATGTATGGGAGATTACTTGAAGTCTAATACTTTTGCATTGATCTGAATCTTTTGGTCAGAACACCTTTGTTAATGTCCGTACGTCTGCCTTTCTTTTTACAAAACACTCTCTTCTCCTGCAATTTTTTTAATAAAAGTATTTATTCTAGAGGAGGTTAGGAGTTCAAGCCAGTAGAAAACTATCTACTACAATGCGGGAAGGCTTGGAGAACGTTCAGCGTTTCCAGTAAAACTTCAGACTTGACTACAGAGAAGAGAGTGGTATGGGGTGGGGGGAAGGAGAGACAGGAAGCAAAGCAGGAAGTGTGCATCGGCACTTCAGGAAGTTAGCAGTACAAAAGCCAAAGCTGGCTGGGCCACAGCGGCATTCCTAAGCTGTGGAAACCCGAGTCACTCTTCCTGCAGCATGCCTGGAATACTTCTGGTTTTGCTAGAGCCCTTCAGCTGACCTGGCAGCCCAAGGAATCACTAACTTACTCATTGTTCAAGAGAAGAAGGGAGAAAGGCTTTATGTTTCAGTGAGAGAAATGGGTTCTATGAGCAGAATCCAGTTTGTGGTTTTGCCTGCAGGGATCTGGAGGAAATGTAGATTACTGTGTGTGTTCTCAGGTTCAGGGGTCACAGTATACACGCATAACGGCTGAGGCAAGGCACTCCTTTCAGACAGTTTCAGGTTTCTTTTCTTTCCTTCTTTCTTTAAAATCTCCATAAAGACTGCAAAGATTCATAGGCATTGATCTGTATCTTGTCCTTCATCTATAAAAAGCAGCTACTAGAATATGATGGTCAGTACCATAAAACATTTTTTAAAAAGATGTGTAAAAATCAGTTATCTTGATGACAAAACATCTTTAAAAAAAAATCCTCCAACAGATTTCTTAGTAGTTTGGGGAGGCACTAGAGAGCCTTCTGGGAGACAATTCAAATACCCCACAAAACTACGAATCCCAGGATTCTTTAGCATGGAACTACAGCAGTTAAAGTGGTATCAAACTATTATAATTGTGCAGTGTCAAAGAGACAGTGATTTGGAAGTTCTAAAGCAATAGCATCAGAATATTTATTAATCTATTTATCTACCTACCTATTTATTTATAGCCTGCCCTTCTGTCAGTGCAGGAGCCAAGGCGGCTAGAAAGATCACCCCACTCACTGACCCCTAGGGTTAGTCCATTTCATCTTGGGTTGAAGCTGCAACATTGGGAATGGGGCAAGGGACCATGGCAATTTTCCTCAGGCTGAGTTATGGGGTGGCAGAGACTGTTGTTTCCAAGTACAGGTGTTACCCTGATTTCTGGGGTCCCTTGGGGGACATCTCAATGTGCTCCATGTGATGGGGAATGGAAACTAGCCGGAGCACAAGCAATAGCAATGCGAGAGGCAGAGTAACCTAGCGGGGTCTTTTACCCAGTTTTTACGAGGTCAGGCCAAGCCAGAAACCAAACAAGAATGTCCAATAAATGATTTTATTGAAGGCAAGTCTCACGCACCAACGCAATCACACACACATGCACCCAAGAGCTATTAACAAACAAAAGAGAAAATTGGATAGGGGAGTATTGGAGGGGTACAGTTGGGGTAATACTGCACCTTTTTCTGAAGGCCTGGGTCCGGGAAGGCAGCAGAGAAGTGGGGCTCAACATGGAGAGGGCTGAGGGGATCACTCAACGGATGGAGCAACAGTCTGCTGGGGTGACCAGGGGTGATCCCAAGAACCACTCAAAACAGGGACTATTTGTAGGGGAAACAGTACCTGGAGGACTAATCCTTTCCTGGGGAGAACAATGGGTGTTGGAGTGATAACGAAGCTCCACCATAGTAGTTTCCTTTGTGTGATGGGATTGCAAGGTGTTGCCAAAATCTCAGGATCTTTGGCTGTGTTACTTTGTGGTGTGACTTCATGCAAATGGTCCTTGCCTGATGGAATATTTGCTCAACTTGGGGCAGACACGCTAATCCCCTCAAGTCAATGTCTTGGGGCTGAGGACCCTTTGTTTATTGTGGGTTTACACATCTTGAGGTCTCCTGGGGCTACGTGACTGGGGATTTTACTGGCCTGACCTGGTTTTCAATCTTTGACCATTACTGCCTACGTGCCCATCCGGGTGACCTCTCAGGCACATTGAATCATATTTTAATATCAAAATTGTAGACCCCGGGATAGCGTTTTTCCATTGACATAACACAGGAGTCTGCTGCTTCTGTGACAAAGCACAAGACTTTGGGTTCTGTAAAACTCTAGTACAAAAGTAATGGAATGGTGTAATCCACAGTAATGCAGTAGAGTGTAGTGCAATACACCTGTAATGGTGATACTATTCCTATGTTTGTGTTGTCAGAGCAAGATCATTCTTTGCACATACAGACACATGGCCCTTGTGTGAATGCAGGCAATGGTGGGGACTCTCTATAGAGATAGTGCATTTGTGGGCAGGGGGTGGGAGTGATCTTGCTTTGAAGAAATTAACACTGCAATAGCACACTTTTATACTACAGTTTTGGCAAGTGAGGATTAAAAATGAAGCACAAGAAGGAGGAGGGGAGGGGATTGTATGAGGATTGCAACACATCTGGAAACCCATCTGGGGAGGGACAAGAGGAGGTTGAACACACAAACATATAATGTCACAAGCAAAATGCCCACAAATGAACTGAAATGTGCCATTGTCCTATTGATATTAAAAAATCAGGAGATCATTTGGATGGTGAAGCAATAAGAAATGTCAAAAACCATAAAGAAATAACATTAAATAGTGTAGTATAAATTGGCACAGATCACCAGTCTGGGTGAGTCCTAAGTCAAAAGACTGCAAAGAAGCCTGTCTGTTGAGTCATCAGAATACTGTATGATCAGTTGAAAAATAGTCCAGAATGATTTTCTAAGTCAATTTCTTAAAAAAAAATAAATCCTCCAGTATACCCATATTCCATATTCTCAGGGAGCCACTTCTGATCTGCCATGAAAGGTTGTATGTCTAACTTAAACCACCAAATTCTATGGTTTTACATTGTAAACCTATCATTCCATTTTCTTCATAATGTCAACACTCCTCAAGATGTCAGTTAACATCCTCATAAGTACATTCTATATCCAATATGAATCATCTCATGCTCCCCTTTGTGCAGAATATTTTACTATTCTTGTGCTCGCTTCTCACAGATCATCAGTGTAAGGCTTCATTTTGCTTTTGAAGTCAGCTATGCTAAACACAGAAGTCTGCTCCCAGATCCTCATGTTATCTCTCCATTTCATATTCTTGATGGGAACAAACCATTTTATACTCTTACTTATCCTCCATTAGACCAGGTGTTTACTCCTGAAAAGGGGTCAGCTTCCATTAGATTAGGAATCTACTCCGTTATGTATCAGTATTTGGCCTGATTTGTAATCTCCATAACAATATGAACCCAAAACTTCTGAGGACCATCTTGAGATTAATGAACCCCATGAAGTTAACATTCTTTATATGGGTATCTGGAAAACAAGTCTAAAAGACAAGGAAATGCTGTATCCTTGTCCTGTGAGATTAGGTTGTGCATCCTTTTGGGGGATTCCTTTGGATTTTAGATTTTCTTGAGGGTCAAGAGCTATTTCCATGCTTAACATAACCAAATTTAAGTTCCAGACATTTATGTTTACTCCATTGCTTCTCATGGGTAAACTGTACCTGTGCCATGATGTGTCACCAGAACGATGCTTAGAATCCAAGTTTCTATCATTCTCTTATTCTCCAAGTACAAAGCAGCTATCTATCTGTATTTGTTGAATATCTTTTTCAGCATAAAGAGGCATTCATAACTCCTTTCTGTTTACATCGGTAGCCCCAGATCTGTTTTGATGATTCACTATTGTGGGAAAGGGGACAATGCAGACCTCTGTATGTATGTCCATCCTGACTCCATTTCTTTGTATTTTGTAAAGTCCCATCACAGTACACAGGTCTAATGATAATTAGTTCCACAGGCCTCCTATGACAATAGAGAAGACCAGAACTCAGCTTTCAGGAAAGGAAATCCCAGCTGCCCAGGAGTCTGTGCATGCCAGAGGACTCCTGCCATCATGGAGCAGGAAGAGTTTGTTAGGAAAGAGCAAGGAAGTGGAGCCAATGGCTCTAGCAGAGCAAACTTTTTAGGACCGGAAAAATTGGAAATAGAAAAACTAAAAAAGTTGCTGAAAGCTTGACAGTAAATTATCAAAATGTCTGTTGATATCCTAAGCTAGACAGTATTGTTGCAGTGCCTGAAGGATGCTGAGAAAGACTTCAGTCCTTTAGCAAACGAAAATAACACAGTCGAATTGTTAGCAAAATGTACAGGCAGAATTTCTCTTGGACTACAAAGAAGGACCTCAAGGGATCATTAGAAGAGAAAGACTGTAATTGCAATCTGTACAATCAACGTCATTAAGCAACAGGAAATCCTCTGTTGCTGTGTCCCCATAGTGAACCCTGCTAAACCTATCAAGAGGAATAGCTGGCACCACCACCCCAATTAACACGTAGAGAACTTCAGAAGTCACTATTTTAAGCAATGCTTGGGAAAGTTATTCGTTTACACTTGCAGTTCCCAGGATCCCCCGGCCAACATGGCCAGGGATTGTGGGAGTTGTTGTCCAAACAAATCACTTTCCCAAGCTGTGTTTTTAAGGCACACAATCCTTCCTTCTACTTTCTAAAAGCCTGTCAGAACAGAGCAGTTTTTATCTGCCAGCAGAAGGAGAGCAAGGAGGGAACCAGCCTTGCCTCCCTAGGGAGAGAGTTCTGAAGCTTGGGAGCAGTCACCGAGTAGATCTTCTCCTCAAACATGCCTGAGAAAGTAGCGGGACTGAGAAAGGCCCTTTCCCAAAGATTTTAGAGCCCAAGTAGGCTTGTATTAAAAGATACAGTCCTTCAGATATCCTGAGACCAAGCTGTATAGGATTTTATATGTCATAACAGCACTTTGAATTGTGCCTGGAAACCAGGAAATTGTGTCTGATAGCCAAGTAGAGCTGTTGCAACAAGGGAATTGTGTGATCCCTATAGGCAGCTCCAGTTAACAATCTGACTGCAGCTCATTGGGCCAACTGAAGTTTCTGAGCAGTTGTCAAAGGCCATCTTAGAGCACATTACAATATAGGTACTGTATTACAGTTTTAAAGGCTTCTGACAAACACCTTTTTTACAAAGTCTTATAATATCTGCCTAGCTTCTCTTTTCCTTCATCCTCCGTCTAGCTGAAATTACTTAGCAGCACTGGCATTGTGAGGATAATGAAAAGGTAGAGAAATACAATTTGTTGGCACTGTGTTGCAGCAGTATGTCTGCAATAAACAGTGCAGTACAGCTGGGGTGAAAAAGAATGGGATTGTACTTCTAGCCAATCTAGCTGTAGCTGTATGTGCTTGCTACAATATGCAAATTAAACAGCAGCTGACCCCAGAATCCCTTATTGAACATATATGAACAGCAAAACAGAAGGAAAAGGGGTAAGCAGAAGAGCCTGCTTCACCAGCTACCCTCAACATGTTTAAAAAAAGGAATAGATCTTTAAGTTTTGCTACCAAGACTGAAAATATTAACCAAAATAGAGACTAGTGAAAGAAAAAAAATACCCCTGGATGAATTTTGGAAGAGTTCAAAATGTGAAAATGCCTGGTTGTTTCATTTTACACATGCATATTTTTGCATAAAATGTCTGTTCGGGGGTTTTGTTTTGTTTTATTTTGCATTGTTTTCTTTTTGTGGTGCAGGAACTTATCCTTTATTCTTTCCATGTTATTTCTCCCTCTGATACCAAATTTTCTGTTAAAGAAGGAATGCCCTGGAAGACATCTACTTTGTTAGGTGAAGTATATCTGTAATCCAAAGGGCATGTAACCAAGACATGCATCACCGTGGCCAGAGCAGACATTTCCAAGACCAGGTGTAGCTGGTGCAGTAGCTTTAATTATGCAAATATATAACTGGTCACCACCAAAACTGGACCTCCAGGCTCAGGGCCCAAGCTATAAACTTGCATCTTCAGAGAGACTTTTACCCTGTACAACACAGCCTGGATCCCTGTTCCCAGATCTGCCTTTTTACTGACCAGAAAAATTCCCAGTACCCACCAGGAAGCCAGCCAGATTCATTAGCGTCCTAGAGCAGACCATCTTAATCAGCCTGCAGAGAGTCTGCTTTCCAGGAAGTCCAAACCTCATCAGATAGTGATCTGACAATGACAATACAACTATAGAAAGCTTCACTATTCCCAGATCATCATCATCATCATCATCATCATCATCATCATCATCATCATCCCACTCTAGCACAGAAAACAAGGTTTATACTGTGCCCACCAACATAGATAGGGCCAGGTACTGTTTGGGACAGGCCCATTGTCATCATGGACTCCATGAAGACCTGAGCTACTCTCAACAGGGCATAAAAGGGGAAGGGCAGAGGAGAAGAAAAGGAATCTAGCAGCACTTGTAAAACTAACTTATTTATATTTTAGCATAAGCTTTTGTGCACATCAGTCCACTAGCTCAGATGCAATGGCAGAGTGGTGTTAAACCGTCAGGTTATTAAGCATATTTATATGCAGGGATGGGATAGAGTGCAATAAGATCCATAAAGATACAGATTGCAACCCTCTACCCTAAATCTTCGAAGAGCTGCATGAGATGATACAGGTTGCTCAATAGAGCAGTCGCAGCGTACATATTGAAGTCACCCAGCACCACAAGGCAAGGAGACACCAACCTCAACCCCAGGACCACCCCAGCTCGCATGGTGGACAGTACACAAACAGAATCCCCAATCTGTTCTTTGCCAACCACCATCAAGTACACTTGAACCTTGGAAACTGTGGGATGGGGTACCTAGTCATGGGGGTGGAATCCCAATAGCCCACTGCAACTCTACCTCCCCACCCCCAAGTCTCACCTGCTGCTTCACAGAGAAGCCCAGTGGGCAAAAACTGATTTTTTTCTCTCTCACATATGCTCACATACTTACATCCAATTAGATCTCAGTGATACAGGCCAGGCTGGCATTGAACACTGAGTCATTAATTTAATGAAATCTGCCATTTTCCCCTCTTACTAGATTACAGCTGCTGGCAGGGCAAAGGGCAGAGCTGATGCCAGTGGGTATGTCTGTTAGGTCTGAGCTGCCACCTCCTGCTCCTGTTGCCATTTTTCTTCTTCTTCCTTCCCCACTTCATTCCCTGTGCAATTTCTCTAAGGCAGAAGCAGGTGGGCAGAAACATCCTGTCAGATTTCCATATTTTCTCTTGATAGAAACCTGCATCTGAAACGGATGACCCTAGGGATTCCCATAGCCAGTGGGTATAGAGTGGGTTTTTCTTCTTGTGGATTTCTGCACTGGCAGGGGGTTGGACTGGATGACTGTTAGCATCCCTTCAAACTATCTGAATCTATGATTTTGTGTTTAATTGCAATTTTAAACTTTCTATTTTTAAAAACACTGGAGGGCTAGAGGCATATAAAAAATAATGGACTGTGTGCTGCACTTCCCTGGAGCTCCCAGCTCTTTGCTATTCCCTGTTTTTTTCCTGCTTTTTATACCACATATCTGGGATGTATAACAGTAATCACGGGATATGCCAGGAGGCGAGAGCTTCCAATCTCTAGCTACTTTTTCTTCTCTTTTCCTCCCCTTCCCCCTACTCCTGCACTTACCATCTTATTGTTAACTCAACCTGGCAGTGCAATGGTGGCTGTCATTATACCAAACAATTGTGGCTTCAAATGAGGGTTTTTTTTTAATGTTGCAGTTAACTGACCCAAAATTTCTCTTGGCTTTATCCATCATAATCTCTTAGCTGCTCCTCGTATTATCTGTCCTTCTATCCGTCCCTCAGTCTCAACATATATCACCTACCACGATGTTAAATCGAATCAGAGATAAAATAGAGCTTTGTGCAACTCCACAGCAAAAGTGCCACTGGGTTGAGCAGAAAGCCTTCAACACCATTTCCTGGATACAACCATTCCAGTATAAGTGGGATCATTAAGTTTTACCACACACATCAGACTCAGACAACATACCTAGTACTATCTATCTGAGCCAGAGGCACTGGATGATAACTCTTGACCATGGCCTCGCACTCTCTCAGCCTCAGAGAAAGGCAAAGGCAACCCCCCCTCTGACATCTTGCCAAGAAAATCCTGTGATGGGTTTGCCTTAGGGCTACCATAAGGAAATCGTAAGGAAACACAACATAAGACACACATCTCTCTCTCCTCTCTCTCTCTCTTTGCCTCTTAGCCTACCAGGGGTACTGAGGTAATCTATACCAAACAAAACCAGGTACAAACATGATTTAAAAACATACTACAGCAACTATCTAAAAAAAAAAAAACAGGTTTTAAAACACACTTTCACACATTTAATTAAAAACAATCAGAAAAGCTGCCCTGCATTTTATGGTCCAGATGCTATAAAAAAAAAAACAACAGTGCTGTCTTCATTGCCTGCCAGAAACTCAAAAGTGATGGAGCCAGCCTGAATTCCTTTGGGAAGGAGTTCCACAACCATGGTACTACTACAGGGGGAACCCTGTCACATGCACCAACCTGGCCTCTTGGGACAGTGGGACACACAGATCTCCAAGTCTGGGTAGGCTCATAGAATCATAGAGTTGGGAGAGACCACAGGGGCCATCCAGTCCAACCCCCTGCCATGCAGGAGCACACATCAAAGCACTTCCAACAGATGGCCATCCAGCCTCTGCTTAAAAACCTCCAAAGAAGGAGACTCCACCACACTCCAAGGCAGCATATTCCACTTCCAGACAGCTCTGACCATCAGGAAGTTCTTCCTGCAGTTCAGGTAGAATCTCTTTTCCTGTAACTTGAATCCATTGCTCCTTGTCCTAGTTTCTGGAGCAGTGGAAAACAAGCCTGTTCCCTCTTTAAGCCTTTCAAATATTTGAACATGGCTATCTTGTCCCCTCTTAACCTTCTCTCCTATGATGGGAAATAGCCTTTCAGATATCCTGGCCTCAACTCATTTATTGCTTTGTATGTGAAAACTGGTCTCCCAAATTGAGTTGGGAAGCAGATTTAATGCCACTGCATTTGGTGCAAAACTGGTACAATGTGGTCTCTAAGCAGATGCCTGGCAGTAGTCTACCTGTTGCATTTTGCACTAATGATTAAGTTACAAACACTTTTCAAGTACAGCCTCATTTGTACAGCTTTATAGTAATCTAATCACAAGGTAATCAAGGCATGAAGCGCCATGGTTTTTTTCACTCTAAAAAGGAACATAACAGATGTACCACTTGAAAGTGGGTAAAGATGCTACTGGCTATAGCAGCTGCCTGACTTTTCAGGAGCAATGCTGGGTACAAGAGCACTACCAAGAGGAGAACTTGGTCTTTCAGAGGGTGTGTAACCCATGAAGCGTAGGTAGCAATCCCAGTTCCAAATTCCTACTGACCAGACAGAACTACAATTTTGTCTGGACTGAACCTCAATTTATTACTCACATACAAGCTCTCTGCATCCAGACAATGTTTCAGGACTTCCACAGCCTCCTTGGCATCAGTTGAAAAAGAAAAAGATTGCTGGGTATCATCAACCTATTGAAAACTCCTAGGTCCTAAAACCCTGAGGAATTTCCCCAGTGGTTTAATGCAGATATTAACAAGCATCTGGGATAGCAGAATTAAACCCAACAGGATAATGACCATCAGGCTGAATAACTGTTCTCCAGCACCACCATCTGAGAACACTGAGCCAAAATGATCAGAACCACTGGAAAACAGTTCCCCAAATCCCACTTTGGAAAAAATGGCCCAGTAAGATCAAATGCCATGAGAGATCCAGCAAAACCAACAGGGTTACATGCCTCTTGTCCAGATCCAGATATCTAAGGCAACAAAGACTGTTTCTGTCCCATAACCAGGCCAGAACTCAGACTGGAAATCAGTTTCATCCAAGAAAGGCTGGAGTTGCATTGCCACTACTCTGAAAATATTGGTTATAAAGAGGATACTATATTTGAAGATCAATTATCTTAGATGGTGGGATCCTGTTAATAACTCTCTTGTAATTGTTTCCTTCAGAGGAGCTGTAATGTCCTTTTTCAAAGAAGTGTTTACAATCTCTGCCACTCAATTCTCAGCCCTTCTCTGGCAGCTCTAATGAGCTAGATTGGACATGGGTCTAGCAAAAAAATGCAATACTAACCACTGTAGTGATTTTCTAAAGCAAAAACAAACAACTGTTGAGCTCAAAAAGCTGAAAACTCAAGAGCAAGAGTTAGTAAATCTACGGTAGTCTGCTTGCAGGTCTTTCCTGATAATTCTTCCTGGATTGTCAATCTCAACAAGTTGTCCTTTCACACTTTCCTCAAGATGAATCACTCAGCAAGTACGCCCATGAAGGAAAATACTGTGTTAGAACCAACCTCAGTCATGACCAACCCAATAATCTTGAAGTTGTAAGGAAACTATCTAACGACAAGGAAATAACAGGAAGGAAAATCCAGATGCCCCATTCCAGAAGTTTATTTCAGACAAGATAATACCAGATGGTTCAGGACAAGTAAGCTGTGCTAGTGGGACAGATGGGCTTCTTTGGACTTGCACACATAAACCTGTCTCTGGCAGTGATGGGACTTTGGGGCTGAGGTGGGAAGGAGAGAGGGTGGGGGGAGGATTGCAGGAGGGTAATTGAGTGGGAGAGGAAGTTGGAGAGGAGGGAAAAAGGGTGAGTCCCAAAACCTTAAAGAGCAATTAGTCAAGCCTGAATTGTTTTTCTAAACTCTTAACAAAAACAAAGAGTGGGGCATGGCCCAGATGGTGCCAGGGGATCAAATAAACGTCGCACTCAGGAAGCAGGTGCTACTGGGAATGTTTCCTGCCAGCCTCTCTGCTGCTCACAGCCACTTTTATTATTTGTTATTTTTCATGACTGCAGCTGGGGTTTCCCTCCAGCTGTGTGGAAATATGTTTAAAGTTGGTTGTTGCTGGAGCACAGGAGAGAGAGGGCTTGTGAGGGCCGATCAACAAGCTTGAAATGTCAGAGTTTCTTGGGAAAGGTGTAAGGAACCATCTGGATTTGGTTTCCCTGGTGAGGCTGGGATTTCCTTGTCTTACCTCGACAATGTCCCCCTTCTATCTGCTTCACTAGCTAGGCACCTTCAAAGACTGCCTGGAACCATGCCCATTCCACATCCCTTCCAAAACAGAGGAATGGCTCTGATTTCTAATGCCTCTGCCTTTCTTTGAAAATATTGTTCATACCATAACGGAACTGCAGGCTGAAGAAAGCTAAGAAAATCACTTAGTCCAGATTTTTCCAGACACATCTGCGTGGTGCCCTTCTTTAGAGAAGTCTGCTCAGAGGACACCTTGATTCAGAGAAAATGATCACCACCACACGAGGCAGTTCTTTCTGTCCACCCTGCCAAGATCCGCTTAGACCCTCTGCTATCTAGTTACATTGTCACTGCCTCTCCATCAACCACCTTTCTGATTTTACCTGAAGCCCAACAGTTAAGATTTTCTTCAGGTAATCGCTCACCTTCCAGTGAAATTTTTTATCCATATCACTTGAGGATGTCAGGCACCACATTTTGTAAACCCTAATTGTGCCTGTTTCCTTAGAAAATATTTAGATTAGACAGAAAATGATGTGCAACAAAGAGAAAATGGTGTGCCACAAACCTGAGCTTGGTTATGTTGGGAGTGGCAACCTTTGCATGCTTAATTAACTGGCTAGTTTGTTTGCATGTTTATTGTAGGCATAGAGAGATAGCCTAGAGAAAATTTCCTGTTTGTTTTGGTCAACACCTCTTCCTCCAGCACGTACACCTTCTTTGTTCTTAAAAGGTTCTCTTGCCATGTACTCCTTCTTTTTGTCTTCGCCTTTTGACCTGAAAGCATGCTCTGAGATCTCCCAGCAGGGATCATTGGCAGCAAGCATGTGAGTGCTTCATTTTCTTCCTACCTTCTTCAAGAATTGAACCTGTGTAGACTATGTACACGATTTTGTGAGTTAACTCTTTTATATTTTTAACCAAACTGTTTTTGTGTTTATTTTGAGCTAGATTAAGTGTGTTTGCGGTGGAGTGATAGAAGTGGGACTGGTAATCTGTTCAACTTCTGTTTTTGTGCAATTACTAAAATACTCTGCTGATTGAGAGTCTCATTACCAAAGTCTCTCAATTTCCCCAACAGGTTACAAGGTGAGGCATTGATTTAGTAGAGGACAGCCAGGTGGACCAGTGCTTCAAAGTAGTACATTAACACGTATTACTTCAAACACACATGTTATTGAGGGCTGGGGTAGTACTAAGAACATAACAATGATCCTTTTGCATATATCACAAAGGTTGATAAATACTATTACTGCTATCATCAGTTAATAGAGTAGATGTGTTGCTGGGCATTACATCTTTAACAGAAAATTTGGTACTACAGGCAGAAATAATAGGGAATGAATAGGGACAGTTTCCTACACCACAAAAAAAGAAGAGCAGTTTAGCATGTTTCAGCAAACTTTGCATCCAAAACTGACAATATGCACATATAAAATTAAACAAGCAGGTCAGGTAAGCTTTGCATAAGTAAATAAGACATTTTGGAAAGAGACCATTTGAAAGTTTCTTCCAAAATGCACTCAGCAATTAGCCTCCTCTTCTTCTTATAATTTTGATTTTGGTGGCCAGACTTATAGATCCATGCTTCTTTAACACAATGAGTATAGCTGGTGAGGCATGCTTATCTGTTTCCCCCTTTCTCTCTGTTTTGATGTTCAATATGTTCCATAAGCTGGAGACAGCTGCTGTTTATATTGCCTGTTGTGTGTAGGCTGGCATACACAGCTACAGTAAGATCAAGTAGAACAGAATCCCATTGTTCCTCAATTAGAACTTTTATTTTATTGTTTGCTGCAGACACACTACTGCAACTTGTTACTAAAAGTCTGTGTGTCTCTAGCCCTCCTTCACTATTCTCCCGATATTAATGCTATTAACAAGAGCATTAGACAGAGAACAAAGAAAAAAAGGAGGGGGGCTGGGAAGACCAAAAATGATATTCTAAAAAAGGAGCTTCTTTATCAGAGACTTTGTTAACTGCCCTTTTCGCATGGCATTTCTGAAGCAAAAGGGCCCCTTGAGCATCGCGTAAATGTGAGGAGCGGTCCACACGACGCACTCACATTTGTGCAATGCTCAAGAGCCTGATGTGGACCATGCATGCATTTTTTCATTTTTGGCTTGAAGCTAAAAATGCTGCGCGGTCACGCATCGCTCCGGGGCCCCGCATGCACTTACCTTGTGTGCGGAGCCTCAGGAGCTGGGCCGGTCACGCGTCCTCTCCTCAGTGCAGCCTGAGAGGTCCCAGACTGCACTGCAAATGGAAGAGGTGGGGTGCTCACGCAACCAGGAAGCAGCTGCGGAGCCAAAGCAGGAGGGATGCAAGAGCGTTCCTATGAAGGCTTCCTGTGCGAGCCCCGCAGCCCAGCACCGGGAAAAGGTAAGGTGCAAAGAGGGACTAAGTTATGTGTGTACTTTTCCCCCTGTAATGAGTAACATTTGTTACTTTTTCCCATTACCTCTTTGAATCCAACAATATGTGACAACTTTATGGGTGACACCCTCCCACACATAATTTAGACCATTTTTTTCCTTCTAAACTAAATCCCCCCTCCCCCCAAAAAGGAAATAAAATATTTTTAAAAATAATGCAGCAAGGTACTGCAATTGGCTACCTAAATATATTGTTTTAAGCTCACTGCCCCTCAGGAAGGACAGTGGATCTGATGTGGTAGATCCTTTGCATGTACAGAAGGCACTTCTACTCACATGATGATGATGTTCTTCATCTCCGATATTTTTATCCTCTTGAGCTCAAATGCAGCTCTGGCCTTCAGAATTAACTTTATATATGCTAGTAGGTCAGATGAGAAGGCTGCAGAGAGAAAGAGGTGAGAAATGTTCATTCTGCTAGCAAAACCAAGTTGTTGTTGTTGTTGTTAAATGTATTTTTTTTTTAATCTCTTCTTCATCAAAATGTTATTGCTAAGAAGCTAAGCCCAAGACAGTACCTTAAAAAGAAATTATAATAAAGTACTTACCACTTTATTCTGCTTTAGTCAGACACCACCTGGAACACTGTGTCCAGTTCTGGGCACTTCAGTTCACGAAGGATATTGACAAGCTGGAACATGTTCAGAGGATAGTGATCAAAATGGTAAGAGGCCTGGAAGCCATACCTTATGAGGAGCAGCTTAGGCAGCTAGGTATGTTTAGCCTGGAGAAGAGAAGATTAAGAGGCAACATGATAGCTATGTTTAAATATTTGAAGAGATGTCATATGAAGGATGAAGCAAGCCTGTTCTCTGCTACTCCAGAGACTTGGACACAGAGTAGTGGCTTCAAACTTCAGGAGAAGAGATTTCATCTAAACGTTAGGAAGAATTTCCTGATGGTAAGAGCAGTTCAGCATTGGAATACACTGCTTTGGAGTGTGGTAGAGTCTCTTTCTTTGGAGGCTTTTAAACAGAGGCTGAATGGCCATCTGTTGGGAATTCGTTTCCCCCTCTGACTGCACCACGCCGCATCTGGTGGGGGGAGATGCCTTTGCTGGCCTCCCACAAGAGGAGACCACACAGTTACTGCGCGACAAGGGTCGTGCAGTAGGTAGAGAGGGAGTGGAGCCAGCGGGCCTCCTTTTAAGGCCACACTGCCCCTTTCTCAGCCTCTTTGGACTCGTGGCGACCCACCTTCCCTCCCTTTGGTTTCAGTGTAAGCTTGCTGGTCGCTTCAGGGCCGAGTAGGAATTTTTTTCCCCACCAAGGGTTTTTTTCACCTACCCTACACTGCGCCAATTGAGACGGATAATTGGCTTTTCAGGGTGGTGTCTTAAATAGGTCACTTAAATAGGCACATTGGCAGGAAAGGGGGGGTCTAAAGACTTTGCTGAGTACCTATGGCACCCTATGGTGTAGGACAAGCCTCAGGAGCCCTCCCATCTTATCACTAGACAAGGGGGGAGGATGATGATCGAGCTGTCCTTGGGGCGGGCCCACAGTTGGCCCTCACTTTGGGCCTCGTGAGGCAAGGAGGGCGTGGCAGGGGGCTCGCCTTCAAGAAAAAGGGGTTGGCTGAAGTTCGCTTCGAGACCTGGTATCTCGCCCAAGGGAGGTTGGGGGAGAGGTCAGGTGGTTGCCTTAACAATTCCCGTTGCATTGACCCCCTTCTCTCATGTCACAAAGTTCAAGGCCCAAGTTCAAGTTCAAGCTCAAGCTAAATAGGCATATAACAAATTGCTCTAGTTCAACCCAAGCTCTGTGTGTGGTCTCTTCATCTCATGGGTTGGTTGGCAATGTTTGCATGGCAGGGGGTTGGATTTAGTGGCCTTTGTGGTCTCTTCCAGCTTCATGATTCTAAGTAACTCAACCTACAATAAAACACAAAATCAGAAGGAGGAGCAAATCAAACCAGCAAACCAATTAATCTACAACCCCTGCTTGCTGAAATAACCGTAGTCATGAGGCCTGATTGGAACACCTTTTCTGAGAGGAAGGCATTCCACAGCATTGGTGCTATGACTAAAACCACTCATCCTATACTAATTGTTCACACTATACCTCATATTGTTACCCTGAAAACTGGGGGTCCCGCGAGGGGTGCCCGACTTTGCCAATTAGAAGTGCCAAATTTGGGGAAATTAGACTTAGAGCACTGTTTTGCTAGCGAGAGGCAGGGTAACTAAGCGAGATCTTTCACCCTATGTCTACAGCGTCAGGTTAGAGAGTGACTAAACAAGGTGTTTCCAAACAATAACAATTCTTTATTAAGAACAAAACACAGAAGACAAACATAGACTAACTAAGAAAAGGAAGAGAGTTGCAGGGAGAGGCAATATGACCTGTTCCGTAGTCCTGGGGAGAGGTTGGAGATTCGGGAAAGAAGACTCAGCGTGGGGCACCGAGGGGAGTCCCTTAAACACACTGACGGCAAGGCGGGATGGCAGTCAAAGGTGATCCGAGGATTGGTTAAAAATGAAGAGTTTTTATAGGGAATATCGTGCCTTTCGGCTATGGCAGTCCCAAGGGGAACAAAAGAGGTTTCGGTGCTGGACAAAAGGATTTGGTGAGGTCAGGTAGCGCGTGATGGGATATGCATGTAGAAACAATACCTTTGGCCTAAACGTTAATGGCCCACCTTACAAGAGTAGTTTGCCTGAGAGCCATATGGCTATTGAGGAGTCCGTGGCGGGAAGTTCCCTAAAGCTTCGGGTGAGTTTTGGGTGCTGGCTACAAAGAGAAATGGAATGCAAACCATTAACGGCCACTTCTCTGTCCATGCTTATCCAGAGAACTTTGCAAACACGTGAAGTGAGGTAATCACTAACCAGTCCAGCTAAGTCCAAATTAAATGATATCGAAAGGATATCTGGGGGTCCTCACTGAGGGTGCCATGGCCGAAATAACAATATGGAGGCCGGGGGAGGGACAGAACAGAGTCTCTGGTGTTGATTTCTATGGTCTGGGTAGGTTTATATGGGAGAACACAGCTTTTAGATAACTTTGACCTGAGAGATACATTTCAGAGAAATGATGTGAGACAGTTGAATGTCACTACTAGCCAGGCCTAGAGAGACAGCGCCATATAACTGTTAAGAGCAGTGGGACTAGGACTGTGAAGACCTAGATTTAAATTTCACTGGTGACTTTGGGCCAGTCACTCTTTCTCCTGAACTACTTCACGGGGTTGTTGTGCATTTCTGAAGATAAAAATGTCAAGAAGGGTACCATTTGCTGTCTTAACTCTTAGGAAGAAAGGTATGATATAAGAGGAACAAATAAATAGGCAACAAGTTAATGTGCAACAGTGTCATCTATACACATTAATGTATGACACACACCAGCAGATCTGGTGCTGCATTTTGGTGTCCTTGGGCCGCTACTGGGGCTGAAGTGACCTGGCAGGGTTTGCAAACTCAACAGGTGCCTCGGCCTCCCTGCTGGGCCTTTGAGCTGCCATTTTAAATTTCCCACAATGCCCTCAGCATCATAACCTGACTGCTGCATTTTTATTCAACTATTGTTTCTACACACTTTTTTAGTAAGTTTTAAAAAACATTTTCAAAGCACATATAGAAAAAACAGAAAAAGGAACAGCAAATTAGAAACAAGGAAAAGAAAAAAGAAAAAAAATGCTAAGAATAAGTACAGACAGTAAAAAAATAGTAGAGTACTAAAAAAGACATATGTTAGCTTCCAGTTTCCCTAAAACAGATTATATATAACTATATAAAATAACATCCCTACTAACAAATACCTTTCAAATGCTTCAATTGCCATTTTTCCAAATATACTTATTGTCAAAACTTAGTCAGCTTATTGTACTTTTTTTTTTTGCAAAAAAGCCTATTAAAAAGTTCCGAGTCTTTCAAAAGTCAGCATTTTTCTGTTATCGATATTTATCAATATCATCGATTTAACCATTTCAGCTAGGTCCATTAATTTTATCAGCCAGTTCTCTTTTGTCATATTGTTCAACTTCTATGCATATAATAACATTGCTGCAATGGTCATATATCTTGCCATACAGTACGACATCCGTATCTGTGGGGGATTGGTTCTGGGCCTCCACACGGATACGAGAATCCGCGGATAGTACTGAATGCCGTGGTGATCGGGCCATGGGCTTGCAGCTGAAGCCACCAGCGTGATCTCGCGCTGCCCGCTGTTTTCAACTGCAGAGAAGTGAATCTGCGGATTATAAATCCACAGATATGGAGGTCGTACTGTACTCCTGTTCTCCAGTTGGTCTTCTTTTTTTATTATTGTTATTTATTTGTATCCCACCTCTCCATATGGATCGAGGCAGCGAACAACTTACAAATAGCATGTATTTTGAAACATTTCTATACATGCCCCCAACAAGCTGGGTACTCATTTTACCGACCTGCGAAAGGATGGAAGGCTGAGTCAACCTTGGAGCCTGGCAGGATCGAACTCACAACCTTTTGGCTTGCAGTACTGGCATTTAACCACTGCGCCACCAGGGCTCCCTTCTAGTATAGTGGCCACTCCACTTTCACAAGAGTTTGAAGCGCAGAATCCTAGTGAAAGTGAGAAAACTGCAAACAACTCCACCCTCCACAATCCCTCTTCCCTTGCCTGTTGCAGGCTGGGGCCAGAGGCAAGGAAATGGGAATGGGAGCTCCAAAGGGGAGAAGAAACGCTCATGTGAGCCTCTCCCCATTCCCTTGCCTTTGCCTCAGCATGAGTCCTCAGTTCCTGGACCAGAGGCAAGGGAACAGGAGGGGGAGCTCCGGAGGGGAGAAGAAAGGCTTGCACAAGCCTCCTCCCCCAATTCCCTTGCCTTGTGGCTCAACACAAGTTCTCAGTGCCAGGACCAGAGGCAAGGGAATGGGAGTGGGGAGCTCCAGAAGTGAGAAGAAGGGTTTGTGTGAGCCTTCTCTCCCCGCAGATTCTCTTGCCTTTTGTTTGAGTGCTTGCCTTCCTTTTCCACACCCAGTAAAATGCAAGGGAATGGGGGAGCAGAATGAGGGGGGAGGCATGTATGTGCCTCACAAATAAACAAATTTGTGAAGGTCAAAGCTGCGAATGCAGAGGATGGACCGTACAGCTTCAATTGAACATTAACTTTCAAAATTTTATACAACACAGAATATATTTGATTCCAGATTTTTTTTGTACTTTTCACAATTTACCATATGTGATAAAAAGATCCTACTTCTTACTCACATTTCCAACATGTATTAGTAGCCTGTTTATATATTTTGCCCAATTTTTCTGGTGTTGGATACCAACATTCTCTTTAAGATCATAACGTAATGTGAATTTGATTCCCTTTGACCACATTTTCTCCCTTTGTTCCAACATATCATTACCATCATTTTGTGCCCATTTTATCATACAGTCCATAACCAACTCTTCTTCCATCTGTATTTTTTTTTAAAAAAATTATACATCTTACCAATCAAATGTTCCTCATCAGAGCACAACTATTTCTCAAATTCTGATTTAGTCAACTCAAAATCATACTTTTTTTGTTCATTTTAAACCTTTATACTATTTGTCTCTAAGAAGACCAGTGAAAACTATAACCTTCTGACATTAAAATTTTCAGTTGATTTAATTATATAATGTTCTTGATCATTTTCCAGAAGATTTGATAAGTTGCTCACTTTTCCTTAGCTGTTGTCTCCTTCCTATAAAAAGCCTCTTGTGATGACAGCCACAAGGGTGTCTTAGGACAGAACCCTAGTTTATATCTATTCCACCCTTTTAAGAAAACAGGTCTCATGGTGTGGTTATTAAAATCTGCATTCACTTTGGCTTTGTCATACCATAAATAACCGTGCCATCCAAGTCTCAGTTCATGTCCTTAATCCAGCAAACTCCTGTTTGTTAGCATAACCCAATCCTTCAACCAAACCAAACAGCACGTGGAGAAATACAATTTCAAATCTAGTACCCCAGTCTCCTTCTTTGTTTAGCATCTTGTAAAATTTTATATTTGACTGTAGGTTTCTTCCCTTGCTTCAGTAAGTCACTATGCGTTTCCACACACTTTTCAAAGGCCAAAGCATGTTATTCAACTTCGTAAGTCATCTCTTCTCACATAAGTTAGGTGAGTAACAATTCATGAAAAGCTTATCTGTAAAGAGAAACAAAAACAAAGAAGAAGGAGAAGCTTCCCAAAGAGGTAGCAGACCTTTGGTGCTGAGACATGTGTGTTTGGGTGGGAGACCTTTTTTGGAAGTCCTAATAGATAAACCAGTTTTGTGAACCTGTAATGCAATAGCATTATATTTGTAAAATACAAACTATGCCTGGGTGCTGCTCTTCCCCCCCCCTTCTTGTTCTTGGTACCAGAAACAAAGCCAACAGCAAGCAAAACTGTACATACTTGGAGCAGGAGCAAGATAATAAAAATGACCCTTCCAACCTCTCCTTTTCACACCCACCAATGTGTTTTAATCCAGTCCAAGGACCGTTTAAGCCTTGCCCTCCTAAACAAGAGGGCATTCAGTTCTTAGTGGGGGTTTAATACATGATAGACAGCTGCTCTCCTTGGGGCAACAGGGCATCCCACTATATCATTTCACAGCCATCAGGAGGCAAGGACTTTTAGGTTAAATATGAATGAGTGATGATTAGCCTGGTTTGGAACACTGCGTTCTTTACCATGAGGCAGTTTTGGCTCCAGGATGAAGTCACCCGTGAGGTACAGAACAACTCTTCTGAGAGGCAGCCAGCAACTTGAATTGTAAACACCAGTGTGATCTTTAAACATAGACTGCTCTGTACTTATTCTGAAGCCATTCCTTATTCCTTTATTGCTTGCTAGAGCCTAGTCTCCTGCAGCAACCTGCCTGTATTACAGAACGCACCTGTCCACAGGCCCACATCAAGAAGAGCAGCATCATAGTTTCTGTTTGGTGTTTATTTAGTCCTGTTAGTCATGGTATCAGTGGCTGGGAAGAAGAAATAATAATTTATTCATTCCATTGCTACAGAGAAGATAGTTCTATTCCTATGCCTCAGCCTGAGTTATGTTTTTATAGTCCATTCATCCAAGAATTGGAAAAATTGCCTTTCTGGACTACAACACTCAGAATCTCCTAGCCAGCCTGCTGGGCAATGACCATGCTGGCTAGTGGATTCTGGAAGCTGCAATCCAAAAAAGCAACTTTTCTAAGCTTTGCTTGAAGCTTACTACCAAAAATATTCCCACTTGGGTTGGTGGCAGAAGTCAATTTGACAGATAAATATATCCCTAATGTCACCACTTTCCTCTGTGGCTAAGGAAGTCTGGATGCAAGCATAATAGTATTGTTGTGGTGGGGATATCTATTGGTCAAAGAAGATCTAATCAAGTCCACTCAGTCTCTCACCTACATGCATAGACACACTTTGTAATCTGACAAGCACCCCTCAAAGATCATTGCAGCAAAGAGTTATTACTAGTGTACTTTATTTCCTGTTTCCTAGGGTGAAAACAGATGCCTACTTACCGCATGTTAGCTGCTTACAAATGTCCCACACGGCAGCTCATAACCGCACGGGGATGCGGCAACCTGTTGAGTCTGGACATGTGGTGAGCTGAGCCTTATCGCATGCCTGCAGCCACTCAGATATCCATGAAAAGAAGGCTGGGTAAAGGTTCAAGTTGTCATGTGGCTGAAGCCTTAAGTCAACCAGCCCCCCATTCAGTTAGAGCTTCAGTTAAAACTTCTGTAGGACATGTTAAAATGGTGTCCATGTTGTGTCATGTGCATTCAACCCATTTCCAATATGCCAGGAAAGAGATCAGATGGTCTCTTGAAAACTCAGGGAGGGGAAGGGAAGGGGAGCCCAATTTCCCCCCTAGTCTCCACACAAAATGGACATGCATCTGCTGCTAATAATTACAGTTCTGTTACAACTTGTATAGTGGAGACAGATTCCCCTCTCCTTCTGATATCATTTTGTGTAAACCCTCTTTTTAAAACTAAAAATAATTATTTATTTCTGTTACCAATATTGTTATTTATTTGTTGGCTATGTTCTTTTCTTTTGTGTCAGCCCACTTCTACATGGTTCATGTATCTCTACTGTTTTATTTTTTTTCAAAGAAGAGTGAAAGAACAAGACTACCCACTGCTCTATAGTGGATATCTGTCTCTTTTTCCATCTGGATCTATACTGTTATTTGATGTTACAAATCTGTTGATTCATATATTTATTGATGATTTTTAACAGCACTTAGTACAGTACTTGGAAGGGTGACCACCAGGGAATGGCCTTATTAGATTAGAGAGCTGGACCAAAATATACAAAATGAATTTCAAAAAGGAGAATATAAGGTACTATACTTAGGCAGAAAAAATGAGATGCACATATATAAGTTGGGTGACACCTGGCTTGACCACAGTGCTTGTCAAAGAGATCCAGCAGTCTTAGTAGACCACAATGAACATGAGTCAACAGTATGACACCACAGCTTATAAAGCCAATGTGATTCTATGCTTCATCAAAAGGATTATAGTGTCTAGATCAAGGGAAATAATAGTATCACTCTATTCTGCTTTGGTCAGTCCTTACCTGGAATACTGTGTCCAGTTCTGGGTACCACTATTCAAAAAAAAAATGTTGACAAGCTGGAACATGTCCAGAGGAGGACAACCAAAATCTTAAAAGGCCTGGAAACCACACCCTATGTGGAGCAGGTTAGAAAGGTGAATATGTTATGCCTGGAGAAGAGAAGGTTAAGAGGTTACATGATAGCTATGTTTAAATATTTGAAGGGATGTCATACAGAATATGGAGCAAGCTTGTTTTCTACTGCCCCAGACACTAGGACACACAGCAATGGCTAAGTAGAGGAAAATAGATTCTATCTGAACATTAGGAAGAACTGATTGACAATAAGAGCAGTTCAACAGTAGAATACACTGCCGAGGAGTGTGGTGGAATCTCCTTCTTTGGAGGTTTTTAAACAGAGGCTGGATGGCCACCTGGTGGGGGTGCTTGAATGGTGGCAGGAGGTGGATGGCAGGAGGTTGGACTGGATGGCTCTTGTGGTCTCTTCCAACTCTATGGTTCTATGAGTCTATGATTCTGTGAATATCAGGTGCTCTAGGCTATATTCTGAGAAAGGCAGTGGCAAACCTCTTCTGAGTATTCCTTGCCTATGAAGACCATATGAAATTCACAGGATAGCTATCAGTCAGTAGGAAACTTAACGGTACGTACAGTTTTCAAGTCATTTCTGACTTATGGTGACCTTAAGGCAAATCTATCATATTTTAAGGTGGTGTTGATGATGTTGTATTTGTTGTTATGTGCTTTCAAGTTGAGTCTGACT
The DNA here is from genome assembly GCA_948474755.1 of Ctenosaura bakeri. NCBI lineage: Eukaryota > Metazoa > Chordata > Lepidosauria > Squamata > Iguanidae > Ctenosaura > Ctenosaura bakeri. The sequence goes on along the minus strand of CAOLHI010000450.1, from coordinate 82,506 downwards.
TATGATGACCCTCTCATTGGGTTTTCCTGGCAAGACTTATTTAGAAGAAGTTTGCCAATGTCTTCCTATGAGGCTGAGAGAGTGTGGGGTTTCCATGGCTGAGCAGAGATTCCAACCCTGATCTGGGAGTCATAGTCCAGCCATAGTCATAGTCCAGCCCTCAAACCAGTACATCAGACTGGCCTTTTGCATATGTTGTGGCGTTGTTGTATTCCCTCAAGTTGTTTCCAACTTACGATGACTCTAGGCAAACCTATCATGGTGTTTTTTTTCTGGGGCTGAGAGTGTGCAGTGCACCCAAGGTCACACAATGCGTTTCCACGGCTGAGCAGGGAATCAAACTCTGGTCTCCTGGGTCCAGTACTCAGACCACTACACCGAGTTGGCTCTCCTTCTGCATATACATCAGTATTATTTGAGAAAATATCCCAGTGTGTTCTCTACAATTTTTTTAAAAAACATTTTTAATGTAAACTTAGAAAATACCTTACCTGGTACTAAGACTGCTATGAAGGAGAGGCTTTCTGTGGAGACTATCTGACAGCAGGGGTGCCGTGGCTTCTCCCTGTAGCTATTTGCACTCATCATTTGCACAATGAATGCTAAGTGCTTCCCACTTCATCCTGTAGTGAGAATTGTAGGGGCAATGCTATAGATGTTTTAGTTTTAATGTTTAATTTCCTTTGGCTAAGAGAGAGAGTATGCACTGGAGACTTACAGTGTCTTTTCAGCATTTGTTTTGTCTCCAAGTATACAAGCAGAACTCATTAGACTCCTAAACACAGAAAACAAAACCAAAGGCCCTGTTTCAGACTCCCCAGAGCAACAGTGGGGACTTCCACAGCCCTATATTCTGTTTCAGGGATATAGCTACAGGTAGAGCAAAATGAAGACAGTGCCCCCAATAAGTGTTGTGCACCCCATTGGAATTGTCCTGCAGTCCCCAAATTTTTAGCATCGCAGGGAATGAGACACTAAAAATTTTTCACATCTGGAACTTTTATTTGCTTCATTTACATCCCCCTGGTAACTTTGCCCTGTCCCTTTGGTTTGGATGCCTAAACTATATTTCTAAATGCTCAATTGTATGTTTCAAGTTACCGGAATGCTAGATACTTGGGGGCTGAAGGGAAATTTCATGGAGAAGGTACAGAATTCTAATTTGGGGGGGGGGTGCTGTCATTTTGCCTCCCCAGTTCAGTCCAGCTAACTTTATCATGGATTGATTGGTTGATTGATTGATTGATTTATTGATTGACAGATCATCTCACCTTTCTCCTAAAAAGATGGTTCACAACAAGGTCTAGATAAAAACAAAAGAAATTATAACTGAAATAGTTATAACAGCAGAAGTATATCATTGAACAAACTGTAATATTAAAACCCAATAGAATTAAAAGCACTGCAATACAGGAAGTATCACACACACTTACATTAAGAGCTCCTTTGTTAAACAGTTGCTGTCTCAGTTCGAGTCTGTCAGTTATCATTCTTTATCCCACTCCATGTTTGGATGGTATCACATTCCATAGGCAAAGGGGAGAGATTTCCAGGAAATTAAAGACTACTAGCACCTTTTTTGTTGCACTCATCAAGATTATCCAGCAAACTAGAACAGTCGGCCCATTCAGATTCATCATCAACATTCATAACATTATGACCATCTCCTGCACTGGAATGTGTGCCTATTCACCTTTTCTAAAGGGTTTGCTCAGCAAGACAGTCAACTATCCCGCTCTTTACCTCTACATTATCTTTGGTATACAAGACTGTAGGATATGTGGCAACTTAGGACACAATATTGTATTGCTGCCACTGGGCCTGCTGGAACACCTTATAAAATAAAGTGTCTTAGTACAGAAATACTCTGACTGGCCATCAAGTCACTGGTGTACCTTGACATCATACGGTCATAGAATCATAGAGCTGGAAGGTCTCTCATGGCCACGGAATCCAACCCCCTGTTCAATGCAGGTTCTCCATCTTAAGCATCCCCAGCAAGTAGCTGTTCAGCCTCTTTTTTGAAGACATGGAGAGAAAGAGAGTTCACCATCTCTCTAGGCAATTGGTTCCATTGCCAAACCACTCTAACTGTCACCGAGTTCCTTCTCATGTTCAATCACAATCTACCTTCCTGTAATTTAAAACCATTAGAATTGGTCCTACCCTCTGGGGCTGCAGAGGACAAGCCTGCCCCCTTCTCTTTATAGCAGCCATTGAAGTATTTAAAGAGTGCAATCATGTCATCTCTCAGTCTCTGCTTCACCAACCTGAGGATGCCCAGCCCCTTTCCTCATGTTTTGTTCTCTATACCACTTATATTCCTTGTTGTCCTTCTTTCAACCTGCTCCAACTTGTTTATATCCTTCTTAAAATGAGGCCCCCAGAATTGAACACAGTACTCCAGATGAGACCTGACCAGTGCAGGTTATAGAGGGACAGTTACTTCCCTTGATTTGGAAACTATGCTTTTATTAATGCAGGGTAAAATAGCATGCACCTTTTTTGCTGCAACATCACACTGCTGGCTCATATTAAACTTAGAATCAACAATAATCCCAATGTTCTTTCCTCATGTAGCACTGCTGAGCTATGTAAGCCCATCATATACCTGTGCATTTGGTTTTTGTGGCCTAAATGTAGAATTTTGCATTTGTCTCTATTGAATTTCTTTTTTAAATTAATTTTTAATCAATTAGTGAACATACAAAACATATAGAACATACAAAACGTATGAGATAAATATATATAGAATTTCAATTTATTAATTTCTGCCCAGTTTTCTAATTTATCTAGGTCCTTTTGAATTCTGTTCTTATCTTTCAATGTGTTAGCCACCCCTCCCAGTTCTGTGTCACCTGCAGACTTTATAAGGATTCTCTGCATCCCATCATCAAAATCATGGATAAAAATATTGAAGACGAACGGCCCTAGGGTAGAACCAACCCTGAAGCACTCCACTCAAGACCTCTTTCCAGTTTGAAGAGCACAACCATTGATGACAACTTTTTGAGCATGGTTTTCCAATCATTTAACAGATCTATCTGACACTGTTCTTATCTGTTCCACATTTAATGAGTTTGCTGATCAAAATATTACGGGGTACCTTATCAAATGCTTTGTTAACATCCAGATAAATGGCATCCACAGCATTTCCATCATCTACTAAATTAGTGATGTGATCAAAAAAAGATATAAGATTAGTTTGACAAGATCTGTTCTTGAAAAACCCATGTTAGCTCCTACTGATCACTGCATTGTCATGAGATACTTGCTGACAGACTTTTATATAATCCATTTTAATACTTTTCCTAGTATTGAAGTTAGGCTAACTAGACTGTAGCTTCCTGCATCTTCTTTCTTGCCTTTTTTGAAGAGAGGGACAATGTTTGCCCTTCTTCAGTCCTTTGGCACCTCACCTCCAAGATTTCTCAGAAATAATGGCAAGGGGTTCAGAGCAATTTCCTTCAGTACTTAGGGATGCATTCTTCTGGTCCTGCAGATCTGAATTTATTTAGGTTAGCTATGTGATTCCTAACTTCTTATCAATCTCGCTTTGCAACCCAGATTCCTTGCCAAGGTCTCTGCTGATGCATGGAAATACATAGTTCTCTTTTGAGGGGAAAAATGGAGCAAAATAGGTACTGAGTAGTTCTGCCTTTTCATTGTGATCTGTTAGCATTTTGCTATCTTTATTGAACAGTAGCCCTACAGTGTCCTTGGTCACTCTCTTGCCTTGAATATATCTGGGGGAAAAAACTTTTTGTTGCTCTTTGTTTTCCTTGCCAGTCTCAGTCATTTTGAGCTTCCTTGACTTTTCCTTATACTCTTCCTGCAAGCTTGCCTACACGTCTGTACTCTTCCTTGGTGATTTGTCCTTCCTTCCAATCTATATACAATTCCTTTTTCTTTTTACTTCCTCCTTGAGTTTGGTTTGCACCCACATTGCTTTTTCAGATGTTTCACATTTTTCTTCTTCAATGGGATTGTTTGTGATTGTGCCTTTGTCAGGTCCTTGAACCACTCCCATCCTTGCTAGGTGTCTTTTCTCCTTTAGCATGTTTAGTCATTGGATTCTACCCAGTAACTTGTTAAAATAAGTTTTCCTGAAATCCAAGGTCTGTGTTTGACTATTCTTCTTTGCCCTGTCCCACAATTGCAAATTCTAGCATCCCTTCCCCCTAAAGTACTGGCTACTTTCATTCCAGTGAGTAACTCCTCCATATTGGTCAGGACCAAATCTAGGATTGTCAGTCCCCTTGTTCCTTCCTCTACCTTTTGAAATAAGAAATTATCTGCAAGGCACATCAGGAATTTGTTGGAGAGCCTAAGTTTAACAGAATTAGTCTCACAGCAGATATCAGGGTAATTGAATGCCACACACTAGGATCAAAAGACAGGGCATCTGGCAAAAGAGGGAGATTGCAGAGAATGTAAAATATTGTGGGACCAACATGCCACCTAGAGCTCACCCAATCTCATTTGATTTCAGAAGCCAAGAAGAAGCAGACCTGCTTGATAGGTGGGCAGGAGACCATTGCGAAATACCCCGGGGAACTCCAGGTAGGACTAGGAAAAGAATCTTGCCTGAAGCCCTAGCTGACAGTGCTGGGCCAAACAGATGGGCAATCTGACTCACTTTAAGGCAGATGCCTATGCTCCTCACAGTTAGCTCTACAGTTACGTCCTGTCAGCCTCTCCCTTCCACAAGCACTATCCATGCAGTCTGTATTGCTTTGTTGACGTAAAGGCAGTTTGCCTTTGGTGACATTTCAGGGCAGTGGAAACTTTCTGGTGTGGATGTACCGCTATTCCTTTTGTTGTTGATGAAGTCAGGTCTTGGAAAAAGAGACAGTTGCTCTCTGGATTCCCTCTCAGAGCCTCAGGATGCACACTTTCCATTACCCTCTGGTTGGTTGATTCATTGGTTGGGTGTGTATGGTTGTGTGCTTGCAAACCCCAGCAGTGGAATACATGGCTAAATATAACACCACTCCGGAAACAGGTAAACAGAGGAGCCAGCACATTTGTAACAGGGGGGCTCTCAAACCCGCAGCAGTATGGCCGGTGAACTCTGAATTTTCCCCCTTTCATTTCTATTGCAGCTATGGAGAGTGCCCCACCCTCCATTAACCTGAAGGTTAATAAAAGAAAACAATGTAATGGGACATTTTGTGACCCAGCTAAGCACCTTCCCAGAGATAGGGAGATGCTTCCTCAGCAATGGCAGACACACCATTTCATTACATTTCTTCCCACAATTTGTATCTCATGTAAACTTTACTGCTGAAGTATATGGTTTCCAGAACTTGGGAAAGTTACTTTTTGGACTATAGCTCCCCCTGTCAGGATGACTAGTGGCCATGCTGGCTAGGGGAATTCTGAGAGTTGTACAGTTGGCCCTCTACATTTGGTAGGGTTAGGAGCACAGGACCCCTGCCAAAGCAGAAAAATCACAAATACCAGAAATGTATATGTGTGTGTGTCTATGAGAAGGGGGCTGAGGCATGGTGGGGAGAGTGCACATCCAGGGTCTAAAACAGGTCAAATAAAGAAGAAGGAAGGGGGCGAGTTGGCATGGTGGCCTTATCCTTCCTCTTTCTTGCCCATCTTGTTCCTTGAGTGTGTGGGAGAGGGTTTGTGGTACTGAAAAATCAGGCTGTGAGCCATCCTTATTTGGTCTGCCTGCAGCTGTTGGAGAAGGAGGAGGACCAGAGACAGGTTTTCAAAGGGCTGCACAGCCTGATTGGAGCTGCCGAGAGTGAAGGTTCCTCTGGAAAAGGAGCACCAAAAGTGGGGGGGCAGGAGTTGGAGAAACTAGCAAATAATCAAATCTCTGAAAATGAAGCCCACAAATGTGAAAACCTAGTGACAGGGTCACCATGAGTCATAATCAGTTTGAAAGCACATAACAACAACAACAACAACAACAACATTTTAAAAATAAACAAACAGATCCATGTCTGATCATGGATCTCACATCTGGTTTGGCCCTCAAGCTACTCCTGCCAGACATAATATATTTATCCTGAACAAATATATTTCTGTGAATAAATTAATACTAACAAAGAAATCCAGTGTGCAAACTGCCTGTGTGAATGTATTAAAATTCACCTAACACAATGTGGAAAACAATATTCCTTCTTCAGAGGCAAACTGATAAAGAAAAAAAAATCTAAGTATTCCAGAACATCATTTAGGAAGGTTCTTTCTAGTTTATTTTTATCTCTTTTATCAGTTTGCCCTGATGGAAGAATATTGTTTTCTGAAATGCATAGGCAATTCTTAATAAAAGAAATATTGACAGATGTTTGTGGTGTGGTCAGTTCTACTCTTCATCTCTGGGTGGACAATTTTTTAATGATATTTAACCATGGAGGAGAAACTCCAGTCTATAGACAGCCATGGCTCACACAGAATTTTTCCAGGCTCAGTTTTAAGGACTGATTAACACACAGTTTTCTCTACATGAATCCACATGTGGGCTGGAAAAAAAAAGTCTTTCATGGGACGCCTGTTTGAGAGGGTGGTTTAGTTCATTTAGCCTAGTGCTGTCTGCTCTGATGGGCAAATTACAAAGGGAGGGGGGCACTGGCCATGAGGCCCTGTTAACCAGTTGGCCAAGATTACAGACATGAACCATGGGCTCTTCTCCCCCTGGCACAGCTGAGCGGAGGAGACGGGAAGATTTAGACACTATTAGCAAGTAACTCTAGTTTCTTGTTATGTGTGAAATGGGGACTGGGGTTAGTGTTAACTAAAGTATATTGAAACAGGCCAGGCTTTGAAGTGAAATTTTGAGGATTTCCTGATTTTGGCCCAGTATTTTGAGCAAGTAATATGCTAGAATGCTTCTCTCAGGAGGCAAACAAGTGGCTTTTCCCCCAGGATCCATGATCAAAGATAGAGCCATAAATATCAGAACAAGATGTTTTTCATTCTCTGGTCAAACCACTCCAAGGAGAGATGATTACCTTCCAGGCAGCTGGTGCTGAGTGACCTTGAGGCACAGGGTTGATGCCTGGCTTCAGAACAATGGGGAAGAGCTGGCAAAAAGGAAACTGTCTTAAGTATCAGACAGCAATTGCAGGGCCAGAGGGAGTGAGGTCAGGAAGCTTCTGTATGCCTAGACAACACACATAAAAGCAAGACAGATCTTACTCAGTCCTTATATTCAATCAGGAACTGTAACAGCTACAGAATGTGACCCATATTTATACCCTTTAACCCCTGCATGGAGAATCATTTACCACATTCCTATGCAACCAGGGACAGGGAACTAATTGTATCTCTGCAGCAATCACTTCTTCATTTCTTGCTGAGAAGACAGGGGGTCCCTCTGCCATGCTGTGTTCAGTGCCAAGATGCATTTGCATCATCTGCATGAGGTTAATTGAACTTCCTGGGATACCTTTGGTGTAGCGAGCTGCTGTTGCATCAGCATATTTATGTTATTGGCCTGTCAGCCCCATAGCTACACTAGGAATGTTTCATGCAGCTCAAATGGCATAAGTTGGATTCACATCCAGTAGCACAGATGCCATTTGAACATGTAGGCAGTGTTTTAAGGCTTAGCTGTGTTAGGACATTTCTGATATACTGTGGTGTCTAAGGAATGGATATGCTCATTCAGTCTCTGCAATCCTCACAGTATCTATATTGAGGCAACTATGGTCCTCCCTTCAAATTAAGACCAGTGGCATAATGCTCACTCAGGAGGCAGTGATTTGATTGTGCAAATTTCTACGGTTATGTTTCCTGCTTAGTGCTAGAGGTACAGATTGGGATTATGGATTACTCTGTGCCCACTCTGATAATAACAGTTCAGTACTAAAGTGATTCTTTGGCATTATACATTTGACCACACTACAAAAAAAAAAAAAAATTACATTTCTCCTGGCTCAAAAAATTCTAAAAATAAGGTTTGGCTTGGTTTCTTTTCTTTTTTTTCTTCTCCTTCCTTCCTTCCTTCCTTCCTTTCCACATGCTTAAAATATAAGACAAAAGAAATCAAGTGGCAATGCCTATTAATCAGAACATGCCATTCTTTCTATCCTGGTTTTTCAGTTTGGTGTTTCTTTTTCCCTTCTCTTGATTATTTTTTGCACAGTTGCTCAAATTTTTAAAGACAGAAGGTACACAAAGGAATTCAAGCTATGGCCAGATATTCATAGTGTCCAATTGCCTTGAAATAAGAAAATTGCATTTCCTGTGTATAGGATGTGGAGAGTGTCAAATGATGGCTTCCATATCAGTGTAGTGGTGAATCCACTCTGGGTTTTAATCTAAATTTTAAACAAGCTAGCCCAGACACTGAACCTAGTTGGGAAAAGGATTCAGTACTTTGGACAGCTCTCTTAAAGTTCATGTGAAAGCTTGGAACAGACTCACTGTCCCACTGACAAGGAAGATCACAGCTGCTACTGGATTAAACCACACTGCCACCTGGTTAAACCAGCGTCAAGTTCTTCCTCAACCTGGAAGCTCATAATCCAACCTGGGACAAATCAAGCATCCTCTTACCTTAGTCTACCACTTCCTTATAACATCATATTAAAGAAGAATGAGACCAGGATTAATTAAGAACCCAGGAATTAACCCGCATTTTCTCCATTGTTTTCCTCCTCCTCCACCTGTTCATTTTATTGCTTTCTGAGGACTTTTTAAAGAAATCAATCGAACAATTAATTAGAAAATGAATAACAATTACCCTGCTGGAGCATGTCACAACCCCTCTAGATTGCCATTTTGTTTCCCATAAACAGGAGGTGAAAGGGGTGCCCGCTCTCTCTCGTTCAAGTGTCAGCAAATGTAATGAAAGGTATCCAAATCCATGTTTGGTTGGGACCAGGGAGAGGGTAATACTCTGATTTTGAAACCCCCTACCTAGGATGTTTACCTCCAATATAAATCCTTTATTGCCCTCCCCATGTGGTAAAGAGTTTACTGTTTAGAAAGTATTTTGGTCTTTATAGCTTTAATGTTTTTGCTTTCTAATTCTTGTTGTTATAAGTGATCCCTCTGCTTTTACTCTGGGTTTTATGATGTTTTATTATGCCTTTGGCTGCAGCTACTTTTGAACCGTTTTAATGAGGACTTTTATTGTTGTTGTTTCTTGTATACATTCCTGCTTTTATTGTGCTGTATTTTAACAATTTATGTAAATTGCCCTGAACCTAACACATAGAGGCTTTGTTTCCTTATCCTGGATAAAAGCCACTGTCAGACAGTCCACAGCTATCTAAGCAAAGGGAGATGAACCTGTGGCCCTTCAGCTGTCACTGTATTGCAATCCTCATCATCTCTCATCACTGGTGATGATGGGAGTTGGAGTGAGAAATTTTGGGGAGGGCACATTTCTCCAAATTAAGTCTAATTCTTTCTTAACTTTATGCCTCATTCTTCAGCTGTTAGTCCTGTTAGAGGATTCAGATTAGTGTTTTGCAAAGGTCTACCCCTGCTGGATGATGGGACTGAGGTATCTTCCTGTTGGCTCCTTCCATCTGCAGCCCCTCTTAGTGTCCCTCAAAAATTATTCTGGGGTTTGTAAGACCCTCCAGAGCAGTATAAGAGCCAAGGGACAGGGGAAGCACTGAAGATCACACTCTTCTGTCCTTGCTGTCTTCCTCCAGTGAGGAGCCTTCCCATTCATAGAAGAATCTATCTGGATCCAACTCATTATTGTTCAATAGAGTTTCCTTTCAGGTAATGCATTCAGGGTTACAGCCTTAATCTTTTTTATTCTCCACTCTGGGCAGTTTACCCTGAACCCTTCAGAAAAGGCAAGAAAGAGCCAAAAGTCATCATTAGCAAGGATAAATCTAATTTATTGGATTTTGAATAAAAACAGAGGAAGTGTGATTGTGACTGACTACTATGTCCAGGATTCTTCTGCCCTGAAGCCTTGTGAATGTCAGGAGACCTATTGCCGCCTAGATTTATTTAATAAGGTGCTTTGATCCAAAAATCTGCATGAGAATGGAATTTTACCCATGCCATCAGTGGGGCAAACTACATACAGTGCAATATGCATAGAATATACCCAGTAGATTCTCTTCTGAGAGAATCCCCCCTAAAGAAACCTTATAGTAGGTGTGAATAACATGTGGCCCTCCAGATTTGGACTGCAGCCCTCACTGGTACATCCAATGGTGCAACTGCAATCTAGTAACATCTGGAGGGCCACAATTTTGCTGTCACTACTTCAGAGAGAACTCAGGCCAACTGCTATTCATTCACTGAGCAGATGCAAAGGCCAAATATCTGAAGTAATTAATCCTATATAATCAATGCAGCACCCCAGAAGTGTTGCCCAGTTTCATGATGAGAAAGAATTGTGAATGGTATGCTGTAGAAAATGGTGCCTGATGGCATGCTTGTTAGTAGGAGTAATCAATCCACTTTGCTTTTCAGTTCAAACTTTAAAGAAATTCTCTGAAGTGCTGAACCTATTTGGCATAGGATTCAGCACCTTGGATAGCTCCTTGAAAGTCTAGAGTAAAATTAAGAGTCAATCCACTGTCCCAGTGACATGGAAGCCACCAGGTGCTACTGGTGGAAAACAGCATAACAGCTTGAAGCCATAGGTCCTATCTCTTCCACACTTCCAGCAGCCTTTTCCTCCCCTTTCCCTCCACACCCTTCTCCCTGTAACTTCTTCTGATCTGTGGACACAGAGGAACCCAACTTTCCAGGGAGTGAAAGCAGCTGGCAGCAACTGCATTTAGAGCATGTCATGGGCGGGGGGGGGAATCAACTGGGCTATTTATAGGCAGCTAATTGATTGGGTTGGTAGCAGGCAGAGGAAATGACTTTCAGGGCTGAGAGAAAAGCTTAGGGTGAAGTATTTTGGATAGAGACTTTTCAGCAATCAATGCTTTTCAGACGATCATGAGAGCTGAGGATTTTTTAAAAGAGGAACAAGGTGAACAAAGACCAGCAACAAACAAGTAGAACTAGTAAATTTGGCCAGTTGGTCCCCTTTGAGGCCTTACCCAGGACTAGCCAAGACACTTTGCTGCCTGGTGAGAAGGATAAGACAGTATAACACACATACACACCCTTTCAGGTACAACACACCCTTTCAAGTACAAAGGAATCTTATATGAACCTTGGTAGGGAAACAGTGTCCGCCACATTCTGTCCCTATGCCCCTTGCTGCCCCTCCCTGTTCCAGGTCCCCACCTCAGAAAAAATGTTTTAAAGTCATCCATTTCATCCTGCCTAATGGTAGGACCAGCTCTGACCTTACTTATGCAGCTTCATTTTGACCATGATGTTCAGGCACATAGGAAGACCAAAGCAATTCACATCTTCTGGAAGAACCACACAATTTCTCAGTCTCTAGCAAAATCCCATAATTTTCTGTGTGTACACTATCAACCACCTCCACCTGTACATGGGCAAAGTTTCTGTGATGCTGCATGGATGGTACAATGCAAACATCTTGAGATGCTTTGGCTTTTCAGTTGCCTCTGTTAAGTTTTTGTATGAAGTGAGATTGTTTTCAAGGGAAGCTTCCAGGGAGATCCTTCAGTCAAGCTGTTATCTAAGGACACAGGAAGAAACAGCTGAAGAAGAAACTTGTGGCAACAGTGGTGAGCCAGAGGTGCCTCTGGAAGTTCAAAAGCAGGCTCGCTTGGTTTGTCCCCAGTGTTTGCCACTCCACTTATTCTGCTGTACAGAGGACAGTCCTTTGTTAGATGTAGTATTCTGTTTGAAAATCAATCCAGTCCAATTCCAGTTTTAGTGGGGAAAGAACCTTAAAAAAGGGAGAGTAGGTGCTTTGAAGTTGACCACCAATTGTTCGTTTGTTTAAGCATTATATCCCACTCTATTTCCACAGATCTCAGAGCAACATAAAATCAATTTAAAATAATAAATAAAATAATTTTAAAAGGCTAAAAATATACTTGTTTATAAAACAAGCTAAAAACATTTAAAATAATGCAACCCTGGCACATGTGCAAACTGCATGAATTCAGTTAAGCCCCAAAGGCTTTAATAAAAAGCCATGTTTTGATTTGGCATTGGGATGACACCAGTGCTGACGACCACAGCAGATTTAGTACCTTAGCTACAGATTGAGCAGACACACAACTCATCTGTTCACAGTCTTCCCTATTTTGACAAGATTTGTACTTCTGAGTCACTTAGAATATTTTTTCTCAATTGGATCTATAGGAATAAATCAGACTAGGCAAAGGCTTTGCAAACCAGTGTTCTGTTTTGGGAGAGGGTGATGCATTTCTTCTGTTTGACATCAGGCAAGTAGTCACCCTAGTTAGATTGCTTCATGGTTCCTCCAGCCACATGTTGGGACTGCTTTTGCCTGTCATGACTAGAAAGAAGAAATGTGTTTCATAGTCAGCCATCTACATGTGTATAGTGTGAATTTGTCTCAGATAACAGAACAGCTGAACTAGAGTTAGCCCAGCCTTCCTCAACTTGATGCATTCTAGGTATATTGAACAACATTTCCCATCATCCTGAGCCAGCATGGCCATTGACTTGCTATTTGGGTCATAAGGACTGTAGACGAACACATCTGGTCAAAGCAGCAGCTGCCTGGTTGAAGAAGTTAGATCTAGCCGGTTTCTGACATACAACCTCTGTTCTGAAAGCTTCTGGCAGTTGCTTTTATTCAGAGCCTGAAACATTATCTTTAAAAACTAACATGGTAAGCATCACTCATTACTTTGAGCATAATGAAAATGTATGTTGCATTATGCTGAATTTTAAAATGACTACAAAGAAACATGAAAGCAAACAAAGAATTGCTGAGGACAAAGACTTTGCATGATGCACTGAAAATGTTTATCCCTCAGCTTGTCAGACCAGAAATTCTCAAATTACACTAGACCTATAACCATACTAGATCCAATTTCAATAGTACTATATAAGCTTGTGGTCTTCATAATTTACTGATTCAATGACTGATCTTGACCTTTGTCCTTGATGAGTGACTCTGACTCCAATCAGGTATCAGATTTTTGTGTGACAGGCTGCTCTCCAAATCCACTATACTGGCCATCCCTATCTGGCTACATATTGAATAAACCAGTCCTAGATGAACCCTTACATGAGTATCGAAAACCTATTATGTGGTTAAGAATAGGTGCACAGCTTTCTATAACTTGTAGCCAGGAAGGAACTAAATTTAGCACTGTCTTGCATTTGACATCATTTGACCCATGAAACCCAAAAGAATAAGCCATCATTTGTAATGGAGCAAACTGAATGTGACAATGGACTTTTGAACACAATCTGTAGCATCTTTTGATTTCTGTACTTCAATTTAAGTGTGGCATTTTTATGAACTATATTCTGTGATGTGTTTTACAAGATGCCATATCCCACTCTTTCTTTCAGAATTTTCTCCTAGTCACTTACAAACAAGAATTAAATATAATACAAGAATGTGGTATAAAACACATCCAACAATGAAAGCAACTGAAAAGTGGGGAAAGGGGGAATTCATATAACAAGTTGCATATAAAATAACAATAATCGAACACAGGTCCACTTTCATATTTTGTCAAAAGCTTCGGGAAAATGAAACAGTTTTTATCAGTTGTCTAGAAACAGAAGTTCATGTGCCAGGTAGATACATTTGGGAATGGTGTTCCAAAATCTACGAGCTACAACTGAAAAGACCCTGTTGCTATCAGCAAGCCACCTAAGACTTGTAGGCAGAAGTATCCAGAGCAGGGCCTCACCTAACGCTCTCAGTAAATGGGAAGAATGAAATGGAAGAAGGTAGGTGACCTGCTCCAAGGTCATTTGTGGTTCTACAGGTATAGTATACAATTTTTTTAGCTCAAAAGATCACCTCCGATGTGATCTGTGAGACTGGGGCCATTCACACACATATGGACATACGTACACAGAGTGAGTCCTTTCTTTTACACACACACACACACGCACACACACACACACACACACACACGTGTCTCAGAATGCCATGCCAGAGGTTTAACCCTCCCCCTCTGCCTGCTAAATTCTAACTATGGGCAGAAATAAAAGATTCTTCCATTCTCCAGTTTTTTACCTCATGTACTTTATTATTCTGTTATAGTAGTGATGGGACAGTAGCAGTCTCAGAAGCCAGGAAAGAGTGTCTGTCTTTCTCCACCGTTCTCCAGGTCTAAGATGCTCCAAGTCAAGTAGTTGTAGAAGACAACGTTAGAAATGTCAAGCAGTTTGAGTATAGTCTCTTAATGGCACAACATAAGAACAAGTGAAAGCTATTTTTGTTGTTGTGATGTGCCTTCAAGTTGTTTCTGATTTATGGTGACCATCACAGGGTCTTCTTGGCAAAGTAGGTCCAGAGAGGGTTTGCTATTGCCTCCCTCTGAGGCTGAGAGAGTATTACTTGCCCAAGGTTATTCAGTGGGTTTCCATGACTGACGGGGGATTCAAACCCTGGTCTCCAGAGTCATAGTCCAATGCTCAAACCACTATGTCATGCTGGCCTCTCTATGAGTGGGAAACAAGTTGACGTGATTAAAACAAAAATCCAAACACTTTGAGAGAGGCCACAGTCTTGGCCAGAGCCTATGAAAGTTGCTTTTGGGATGACAGCTCTGACTTGGGGATTCTGGAAGTTAACATTCAAAAAAGTAACTATTTTGGCCATGGTCTCTATCTTGGGTCATCAGAAGCATATGCTTTGCATGCTGAGGAGTGTTTGGTTTCACCCACTCGGTAGGGCTGGGATTCATAGGCATGCCAGTTCAGGCTTATCCCAGGGCCTGAGGATTCTGGGCCAAAACCTGAGACCTAGGGTATATTAGGCTTATACCCTGAGTACCAACCATGGCTTGCCATTCAAACATGCACATATACATGCACGTGCAGACAAACATAAAGAACATATTGTCCAGTTTGGGAATTAAGAGAGAAATCTTAGCTAAAGGGGCTCTTCCCAAAGCAAGGAGATTATTCTTTTGCACTTGCTTAGTGAAATGAGATGGTGACATTTAATCTAGGCTAGTTGCTTCTAGCCAGAAGGTAGATGCTGAGCAGAGGGTAAGCTCTGGTGCCCCAAGGACTGGCAAGCAAGGAGGAAGCTAACAAAGTAAATACCTTGACCTGTTGGAAAGTCTTGCCGTAATAAATAACCTTTGTAAATTGTAGCAAACTGCTGCTGTACTAGCTGAGCTGGAGACGTGCACATAGCCAGTTCCTCTTGCCTGGAAGTGAGCTTGCCAAAACTAGAGAATGTGCACCTTTGTCTCCCACCTGGAGTTGACCCATAAAAACTGAGGGCAAGTCTTAGAGATCTGGCAGCCCTAGCTGGGAAAAGATCTTGTTTGAAACCACAGCAAATGGCTATCAGCAAACAATACTGAGCTAACTTAAGCCAATGGTTTATGTAAGTAATCATCCTCCTTCTGTTATAATGGGTGGATCCCGTGAGCTGACACATTGTAGAATTCAACTCCACATCCTATGCTGGCCGATGGTCCTTTCCTCCATAGACTACCAGGTTAAGAGAAAAGATATAAAGGTCAGAACAGGGCAGAGCCCGGTTAAGGAAAGCTTTGCCTATACTCTTATCATGAGGCTAGTGGAGACCACTGTAGTTAAGCTGGTGAGAGTCCGGCAGGAATCCTCTGTCCCTGCGTTTGCTCATTTGGAAGTGGTGCTCTTTTCAACGGTCCTGTTATCAGATGGAGCATTTCCTTCATCAGTGTTAATATCCATGTAGCGAAACAATGAAAGGGCTTCCTATCAGTTCCAAATAGGACGGAAAAGCTCTCAGCATTAAGAGCAGAGGATGCTGGAATAGGGCAATGGGAAACGCCTGAGTCACTGAAATGCCTCTTTGATTCCAGTAGCCTGATACCTTCAAAGCCAGGCTGGAGCGGGACGGGGAAAGGAGAGGGAGAGACAGACAGATAGAAAGACAAAGACATGAGCCTGACAAGACAAAGCCTGACAAGACAGGCAAGCAAAAGTATATGGTATGGCTTCCATAGAAAGTGAGGAATATTAAGGCTGAAGAGCTGAAAAAGCAGTCATTTTGTAGAATATTTAGGAATTTGCAGTTCAGGTCACTTCATATAGAGTGTGGTAGCAAACATAGGTTTGTCATTTGTTATATATGGTCACTCCTTCACACTGGAGTTAGAGACTCAGGACCCCCACAAAAGTGGAAAAACACAAATAACTCTAGCCTGCCCCCCACCATATTTAACACACAAAAAAGTATGATCAGTGTATTTAACCCACCATGGATGCCTTCGAGGCATTGGTTTTCCTTCACAAGGCAGAAGTGGGTGGGTGGTAGGGTTTGTTATCACCTCCATTGCTGCCCTACGCCGTTTTTAATAGGGACTTACAAGCCTCGTTCACAGCCTTGCAAGGCTTGTAGTCTCTATTAAAAATGGCATAGAGCAGCAGCAGAGGTGGCAGAAAATAATCCACAAAATCCACAAAAGTGAAACCCGCAAATGTGGAGGGCTGACTACGTGGTAGATACAGCCAATTCCAGCTGGAACCATCTGTTTGTCATATTCCCCTTTGTAGGTGTACATATATGAAACATTTTGTGCGAACCTGAAAATGTCACATCTCTTACCAAAGTCTGTTTAAAACACATGCCCACTTACACCAGAGGTGAAACTGACCCGCTGATTTCTATTATTCTACAGTGGAAGATGAGTTGGCAGCCACAGCATGAATTGTTTTCCACCCTTAGTACGTCACATAATGCCATGGCATGAAGGCCATAAATTCAGGCAGATATTAATGATGCTCTTGTCAGTGTATAATGGGAGCATTGATAGATTACAATGCCCTGCAATTCAGCACAATGCAAGACAATGCAGTACAATGTGATGCAATACAATAAAATGCAATACAATACTGCAGAGTGCATGTAGCTCAAATACAATGCAATATCACCCAGGAATCAGACAATACCGTGGCGAGCAAGGGAACAAGAGTGCAATACAGCCTCTTTCAATGACAGCACAGAGCAATTTCAAGTGATAACACAGCTCAAGCCATTTGATGTCAAAGAGAATTTTTCCATTTATTTTGGTGTGGAAAGAATTGGCCTCAATACCATAGTACATTAATTATGGCTTTTTAAAAAAATGCAAAGCTAATGTTAAAGAGTGACTTTGCTGTCACTGCTCCACAGACAACATTTCATCTATACAAGAGTGTGTGGTTATACCTATACCATTCCAGGAAAGAATATTATACCTGTGTTTGCACCATCATGTGACACATAAGCAAAGCTTAGAAAAATTACAATTTGGGATCACAACATCCAGAATTCCTCAATTAGCATGTCAATTTAGGGAGCTGTAATCCAAACATTCTGCAGATAAGTATCTATTTTCACCTTGGATACAGTATCCAAAGAACTATTGTTATGTGGGATTCATTAACTCAATTAATGTATAGACTGTGCACATGAAAAGGCTTCCAAATCTCTATGAAAACAGTGTAACAGAAATTTGTTCATATAATATTCAAAAACGATGTCAGACAGAAAGATTAGGCCTTGATTTTAAAAAACAACCCTGTGTTTTCCACTATTTCTAGGTGCAGGCTTGGATACTTTGTTTTTTGTTTTTCCAAGAGCAGCAAAGCTTTATCACTTAATTCTGCTGACTCAGCTGACCCAAAGCATTTACTGAGGAAGGAAGTCACATTTTTCCAGTAATTCAATGCTGCATTTTACTAAAGAAAAATGCAGTTTCCCCGTAATGGGTGCTCCCTTGCAACAACTTGGCAATTCATGTGTTTGTCTTTTGTCATTTGAAAAGGTGTTAGATAAACTGATATATTTAAACCAAGTAAACAGAAATATTTTATTCACTTTTGAGGAAATAATACAACATACCCAAACATACAATATCATTTTTTGTAGTTTTATAATATTTATGTTACAGTCAATGTACTGTTTCATGTCAAATCCGCAGATGAATGATGTAACTTACACTGTAGCTTCTTTATCAGTTTAGGCTGCAGTCCTATATTGTATATTCTGTACATTGTTACTTGGGAGTAAATCTCATTGAACTTCTCAATAGACACAAGTGCATTCAATGTATCACACTAAATAAAATCTGGCAACTAAAGAAGAATCATTACATTGGTGAACCTTTGTAAATATTGACTTGACCAAGTTTCCATTGATAAGGGGATCTACTTTAGCTGGGCATAATAATTGAATTAAGGCAATGTATACAATTGTACTGTTAATATTTGCATTTTCTTTTCTTAGAGAAGATATAATGTTTCATTTCATTATACATCAGTCAATTATATGGAAAAAAAAAAGCTTAAATAGGGGAGAAGAATTGCCACTCAAAACAATCGCGATAACAGAGGAACAGAACTGGAAGCAAACAAGCAAAAGAATTAGTTAGCTGAATACCCTGTCCTAAAATGGCATCCTCAGTTAGTGTTAGGCCCCAACAAATATTTGGCCAATATAGAAATTAACTTTCTATTCCAACCCACCCTCCAAATTCCTTGAGTTTCACAATCTCCTCAATGCTTGATTTATATTTCCACTGAGATTTGAAACTGTCACCTCTCATCCTGACTTTAGTTCAATAGGTAAAAGAAAAACAAAATCCTTACCTTTCCTTTTTTCTTAAAATTCATTTCAAATATTTGAAAGCTCTTACTAAAGTCCCATACACACTACACGGGAGTACTACTACTAGGATTCCACTTTAACAGCCATGGCTGCTTCCTATGGAATTCTGGAGTTGGCAATTTGGAAAGGCATAAAACTCTCTGGCAGAAGATTTTGAATAACCTTCCCTAAAATGGAAATCCCAGGATTTCATAGGATGTTGCCATGGCAATTAATATCAGGGTTTCCAGGTGTTCCATTATCTAGGGATTTCAAGGGTTCTCCAAAGAACTGAAGTCTTGTGGGAACTCATGAGAGCCTTGAACTCTTGCAAGAGGTCTTCCTCTTGTGAGATTTTGGGTGAGTTTTATATAGGCCTGTCTCATGGACTGGCAATAGAGAGGATGTCCTGTATTACAGTCAGAAAAAAAATCTGGCAAGCCTAGTTAAAGTGGAATGTAGTGCTACAATTGTGTAGCATGAAAGGCCCCTGAGTATATTTTCCTGTTTTCTTACCTGTTTTCTTACCTGACCCTTTAGGTCAACAGGAGTTACTTCTGAACAGCCACACATACAGTTGCTCTGTTGGTCCTCTTTTCTGTTTAGTGCAAACATTCATTTTCCCCGCTTTGTTTTTTTCCAGATGAGATTTTTCTCTAGACTTTGCAGCATCTCTGGAGATTTCATCAGATTTCTTCCTAACCAGTCAACACTATACTACTACAATTAGTTTAAAATTGGACTTCCAAAACTACTATTCAGAATACAACTGCTAGATTCCTGATTACAGTAGAGGCTGGTGCCTTTCATGTCTGCGGGATAGTGAGTCTACTTCAGGTTTTACTCTGAACTATAGAAGAGATATCCAAGGTGGTGGAACTAGCTGAGTTTACATTAAAATCCAGAACCAATTCACCATTCTACTGACAAGGAAGTTGCTACCTGCCACTGCCCTCCTGCTATTTATCAGTCAGAACACATATATTGACAATTTTAGAACAGCTTGCCTGGTTTCCTATTTATTTTTGGGCACAATCCCAGAGTGTTGGTTCTAAACTATAAAGTTTTATTATTATTTGGGATTTGGCTGCCTAGAGGACAGCCTGCTTCCAGAACCTGCTAATGATTAATTCATCCTCAAAGTCCCTTCTCCAAGTACCCCACTAACCAGAAGCAAGTAGAAATCAGGGGATGGCCCTTCTCAGTAGTGGCACTCACTTTTGCTCTCCTTGGGGAGGATTGGCTAGCACCTAGTTTAATATTCATGAAACATCAGGATCTGCAGCTCTACTAGATTCACTAACAGGCTCCTCACTGGTTTCTGGAATGATGAGTTTCAGTATTTGAAAAGAGGATTGTCCCTGAAAAGGTACAGAATCTCTTCTGAAGTCAGTTGGCATCCTTTCTGAATCAGAAGATGTGGGGCAAGTTGAGATGGTGTCCATTTGGGGTATTGTTGTTGTTATTATTATTTTATTCATTTCTATCCCACCTTTTCCCCATAACAAGATTCAAAGAGGCTTATAAACTGTTAAAACTAGTATAGATTAAAAACATACAAAAACATCAGTAATGCATCTATACATGTATGTGTTTGCTTATATGTATATGTGTGTATGTGTTGCTTTTAAAACAATTTAACAGTCTGTAGAGTTAAAACCATTTCAAATTCATTAAAAGCCAAAATATTTTCAAAAATCAACAAAACAGTCCACAATTAAAAATCCACCTCAGTTAATTCGCCAAAGTCAAACTAAAGAAAGTTCTCACCTGCCAGTGGAAGGACAGCAAGGAGGGAGCCATCCTATCCTACCTAGGCAGAGAGTTCCAAAATCTGAGAGCAGCCACTGAGCATTTCCTCATTACTTGAGATGTCAGACCTGGCCGTGGTGACACACACCTTAGTTACATCCCTGTTGGGTTACTGTAGCGTGCTCTGTGTGAGGCTGCCTTTGAGGAGTGTTTGGACACTTCAGCCGGTCAAAAGAGCTGCAGCCAGTTTTTAACTGGGGCTGGCTACAAGGATCACACAACTTCCCTGGTTCAGCAACTCCACTGGCTGCCGGTTTGTTTCCGCACACAGTTCAAAGTGCTGGTAATGACCTTTAAAGCCCTACATGAATCTGGTCCAAGTTATCTGAAGGACTGTTTTCTCCCTTACAAACCTGCCCATGTTTTAAGGTCCACTGGAGAAGCCCTCCTCTTGCCCCCCCATCTAGTGAGGACACAAGGGAGGGCCTTCTCAGTGCCCTTCCAGAGACACTAGACTGGCACTCTGCCTACTCTCATTCTGTAAACAGATTAAGACTTTTCTGTTTTGACAGGCCTTTGAGATCTGATTGTTTTGGCAGGTGAGCCTTCTATAATGCGTTGTGTCTGTTACTTTGTTGTGCAGTTGTGGGTTCTGTAGGGTTTTTTATGGTTCATGTTTTTAAATGGGATTATTTTATTTTTTTTGATAGTTTCATTCCTTTTTAACTTGTGAATTTTAACAATATTTTTAAAAATCTGTGTAAGCCGCCTGGGCAAGATTTTTTTTATGTTTCATCATCATCATCATCATCGTCATCATCATCATCATCATCCTGGAAGTCTCTTCTTTCTTTTCTTTTGACAGCCCACTTTCAGTCACTATAAGGTCACTGTGGTTAGGGTTAGGCCTACCTGCCACTGTCAGCATCTGCAACTGTACTTTCAACTCGGTGCCCTCTAGATGGATTGGCCTACAACTCCCACCTTCCCCAACCAGCATGGCGACTGCAGGAACTGTAGTCAAACATATCTGGAAGACATCCCATCGGGGAAGGCTGGTTGACAAAATGGAGCAGCGCAACTCCGCCACACTATTAAGCAGGACTGTCTGGAAGCACAGGCTATTTGCCACCTCCTCTTACTGCTTGCCAGGTCCCTGACCCAGGCTGGCTGCAGACTGATGAGCAGGCTTTCTCAGGTTTTTGGCTTCTGCTGCCCTGAAGATGAATTCTCCACACTACTTCTGCTGTTGCTCTTGTCCAAATAGGTCTGGAGTGAGCAGCAATTGACACCTGAGCTGATTTGGAATGGCCTCTCTCAGACTTTCTGATCCGAACACTTGACTCCTCCCAACCAAAGCGGAAATGAGGATAAAGAAGACCAGTTGGTCCCCAGGGTTCAAGGAGTTACAGTAGTTGATTCCACTCCTGCATCAGTACATCTAACTAGTGAGGTATTAGCCAACAGCAGCAATTTGTGCTTAATTTAGTTGATTCAAGATACAAAGTCATAGTTAACAAGAAACTTTGTGAAGAGTCTGGACTAGTTAAGCTCTGATCCGATCCAGCAAGGTTCTTCTTATTTTCTAACATGCTTGCATCAGCAGAGGATCTAGATTATTTTCAAAATACAGTGTTTTTGTAAGAATCGTATGAATCTGAGTAGTGGTGTGGTGGTAAATGCTGAAGCACAGGGGCTCGTCATGACTGTCCCAATAGCAATGTGCCCAAAGAAAGTCCAAACACAGGTAGTTATGCTGATTCCATCCAAAATCCATTTGCCAGTTTTCATTTCTATCAGGAACTGCTCTTTTGTAAAGCTATGGATCTTAAGCTGTGTATTAGAACAGAGAAGGCTCACAAGAATATACTGCTGCTGGGGAAACCTGTTCCCTACCTCTGTTTTTTCTCCCCCTCCCACTGCCTAGCTACTGTGAGAATTGCAGCTAAGCTCATGCAGAACAATGGAAACCTAAGGAGACATGCCAGGTGACATCAATATCTGTGTTAATGAAAAAAAATTGCCACCTTTTAATTTTGTGAAACTTCTGGCTCCACTACATTATAGTGGGGTGGGGGAGACGATATAGATACTTGGTAAAAAGAAGGGGGGCTCAAAGGAACAGTCTGACCCAGTCAGTCTCAGAATTTTTAAAAGGGTTTGCATGGGGTCACCATGAAAGAGAAAAAAATTCAATAGTCCCGCCCCCCACAAGGACAGTACTGTGCAACAAAAGACTTGCTCCATCACAGTAGAAACCATCATTGTTTTAGGGGTAACAAAAGACCATCAAGTCCTATGTCTGTTCCTATAAATATAATAATGGTGTTTGCACCATTTTTTAAAGGGAGGGCTATACAACAATAATCCTTTGATTGTTCATCTTGACTCCCTCTGATTTCTGCAAAGATATCTCTCCTTAGAAAAGGAAACTCTTTATAAACTATTCCAGGCTTGGAGGTGGGAGAATGTTGGCCCACCGTGTTGCCTGTTGGCCTCAGTGACAATGAGAAATGAGTTTTCAGCCCAGATGACAAGACAGAGGGAAGCACTACACTGGCTGACAGCTGTACAACCCTCCTCACAATGAAGTGGGACTTCTCAGCCCTGAGAAATCCCCTTAGTGAGGCTGGAATATTTCCCCCCATTCTGATAGCTGCCCATTTGTTAGATCCCTTCAGAGCTCTTATTTTGGATCTCAGGCACCAACCACAGTTTCCCAAGGCTGAAGCAGAAATCCTTTGTTTGTCCTACTGCCAAGACCTGGCCCTAGGAGCATTTTTCTCTAGCTCTATGAAAAATGCAGGAAATATCTCCGCAGATTTATTGTACATCATCCCTTTTCTTCCTCTTCCACGCATGCAAAATCCCTCTCTCCTTCTTTGTTCAGATCCTCAGATTAGGTCCTTGCGCCCCCTGTGGATAGAATTAACACATTTGCTTCCAAGTGAAACGGATTCTGTTTCATCATTAATGGTCTCTTGTCATTTTGCTTGGAAAAAAAATTGTGCCATAAAGAGAGGAGAAATCATGTTAGTCTTGTTTCAGAAAAACAACTCAAAGTTCCATGTAATCTTAAAAGCCATCGAATTGATTATGGTACAAGCTTTTGTGAAGTAGAGTTCACTTCATCCTATGCAAGAAGTATTCATTGTTTCTTGCATCTGGTGACACTGACTGTAGTACACAAAAGCTTATGCCATAATCAATGTGTTGGTCTTCAAGGTACCACAAGATTCTTAACTGTTTCGGTGCCTTAAAGGGTTTTTAAAGGAATGCTGTTCTAGTCTATATAGTGCATAATTATAGAGGCTATAAAAATGTACATCATTTATGTAAAATATAACAAAATGCACCTTTAATAGGCTGACCAAAAGGCACAAAATACTTTATGCAAACTCACAAAGCTCATAGGCTTCTTCATTAATCATAGTTGTTAAAAAAGAATTTTTAGAGGGAAAATGTGACGGCAGAGAATCACAGAGCTGCATCTTTCTTGAGATATTAAAGGTGCTATTTAAGATGGTCTTGGAAGAAGGGTTGATGCAAGTAGAAGCCATGTTCCTTCTCAGCCATAAGGTTGCAAGGGATATAAACAGCTGAAGCAAGCCGATACAATTTCCTCCTCTGCTGGCAGAAACAAGGAGACTTCATTTCCGATCTAGGCTATACACGTCCTGGGTGAAACTACAAGCCACAGAATCCAATGAGCCTCACAAGAAGCCTCTATAGTGACACATCTGGAAACAAGTTCAGTTGTTACAAAAGGTTATACACGCCTATGACAGCCAAATTCAAATTGCTTTACATTTGCTGGAGGTGAAAACCTCTGACAGTAAGTCCCATTCCATTTTCTGCCTCTAGTTCAGGATGGCCATGTTGCAGCTGAGTTGGAAATCTTCAGATCATATATATTCATGTGTGAGAGAGTGAGTGAAAGAGAGCGTGGGTGTACTCTGTCTCTCCCTCTCTCTCAGATGGCCTAAATACAAAGGCACCAGATCCTCTCTGATCTTGGAAGCTAAGCAGGGCCAGTCCTGGTTAGTACTTGGATGGGAGACTGCCAACAAACATATGGTGCTATAGGCTATATTTCACAGTAAGGAACTAGCAAAACTACCACTGAGTATTCTTTGCCTATGAAAATGCTATGAAATTCATGGAATTGCCATAAGTCAACAGATGACTTGAAGGTACATATACAGAGAAAGAAAGAGAGCCATGTTGCCCAAGCAGCAAGATAGAACATACAAAATTGCTGTGGGTGCTTGTGTTTCCATGACCAACAAGGAGTGTGGCCTCTATTTCCCTCTGAGACCATCTTAAACACTACCTTTAACATCTTAAGAAAGTTATAGCTGAATCTCTCCATTGTCACATTTAAAATGAATTTAACATCTATGCCTTATAAAATAGCCTGTGAGTTTCAAAATCTGGCATAATGTTTTTTGCACTTGCTGGTTAAGCTAATAATGGTATTGCCATATATATTTTGGATTTTGTTACATTTTGCTGCTTGGCCTGTCCCTGATTGTGTATAAGTGATCTAAATGTACATAACTGAGGCGACCTCTAACGGAGGTCGTTTACACCGTGGAGTGCGCTGGGGCATATATAATTCTTTTAAAAAATCATTTTATTAAAGTTTCACAAATAAAACAAACATTTGTTATTGCTATTTCACTTGAATTATTTCTTGATTCTTCCAAACTGATCTAGATTTCATTTTCAATATCTCTTAACATAGTTATATCATTGCACTGCATTTTTCAACTATTTAACATGTTGGTACATTGCATTGCATTTTCCATATTCCTGCTTCATGATATCTACCGTAATCATCACAATGAATTTTTCCACATATTACCATGAATTATAGACTTCTATCAGATGTCACCCTGCAATCACCTACAATTTGCCATTCTTTCTGAATTTCATCATCTGATTTCCCATTCAGTCTTTGAGAGACTATGTCAGCGTTTTTATTTTCAATCAAGGTACCCCACCATTGTTCTATTGTAGGTATTTGCTGTGTTTTCCATACATTAGCATATTCAATACGTGCTGTTGTTATCATATACAATAGTAATCTCCAATGTTTCTTTATATTCATACCGTCTACTAAATCTATCATATTTAACAAATACAATTCAGGAATCATAGGCAATTGTAGCTTCAATATTTCACAAATCCTGTTATGTATCTCAATCCAATATTTCTTAACCTTTGGACATGTCCACCACATGTGATATGTTGTACCCACCTCTTTTAAGCATTTCCAACAAAGCCCAGTACCTGTATTGTAAATCTTTTGTAATTTATCTGGTATCAAATACCATCTATAAAACATCTTATAATAATTCTCTTTTAGATTCTGGGCAACTGTAAATTTATTTGTCTTTTTCCAACTCTGTTCCCAAGAATCCAGTTGATTTGTATGACCGATATTCTGTGCTCAAGAAATCATTACTGCTTTAACTGTTTCCTCATGCTTCTCCTGGTGCAATATTTCCTGAGTAATTTGGGCTAGTATATAATTTTTAAGTTCCACACCCCAAACCTCTCTGAAGCAACCAGAAGTGGTGGCACCGCATGTTTTTTTAAAAACCTCTTTTAAAGAGGTTTTTAAAAAGCATGGAGCGTGCAGCCCCGTGCAGCCCTGTCGCAGCACCCCGCTGTAGATTTGCAGGTGCGCGCAAGTGTGTGCCTGCAGATCTGCCGGGGGTGGGCTTCCGGCTGGCGAGCTTCTCCGGTTGGTGGAGAGCCTCCACCAGCCGTAAGCCACCATTTTGGACACCGCAGGACGCCGCAGACGCCACAGGAGTGTGGAGCACCGAACTCGTGCTGCTCCGCGTAGCGATGGACTTAGCCGGCTGCTGGTAAGCTCCATTTCTGCACGTTTTCCCCTGTTTCTCCCTCCACGTGTGAAAAGGGCCTGAGAACCAATTTTGTACCAAACCATCTGAGGAGATGAAATACTAATTTTGAAAGCAATTGAGAAACTGAATAAATGTACAAGTACATAAAACCCTTTTTCACAGCGGTTCACCAGGTAATAGGGCTGCAATCCTGGCTGTGAAGAGAAGGGTTCCTTCCCTCAGCAGGTTTATAATCTAGTGGAAGACTTCCACTGAAAGAATGGAGGAAGAGGTGATTTTAATTGCTCCCATCCTTTCCCTGTAATCCATAGT
This sequence comes from Ctenosaura bakeri, assembly GCA_948474755.1. Taxonomy (NCBI): domain Eukaryota; kingdom Metazoa; phylum Chordata; class Lepidosauria; order Squamata; family Iguanidae; genus Ctenosaura; species Ctenosaura bakeri. The sequence continues at coordinate 55,956 of CAOLHI010000450.1, read as the reverse complement.
TCTTGCCCTCATGCCAAATCGGCTCCAGAGGCAGAATAGAGCATGATGTGCCACTGAAGAAGGCAAAGGGGTGGTGGTGATAAAGATTACCTCATGCCCCTCCTCTTTCATCCAGGTGGAACATTCTGAATGAAACCCTACCCACACAATGCGCCCAAGGGTGAAAAAGAATCTGGGCCAAAGCCACCGTTTCTCTGGAAATCCTGTCTTCTGGGGGTGCTGAGAATCCTCACCTAGAGAATCCTTCCCAGTTTCATGGTTTCCCTAGAATTTCCAGGAGTCTTCGGGAAGGAATGATGACTTGTTGCAGCAGAGGAAAAGTGCCTTTGCATTTGCCAGTCAGACCTTTTAATGATGATGTCAGTGGCCCACTATAGCTTGTATCTTGATTACCCATACACCAATAGAACATTCACAGGTTCAAAAAAGAATCTTGAAAAGTCAGATTTTGATCATTCAAACTGGCACTCATGTTTGTGTATTAGTAACCATAAGAATAAGTTTGCTGAGCTCTACAAATATTTAATCTGCCTAGGAGGAAGGAAGTGTTAGAAAACTGTTCTAAACCAACTCAAAATCCCAAACAAAGGAGTGGAGTTACAGAATAAGTCTACCACTCATGCAAAACTAATATTTATGGGAGCACACCAAGTCTACTTACCCCATTGTGCCAGTTGGATCATGGGGGTTGGTTCTTAGATGTGTTCCTAAAGCAATAGAAGGACATTGAACAGAAGAGCTTGGCAACTAAGCCTGTCTTGTTCTGGCCTTTGCTCCCACCCAGGAAAGGCCAGATGGTCAGCAAGATGCATTTGCCCTTCTCTAAGGGGCTGAGACATAGAACACCTCCTCTTCCAACTTTGCCTCCTGTATTCATTGAACTGTATGCACTCCAGCTTGCTGTTTTAAGAATGCTACAACTAAGTTTGCTTGCCCTGTCCCATTTCATTTGGTAATGTATTTTCTAGGTTGTAAATCTGAGGAAGAAGTTGGAAAAGTTACTCTTTTGGACTACAGTCCCCAGAATTTCCTAGCTAATTTCACCACTGCTTCTGATGGCTGAGTAATTCTAGGAGCTGTAGGTTTATTTAAATGATGATGATGATGATGATGATGATGATGATGATGATGATGATGATGATAATGTTAACATTTCCAAGATCTGGCTTCAGGGCTTGTCTTATTTTTAATCGTTGTAAACTGGGATCCCCTCCCCCTTTTTTTAAACCAAAGAGTAAAATACAAATATTTTGACTAAAATAAATATATGTTAGAAGCTTACTAAAGTAGAGTCGTTACTTGATTTTAAGCAGAGAAAACAACCAGTCAGACTTGTGTGTAGGATGCGTGGCATTTTCAGGCACCTAACCTTTCAAGATCTAAGCATCAAAGTCTCTGGGAGTGATGTTGCCAGATTTACCTCCTTCCACACTGCCAGGGTTGTGGGGGAGAAGCCTAAGCCAAGGAAGGAAGGATAAACCCCCAGTAATGGTGAACACATCAGAAGAACTCATCAGGCAAGATCAACACTTTCAAATAATCCCATCCTGAGCAGACCTAAAGACAAGCCACAAAGGGAATGCTGATAAAGGAGCTGTCCGCAAAATGCCACTAGCACTCTGTTGGCATTTTCTGGCCTGTTATTTTTCCTGTGCCAAGTATGCAGGCTGTTAAAAGCAGATTGCTAGAAGGGACATCCTAGGTCCTGACTTGAAGGTAATGAGAGGATCCATTGACAATATCCCAGCCTTTTAACTGAGAGAATCTCTTTCTTGAGCTGATCGACAATGACAGGGCTTTGGATGGATAGATCTATCTGGTGCCAGTCCCCCTACCTGGCAAGTGTCCCCTGGTTCTCAAGAGGAGGTACAAACAGAAATTGAAGAGCTGAGTTAGTCCTTTTCAGCCCATTTACTGTGACACGAAATGGACAAGGGAAGCCATTTGTTGCTGAACTGATCCAAGGCAGGAGGAGATAACACAATATGCAATGTTTCCTCAAAGGCAAGATATAAATCCACAAATGAAAACATAAATATAAAGTGATATTTTGTACTGGACCGACTTCATTTCCGCTGGCATAAGGCAGGCATGGCCTACATGTGAGCCAGGTGCAGCTGCAAAGGCCATTTTCATAAGCCCTACTACCCTCATTTGCTGCTACCAACATCACTAGTGGCAGTCCTGCTGCCACATCCACAAGAAGACAAAGCTTCCCCCACAGCAAAACCTCCACAACTGCTGACAAAACTTTCTCTTTTACCACCTTCCTGCCTTTTACCTTCTTCCAAGGTTTGAGTTCCACTTCCTCCTTCCTTCTACTCCCAGGGAGCTGCCAATACTGGTGCTGAAATTCAGGAGGAACTGTGGGGACAGAGTCAGAAATGGTGAGAAAATCTATTATGGTGCAGCTCCTGGGCTCTGATTTGGATCCTCAACCCTGGAAAAGGTGCCAACCTCTGTTGAAAAGTTATGAAAAGTTTTGCACTACAAAGGATTCTTTCTGGAAGAGCACAATAAGGGCCTCTGTCTGTAATGCAAAAATTTTCACATTCTCTGTGCAAGATCTTGTCGTCACTTTTCTGCACATGTCATGGAGGGTGCAGGTTGGTTTCAAAAACCTGATGCCTAGCTTCATTGGGGGGCAATTTCTAATTTTTATACAATGCTGAATGTAATTTAGTTAACCCAAAAAGGAAGAATGACAGTGTAAGAGGCAGGCAGATGGCGTAATGGAGGTGTAGTCTTGGAAGAGAAAAGTTTAGTAGTTTCTTGGCATTGCCATGAACAGTTTCCACCCTTTTCCTATGTCCCAGTAAAGTATTCATTGGATGTGGTTCTTTGCTACAATGGGTGAGGCAGGTAGTCTGGCACGCCTAGCTACATTAATCTGAAAATAAGCCTTGCTTATTTCTGTAGGACCTATGTGTAAAGAAGTATGCTTAATCAGCTAAGCGGCTGGATCACAACTGAACAGGACAAGAAATATGGCAACGCTGACGTCAAAAACAGCAGCTGCTCTGGATTGAGTCACTCACCTTTCCCTCTGTAAATATACAGTGTGACTCACCCCACATCCCATCCCTACTGTCACTTCCTAACATTGCCCCATGGTAGGAGAGGGAGAACCTCAAAGGGAACAGTGATTTTCAGCAGCGTCCCCACTTTTCTTCTGAAATTCTCAAGATCACAATTTTCAGTTGATTTGCTGGGTAACAACTATTCTGTCAACTCAAAGCTAAAGTGTACACTAGGCATGAATGGCAGCTGAGGTTAACACTGAGGGAGAGTTTAATTCTTCTTCACCCTGCTATGATCCACAGAGAAAAGTTCCTGAAAGCACAATCCTACCCTGGTCTACTCAGACATGACTCCCATTGAGTAGAATGAGTCTTCCTCTCAGGTAAAGGTGCATACAGGATTTCAGCATAAAGCTGCTATTTGTACTTGGCACCAATGAAACATTTTGTTAAAATACAAGAACAGTTTTGGAGAGGCAACTGTTGTCAGGATTGTGACAGGGAAAGGAAGAGTTTGGCTTTACTACTTTGCCCCTAATCCTACAAGTCTAGATGTGGCTCAGTGTGGATTTTGGGTAAAATCCTGTTGATAATTTCCAACCAGAGGAGATTCACTGAACCAATAGGATTTACATAAGTGTTAATTCACCATTTAACAGTTCTTTCAATGGATCTACTCTCATTGGGATTACCAAAAGGATTTAGGTCCTCAGTGTTAAATGAAATGTGACTCTGTCATGTCTGGCCCAGAGACAATTCCAGAAGGAGATGTTCATCAAAATGAGACAATGCTATGAACAGGAAAGCATTTTTCAGCCCAAAACTCTGTCCATCCTCCTAAAGCCCTGTGGCATTTTCACATGGCCAACTGTCCCACCTCCAATACACACCAAAGTACCAAGTTCTGATGAAGCAACCCAATGCCAAAGAGAGGAGGAAACATATAAGTGTACAGCTATCCACATGGAGCTTGCCTGCCTACGCACCTACCCAGTCATTTCCAAAGGGCAAGCCCAGCCTGCCTTGTTACTAGTATCTTGGATTCCAATTATTTAATGTTTTACTTGTGTTTTTGTATGCATTCAAGACAACTGTAACTTGGGGAGAAAACCTCATAGAGTTTTCTTGGGAAGAGGAGTTTTGCCATTGCCTTTCTCTGAGGCCAACAGAGTGTGACTCGCCCCTGGTCACCCTATGGCTGAGAGGGGGAGCCAAACCCTGGTCTCCCAGAATCGTCTTCTGAACTCACATCCCTATACAACTCTGACTCTTGCTTCAGTTACATTATGAGATTTAGACATTTTTATTTGTGTGTTTTCTAAATCAAAAGAATACACACGTATGCCACTCATCTCTTGGCCTGTGCCCCTAACCTTGAATGATGGCCATTTGACATAATGCAACTACCTGGACCAGCTGGCTGTTTGCTCTGATGAAGAGCAGAGGGGTCTGGCCCCAAGATATCTTCCTGCTTGAGGCAAGACAACAAGTGGCACGTCCCAGCAAAACCCATGTGCATCATACCCAAAGCCAACCAAGTTATTTGGCAAAAAATCCCCTAAGCAATAATAACAATTAAATAACTAATCCTTTGCTGGACTTCTGTAACATTCCAAATCTGTTACCTGATGTAATAATAATAATAATAATAATAATAATAATAATAATAATTATTATTATTATTATTATTATTATTATTATTATTATTATTATTTGTATCCTGCCTCTCCACATGGATCGAGTCGGCGAACAGCATGAAATACATTATACATTAAAATACATTAAAAGACATTAAAAACATACCCAGTCCTCCCCACCCACCTAAACCAACCCCTTAAAACACACAGCAATTAACAGTCCATCAATTACTATTAGCAAAGCAGCAAGACAGTTGGTGGGAGACTAGTGGAAGTACTAGTCTGGGAAGGCCTGTAGGAAGAGATCGGTCTTGACTGCTCTTTGAAAGCAGTCAAGACTGGTAATATGCCGGGTCTCCTCCGGCAGGCCATTCCATATCTTGGGAGCGATAGAAGAGAAGGTCCTCTGGGTAACCGCAGCCAACCTAGTTCTGACTGGCTGCAGTAAGTTCTTCCCAGAGGACCTTAGTGTGTGGGGCGGATTATATGGGAGAAGGCGATCCCGCAGGTAGGCTGGCCCCAAGCCATGAAGGGCTTTAAAGGTAAGAACCAACACCTTGTACTGTAGCCACACTCTGCCTGATGGTAGGGCTGGCTTTGCTATGGCAAATGCTTTGATGGTGAAGGTAGCCTACTTACTGCTTGAATTTGAATTCAACCCCAGGGTGTATCTGCCACCCAGCCCTGGAGGTGTTTTCTATCCTAACTGGAAACGAAATGGAAGAAGACCCAGCCAGCCTCTTCTGCTGCTGCTGTTCAAACACCAGGGCTCCTGGTCACACAATCGCCCAGCTCCCCCTAGCTGCGGCCGAGGACACTCCGCTATCTGCCGAGGCCTAGCTTCAGGTATGTCTCTAATTCCCCAGAGTGACAGGAATGCCCTTTGTGGAAGGCAAGATTACAGCAAGCACACGGCTGCACAGCCTCGGCCCAGGTGACAGGAGACGCGAGCCCCGCGCTCCGTTGAAAAACAAGACAGAGGGGAGAGAGAGAGAAAAGTGACAGCCCTGGAAGAAGTCCAGAGGAAGAAGGGGGAGGAAGAGGCTTCGGCACAAAGGGGCAGCCTGTCTTCACACCTGCCTGGACATACAGGGTGCACGGAGGCCTAAAGGCGTATGGTTGTGGGGAGGCGGGGGGACACACTGACAGATAGAAGCAGGGGGAAATAATTCTCACTGAAAGAAGCATGTCATTGGGAGATAGCTCAGTGAGACACTTCAAATAAAGGGAAGCAGCCGTGGTGACAGGATACATTCTTTGCCTCAAATGTGCTGGAGGGCTGTGAGTGCCAGAGACATTGTGGAGTGGCGGGGGGGGGCTAAGAAAGAGAAAAGGCTATTTGAGTCGCATCAAAGGCAACCACCACTGACACACAGTTGAAAGCCCTTGTGCAACGATAGCCAACCTGAAAGCCGGTTCAGCACGGGATGCTTTGTTCTTTGATTGGTCTAGTCACTTTGCTTGCTTCTTTCCAGTGTTGGGATAGCACAAGGAGCTTGGGAGCTAAGTGTGCCTCCTTCCATTAGGATGGGGTCAGAACTTCAGGTGATGTAAAGGGGGCACCAGGCGAGATGTAGAAGGACCTAATATGGGCCATGCCAAAATCTTATGGTGTTAATTGTGTGTGAACTTTAACGTGGACCAGAAACAGATGGGAGGAGGAATCCAAACAACAGCTCAATAAAGTTATGCTTTTAGATTATAATCCACAGAATTCTGGAAGTTATTTTTTTTTTTTCAGGATCTGTATCCCTTGTTTTTCTGCCTTAAATTGAATTTTCATCCCCCTCCTTCTTCCAGGAAACTTACTTGTGCTTTCAGAGCCCCACCAGAAGTGGGGGGGAGGGGGAAGGTTTTATAAAGTGATTTGGGAAGAGAGAGGCACAGAAAAGGAAAGAATTCAACCTTCTTTCCCACTACTCATGATATGCTGAATTCCACAACACCAATAGCACTCTGTAGATGAGACTCAACAGCAGCCCACTCCTGTTATCCCAATCATCTACCATTGTGTTGTCTTGGAATACTGTGTGCAGTTCTAATTATTGCACATTGAAATGGATATTGTACAGCTGGAAACTGGAAAAGGACAGATAAAGGCAACTTAAAATATCAAGGGGCTTGATCAAGTGACCCCATATGTGCATTAGCTATAATGTCTGGGAGTCTTTAGCTAAGAGAAAATGGAAATCAGGGTATATATGACAGAGTTGAGTGAACGTGCCATGCATGGAGAAAGTTGACAGAGAACATTTTTTTCACAGAGCATGTGGAATTTGCTATAATAAATATAGTGATGACCACCAGCATGGACAGTTTTTAAAGGATATTAATTCATGGAGGATAAGGTTTCTCAATGGCTATTAGTCATGATGACTGGGTATGCTGGAGAGCAGAAGTTGTTGCACCCATGTCCTCGTGGGCCCATAGATATCTAGGTGGTCATTGTGGGAACAGAACACTGGACTAAGTAAACTTTGGCTCCATCAGCAGAGTTCTTTGTTCATTTTTCATGTTCATAATCTTATGCACCCCAGCTTAGGTTTGAGTTCTATTGAGTTTAGTAGGACTTATACCCAAGAGTGTAGCTCTGGTTTAAGGAGTCTGAATGTCACTGGCTATTTGTCACTAACAGAGGACTGTAGGTTTCATACCATCACAATAGCCCTTATAGTGTGGTATATGAAAATCTCCAAGCTGTCAAAGGAAGACATATTGATTGGCACTCACAGTCTAGTCTGAGTGAAACTATAGACCCATAGACACACCCCTTGCCTTCTCAAGGTTTTTCTCTTTTTAATGGGAGGTGGAGCCATTGATCTGAGGCAGTTGAACCTTGCTGCCATTGCAACATATCCCTGGAGATTCCCCTTTCCATCTCACTGTATGGCAGTGAGTACAAAAAGCTGACACTGAACCAATTGTGATTGATGAATCAGTAATCAAAGACTCCCCTAGTTAGACAAGGTTTGTCTGTATCTCATTGTAAGCTATTTCATTTCTTTTCACTTTTAAATTCATTGTAAGTAGACCCCAGTTTTCTGTCCAAAAAAGGCACTCGGGACTATGAACAACATTGTTACATGATATACTGCCAAATATGAATCAATGATAAATGCCGTCTCAAGGAATCATGGTTAACAGATGTTTGAGATCTGGACTAAATGTTCTCATAACTTCATCTCCAAGAACTTCCTGGGAATAGGAAAGTGGCTTGAAACCACAAGGAATTTTCCAGGGTTTTTTTGATAATGAGGGTGAGGAATTGGTTTTTGATTCTAGAACAGATACAGGCTTCCCTGGCTAGAGCTCTGTCAGAAAATGGAATTGGTTGGAGAGTGGAACCCATGTACTGTACTCTAGGGAGTATGAAGGATTTATGGAGGCTCACTTGATACCAATTGCGCACACACTGATTGCAAAGTCTCTCAACCAGCTTGTCAACCTTTTTTCTCCTCTCAACTCACTGTGCAAGTAGCATGTGTGTGCAAGTGGTTTCAAGTGAGGCTCCATAGGGAAGAAGAACTGATGAAAGAGCAGAACCCCCATCAAATTAATGGAAATTGTCCTTAATTTGGAATTGTCAAAAGAATGAATTGCCAGATAACAGGACATCAAAAAGAGCAGGCTTCCTGTATTCTTTTATTTCAATCTTATATTTGTCTCTACAATTCAAACATTTGATTAAAAAGACCTTTGAAATGTTGGCAGGATGTTCCCAATAAGCTATGTTTTGGGGCTGTAAATTGCAGTTGCTGTTTTAGTGACATATTTGAGACCAAACAGCTCCCGTCTGACATGCAGCCATGCCTCTTGAAGAAGCTGGTTGTAATCCACAAAAAACAGAGCTATAATAAATCTGTTTGTCTTAAAGATGCACATAACTCCTTACTACAACTAATATGGCAGCCTTTTTGAAGATTCCTTAATGGAGAATCACTTTAATTACTGTGACGTTAAGAACATCTTTTCTGGAGATTCTCAGTGACCATGTTATTTCTATCAGATGGAAAAGCTTTCCCTCAACCAGTTTGTAAATCCTTTACCCTGACTGCGGCAATGTCAAAATAATTTAGGCAATTGCACCCCCAAGAGGTATAATATGGTATCTGCACCAGCAAAATAAAGAACATCCTAATAATGTCCTTTTGAAACAGAATTATTTCCATTTCAACTTTGGTAAACTACCCAGATCTAGTTTATTTGCTTATGAATTCCCTGTTTTTTTTTCTTCCTTGCTTCCTTCCTTCCTTCCTTCCTTCCTTCCTTCCTTCTGATTCTTGATTGCAAACTTTTAAAGAAATTGGCAGGCCCTTCTTGGCTTCCTCAAAACACTCCATCTTGCATTTTTCTTGACTGCTGCTATGAACATTAATTTACTTATAAGAACCAATAATAAAAGAGACCTCCATTCTTGAAAAACTGCCCTTTTGAGCAATTACAATAGAACATGGTGAGAAACCTTCACACCTTCTCAAAGTTTCAAACTTTTTGGATTTGTCTTCCCAGAATTCCCAGCCACATGGCCAAGGGTAAAATATCTGGAAGATTAACATTTTCTCAACCCTGCAATGATCCTTTAGCATGTTCATGTGGTGAGCAGTGCATGCTTTGTGACATTAAGAACAAGGAGCTGTTGTGTTTCCAGCTGCATAATAATAGTAAGTATGTCTTTTTAATTGTTGTTAAGTCACTGTGAGTCCCAACCTGGAAAAAAGTGGGGTATAAATAAAGATGATGATGATGATGATGATGATGATGATGATGATGATGATTCTGTCTAATCAGTATGTTCCCATGGATACAGCAATGAATCATTCATTTTTTTTAAAAAAAATAGCACTGGGCACACACTTGAGGTTCTGACTAGTTTAACGGAAGAACCTTGATAATGTGCTAATATTAGGATTAATTTTCACAGCAATTCTCCACTCTGCCAGATGTCACTCTACTTATATTGAGAACATTTCTGAAGGCATTGCTCAAATGTCTGGACAGAGGAAAGCCAGCCTACTGATCTTTTGTATTATCACAATGCTGTTGTTAAAAGGCTACGGTCTAAATCCAATTGCTAGTCCAAGATAGAGTAGATCCATTGAACTGGTAGCATTTATAAAAGTGCTGGTTTATTGTTCAGGAATTGATTCAGTGGGTGTGCTTTAGCTGGAACTGAGATTGGATTTAGATCATTTAGATCAAGTCCAGGGCGGGGGGAATGGGATGCACCTTGTGTGTTTCATTATTCCTCTCTGACACCCTGGGATATGATCCTTGCTTAAGGGTTTTCAAGGTACGGCTTCCTTTGGCCTACAGTGAAGAAGGAACACATTCTGGAATAAGCAGAATGGGGGAATCTAGCCTCAGAAGTCACAAGAATACCCCGTAGTGCTTTTTCTAAGACACAAAAGTTCCCTGTTTCAGAAGTGCTCCCATCAGAGCCTCCATATCTGGTCCACCTGTTTTTAATTTTCCAAAGATAAAAATAAAAGGATTTCCGTTGTTACCTTGCTTTCTCCTCTGGAAGTGCCAAAGGGAGTGATACTTTGGTATGGCTCCATCCATTTTTTTTTTCTTGACTGTGCAGCTCCTCTCCTCAACAGCTTTGCTGTTAGGTCACATAGATCTAGGTCAGACTTCCATGAATGCATCACCTGCATGAAGATGTGGGCATTGCCAGGCTAATTGCTAGACACTGCCAAAAGGCATTGCAGATGGGTGGCATCCTTTCAGTGTTATTGTTCCATTTCAGGACAATGATGACAATCAAACCTAATGTTGGTCAGTCTTAGAAAAATAGTATGTTCCTCTTAACACAGAGGCAATTCAGCACAATTGATCAATGCTATAATTCTTTTTCTCCATTAAAGTTTTGTACAGTGCAAACATCTAGAACCACACTGTTCCATAACTTTCAGTTCAGCAAACTTAGAAATATAGGCTGAGATGCCAGATCAGCTACAAGGAGCTTTCTGCACTACATTGTTATGGTGCTATTATTCCACTTTCAACATCCTATGGAATTCTGGGGTTTGTAGTTTACTGGGGCCAAAGAGCTCTCTGGCTGAGAATTCTAAAGGCCTCTCCCTAAACTGCAAACTCCAGGATTCCATAGGATGTTGAAAGTGGAATGATAGCACTATAACAGCGTAGTGCAGAAAGGCCCATAGTTAAGTATACATAACTAAGTAGCATCTCCAAGGCCCTTTTCGCACGGACCTTTGCTCGCGCGACAGCCCCGTGAGCCTCGCGGGAGTGGGAGCATCGCTCCGCACGAAGCACTCCCACTTCCGCCCGGCTCACGGGGCTGAAGCGGCGCGAGCGCAGGTTTTTTGATTTTCGCGTCCAAGCGAAAATCACCCCGCGCTCGCGCAACGCTCCCGGCGCCCACCCGCACTTACCTTTCGTGCGGAGCCTCCGGGAGCCGGCCGGGTCGCGCTTCCTTCCCTCCGCCCCTGCGGAAGGAAGGAGCAGGGTGGGGAGCTAGCGCGACGGACGTGACGCCCGCTTCGCGCATGCGCGCGGGGGGGTCACGACGCCGCCCGCTTCGCGCACGCGCGGGGGGATCCAGTGCACGCGGGGGGAGGAATCCGGCGCGAGGTCTCCCGCTTCGCACGGGGGGAGGGCGGCTTGCGTGGCAAGCCTCCTTCAGTGCCGCTTCCCCGCTCGTTCCTTCGCCTGCAGAAGGAAGGAGGGGGAAGCAGCAGCCTCCCGGAGGAGCCTTCTTGCGCTTGCCGGCCTCCCCCGCTTGCGCTAGAAGCCTCAGTGCGAAAAGGGCCCTAGTTTCATCCTACCAGTCCTGATTTATTGGGCAGCAGCCACTGCAAGCACTGGGGGTCTATTCTCTTATCAAATGTGGGGCAGCAGACTGACATTTTCACTCCTCTCTCACCAACAATCTCTAGTTTGGCAGTCAAAGGCAGGATCCTGATTGTAATTCCTCCTCACACCAGAGATTGAGCATCTGAGGGAGTGGAAACATCAATCTCTTGCTTTCTGATTGACAGGGAACAGGCCTCCATTGCTCACTTTGGCTGGTGCCTGGTAAATCAGGGTTGGATGACTTTCATAATAGCTACATATTCCCTGCACTACTGAATACATATTGGATTGTGAATATGAATCAGTTACAAATGTGTAAGCCTGGGTTACATATTTGTAACTGTGATTGTGAATTCCAGCCATAAAAAACTGTCCTATACTAAGGCCAGTTGCTTCCATAAGCAGTTTTTCATAATTTTATAGAGGAACTGAACAGGTGTTCCTTCCCCTTGTAACTTTCTTGTGTTTCCTTCCCATTTATAGTCTGTTTTTCTTTTCTTTTTTCTTTGCACAAAGCATCCCTTAGGGATGAAAAATAAAAATAGATGTACAATAGATTGACAGTGGCTTTTCAGGATTTCAGGAAGGAGTAAAGTCGAAGGCTTTCACGGCTGGAATCCATAGGTTATAGTGGGTTTTCTGGGCTTTGAGGCCATGTTCTATTAGTATTTTCTCCTGATGTTTCACCTGCATCTGTGGCTGGCATCTTCAGAGGATCTTCAGATGCAGGTGAAACGTCAGGAGAAAATACTGATAGAACATGGCCTCAAAGCCCAGAAAACCCACAACAACCTCAGGAAGGAGTATTTGACATCCTTTTAAGTGCTGGGATACCAAGGATTAAACCTGAGACCTTTTGCATGCAGTGTCTGGGTATTGCCATGAGCTACAGTCCTTACTTAAGCTGAGCTCTATCAAATAAAGGAAGAAACAAATTTTAGAGTGAGAAATCTCTTTCCAAATTAAGATGACCAGGCCACAATCACTCAAAACTAGGGGCAACTTTTGAAGAGATCAAGCTTACAGCAGTTGTGGAAGAGGGCTAATTTGTAAAAACAAAGAAAGATGTAGTTCAGGTATGTGTGTGCCTGTATGTGCTTTCAAGTTTCCTGTCAGCTTATGGGGTCTGCATGAATTTCATAGGGGCTTCTTAGGCAAGGAATATTCAGTGATGGTTTTGCCAGTTCCTTCTTCTGAAATTAAAGCCCACAGCACCTGGTATTCATTGGCTGTCTCCCATCCAAATACTAACCAGAGCTGACACTGCTTAGTTTCCAAGATCAGAGCCATCTGGTGCCTGTAGGATATTTAGACCCTGTAATTCAGGTACTAGAAATCAAATGTAAAACTTGTGGTCCATAAAGTCATTTTTGGAGTATCAACTGAAGTCCTCATATGAGGACTAGAAGTTATATTTTTAAAACAAATGAATTATAGTTAGTTCCATGATTAATTTTTTTTATTATTGTTACAGTTTAAACTAACTGCTATCCTTCAAAAGCTTGCATAATGTATTTCATGCTTTTTTGTTGCCCTAATAACTATAAAAAGAGGAATGTTATCTTTCATCAGGCCACGAATGTAATATAAGCAAGTAATTATTGTATTTATTAAAATTATTGGGCAATATTCTGTATCAGCTGCTTAGTTAAATGTACTTAATGATCTGAACTAAACTAAATAACCTCTCATGGTCCAGTCCCCCCAGAGCTAATGGAGACATCATACTCCTATGTTCAATGGCAGAGTAGAATTCCTTCTTGCCATGTAGCTGATGTCCTGGAAAATAGATTTAGGAGAAAGCTATGATTGTGGTGAAAGTAGCACAATCATGACTAAGGCCATTTCTGCCCTACACTGTTATAGTGCCATTATTCCACTTTCAACCTCCTATGGAATCCTGGGATTTGTACTTTAGGGAGGGGCATTTAGAATTCTCAACCAGGGAGCTCTTTGGCCTCAGTATATTACAAATCCCAAATTCCACAGGATGTTGAATGTGGAATAATAGCACTATAACAGTGTAGGACAGAAAGGCCCTAAGTAAAGAGTGTGAATATGAAACAGTTATGGATGCGCTAATCTAGGTAACTGTTCTGTATTCACAGTTGCTGCTTAGTAACAATTGCTTTCCACCCCAACCAACATTACCACTCTGTAGCTGCATGAAGAGAAGCAGGTCCATTCTGCTGGTGATCAGAGCATGGAAGGATGATGTTTCTGTCAGGTTAGGTGGATGGGTAAGTGGAAATTTCAGGTTAGCAGATGTTATTTTGGCCATTTCTGCACTAGACTGTTTAGTGCTATTATCATTCCACTTTCAATAGCCTATAGAATCCTGGGATTAGGGAGGGGCCCTCAAAGGCATGATACATGTTATAGTATGTGAACACTGGCTTCTCTGCTTCAAGTTTCCTCATGGTGTTAATACTGCGTTTGTGGAGCGTTTGTGGAGAAGTAATGTGCAAGAAGGGAGATGTCTTAAATTTAACCCTTTCCCTGCTTCCTGCTCCTCCCTCATGTCCCTTCCTAGCAGGGTCTTTTTCCATGCACCCATTTTCTGCACTAATCAAAATCTGAGAGGAAAAATCAAAAATAAGGCAATAGGGATGGTCTGATTCCCAAAGAAACCCAGAAAATACACTCATCCCTCCGCATTTGTGAGGGTTAGAGACACAGAACCCATACAAAAGTGGAAAAATTTACGGACATCTCTAAGCTCCCCAAGCCATATTTAACACACACACAAAAATGACCTGCAGATTCCTCCCACAGCAGATTCAAATGAACACAACATGATACATTTGATTTCACAGTGGGGAGCATGTCAGCCACCCAATTCTGTCTTCAAGGTGGTCCTGCACAAGGCAGAAGCGGGCAGCTGATGGGGTTTGCTGCTGCTGCCCCATTGCTGCCATATGCCATTTTTAATAGGGGCTTAAGAGCCTCACCTCATGTTTGCAGTCCTGCGAGACTTGCAGAGAGAGTGTAAACTTGGATTGAGACTTATAAGTCCCCATTAAAAATGACACTGAGCAGAAGCAGAGGCAGTGGCAAATATCAGTGAATAATCAAATTTGCTAAGATGGAGGGATGTGCCACAGGTGAAACTATAAGCTAGAATGTATCAATGTTGTCTTCTGACTAAGAAGAAGCCTCAATGATCACCTTTCCTTTCACTGAGATAAGGAAAATAGACCTGGGAGAAGTTACTTTCTTGGATTATGCCTCCTAGAATCCACGATGGGTAGGGGTTCTGGGATCTGTAGCCAAGAAAGGAGCGTTTCTGAGCTCCAGCAGAAGGCACATGTACTCCAGGCTTTGCCCAGGAAGGAACCTAGTAAAAAGGCTATCAAGAAGGAATGATGGTGATTTATGAAAGAAAGCTACCACCTTACAGTATTTAGACTTTCTGCAGTGCGTAGGGAGATAGGGGCTCCCCAGGAGATTCCTGGCCATAACAACTAGAGGATGACAACTCTCCATCTGCCCCCCAGGGAGATGCTCTGATAAGCTGAAAGAGACAGACAAGAGACAGTATCAAAGCAAGGGTTTCCCCTTCTGTGCTTTGGGGATCTTGTGGTTTTGAATTTCAAAATGCTAGAAAGAGGAGTACTTGCCAGGATTAGGCAGGTGGAATACACACACACACACACACACAATCTTCCCTTATGTCTTCCTTGATCTGACACAAACAAAAATATCTCAAAAGAGGAGAGTCTGCAAGGGTAACAGAGAGGGTGTGTTCCTGGGAAGAAGGCAACTTTCTTCCACTACTTCTCCACACTCCCCTCTCACAGCACCATTCATTGCTAAGATCAGCAAGGCATTGTTCTCAAGCACTGCTTTGCTCCCGACAGATCTCCCATAATTCATTTCCAAAACTACAGTTGCCTCCACAAGAAGGGAATCCTATTGCAGCCTTAGGTTTAGGAGCAAAACATGCACAGCAGGCACCAACATCATGGGACCCAAAGTAGGGAAGAGTTTGCTGTCTACGAAGATGCCCTGCTATTAAAAAGAGAGCAATTGTGCAAACATGGCCACTTCTTGCTCAACCAGCCAGATCTGCATCTCATTGAAGAAGAGGAAGAATATAGTCTTGTGGTTATGGCAGTGAATTGGGGCCCTGAGAAATCTGAGTTTAGTTCCTGGCTGCTGGTGAGATCATAATAATGTGATACTATGCACATTCACCTGGATTCAAGTTCCATGGTGATCAGTGGAGCTTCTTGTTGTTATGTGCCTTCAAGTCAACTCTGACTTATGGCAAACTTATTCTGGGTTTGCCACTGCTTTCCTCTAACATTGAGAGAGTGTCCCAGGTCACCCAACATGTTCCCATGGCTGAGCAGAGATTCAAACACAGAGTCCTAGTCTAGCATTCAAACCACTACACTACACTGGCTCATAGTAGGGCTTACTGTCAGGCAGATAGGTTTGTGCTAAAGCCTATGGCTGTAAGTTCAACCAGACTGCATGTAATTCAGTCACCTGGTATAACCAGAACAGCAGCAGCATACACATCATGTGTGGGACGGATGGAGAACAGTTAGCCATCCAGACATCTTAGACCACAGTGACTGCAATCATCAACCATTGCATGGAGGGTTTAGCAGTTGAAATCTCAAACACCCAGAGGGCTCCCCATCCCCCAAATGTGCAACCTTGAGGGGGGAATTTAACTTACCTCATGGAAAGCACTGGTGCACAACTCATTAAAGAACTGTGCTCTAAGCATGAAGCCTAATACTAATTTTCATGAGCCTGAATTATAACTGTATTCTGCCATCAAACCAGCAATTTTGCTGCTCTTGTAGAACAGAGTGGGAGTGGAGCTTGAAAAAGTTACATTGTTGGATCACAGTTCCCAGAGTCCTCCAGCCCAGGAATCTTCTGGATGGGACTGATTTCAGTATTCTTTAAAATTAAGTGGGAAAATACTAGACTTCTCACTGCCCACTAATTTGTTCTAAATGTGTATAGTAAGAGGACACACTCAGAATTCCTTGATAGTAACAGTAGAACTACACTGTGTTAACTATGCCCTTTGCCTAAAGTTACTATTAGAAATACCTTGCTGAAGCATATCAAAGTCAGACTTGGTTTAGCATTTTTTTGTTAAAACATGCAAAAGTAATAATCCAGACCAAATCCAGCCAAATCAATATGTGCTGGTCATTAGGGATGGCTGGATTGGTCTATGGGTCTTTCCACACTAGTTATTGTGCTATTATTCCACCTTCAACATCCTGTGGAATTCTGGAGTTTGTAGTTTACTTAGGCCAAAGACCTCTCTGGCTGAGTGCCCCTCCCTAAACTGTAAATCCCATGATTTCATAGGATGTTGAAAGTGGAATAATAGCACTATAACAATGTCGTACAGAAAGGCCCTATATCCTGGCCATATCAGTTTCACATATGTCCATTTCTCTGCAAATATCTGCATTTTTAAAAATCTGCATGAAAGTCTACATTTAATTCTTAAATAAGGAATTGAATATTCTGGCTGGGTGTTGTTGTCATTGTCGTTGCTGCTGCTGCTGCTGCATAATCTCACATCCATTTTTAAAAACCTGAAGCACTTTTCATCATGCTTATTAGAAAGTGTGTGAATTTTGATAAATAATTACTGTAAACCAATTTTTCACCCACTCACTCAGGCCAAACTGGATAGATTGAATGGACCATGTTTTATTCTTCTGCCTTGTCACGGTTAAAGTCGTCAGAACAAAAAAGGTGCCAACCTTAATTCAACACCAGAAATGTGATTGAATACACAGGGATTTGAAGACAGCCTTCTAGCAAAGAGTTATGCACTCAGATTCCTTTACCTAGATGAATGAAATCATTTAATTTAGATTTCTTTCATGTCTAAGTTTTGTTTAATCTTGATGTTCTTTCTCTGTTGTATAGATGAAATTTTGGTAACCTGTTATCAAAAATAAAGTGAATAAAATTCACCTGTTCTTACCTTTTCCTAATTTATTGTATTTGCTGGTATATAAGACTCACTTTTTTCCCCCTGAAAAATATTGTTTGAAAATGGGGTGCATCTTATACACCAGTGTGTCTTATACACCGGCAAATAGTATTTGCTGGTGTATAAATGGGGTGTGTTTTACACACAGGTGTGTCTTATAACGCCGGCAAATATGGTAAATACAGGGTTTTGAATGTAAGTCCTCACAAAATACACATTTCTAAATTTCTTTTCCCTAGTAGCTTGAGTGTTAGACTAAGACCCTCAAGACTAGGTTCAATTCCCTGCTTGGCTGTGGAAACCCACTGGGCAACCTTGGATGCATCACACACTCTCAGCCCCAGAAAACTCCATGGTAAGTCAGAAATGACTTGAAGGCAAACAACAGCAACACCTAAAATACTTATTTTATAAACTACATTCTGAGATATATATATATAGAGAGAGAGAGAGAGAATGAGAGAGAATGTGCCAAGAACTGCATTTCAGAATTCAGAGAGGTGCGAAATTGGAAGTCTAATGGCATTCTGATTCCCATGTTAGTGCAGGAGATATGGATCAGGTCAGCATGTTTCCAAATGAACAAAATCATGAAGCGTCCCTAGTGGTCAGCAGTTCTTCTGCCCACCCTGATGAAAAAGATACCAGGAAGGACAACGGTGGAATTATTCAGGGAGCCATAGATGGACACTTTCAGCAGTACTTTGCTGATTATCTCCACTGCTCTGTGAGCAAGGTTAGTGCCTGTCATTTGGTCACTCGGACATCAAGTACTCATATGTCCCGCTAGCTGCACAAGAGAAAATGGGCAGCACTTTTATCACACTAGCAGTTTGAAGACATTTTTACTGCTTATTCTATCTCTTCTCTTCAGCCAATTTTCTGAGGTGAGAAAAAAATGGAAGAAACAACAAAGGAAGGTTCTGAGTGGTGGATGAACATTGTGTAAAGCCCCCACAAAATTAAGTGAATGAGGAAGGTTGGTGCTGTGATTAAAAAAAAACAAACTTGTTTGGAACCACTGCATGATAACTGAGTACGAAAACTGCCAAGAAGAGGTACAGATAAGTAGAGTCAGCTGGAATGGCTTTTGTCCACATTTATGTAGTATATCTGCAGTTTGACAAGAGGAGGGGAATCCCATCTTTGAAGATCTTGAACAGAAGAGATTCATGGGACCCACACATTTCTCTGTCAACACCAAATGTCACTAAGCTAGAAAGGGCAGTAGGAAGAAAGGAGGGGGGGAATGCTAAAACCAGGTGGGTTTGGGCTGATGAAGGAGGAAACTGGCTATTTGTGTTTTGTTTTTTTGTTTTTTGGAAATCCAGTTGGTATTTAGTGCCTTTGAGAATCCGTTATGTGCCGGTGCTCTAGGCCCAGCCCTGCCCCCACAACAAGGAGGTACAGTTTGTGAAATACATTGAGCTTGCGGTTGACCAGAGTCTGAGGCCGGAATTCATGCTCTGCTCTGTATCCTGATGTGGTAAGAAGCTCAGGCCCATATGTGGGGAGGGTGGGGTGGGGGAATAACCAAGGCTGCTAGTCTGACAGCACAGGCTCTGCAAGGCTTCTGCCAAGGAGCCTGGGAAGGAGGCTTCTGCCAAGAGGCTGCTCTTCAGAGGGCCCCCAGAAGCACCGGAAGGCTCGGCTTGGCCCTAACGGAACTGTGATAAAAACGAACTGGCTGGAACCAGAAAGATTAATGTCCAAATTGTCCACAAGGGAGAGGGAGGTGGAAATGTCACCTGATGAAAGAAACCAAGGGATGATGGGAATAAAACAGACATCAGGAGGAGGAGGAGAAGGGTGATCCCACAATGGACACCACAATGCTCTGTCCCCCACATGATCCCTGACTTCTGTTTGTTTCATGAAGGAAGAAGGAGGCACAGCAGGGATTTTGCTTTTCCCCTATTAAAGCTCTTTTTGTGTGTATTTTTAAAATCTCAACCTCCTGTCTCTCCACATAGATTTTCTCATCTATTATCCCACCACTGCTGGTTTAACAATAATAATTATTGACTGTTTTTTTCAGATAGTCTCCCCTTTGGGCTTGTCTCTTTGGCCAATGTTCCACGAGTCCCTTGTGTTCAGTCCTGGGCAGATGGTTTTACACCTACAGACCAGCCAGCCGGAGGCCATTTCCACGCCTCACCTGTCTCCATTGTTGTCCTGTTGTGACTCTGGCAGTGCCCCTGGCAGGATGGGAGCACGACTCAGCCAGCTGCCTGCAGGTAGAGCAAGCAACATGTGCCTTCCTTCTCCAGTGCAGCCAGAGCCAGCCACTTCTCATGCTGCTCTGGGGAAGGAAGCATTTAGACCGCACTTCCTCCCTTTCGGCATGGCCACTGGCAATGGGGACATCACATGATTGGAGGCCATTACTGGATTTTTTTTCCAGTAATGGAATATCCACAATCACAATGGGTGGGGAAGCGCTGGCAGCAGGACCGTGACGATGTCATGTGAAAGCAGACCAGCAGAACCACATCCCCATTGTGGGACAGCAACATTGTGCTGAAATGACCAAAAAGAGTCCCTTGTCCAAACTAAATCAACCTGCACTGAAAATGAGGTGGATCGTCTCTCTCCAAACAAGAAGACACTGAGGCTGCAAAACCGAGTCCTTTGACTGCTTGTTCTGTTGTTCTGACTGTGGGTGAGTGCCCTTTTGTTCTTCTAGCTGCGTTTTCTTCTCCTTTTCCTGGTAATCTGGGAATACAGGAGCAACAATATTAGAAGTAAGGGCAGGAAAGAAAAGGAAGTGTAAGAAGAAACAGCAGCAGCCGCCAGATGAAGAAATGCTAAATAGCAGCAAAATAAAGCAAATGATTTCAGGGAAGAAGGCAGAAAATCATCCTCAAAAGAAAGTGTTTTTCAAAATTCCCAAATGAATGGGAAACCAAATAAGAAACAATGTTAAATCCATCACAGAAGCTGCTTCATTTGAATGTTCATGCATCCATTCCTCCTGGCAGACTTCAACCAACCAACCCTATTTGGATCAATCCAGTATATTTGCATCTAGTAAAATTCCTTTTGTGTTCAAAAGGTGATTCCTACACCCACATTTCAGGTTCATTTGCATCAACTGACAGTCCTTGGCTAGTGATTAGTTCCCTTCATTCTCCCCTTTTAAAACCATGCAAGAATTGTTTTTGGTTGGTTTGTTTGTTTGTTTTACTTCCACATTTAATATTCTGGCAGATACTCAGCCTTGCTTTCAGAAAACAACGATCACCCCTCTCACCCCCTATTCAGAGTTCTGTTACCAACCAGATCCATTACAAGATGAATGAGAAACAAAATGAAAGTCACCACCATCCAGCCAACCTCTTGTTTCCTGGACCAGGTTTTACCTGGAAACAACCTTTTTAAACCCAGAATTAAAGATACTATAGAACAGCTATTATGACCTATGGTGCACATTTCTTTTGTGCCTCTATTAACAACGATCAGAAAGAGTTTGCTAGGTTTTGAAGTGTTAGAAAACCTGCAACCTACAAGACCTATTTATCATTTGAAATCTCTCATACATAATTGGCTTCAATGCTGTTAAGAAATGAAAAGTCAAATGCACTACAGAGGACAAATCAATGCCTTTACAGAGCCAGACTTATCTTCGCTAAACAAACCCACCTTAGCCTAAACCTGTTGCTTTCAGAAGATAATATAGTGCTTAATTCTTTAAGGGTCCATAATTAAATGATTTGTCAGCCTCCTTTGAAAGTTCTTGCTATTTAACTAAGGCCAGTTCTGCACTAGCCTGTTATAGCTCGATGATTCCACTTTCAACATCCTCTGGAATCCTGGGGTTTGCAGTTTAGGGAGGGGCCGGCTGGTTCCAGATTCCAGAGGATGTTGAAAGTGGAATCATCACGCTATAACAGGCTAGTGCGGAAATGGCCTAAGTTTATTGCCGAGTTTGCTATTTGAATTCTTTAGAGTTTTCTGGTTTTTGTATTGCAACTGTAGCTTACTTGAACTATATGAGAGAACATAGTGAAAAACCAAAGCATAAGAGCACTGATGGGTTCACTTGTCCCAACATTATCTGTCAATACTGATCAGGACATGAAGACAACAGTCCTTTGTGCTATATATCCTGAGCACCTCATTCTGAGAGATATGCTTCCCCTGAACATGGAGGCTCTATTTAATTATCATCTTTCATAGTCATTCATCGAGCATCCATCAAGATATGTAAATTGATGGCTGTCAGCACACTGGGTAGTGGCAAGTTCTGTAAGTTCATAACGTAGTGGGTACTTTCCATGACCAATCCTTAACCTGCCAATTAGTTTAATTGTGTAGCCAGGGTCAAGTACTATGGGATTATAAATTGCATGAATTCTAGTATAGCAGCCAGTTTTTACTTTGAGAGATCCCCAAAACAGATGGCTCTGTGCAAGTTCTATATTTTAACTATCTGTCTTGGAGGAACATCTAGTGGATGCAAGGCCTCACTGCAGAAATTAACACACAAATTAGTGTGAAAGTCATCCTGAAAGGGAGGTGCTTTGAAACAGGACACAATCTCAGCTGGGTGTCTGAAAAGACAGAAACATAGACAAGAGCCACCAAAGCTGTGAGACAGAGGTCTACATATTGAGCCAAGAGCAGGGATACTGGAGAAGTTCAGTAGGTCTCCCTACCTACCTCCTTCCTTCCTTCTTTCCTTCCTTTCTAAAAGAGAACTAAACTAATTCATACCTTCTAGATTAATAAAAGGATTACAGCACTGTTGCTTTCGGATTCTGGATTTCTTTGAATTTTACAATTCAGGTTTCAGCCTGAAAAGATTGCGTATAAAATACATATATTAAGAAAGATATGTATTTAAATATGTATATATGTATGTTGACAAGATCTGGATACAAAACTAAATGGGAATTTTCAAAATGATACATAAATTGGGCAAGGTTCAGAATTAAACATGCATGAAAGTGATACTGTCTTTTTTGTAAACCCCTAGGCATGGGCAAATTTTAAGATATTTTTAAAGTATTTAAGTCAAGGCTTAAGTAAATTCCACTGATTCAACGCGGCTACTCTAGTTGAGACAAACAATAGGATACAAACCACAGTATAGCCTAGAACTACTCTCTTCTTTTTCTTAAACTGATTAGAAACAGTTTGAGCAGCTGTGGCTCCCATTGGGGAGCCACACATTCCCCCAAATCCTTTCCATGTGATAGTGGCTACTGGTGACAGAAAAATAAAAACTCCAGTGGGCTTTTTTGTTTTAACTATCACTTGCTCCTGTCTGGAAGAGAAAAATTCTAGTGCTTTTAGGTGGTGAGAGAAGAGATACATCGCTTGCTGGGCTGTGACCACCCTTTCCTTCTGCACCTTTGATTATTTTTTTTCAAAAAAGGCACAGACATGGCTCAGTACCAAAGTCAGAATCATACCTACCATAGTATTTCTGATTTCTATGAATGGTTAGGGATGCTGGACAATGAAGAGCGCTGACAGAAAGAGGACCAGCTCATTTGCAACGTAGTGCTGAAGGAGAGTTCTGGTGACACCATGGACTGTCAAAAAAGCCAAATGAAAAGGTTCAAAAGCCAACGAAGCTGGAATCCTCCCTAGGTGCCAAAATGACTAAACTGAGCCTATTGTATTTTGGACACTTCATGAGATGACATGACTCATTATAAAAGATATTAACGCTTAGTAAACTAAAAGCCAGTAGGAAAAGAGGAAGATGGATTGACACAATTGAGTAAGCCAAGTTCCCAGGTTTGCAAGGGCTGTTGATGATCAGAGCTCACAGAGATCTCTAATTCATAAGGTTGCCATAAGTCTTGCCTTGATGGCAAATAACACAAAAAAAGCATAGCCAGATGCTATGCAATGTAGTAAGCAAAACATGTATCCTGGAGCCCATTGAAACATAACAGCCCAGTGAAATGGTACATTTTCTCCAAGTCTATTGTAGGGTGGAAGGGGGAGACCTAATACAGTTAAGGTCTATCTGAAAAGTCCTTGCAGGAGCCAGAAGACTACAGAAGAAGTGGATTGTGAAGATGGATTTGAAAAAGAGGAGGGAATTTAACCTGGTTCAGTTTGTGAACCATCATCATTCTGGAAGAGAAATAAAACTTTAAGAATGACAGATTGAATCAACTGAAAGGTGAAACAGCAGGAAGAACAGCCCATAAAGAAGAGACTGAAGAGAGCTAGAGGACTAGAATGCAGGCAAGAATCATGCAAAGAGC
Source organism: Ctenosaura bakeri (assembly GCA_948474755.1). NCBI lineage: Eukaryota > Metazoa > Chordata > Lepidosauria > Squamata > Iguanidae > Ctenosaura > Ctenosaura bakeri. The sequence goes on along the minus strand of CAOLHI010000450.1, from coordinate 32,270 downwards.
AATAAATGCATTTTGGAAATGCTGGGAAGAAAGAAAGGACCCTCAATTTAGCAGTGACCTAGAATTAAGCGAAGGAAGAAAGGAGAAAGCAGGGAATGATCACAAACTGTGGGCTGCTTCTGATGGTGATAGAGAAATGTGGAGTTGGCAGCAGTGGAATCTGGTGGTGCCTATGTCACTGGGTGGTGAACTTACGGTAAGTTTTAGTGTAATCTTCAAAGGAGCTATACAAAGTGTTGACATTAATTTCAGGGTAGGACTCAGCACCTTGGATAGTTCAGTCTACAATTCAGCAAGTGAATTCATTGTTTTACTGATGACCAGGTACCAGTGGTTGGCAGTATAGGTGTGATGGAACTGGTTAGGAACTCTGTCTTTATCATTTTCAATCAGGGTCACCCAAGATATTTTTCTGCCTGAGGTGAAGCACATGATGGCACCTCTTTCACATTTGACACACAGACTGGACTGGCACTTGGACCTTACTTCAACACTGTTGACTGGGCTAGAATTTCCCACTGCATCTCAGAGCATCAGATTAGCTTAGAGCACAAGGCTACCCACAGAACCCACACAGTTCTGTCCTCCAACATATCGCCATTTCTTCTCTGCCGTATCCAACATCTCTGCCACCTGAGAATGTTGCCTCACTTCGTCTAACATCAGGGCTGGCCCTGTAGTCTGAGATGTCAGTACCTAAGAGCAAATGAGCTATGGGTGAAAAAAAAAGTTTGCAAGGTTTGTTGTTGTTAAGTAACGTCAACTCAACTTCTATTTATGAGAACCCTCTGAATGAGAAACTCCAAATCACCCTGTCATCAAAAGCCCTGCTCAGGTCTTGCGAACTCATTGATTGAGTCTATCCATCTGGAATGTGCTCTTTCTCTTTTCCTACTGTGTTCTATCTTACCAAGCATTATTGACTTTTCCAGAGAATTATGTCTCCTCATGATACATGCAACATACAACAGTCTCAGTTTAGCCGTCTTGGCTTCTAGGAAGAGTTTTTGCAAGAAAGATGAGATATCAGAATACAGAATTAGACATGGGAGCTATCCATATGAAAACAAAATCTGACTGAAGCCCACATCACCTGAGTAAAGAGAAGATATAGAAAGGGCAGTTCAAGGAAGAAAAATGAGAAAGGGAAGATGCAAGAGTCTCCAACTGGGCCAAAGAAACAGGAAGGTCGCCCTAGCTTTGTGGCAGACCGTTTGCTCTGCACGCAGAAAGTTGTGAGTTCATTTCAGTCCCTGGTATCTCCAGTTAAAGGATCTCAGATGGAGAGAGTCTCTGGAGAGTCACTACTGATCCACCTATATATTATTTGGTTAGATCAGGGACTGCCAAAATGCAGGCCTCATGTGGCCCCTGAGCCCCAATTCTGTGGTTCTTGAAGCCCTTCTGGCAACTCCCAAAGCTCCCCAAGCATTTAAAAATTTTATTCAACCCCCCCATTTGGAGGTAACTTTTTTCACCTTAAAACTGGCCAAATCAACTAAAAACTGGCTCCAGATGCCCCCATCTTGCCCCCAAACTGCTCCCAAGCTAGCAAAAATGACAGCCAGCTAATGCTATGGTACAGCACTCCAGGGGGGCACAGGGTTGAAAATTTGCCCCCAGTCCCTCTACCACTGCCCACTACTATGACCACAAATAGGCAACTGCCAGTGAGGTAAGGTCTGGATGGGCAAAATGTGTCCCTCCAGCTGCCACTGAGCATCCTTGATCATTGAGTCTCCTCTCCACATCATGTATAGTTTTGTACTCCTCTGTCATGGCCCATTCCACTCAGCTAGTTTAAGCAGAAGGGGAAATGAGGAAGTAGATGGAAAGAGAAGAATAAGTAAAAGGGAGGCTATGTTAAGATCTCGATTGTTTCTCTGGATAACAGTTGTGCTCTAGTTCCATACCACAGAATGGGAATGGATTGCTAAGACACTATGGCACCCAAGGTACCCTTGGCTGAACAGAGAATGCAGAATATATTAACTAGACCTCAAGCTGGACATTTGAAACACAGATATATTCTTGTGGTTACTCAGAATTCCATCATCCTGTCAGCATAGGTAGGATTGTCATTTTCATTTAGTACCGTGGTTCTTAAATATTCAAACACACACACACACACACACCCCACACACACACCCCACACACACATACATATACACACACATATATATACATATATATACATACATACATATATATATAGGCTTCTGGAGACTACAGTTCAAAACCCTGCTCAGACACTGGGTGTCCTTGGTCAAGTCACATTCTCTCAGCCTCAGTGAAAGGCAAAGAAAAGCCCACTCTGAACTGATCTTGCCAAGAAAACCCTGTGATAGGGTCACCTTAAGGTCGCCATAAGTCAGAAACAAAATAAAGGTATACAACAACAACAAATGATAGAGAGACATCTTTTACTACTTGAGGAAGCATCTCTTCTAAAAAAATTCATTTCATTTCATTTTGTGTTGTTACAGTCAAAGTAAACAGTAAGAGAATGTTTATTTCCTTTAATTAACCTGTTTCTCTTCTTATAATTGGATTTTCTCAAAATATGTGCCCATAAATTAAACACATGCTCACCTTCCAATGACCAAGCACAAAACAAAGCATGCTAAAAGCAAGATAAATCATCAACGGAAATCATATGCTACAACAAAAAGGTATCTTTCACCACTTGGGGGAATACCTCTTCCCAAAATGTGCTAAGTGTATTGCCTACTTTGACTGGTACTTTGACCTTTAGCGTGGTTCTAGATAAGCCTTTTATCATGCCATTTCCTTTCCACATTCACTGAATTTTACAGGAGCTTCAGAAGACAATCATCCCTCACTTGCAGCCCCCCTTCTCTCTTTTTTTAACTACTTCTTTAATCTTTTCCCTAACTGCAAAATATCTACAAAGGAGAACAGCTGCATACTACCTTCTATTGCTAGTGTGAAAATCCTTCCATCTGGAAGTAATCTTAGCCAGCCATGTGCAAGAACTATAAAGATCCAGAGTATTATTTAATAACAGAGGCAGGCAACCTGTGGCCTTTCAGATATTGTCTACAACTCCCATCTTCCCTGACCATTGGTCATACTGTCTGGGGCTGATGGGATTTAAAGTCCAACCAAATCTGGAGCACTACAGGTTCCTCACCCATGGCTGATGTAGTTTTGCATTGAGCTAGGAGATGCCTCTTAACAGAATCTGAGGCAGACAATGGCATCTATACATGCAAAATCACAGAATGAGCTAATAAAATTGTGTGGCAAATGTGAAGCTAGCAGTTGTATGACATTCTCGATTTGAACTGATAAAACAGCAGGTAAGTCAAGTTAGAACAATTGCCATTAGAGACTGGATTTGTGGAAGATAATTAAAATTGCAGGAATTTCTTTTTATGTACAGAATTCATTGGGCAACCAAGATTACTGAAGGTCTGGAAACCAAGCCTTATGAGGAATGACTTCTAGTGGTATGATGTCATCTGCATATCTTAAACTGTTGATGGTCCTTCCTCTAGTTTTTGTGCCTTTTGCCTCTGAGTCTAACCCTGCTTTGTGTGTGATATGTTCAGCATACAACATAAACAGATAGGGGAAAAATGCAGCCTAGCCTGACAGGTTGTCAGTCTAAGACGCCAAAGAAAGAGGAGGATTTGGATTTCCCCACCTAAAGCTATACTTTCAAGCTAGCTGTTAGATTGGACAAAAGAACGGATTACTCTTGAAAATACAAGACTGCTAGAATTCGAAGGCTTTGACCTAAGATTTGGGTGTCACCGATATCTTTGGTACTACAAGATAAGTGCAAATAGAGACTTTAATGATCATTTTATCAGGAAATCTTTGATGAATGTATGCAGCAAAATCAAATAGAAACTCTACAAAAAATTACCAAATTTGATTTCTCCACAAGAAGCTTTTAAATTAGGAGAAACAACTATTGGGAAGGTTTCTAAAATATAAAGAATTAGTTAAATGGGTAGCAGATAATCCTAAATTGTAAACTAAAGAGGAGTTGAGAGAGTTGGGACAGGAGTTTCATTAGTCCCCATACAAATAAATCAGTGAGAGATTCAAGATGGACAACAAACTTTCTTCCATATGCAGTTGTCCCGCAAAGTTGCTAAACAATACTGGAGAAAAAATACATGACACACTTTCTAAAAAAATAGGCTTAAAATTTGAAATGAATCCAGAATTGTATCTGTTGAATATTATTGGGAACCAAAAACATTGGGGGAAAAATAGAAAGATAATTTTTACCTGGTTACAACAGCAAGACTCTGTTTTGCACAACTTTGGAAACTTTGGAACTTTGGAAAAGTAAAGCAAAGGCACCAATAGAAGAATGGAAAAAAATTAAAATAGTGGAAATGATTGAAATGAAAAAACTATTGAATCTGATTAGAGGAAATTCAGTCCAACAGTTTGAAAAGCAATAGAAACTGGTTTGGGATTTTGAGAAAATGTAAAGATGTGCATTGGACAATAAATAAGAAATAAAGAAGGAAAGCTTAAAATAATCATTTGTGTAAGAACGTGGAGGCAGGGGAGGATTCACCCTGGGCAGCAATGTTTTTGGGGTGTCCTGGCCCATAGCCACGCCCACACACACCGCAGCCACACCCCTTGTGCCATAGCCACGCTCCCTTCAAACACTCCAAGCTCTGCCACTGAAAATAATAAACTCTTACTTACATGTAAAATGTTGGAACAAGATATATGGGCAGGAAAAAATACTAAAAGATGAAGGTCTCAATAAGAACATAAAACTGTACTCTGGTGAAAACACATAAAAAGAAAGATGGTGTTATATATATGGGGGGAAGGAGAGGGGGGAGAGATGGAAGAACTTGTATGTAATATATGCTGATAAGAATTTATGAGCTATTGGAATGTTATCTTTTGGATACTAAAAAGATAATTTAAAAAAAGATTGCAAATTGGAAACTGTTCCATTTCTCTATATTTTGTCTTGGTGGTAGCCTTTGTCCTCAGTACAGGTTATGCATCAGGACAATCAAATGTTGTGGCAACCCATAGTTTTTCATAATCTACACAATCAAGCAGATTTTTTTTTCTGAAATTGTTTTGTGTGCTCCATTATCCAATGTATGTTTGCAATATGATCTCTATTGGAATCCTGGGGTTTGCAGTTGAGGGAGGGGCCTTTAGAATTCTCAGCCGGAGAGCTCTTTGGCCTCAGGAAACTACAAACCCCAGAATTCCACAGGATGCTGAAAGTGGAATAAAAATAGCACTATAATAGTGTAGGACAGGAAGGCCCAACATAAAACACCAAAAAGAAACTTTTAAGCCCATCTCTGCTCCAAAAGGGATACTACAAATGTGAAAAGTTTTCAATTTTATTTTATAAAATTTAAATTTATAAAATTTTATAAAATTGTCAATTTTTCAATTTTATAAAGTAAATCCACAACTTTGGCCAAAATCCTCAAAGATTCCGGTCTCTACTAAAAGAATAATTTACTTTATATTACCCTCGATACTTGACCAGAAATAAATTAATAAGGAAGTGAAACTGAATTCCATCCTGATTTCTGCCATTCTACTGGTAAGGCATATAAGGTCTTCTGTTTGAAAAGTGTGAAATGTAAACTTGGACACATGGTTCAAATCTGTTCTGATTTCTGTTTGTTTCTTTTTTCCAAATAGCTGCCTGGGTTGTGTCAGATGGGCAAACTAAAGCTGTTATTCTGGCTTTGGTTCCAGGTATTTACAATACTACTTAATGGAGTGACCCACTCATAGACTCTGCCTCGTCTTGTTCTTCATCATTCTCTTCTGCAACACATTGTAATAGAACATGAAAAAGTTATTTTTCTGGGATATACTTTTGAGAATCCCTATGGTGGTGGGGCTGGCAATGTGATTCTGTGAGCTGCGGTCCAAAAAAGTAACTTTTCCAAGGTTTGGTAGAAGTGCTGGTGGGTCAGTATCAGTAATATAAAAACTGCAGAGACTGAGGGCGAGCATGATGTAGTGGTTTGATCATTGGACTACAACCCTGGAGACCAGGGTTTGATTCCCTGCTCAGCCATGAAAACCTACTGGGTGATCTTGGGCACATCACACAGCCCCAGAAAACTCTGTGATAAGGTCAGCTTAGGGTTGCCATAAGTTGAGAACAACTTGAAGGCACCCAACAACAACAATAACAGAGACTGAAGTCAGGAACATGTAGTTCCAGTTACTCCCCTGCTTCTCCCATAGCTATCCTGACTTATTTCTCAGACGTCTTTGAATTCACCCATAATCATATCCATAATCAGCAGGCCAAGTACTCTTCACTAGACACTTTCTTTAGTAGCAGTAAATGTTTGAATCATCCCACTTCTTCTAGGTGTATCAAAAATATAAAATTTTATAATCTTGTATATTTTGATTACACATATTTGTCAGTTTGCTTTATATTATATTATATTGTTTGTATTTTACCTGGATAATTTGTTTTACAATTGTATCATATAGTTTTATATTTTTATGATTCCTACCTTCCATCTGTGTGTGTGTGTGTGCACACATAGATTTTAGATTGTACACCTTTGACTGAACCCACTGTTTTTAGTTATTGTACTTGTAAAATGCCATGTATGTTGATGATACATACTGAGTCAAATTACTGGTCCCTCTGAATATTATTTACACCCGAGATGGGGAATCTGTGGTACCCCAGTTGCTTTTGGACTGTAGTTTCCTTAACATGCCCCCGGCCCCACATTGCTTATGAAGAATAGAGGCCTTTCTGCACTGTACTGTTATAGTGCTATTATTCCACTTTCAACATCCTATGGAATCCTGAGACTTGCAGTTTAAGGAGCAGCCTTTGCGATTCTCAGACAGAGAGTAAACTACAAACCCCAGAGTTCCACAGGATGTTGAATGTGGAATAATAGCACTATAACAGTGTAGTGCAGAAAGGTCCTAAGAGTGATGGAAGTTGACCAACAGCCACTGGGAGTCCATTCATTCCCCATTTCACACTACACAATTGCAGCACTATGTTCCCAACTTGAAGTGTCAAGGTTCTGTCATATGGAATCCTGACATTTGTAGTTTGGTGAGACACTTTTGTTCTCTGGCTAAGAACTGGAAATATTCCTTCCCTAAACTCCCAATGCATGTGTGGATCCATAGATGGAACCACAACTGTTAAAGTAGACCCATAGTGCTATAAATGTGTAGTGTGAGGGGGGTCACTGATTTATGCGGATAGCTGCTAAGTCTCTCATGATCTCTGATGCATCTTTCAGAATCTCACTTGAAGATGACAGAAAATGAACCCAGGACATTCTATATGCCAAGTATGTGCTTTACCATTGAGTTGCAGGCTACCGTCCACTCGAGAGCTCAAGAGTATTAGACAGTTTTAGTTTGTGTCTAGCAGATCAGTTCCATGAACCACTGAAGCAACAGTTCCTGAGACCTATTGTGAAGCTCCTGTCCTGATGGGACAACTCTTCCCCTTAAGACTGGTTCAAGAATATGACTGCAGTCCTAGCAGCATATCCTGTCACTCCCACTCCCGTAGCATAACATCCTTCATGTCTTTCAGGCCTAGTATAGTACAGCAAAGCCTAGTACAGCAATGTTTCTATGTGTCTTATTGTGAAAGTTGGTGGCGGAATTACTACACACACACACACAGGGGGAAGGGAGAACTGTAGATCATCCAGAACAATCACTATTTTAAACCAACAAGCTGGGGAGATTGGGCTCTGTGTTTTGCATTGATACAGACAGAACACTTAGAAGTGTTGAGATACATTACATCTTCTCATACCAGCTCCAGGGCCATCAATACAAAATCAATATGATAGCATGCATGAATATTTTACCAAGAATGTACTGATGATACCTCCATTCTTCTGCTAGAACAAAGCAAATCCAAATCCATTTAATAATGGTATTCTTTCCATGGCCCAAGTCCTCACTGGTAGAGGGCAGTCCTCAAAGATAAAGATGGTTGGACTAAAATTTAGAACTGTCCCCCATGGGAAATATGTGATCATTCACAAATCCTCCAGTATCAGATCATTTAACATAATATAGTTCATTTCTGAGGGGCTGCTAGAGCAGCCCTTGGTGTGAAAATCCTGTAGGACATGCAGGAAAAAATTTCTCCATGCAAAGCAACTGTCTTGACACAATACTGCAATGAGAGGCCTGTTTTCAGCCAACACATGGAGCAGACAGTCTCAGTGTTGCAGCAAACATCCCCATAGCGCTGATGGGATTGCAACGTATATCACGCTGTTTCAGTCTCAGTGTGTACAATAACCATTGGAATTGCTTTAACAATCATTTTAATGCTCTATTGTCATCATGATTTGTAGGCTCCTTGCTGTTTTGACATAATTTAGAAATTGGACACCATTCTTGGACCTTTTGGAGCAGGGCTGTTACCCTCCTCTGCATAATTATGAGAGCTATACAGGACTGGCTCACGGACTCCGGATCCTATAAATTTAATCCTAATCCTCATTGTTCCGCTGCACACTTAGTAGTCCCTCTAGCTTCGAGAATCTACAGTTTGTTCTCCACTTTTTGAAACAGAAATATAGATGGAAGTGGATGGATGTGATTTCCCTGTCCGGACTTGTTTCCTTAAGGTTTCTGCTGGACAGATGTTAATGGCAGCATGAGAGCCACCTGTAGAGATGTATAAACTTGAGCTGTGTAAGAGCACACTGGGTCACGTGGAAGGCAGTTAGCACAATGTTCATGGCTTCCTTGCACATGGCTGTCACCATGAGCTCAGAGTCAGGTTAGGTTAGGTGAGGTTGGAAAGGATGAATAGGGTTCTGGCCATCAGCAAGGCCTTTGCCTTACGCCAAGAGTTCATGTGAGGAGCCAAACAAAATGGCGCCCGTGCTGGCTCTAGGTGGTTGCTGCTCTCCCTGGGAAGGAGGTCAGGGTGTCTTTCTCTCCTGCAGAGTCAGTGGCAGAGATCCAGAGAGCCTTGACATCAGAGCCATCATAAGATTTCCTGTCTGAGGTCCTGACAGAAGCAGTGGGTCCGCAACCGCTACCAACCCTTAGGCTTCCGGCCGGGTCTCCAGCCTGAACCCCCCCGTGCTATCAGCTCCACACCAGATGCTTTTCAGGATACTGTGGTAAAACTGTACAGGGCACGAGCTGCAATTTGGGGTTTTCTCTGATGTCATTTACGAAGACAAATTGGATGGGGTGGGGGTAGAGAGTGAGAGAGAGAGGAAAAAAGATGCCCTGCCTTGTCATGACCTATTATTCATTCTTGTTTTTCTCTTTCATGTGCAGAAAAGAAGCACGGGCAGAAAAGAAGTCCCCCAAACATATTTCTGTTAAGGGCTGGAATTTGGGGGAAATCTGAATAACCTGGAGAGAAAGGGGCTAGAGAAATTTTCCTAGTATCAACTAGGACCATATTCGCACTTTTGTTTGTCCCCCTAGTGGTAAAAGGGAAGCTACTGCATCTTCTGGGGATGGATCAAAATTTGAGTTCTGTAAAGGAGGCAAAGGAACGAAAATATTTTTCAGTCCCGCATGTAATGACTGAATCAGAGCATGTTTCTTGAGTGACAAATGTAGTGATGCAACCTGGCTCTCTATCCTCCATTTTGGGGCTGGATATCTGGTCCCTCGAATATCATGCCATCGAAACTGTCTGCATGAACATTTTCTCCTTTAATGAAAAATCTGGTATTCTTTGTTTTTATCTAAAAAGTTAGAATTTGGCATTGTTATGGCATGGACTGCATAGTGTTTTTTCTCCTAGTAGGGAGTCCAGTTCTTAGGGGATGGTGGAATATCTCCAGAGGAGCCCATACCTGTTTTGAGTAAAGTATGGAAGGTTTTGGTTTGCAGGTGCTTTTTCTTCTTCTTCTTTTTTCTTTTTTTGTCCAAGGGGAGTGAAATATAAGCAAGTCACAAACTCAAGTTTAGTGGAGCCAGGCCCTGTTAACATACAGACAAGCCTAGCTGCACAGACTTAATATCCATCTCTTTGCCTGTCATGTCAGGGCTTGATTATTAACTGTGATAGTTTTGTGTCCTTTGGAGATCTGTGCTTTTGCAAGTAAAAAGAGAAAGTACACATGGAGTGTTTTAAAAAAAAACTTCCTTGCATTTAGCTCTGTTGTGAACCAAATTCAAATAAGTCTCCATCCAAGACATGCCATGCTGCATGCAAGAGTGACTGCTGACCAGATACCAAAGAAACATCTTTTTGTCAGACAAATGCAACTAAATGCACTGGGCAACATTTGCTTCTCCTTTCTTCCAAAAGAGAAGGGGCCTGTTGGAAGCACTGTGTCCACTTTCCAGTCCACCCGCTTCCAGCAGTTGAAACCCTGCCAGTCACCAGACTGTGAGTGTGACATCAGACAGGCAAACAACTTATAATTCAGTTGCACACAACAGGTTACTTGTGGTTCTGAATCAGAAGGCAAAACAAGAAAGCAAAACTAGGCAGATCATATTGAAAGTGCCAGAGCTCTGCTCAGACTGAGTCTAGGAAATCACAAAGAAACTGGGGGTGATCTAAAGGAGAGAAGTGGAATGCAGAAATGGATTTAGGCCAGACCTTTGGAGTGTGATTTACAATGGAAATAAATTGAAAAAGTTAGGATTCCTCTTTTGGCCTTTAGTTGAACCACTGGATTAACTAAACTGCAGGGCTTTCAGCCCAGCCTGAAATACCATGAATTGGTTCGTGCCTTGTGAAATGGCCACAGGGCATAGTGATGATGAGTGACTTTCATTTGTTGCTATCCAAATGTTCAATTATGGATACTTTCTTTTGATGATAATCATAACCTGTGTTTCTATTTAAAATCATAGAATCACAGAGCTGGGAGACTGAAAAGGCCATCGAGTCAAGGAGTTAGCCAGGTGTTTCCTTCACTTTTAAGGACATATAGTAACATTCTTATTCTTACTGTTTGCCTCCTACACAGTGCTTTATTCAGATTAGAAAATGTAGACTTTTCACAACATGTTTGTTGAGAGAAAGTGAACATGTGAAATGGCCGTAGGCATGGGGACTTTACATTTCATGATACATGCCAGCAAAGGTATTAACACTAATGCAGTTATGAAAGCCAAACTGTAAATAAGAACTGAGGTCGCATCTGCACTAGAGCGTTATAGTGCTATGATTCCACTTTCAACATCCTATGGAATCCTGGGGTTTGCAGTTTAGGGAGGGGTCATCTGGCCCCTCCCAAAACTGCAAACCCCAGGATTCCATAGGATGTTGAAAGTGGAATCATAGCACTATAACACTTTAGTGTGGAAATGGCCTGAGAGATGGAAGAGATATAAAAACAGAAGTTCTAATTTATCATTATTTCCCAAATAAGGATCTCCTAGCACAATTTATTGCTTACCTAGGTTAAACTAAGTGAAAAATGCAAGGCTCTGGCCTCTAGGTGGCGCAGAATCATTGTTCTTTACTAAAAGCAACGCTCAGTTGGTTGCTCCATGAGGAAAACAGTCTTCCAAAATTTAGTAAGGACCAACCAAAATGTCCCATAATATTGTGCAAGCTTTTGAGTTCCCCATAATTCATCCTAAGTCTAGGTGATAAAAAAAAGCAGGAGATGGTAGGGCATATAAACCAAAGTATAGAAAACAGGCCAGATATTTTGGCTTGAGAGGTCTATATTTTAGAGTCAGACTCAAGACTGATATTGCATACTGAATGAAGTAATCTCTGTCAGGTGATGGTTACAGTTAAGGTTCTGGGACAAAGACATAACAATCATACAGGGGGAGTCAACTACTCCTTTGTCCCAAATCATCCACATAACTTGATCATAGAATCATAGAGTTGGAAGAGACCCCAATGGCCATTGAATCCAACCTTCTGCTATGCAGAAACATCCATCAAAGCATTCCCAACAAATGGCCATCCAGCCTCTGCTTAAAAACCTCCAAAGAAGGAGACTCCAATACACTCCGAGGCAGCATATTCCACTGCCGGACAGCCCTGACCATCAGGAAGTTCTCCCTGAGGTTCAAGTGGAATCTCCTTTCCTGGACCTTGAATCCATTGCTCCTTGTCCTAGTCTCTGGAGCAGCAGAGAACAAGCCCACTCCCTCCTCAACATGAGATCCCTTCAAATATTTAAACATGGCTATCATGTCCCCTTTTAACCTTCTCTTCAGCAGACCAAACATACCCAGCTCCCTAAGCCGTTCTTCACAGGGCATGGCTTCCAGACCCTTCACCATTTTGGTCGACCTCCTCTGGACATGTTCCATGTTGATATCTACCACTACTTTTTATTTACTGTTCAAATCAATTTTGACTTATAGAATCATAGAATCATAGAAATGTAGAGTTGGAAGAGACCACACAGGCCATCCAGTCCAACCCCCTGCCATGCAGGAACACCCTCAAAGCACTCCCAACAGATGACCATCAAGCCTCTGCTTAAAAACCTCCAAGGAAGGAGACTCCACTACGCTCCGAGGCAGCATATTCCACTGCCGGACAGCCCTGACTGTCAGGAAGTTCTTCCTGAGGTTCAGGTGGAATCTCCTTTCCTGAAGCTTGAATCCATTGCTCCTTGTCCTGGTCTCTGGAGCAGCAGAAAACAAGCCCTCTCCTTCTTCTATATGCCATCCCTTCAAATATTTAAACATGGCTATCATGTCCCCTCTTAACCTTCTCTTCTGCAAACTAAACATCCTCAGCTCTCTAAGTCTATCCCCATAGGGCATGGTTTCCAGGCCTCTCACCAACTTACAGTAACCCTATCCTAGGGTTTTCTTGCCAAGATTTATTCAGAGGAAGTTTGCTATTACCTTCCCCCAAGGCCGTGAGACAGTGACTTGCCCAAAGTTCCCTAGTGACTAAGTGGAGATTCAAACCCTGCTCTCCTGGAGTCCTAGTCCATCACTTAAACCACCATGCCTTTCCAGCTCTCACCAATATCGTCCAGCAAAAATTAATTCACTCAGTTTGCGTTCTCCATCTTGAGACATTTTCTTCATTATTTTTGCAGTGGGAAAACATAAGAGGTATACTGTATGTACAGTGTATGCTTTATGTCCTTGTTGCCTTATGAGATTTGTTCTCCAGTATAAATGTTTGTGATTAGCACCATGTGCACCTTGTCAGTGAAGGCGTAGCAGTTCCTGCAAAAATATCAACTACTCTTGATCTAGACCAGGAGAGAGTTTGGGAAAGCTGCTTTTCAGACTACAGTTCCCAGAACATTCTAGCCAACTTGGCCACTTGCACATCTAGTAAAAAAAGTAACTTTTCTGAATTCTGGACTGGAGTGAGGGACATGTGCAACATCTGCATATTGTTGGAATGCAACTCCACCAGCTCCAACTTGCTAAGCCAGTGGATAGTTTGGTTGCATGATGCAGGCCCATACATTCTCCCTCCTGGTCTGGACACTTCCTTATGCAGAAAAATTTCTTTTTTTGTAAGTAAACATAACCTACAGTAAGTATGTGGATGTCATGATGTCTGAAAAGCAAAGTACTATGAAGAAGAACAAAAGCTATGTAGGGTATTCTCTCAAAGAAGGAAATTGCCATCTGATCTCTCTTTTGATCTGAAGGCCTTTAGAAGAAGAAAAAAAGAATGTCAAAGGGCTCAGGAAAATTAAAGTGCATTCCTGTGTCTTTAGTGTCACCTTATTTTAATTATAAAATACAGAGTTCAAAAGCAGGTCATTAACAGCCAGTCAGATTCCTAACGATACCACAAACAGTTTACATTTTCAGAGTGGATGACAAAACAAGAATGATGTTCTCACACGTATACAATGCATTTTATTACTACTCACTTATTGCTACCCAAAGAAGCCACCTTTTTCTTCTCAAATGATGTTTGAAATGACAATTTGCTCTGTCACACAGTTCTCCTTTCACAGATGATACCTTAAAAGTCTTACTTAGAACTGGCAAGGACTGAACTTGGTATTTTCTGTGCGCAAAGCACATGTATAACCACTGAGTGACCGCTGATGCTCTTTCTTAATTTTCCAGGAAAATAGTAGGATGGACCTGTTGGGTAGCGCAGCTGTGGAAATTAGGAAAGTTACAAGGGAATCCTGTCAGCCCAGCACAGAAAGTGTTCTAAGTGCTGTGCCTGCAAGGCTTTTGGCCCGGTATGTGAAGAGGCCTGTGAGCGCATGCCTTGCATATGTGTTGTGTGGGTGGCCACACTGTGCCAAAGGCCAGCAATCACTGAGAGAGGCTGCTGCTCCTTTCACTCAGCTTGCATGCTAGTATTTGGGCGATTTCCTTGTGCCTTTATTGTTGAGGCAAATTACAGACCTTTCCAGCCAGGGCCTCTTGGAGCAGAGCTTGCACAAGCAGGACCCTAATCACTGACTCCCTGACTCCCACAAAGGCCCAGCTTTAATTGCCCATGACATGCTAATCTGCTGAACTGACTCAAACACTCCTTTATCTGTATGTCTCTCACTTCCCTCCTCCTTTTGCTCACAACTCCCCAATCTCCACCATTTCTATTAGCTGTTTGCTCTGACCCAGCCTGTGAGGGGACTTCCTGTCCTGTAGGAGATCCTTTTCAGAGACAGAAGAAGCCCTGTTTCAGTTCACACGCAACCTTGTCTCCACAGTTAGTTCTGAGCACTTCAAGAAAAACAGCTAGAAGAAATGAAACTTCCCTTCTCCTTCTGCAAGTGTTTTTGTCTGAGCTTCCTCCTTCTAGCTCTGCTGCAAGAGTCAGGAAGCTTGAATTCAGACAACCCTGAATGCAGACAAAGGGAAGGTGATCCTCCATGTTTGAGCTCTCTAGTGGCCATGCCTCTTCCTTTGCTGGAAAAAGGTTGTGATGGACTGGGAAGTTGTAGACTGCGCGTGCTCATGCCTGAAGAACCAGCCACACCTGAGGAAATTCAAGATGTTCCTCTTGGAGATCAGCAGATGGAGTTCAAGCAGGTGATGAAACATACTGGAGAGCCCAGCAAACAAGGCTCATCCAGGGCTAGGACCCTGATGGATCGACTCAGCTTGGTGGAAACCAAAGTGAGTTCTGTGACATCAAGCTTGCAGAAATTGCAAGAGGAGAGCAGACTTAATCTGAATCGTCTGGAGGAGCAACTCAACTCCTTGGTGGCTCTATTGCTGGGGATCCTATCCGGATGCAAATTGCCTTGTAGTGAATCAGTCTTGAAAACTTCCATTTTAGGTAAGTACATGAAAACACTCCATTCTCCATTCTCTCTCTTCTCTTTTGAAGAGTTAGAACTGAATAGCCATGACTGCAGTTTCTGAAGCTTAAGTGGGTTTGGGTCTGGTGAGTATCATGAGAAAAGACAGTTGCAGCATCCTATGTATATGGTGTTGAGTTCCGTGATCAAAGAAAAGTAGGGCATACATGAAATAGGTAGGTAACTTCATAAAGAGTGACCAAGGTTGCAAGCAGACGTGAGATTAATAGTGTGACACACAAAATACTGTGAAGATACCAGATCCCATCTGATTTTGGCAGCTATGCAGGATCATCCATGGTTAATACTTGGACGAGAGACCATCAATGAATACCAAGTGCTATAGGCTATATTTCAGAGGAAGGAACTGGCAAAACACCTCTGAGTATTTCTTGCCTAAGAAAGTCCTATGAAATTCATCGGGGTTCCATAAGTTGACAGGCAACTTGAAGACACACACATAGAATGTCATCTAGTGGAATTCCACATCATGGTTTATTATTTATTATTTATATTTATATCCCGCCCTTCATCTCTAGGAGGCAAATCAGAGTGATTCACCTAAGATCACCAAGGAGTTTTGTGACTGAGTGAGGAATGGAACCTGAATCTCCCCAGCCCTGTCAAACACTGTAATAACTACAGCACGCTGGTTGTCACAGTTCTGGCTGTTTTATACCTAAAGCATTCCCTCACGTAGATATTTACAATGCAAAGGAATCTAATCTTACCCATACACCTATCTTTCCATTTTACCAGTAATCCAACTGTGATATAATGTTGTAACCCCTGTGTATGTATTTATTCACCCCATTTCTGCCTTGCCTTACTGTATTACACAGTGAGCCCTCAGTATCCTCTAGGGTTTGGTTCCAGAATCTGCTGTCCCACCCCAATGGATACCAAAATTCATGAATGCTCAAATCCCATTATGCACAATGGTGCAGTAAAATTGCATCCCTTGTATAAAATGGCAAAATCAACATTTGCTTTTTGGAATGTGGAGGGCTGACTGTAGTTCTGCAGTAGAGATGGGGGGGAGCCACTCCTACCCTCCCCAGTGCTGTGACTCCTAGACCCTAGCACTGATTAAAACCATTTTACAGTAGTCCAACTACTTTATGAAAGAGGGATGTACAATAATCACTCTGATAGGTAATCCACATATTGAAGTTCTTGAGACATCCAAGAGAGAGTTCTGTGAATGAGTTATCACTGCAAAGGACCTAGCCCTCATGACTGCAAAACATTCCAATTATCTCTATGTGGCAGTTTGTGAAGCACTCTTACCAGAAGACTAAAGGGAGTGAGGTAGTCCATACAGAAAAAGAGAATGTCTTCAAACAAAAAGGGGCTGAAGATCAAACAATGTTGGCTGTAGGATTCTGGAAATTGTAATCCAAAAAAAAAAAAAAAAAGCAACTTTTTCCAGGTCTTCCAGGGCTCTTACACTACAGCTAAGAAACAAGGGCAGTCTACTGTTTTGCTGGTGGTTATCTTAAGAAGCAACTGAGGCAGAGGGCAGGATGTAGAACATGGTCTAGACAAGACCATGGTAAAATGATGATCAACAGTGCTTGGAGTGGAGCAAAGATCACTGCCAGTCTATATTGTGAGCCACCTGGGGTCCCATACTGGGAGAAAGAAGGGATATAAATTGAAAGCAGGCAGGCACGCTTGCACCATACTACTACACAAGCTGCTACTGCTACCACCAACTATCTATTAGCAAAGCTACTGGCTCTCACTCTTCGTTGGCTTGCTACTCAGCCAGTAATTGCAGCCATTTGCTGCTTTCTGCGCTCCTCTCCAGCCGCTACTGGGCTTGTGTGCAGTTGTTGCAGACTGTGCTGGCCCTATTATTAGGAGCAACAACTGGAAGCGGCTAGTGCTGGAGGGTGGGGATGAAGAATAGGGACACTGGGACACTGACAAGGTGTAAGAAGAGAAATCTGTATGTATCACACAACATTCCCCAGCTTGTAGCCCTCGGGTACAGTGGAGAAGGTTGTCGCATCATCAGTCTCAAAGTAGGATTGAATGACCAGTTCATGTGTTCCGCTTCTACTTGATATTTTCCCCTTGCCTGCTGTTTGACATCCTGAAAGTTGTCTCAAAAATAACTTGGCTACAGCAAGGAAAAGAAATGCTTGAGAGGTTCACTGCTGTCTGTCCTAGCCATGAGATCAGACTGTCTGATGATGCAAAGGAAACCATTTTCATTGGTGAACACAATTACCCTACTGTACACCATTTCCTCAGATAGGACTTTTAGATACTGCCCTTTCCTACTTGCCATCCTTCCTACTGTTTGGATTACACAAGGGCAACAAAGTGATGAAGATGCTAGAACTGGAGGGAGAGAAATACAGTGCAAACCCAAAACACTTTTCTGCCTGAGACAGAGCGGCAAATGATGGGCCCCACTCACCCAGACAAACTATTCTGACTCAGTCAAAAGATCCTATATTGGCAGCACTTCCATCCCCAGCAGTAAATATATACTCTACAGTAATAACAGATCACAATTTCCCTCTGCTTAATAGTAGGGCCAGATCTGAAACTATGTAGCACTAGATGTTTTGGTCTCTTTGGATAGAACAGCTCTCATCTATGAAAGCAGTGAGCTGCCCCCAGCTATTTCTGTTGCTGGGGCAGGTATGTCTTCAATGAAGACTCACGGCAGAAGTGGAAGAAATGATAAAAAAACATCAGTGTCCCAGGGGTTCCCCTCTTCTGGTTTAAAACATAGCAGGTACATGTGTCCCATCTTATAAGGCACCATTTGAATGCATGCTGTGTTTGAAAAGTTGAGCCATCCAAGTCTGCTTTAAAAATAAAGAAGCAGTAGTAGTCTCTTGCAGAATATCTGCTGTCATAAAGGGGTTCTGTCAGAAGGTTAAGAGGTGACGTGATAGCTATGTTTAAATATTTGAAAGGATGTCATCTTGAAGATGGAGCAAGATCGTTGTCTGCTGCTCCAGAGACTAGGACACGGAGCAATGGATTCAAACTACAGGAAAAGAGATTCCATCTAAATATCAGGCTATTTGCTGGGAGTGCTTTGAGTGTGTGTTCCTGCATAGCAAGGGATTGGACTTGATGGCTGTTGTGGTCTCTTCCAATTCTATGATTCTGTGAGAACAAAGCTGGCAGCTGAACTGCGACACATCTTCATATGTTCACGATGTTCAAGGTGGTAAAGCAGTTAGATTCTACAGTCTAAATACCTGCACAACTGTGTTTCAAACATTTAGCAAACATATATTAAAAAAACAAAATTAGCTCAGTTTAGAGTGATTGAATGTGAGAAGCTTTCTAGAAACATTTTGTAGTGACCGCACTAATTCCAAATGCCTTCACAGATTTAGGAAAAGAGCGCAAGACTGAAGAGACAACAGCACTTTTGGGTTAGTATAAATCTACAGTGTCTTATTCCTTCTGTTCTCTCTCATTTCTGCAAGACGCATGGTACCCTGGGGGAATACATTAGTCATAGGGAAAAAATGGTGCACTACTAATGCAATTCAAAGCCCACCTTTCTCCCAGCATGTGATTCAAGGTGAATATTCAAACAGACCTTAAAATCTGGAAAGTTTATACTACATTGCATACATATGTTGGAAATGTAGCCTAAGCAGGTAGAGGTAGATCGCTGCCAAGCAAGTAGAAATTTAGGAGATGTGGGACTAATCTGCATGATCCCTACACCATGAGACCTCCCCTTATCATTGTATTAAATAGCACAGACTTCCCCAATCCAGGTGTGTTAGACCACAACCCCAGTGGCTTGGGACTGTAGTCCAACACATCTGGAGAGCACCAGTTTGGGGAAAGGCACAGTATGAAGACAAGGCAGGAAGCAATATTCTAAGACTGAACAAGGAGTTCAAGTCCTGCTCTCCACTCCAAAGAAACAGAAACCCACTTTGTTGTATTTGAGCCTTGGAACTTCCTGTGCTAGCATCCTGCTTTTACTTCCTGTCATTAGGAAGCATCACTGTACCATTAGCATAAGTGTAATAAATTTAAAACTTTTTCCTTTACCATATTCCTGTTTTACAAGAAAGGTTCCCTGAGGCTTTTAAAAATTTGTTTCTTTACTGTATTTTTTGTTTATAGCATTGTGACTCCTAAAGCTAGCAAGATCATACTCAATGTGCAAACTATAGACCCATTTCTTTAATAAACATTGATGCTAAGATACTACTTGCTATGTTTGCTAACAAACTGTAAAAGATAACAATCCTGGTTTATGAAGGGCAGATAGGATTTATTCACACAGGCCAATATTTCAGAATTCTCAGATGGTTGTCAACTTGATTGCTTTAGATGCTGGAAAAGGTATCAACAAACTATATTGGCAATTTATCTTTCCTACAATGGCTAAATTTGATTTTGAGAATTTTTAGAACTAGTTAGAAATTCTTTATTAATTTCCAAAATCTGGAGCACGGTCATGTTTGTGTCCTTTGAAAAAATATCAGACAAGGTTGTCTTTTTTCTCTTCTTACATACAATTTTTGTTTAGAAACTCTGGCCTGTGCCATTGGATAAAATAATAATGCCCATGCTTTATACATGATTCTTTAAAAGTTAAAATTACTCCTTATGCAGGCAATATACTGCTGTTTATTTCACAGAGAGGTGGACTTCCTTGCAAAGTAAGTTATATATTAAAGATCTTGTGTTTCCATAACCAGGGCCCTATTGTTTATTACAAATGTTTTTATTTTGTACTTCCAGTGGAACCCTCACCAAAATCTGAACATATATATCCTCGAGACTGTGCTGAGATCTACAAACAGGGCATCCGAGACAACGGGATTTATACCATCCAGCCAGTTCCTCTCCGACAACCTTTTGAGGTAAGCTAGGTAGTTTGAGATATGTGTATTTTTAGTAAGAAAAGAGAATGTCTGTCTGTCAGAACCACAATGCCCAGATTATGAAACAGACACCTAAAAATTGACACTCATGCTAAGAAGAGCATAAAGATGTGCAACACTGGGTGATTTGGTTTATAAAATATACCAATTTAAATGTGTCCATGTGTTTGAAGCCTGCAGTACCAACTTCCATCACTAGGTAGTAGAGTTCCCTAACTAGTGCAAAAGCTTGTGGTCACCATAACTTGGTGCAGGAAAAATAATCTGAGGATCAGGAACTAAACGCTGCCCAATACCTCTTCCCTCATCTCTATTTACTAGGTGAATGAATAGGTGAACATTCCTGCACTGAAATGCACAGGAAGGAAGCATGTAGCTTTCAAAGAATTAAAGACTACTAAGCATGTTTTACAAAAGTGAGAGAAACTGTAATTTAATGAGACTAGGGAAAATTTACTTACAGATCTTTAAATCTCTCATGAGAGGCAGTGTGGTAGAGTGGCTTGAAGGATGCACTAAAGCTTTGGAAGACCAGCATTTGAATCCCTACTTAGCCATGGTAACCCACTGGTTGACCGTGGGTGAGTCATACACACAGCCTCAGAGGAAAGCAATGGGAAACCCCCTCCAAACAGATGTTGCCAAGAAAACCCTGTGCTAGGGTTGCCTTAGGGTCACCTTAGGTTGGAAATGACTTGAAGACACACACAACAAAAACACGACTCCTCTCATAAATTTAGTTACTAATTCCTAGGAGCAGAGGATGGTTAGTAATCTTGATTAAGTGTGCAATTATATGCCCAGAAAGAAAAACTTATTATGAGTACTGGCGGGAGCAAACTACTTCAGGTACAGGAGATGATGTCATGGTATGATTAAGACAGGCAAAAGAAACAAAAGAAAGGGCTTTTCTGGGTGCTCTGGAATTGGGATGACACCAGCAGCCCAAATTTCATCAGCAATAGGTGGCATAGCCAATGGTGAGATGGTGGGAGCTACATTCAACATCTGGAGATCTACACATTCCCCATCTCTGCTCTATAGGTGTTTGCTACTCCTTTTGTTACTCTCCCCTTCTGTATTCTCAGGCATACTGTGATATGGTGACTGATGGTGGTGGCTGGACTATGATCCAGCGTCGGCAGGATGGCACTGTGGACTTCAACTGCACATGGCGGGAGTACAAGCAAGGATTTGGCAGCCTACAAGGGGAGCATTGGTTGGGCAATGAGCACCTCCACAGTTTAACCCGCCTGGGTCAGCATGTCCTGCGTGTAGAACTGGAAGACTGGTATGGTGTCAAGCGATATGCCGTTTATCGCAAATTCAAAGTGGCTAGCGAGGCCAACAAGTATCGTCTAACAGCCCGAGAATATGAAGGTAATGCAGGCAATGCTTTGAGCTACAGCCGCAACTACAACCATGATCACAAATGTTTTACAACCTGGGACAGTGACAATGACAACTACTCCATGGGCAACTGTGCCGCATATTATGGGGCTGGCTGGTGGTTTGATTCATGCCTGGCAGCCAACCTTAATGGGAAGTACTATCATGGACGTTACAGTGGGGTGACCAACGGCATCTACTGGGGAACTTGGTATATTTTGATTGATAAAAGGACCAACCAGAAGTATTCCTTCAAGAAAGCAGAAATGAAAACTAGGCCTATTAACTTTTAAGAGAAGCCTGCAACCAAAGGTGGTGTCCATGCAGAGAATGATCATCAAAAATGCTTTTAAGGTGCTGAACTGAGCAAAAGATACAGTAGGGTGCATCAGCAATCTAGAGCTTAGGGGCCACACTGACCCATGCTTCACCTTCCTTAATTGGCTGCAGCTGAAAAACAATTCAAATATTTGGTGGTTTCAATGCACTGACTACACCTGAGTGCTTGCTTTTCCCCAAATGCCCACAACCATGCACCAACATTCCTTGGCACTGGATTAATCTCCATGAAACAGTAAGCAGAGCTGATGAAATTCAAAAGCAGAATGAGGAGCTAGATGGAGGTGGTGTTTCAGAGCTGCCTTAAAGCAGAACTGAGCATTCCTCGTTCTGTCTTTGAAAGTAGCAGTAAGAAATCTAATTAGCATTGTGAAATGTTAATTCACAGCTATAAAATCAGTGAAGCTCAGACAGTGGAAAAGTGGAAGGAAAGCATTAAGCACAACTAGAGCAGAGAAAAAAAATAAAGAAACAAAGTGGAAATGAAGGGGTACTCTGCTTCTTTCCAGCATCTGACAGTGACCAGTTTTCTGTGGGCTGTGATGCTCTCAACAGTTGCCATATCTGCTCTGCAACATGACCTTAACCCAAAATACTGCTTGTATACCTGAGGATGCATTTGAACCAGAGAAAACATAGTGTTCCATTTTTTACCCTTTGGTGTAGCTATTCTTTTGATTCATTTCACATTAGAAATATTATTTTACAAATGCCTGGCCACAAAATTCAAATGGTCAGAAAGTGACACACACACAGTAAGTACACATTAGTAGGGTACAATCAACACTCACAAACAAGGCTATGTACTACTAAGAAAATAGACTTCTATGAGCACAAGTACTTTAAGGTAGAAAACGCTTTTCAGCACTTAAGCATTTGGCAGTTTTGAGCCATTTTTGTATGGCTTGGTGCTTTGTCTATCAGTTTGACACCAAGAGCTTCATTGTAAAAACATTTGTAATCTTAACTATGTTAATATACTTAGAAGCTATTGTTTCATTCCCAGCATTACGGGCTTGTATTTTATATGAAAAGCAGCATGAAGAGCATATTTCTTATGGATCAGGTCCTTACATATGAATGTTTAATTGTGTAATATGATGGGGAAAAACTGAACACATTGGACACTATACGTGTGTTTTCCTACATTAGTTCTCTGTAGAAATCTTCTTACTCTGTCACCAGCTATTAGAATACTGTCTTCCTGTATATGAGTGAGGGGTCTAAATACCCTAAAGGCACCAGGATCCTGTCTGATCTTGGACAACAAGTAAGGTCAGCCTTGGTTAATACTTGGATGAGAGGCCACAAATGAATACCAGGTGCTATAATTCAGAGGAAAGAACTGGCAAAATCACCTGAGTATTCCTTGCCTAAGAAAACCAGAAGAAATTCATGGGGTCACCCTAAGTCAACAGACAGCTTACAGACACACATAGACACACCAGTGAGCTTGGTGCCATCTATTGTACAAGTAGGTCCCCAGTGAGAATCTGAAACGGGACACTCTGAAGGGGCAGCAAGCTCTTCACACCAAGATCAATTCTCACCAACACTTTAAAGAAATTACTAGTTAAGGATTTAAATGCATTAAAAATAGGGAAAGATGTTCCCAATTTCTCCCTGTTGTGTGGAATGGAAACAGAAGCACCTGACTGATAATTTGTAAGTTACCAGTCATAAGAAATTTTTGAAAAATTACATTGTTTCATGGCTGCATGAATGAAACCAAGAAAGAAGCCCAAAGACAGATCACTGGAAGTATTTACACTGCTGCTGTAAAATAGAAGACAGTGGGTATATGACTTAAAAGTCTCTGGAGGACGTAATATTAAAGTTGGTTGAAACAGCTTGCTTTAAATAATGCCAAATCACTACTAAAAAGCAGTTACACTTCCTTACGGTGTTGCACTGGTTGATCTCAAAGTAGTTTAGCATTCTGCCTCAGGTTTTATCAGCCCTCAGCTTTTGAACAGGCCAAGATGCACTTCAGCTAAAAGTTATCCATGCATCCCCAGGAAACTCTGAATGGATCTGCAATATATATGTATATATGTATAATACTGTTGTATTATTAGTTGTATTTCATTATTTCAAAATTTCAAAAATTTGTTCAAAGATTAATAAATTCTTACACAGGGGACAACAACAGAGAGAAAGGTGTCACCTACATGTAATGTATTGCTCCGTTCAGAAATATCAAAGGACAGGACACTCAACTAAATAAAAATGAGATGCAGGATATCCACAAGCCTTTATTTCAGTTTGAGCTTTCCTACAAAGTTTTGTGGATTTTTTCCCCCAAAGAAAAAACATCTGAAGAAAAGCACAGGCTTATAAGCAAATGAATCTCACTCAGTTTCTTCACTTGCACTGGATTCTACCTGATGCTGTAATTTCAACAGGCTCAGAAAGTTCAGGTATAAGAAACTCAATCTCTGCAACAAATAGTAAAAAAAACAAAAACAAAAAAACCTTTGTTCAAGTTACTTATTCACTCCCCATCTCCAAAATAGGTAAGTATAAATTCAAAGGTGGTGGACAAAAAGAAGCAGTTGCCAATATACCTTTGAACATAACCCAATATTAATTCTGAGACATTCAGTGCCAGTAGAAGGCCTGTGTGCATGTGCCTTTACTGATAATTAGGACACTTGTCAAGAGATTTTGAAGTCAGATTACTCTCACTTCAAGTTTCATGCAAGGGCTACTGTTGCAGTAAATCCAAAGCATGGAATAACACACCTTTTTCCAAACTGCAGGTGTCACAGAACAAACAGGCCCTTAAGTAACTAACGCTAAATTTTGAAGGCAACTTCAAATAAATTCTTCTTTTCTTGTTCCAATTCTCTACACCGGACACATTTCCCTCACCCAACCTCCCAATTTAGTGTGGCTCATTATGTCCATTCAACTGCCTTCCCCCCGTTTCCATCCACCTTTTGACTTCTAACTTATAGGGCATCAAGTATGTTGTCGATTTTGGTGATCAGCTCCTGACGCTTCTGAGAATGGATCTTCTCATTCTCTATATACGTATCCTTCTTAAGCTTGCCAACAACCAACCGTTCTGCCTCCACGGAAGATTTCAGAACCAGTTCCTTGACTTGACTATCAAGTTTCTGAATTTCACTCACCTTGAAGAAATTGAGGAAAAGACATTAGAAACCTGGACACTATGCACAACTTTACAGGCAATATTGGTTTAAAAAAATACCGCAAAGATAGTAAAATCTGCATTGCAGGCTAGAGAACATCTCTGAAGATCCCTCTCTGAGCAGCAGAGAATTTGCAGTTCCATGCCAAATATTTAGAACAGCAACACCAAACCATAGACTGTGACACCCAAAACAGACTGAAGTAATGTTAGAAATTGTACACATGAGTTCAAGGTTGTGAATATGGGTATTCACTGCAACAAACCCAAGATAAGATTTTTTTTGTGACTTCCAGGATATATTAGGCAATACACCATCAGTGTCTTGTTTGTAACAAACAAGATCCCTTGTAATCCTTCTTTTCATTGCACAGCAAAGCAGCAGCAGATGAAGCTGCAGTTATACCTAGCAATTACAATGTGCTCATCAGCACTCCCCCAGGCAACAAGGGAGCTTTCCACTAAACAGTGTTATTTCCTAAACTAACTGCAGCTGAGCATTAGCGAACCACTACGAGCCCTCCCAACTGCATATTGTGCCTCAACACTCTAGCAAGTAGGGCCAGATCAGGGTAACCAGATCACCATAACATCTGGAAAGTTTACTGAATGGCCTGTTGTGCATGAAGGCTTCCTCCCAGTGCATACCAGGTACCTTTTACTCAGAATTTCAAAAAGATGTATAGCCCACACCCATTATATTTTAAAATCAGGAAGACAGAATGCCTCATAAGCTTCAGTCATTAATGGTGACCAGCACCTAACATCAAACATTTCATTTCAGAGCAGTGGTTCTGTTAAAACAAATGACAGCCAGGAGGTCTGGCACAGCCATGGAATGCACTGGTGTATCATCCATGTAGCATTACAAGGCGATTAACATTCTGGGCAAGACTGCTGCCTTCAGGGAATATTCACATCCTTCCACTAAGAGCTTGGCACAACTATGTGGTGAATTCAAGCCAATGCATTCTTGCCAGCATGGACGGACAACCGCATTGGTTTAGATATTTTATGCTTGATCATACACTGTGTAAAATCTTCACGGAATGATGGTTTGGAAGCTTTTAATTTGGAAACCCAGGTATTAAATGAATTTGCTTGAATTTCAATCTTAGGCTATCAGAAAAGCCAGGGACCTCCACTTCAAGTTATGGGGTGGATCATTATAAGGGGCCAGAATACTCTTTAACCTATGACAGCTGTGTTAGGCAGACATTTGTTTTTGAAGTGATATGAAAGAAAGGTTACAATTTGGAATAAGTGTAGTTTAAGAAAAACAGAAGCAAAAACTAGAAAAAACATGCTCTTACTTTGTCACACAAGTCAGAACCTTCTGTCTTCAGCTTAGATTGCAGTGAGGCTATTTCATTGGTTAAGGCCTTATGTTCAGTCTCCAGAGATTTTTTGCCACTGTTCAGGGTGGAAATATCCCGTGTCTGCTTGTACTTATTCACAGCTTCATCGAAAAGACGGTACAGACATAATCTCTTATTTACTCCAGTGAGTACCTGCTCTGTAATGCAGGCAACTTTCATCCTAGCTTCTGCTGCTGGATCCTGCAAAAGCATAAAGAGTTTGAAGCAGAAATGCTTAAAAATCTAAGTACTTATATAATGTACTTAACTGTTCAAACTGCTTCACATACTCTTGTGGTAGTGTTTACATTGACTCTGTAAGGTAGGTTAGCATTATGCCCTGGAAACAGGAGGCCAGAACAGAGTTAGTCTTAAAGAGTACCAAAAAAGATATGCAAAATCTGGACTGGGGATTCCTAGCTCACAGTTCAGTTCCTTCCCCACTAGGCTGGCTAACTGGCATGACATCATCACACTAAAAGGGTTGCTAGAAAGAAAGTGTCAGTATTAGGAGCAAATCTAGGGTACAATTTGTTCCTAGTAGCGTTCTATTTGCGAACAGAGCAGAACATCCACTTGGCAAGTTGGAATTGGAGTTAATAAAAAGTAAAACTAAAAGCACTGTCTGTTTGTTTTAAATCACTGCACAGAGTAAAGAGAAAGAACTTTAGCTGATGTAAAAACGAACGTCAGACTTAAGGGGTCAAATGATGCCTGCTTCCTTACTCAGATGCTGTGTCTGAGTAGTAACAACAGCAACAACAATTTCATTTATATCCTGCCTTTTCCCCAGTAATTGGGCTAAATGCAGCCTCCAAATTATTAAAACCAGCACAAATGAAAAAACAGAAAACAAAAATCTTCAAATATATATATGTTACTTTAAAAACAATTAAACAGTTTATAGACTTAATAAAATGCCTTAAAAGAGAGAACATAAGTCAATATAACACACCCTTAAAAACCTCCTACGGTCAGTCAGTGCATAAATGTCCAA
Organism: Ctenosaura bakeri; assembly: GCA_948474755.1. NCBI lineage: Eukaryota > Metazoa > Chordata > Lepidosauria > Squamata > Iguanidae > Ctenosaura > Ctenosaura bakeri. The sequence goes on along the minus strand of CAOLHI010000450.1, from coordinate 4,932 downwards.
CAGAATAGGAAAGGCAGAAGAAGAACACAGAGGAAGACACCTTAGCCTCCCTGGGGAGGGAGCAACAACAAAGAAGGCCCTCTCCTTTATTTCCCCCATCAAATGAGCATGGGCAGCTGGCGGGACAGAGAGAAAGGCCTTTCCTGAAAATCATACAGTCTTTCAAACAGCCTAGACTCGAGCCATATAGGGCTTTATAGGTCAACCCCACCACTTCAAATTGTGCCTAGAAATGCGCTGGCAGGAAATGGGAGTTGTTGCAACAAGGGAGTTGTATGCTCCCTCTAGCAGCTCTCATTAAAAAAAATGTGGTTGCCACTGTTTGGATCAACTAAAGTTTTTAAGCACATCTCAAGAGCAGCCCCATACAGAGTCCATTATAGCAATCAAAATGGGATCCGACCAAGGTGTGTGCTACTGTGGCTAGATCAGACACCTCCAGGAACAGTGCAGCTGGCATACTAATGCTAATTGTGAGAGTGCAGACTTAGTCACTACTAAAACCTGGGCCTTCAGGGTCAGGGCTGAAGCCAGGAGTACAACCCAACTGCAGACCTGCCTCTTCAGCATGAATGTAACTCCATCCAATGAAAGATGAATCCCTATTCCCTCATCTGCCTTTTGACTGAGTAGCAGCACCTCTCTTTTGACTAGATTACACCTAATTTTTTTTACCCTGATCTAGTTCATTAGATACACTAGGCACTGGTGTAGTATGAAAACAGCTTCCTTGGAATTAGAGGAGAGAAGTAATACTGCTGGGTAGCATCGGCATACTGGTGACACTTGACTACAAAATCCCAAAAATCTCTCACAGCAGTTTCAGGTCCATGTTAAATAAGACTGGGGACAAAGAGAACGCTGAGAGACGCTACAGGCCAATGGTCTAGGAGTCAAATAAGAATCTCTCAGCACATATGTGTCAAACACAAGGCCCGCGGACCATATCTGGCCCACCAGGCCATTTCACGTGGCCCTCGCGCTATCCTGCAGCTGCAGCACTCTCCTTGCCTGGCGAGCCTGGGGGTAGAAAGAGGCACAGAAAGCGATTGGAGAGCAGAAAGTGGCACACTTTGGATATATTGACCAATTCTATGTCACTTTACAGAGGCAAAGGGACCATAAACTACAATCAAATAGCCCCAAAGTGTCCAAGAAAAGGAAAGCTGATGCAATGGGAAGGCAATTCAAAGACTAGATATATTTATATAGTCTTACAGATACAGCTGACCCTTTGAGGGCAATCACAATGCAGATGCAGCCCAAGATGAAATTGACTTTGACACCCCTGTCTTAGCACCATCTTCTTAGCACATCCCATGAAGGACTAAAGCCACTGGAAAACAGTGCATCCAAGAGTCATCCAAGAGAGTCAACTCAGAAAGATACCATGGTATCTTTGACATCGAAAGCTGCCAAGAGGTCCAGTAGAACCAATAAGGGCACACTCTCACTGCTCAGCTCCCAGCAGAAGCCATCAACTGGTCTTATTTACAAGTGCCAACTTGCATAAACAGCAACAAGTCAAATACCTCCCCCCAAAATCCACAAAAAATCTGTATTAAAACTAAGATCAATTGTCCTGACACATTATCTAGCCTAGATTGAGAATCTCTCTTTCAGACACAGGTTGTACCTTAGTGATAGAAAAGTCCAACCTCACATAGAGAATCACAGTAAAGAACAGGATGTAGAAGGCTCCGACCACCAACAGAGGTTCTTGCAACATCAGGACCTTGTTAAAAGTATAATGGACCTGGAAGAAGTACAGTAAGCAATTAGATGGGGAACAATACTATTCATGAAACATGACCCTAGTCTATATTTCTAAACATACAAGCCATCTACTTAACGGTTCAACTGTGAAGCTCTATCTTCGCTTAACAGCAGAAAATTGGACTGTTCCTATTCCAGCCACACATTATGCCATTTAATTTATTACAAATATAGACCAATTTGGGCAACAAAAATGAGAGCAGTATTTTAACACAAAGGAATTTAAGCAAAGGAATTTCATTTACCACAATATCTTGGATGTGCTGCTCAACAAGGTTGTTCTTGTGTGCCACAATAACTGGACGACCAAATGTGTCTAAGTAGGTATAGTGAAGCTCATCGAGAGCTCGACTGATTTCATACGGACTGTCCACATGGATATTCCTGCAGATAGTGGGATACAAAACATTAATATATCTCAGAGAAATACTGATAAGTACATAAACACTGGGGGAGGGGGAGAAGTGGCTTTTAAAAAAAGGGTTAATGAAATATTGGTAGTTTCCTAAGAGAATGTAATTATGTTTTATGACTGAGATATTATGATTGTCTGGATCAAATACCTTCCCAACCACATTGTTACTTACTTGGCACCTTCTGGAAGGATTATCTTTACAGTCAAAGAGTCTGTAACTTGTTCATCAAACACATGATCCATAAATCTCATTTTTAAGGCATACTGATCACCTGGGAAACAACGACAACAGGTTACCATGAACTTTTCTAGGGCTTAGCATAGCAACAATGGAAAGCATGTTAAGTAAAACATCTGGATTTTACATATTCATTCACAGGAGACATGAAGTCCCTCTGGATCTGGTTTCATTAAATAACATACAAGTCATTCTCCAAAGGAAAAACTAATTTACTTTAGACACATTCAAACAACTGTAATTAAATTTAAATGTTTAAATTCTGCACTTAGTATAAAATATAAAAATACAAACATAACTAAATAGAGATCCGTTTACTTTGGGTTGCATTTACTTATCATATTCTGAAGAACAACAGGATGGTGCCAGACCCAGATAGGAAATGGAAGAATTGAACCAAGAGCCTTAGGGAACATATCTCGAGGCCTTGAAGTAGAAGTGGTAATTACATGATCCTCCAGCTTTTGGACTGCAGCTCCCAGCTGTCCTAGCCAGCATAGTTGGCAGTAAGGAATGATGGCAGCTGCAGTCCAAAAACACTTAGAGGGTTGGCTGATTCCTACCTCTACTTTTAAGGGACAGGTACTGAGGTGAGATGCTTAAGGTGAACCTATCACAGGGTCTTTTTTGGACAGATTTGCCTTTGCCTCCTACTGAGATTGAGAGAGTATGACTTGCCCAAGGTCAGTGAGTCAGTTTCTACGGCTAAGAGTGGGGATTCAAGCCCTGGTCTCCAGAGTCATAATCCACTGCTCAAAACACTACACCATGATGGCTCTTATTCTGAGTATACAAGTGAGCAATACAAACTGAAATTCCTAGGAATCTTAAATACATCACGCTGCAGAGAAACAGAACAAACAGCCTTCTATTCCAGCTGTTCCTATTTTATTTGAATGTATATTATGCTCCAGAGGTGAATAATCTGACAATGAAACCTACCAAGATTAAAAAGATATTCATAGCTAGGTAGGTTATAACCAATTATGTAGTGTGTCTTCCAACCACCAAAAAGGGGGAAACGAGGGCGAATCTCCATTTCCACAGAGTCATCCAAGACGAGAAGATGACTGGTGGATATGTTGCCAATTTCATCTCTGTAGTACACATCTTGAGCAGCAGCAGGCAGGATAGTCTGCAAAAGAAACATAGTGAGCATTCAGCGAACTTCCACTGAAAACAGGTGAGTATGAAATCCCATTATCCCGAATACTCAAATAAATTCTTCCCAAGAACTTCTATCTCCATCACCTCAGAGACAACAGTATAAATACATTTGCTTTAACAAGATTTCAGCTGGGTTTTTTTGCTAAAGAAACAGCTTTTATTCGTGGAACCAGGAGGATGACAATTCCCCCTTGCCTCAGGATGTCCTCAAAATCTGCTCCAGATTGCTGGGACAGTTTTTTGATGGCATGCAGTGCTGTGAGCTGAATGGATAAAAGAAAGTCTTATTCTGCTACTACAACAGTGGATTTCAGGGAATACAAGGAATACAAGCAGGGAATACAAACTATAATTAGAAATGGTGGGAAACGGAGAATGAACAATTCTAGTACAAAGCATAAAACATTAACAGCTCTGATTTAAAATGCTGAAAGCAGTTAGATCTGAAGGAGAATTTAAGACATGGGGGAGTAACAAAGTATTCACTTGTCAATGGAAGAACAAACAGAAGGCAACAGAGTTCCTCCAGAGCAGGGTGGAGACCATACAGCTCTTTAGATGATGTTTGACTGCAACTCCTACCACTGTTCACCACTGAATTTGCAGGCTAAGACTGCCACGACCTGCAGTCCAACAACATTTGGAAGGCTACAAGACTCACATCCCTGTTCTATAGGGACTATTCAATAAGCACTATGCCGTTGCAAATAAAACCTTTTTCTTGATTGCCAAATATCTGCACCTGTACAAGCAGCAAGATGCAATCAAATGTTTGAAATGTGAAGTTGGGGCCCCATGAAGGGACAAAAATGGATTTCAGGGGACCACAATTCCCACTCTTGGTCAAAGCAGCAGCAAAAAAACAACAAAATAAGCTACTTTTGACACAGATGTAAGTCTGAAAAGACAAACCTTAAAAGATTTCACAGAGGATATTCCACTGTCTGGCTGTCTCTGGTAATCATATCTGGAGAAAGGTCCTTTAAGCACAGCTCCTGTATGCTTTAAGTCAATAGTTTCTTCTACTGCAATATTACCCCAGTGAGAAACTTCAATGACACGTGTCATGCTAGTAATAGTCAAGAATGGACTATTATTTTCATAGTGCACTTTAAGCAGATCCTAAAGAGAAAAAGAGAGCAAATGAACTGAATGCTTTTATGTTTGCCAAATATATTCTTAGTCAAGTCTATTTCATTTACAGCACCCTTGATTAACAAGTCACACATGCTATCCTCTGTTGAAAGGTTATTCATTCTAGAATTTTAACACTTGTTTTGTCATGCTGCTACTCTCTTTGCAAAAACCCAGAAAGCACTCATCTGTGTCACTATTT